>VDFB02000015.1:328959056-329224769 GCA_007258455.2 Sequoia sempervirens | reverse complement strand
TGACAACATTATGTGCTCCCTCTTTATTGGCATCCATGGACGAATGTTATTGTTGATAATAAAAATAGGCCACACTGAGTAAATAGATCTCATCTCTCCAAATGGATTGACACCATCCACTCCCAATGAAAGATTGAGATTATGAGGTTCTTCTTTAAAGTGTGGCCATTTTCCTCCATGTCCCTAAATACAAAACCATGCATGGGCATTCAAAGAATGTCATCTCCCATATTCCATGCATGGTAATCCATCAAAGATTGCCTTAAGCTTTTCACCTAAATGATAAGTTGGATATACGTGGAATAATGAGAATATAATGAAGAACCTTGCAAGACACCTTTTTTGTTAGTTGATCTGTTCAATATCTACTGATATGGAATTCTGGGCATTTTGTTGCAAATTCATGTTGTTTATGATATATAATATGATCATTGGGACATGCATCTATTGCTTGATACTCCATTCTGATATCTTTCATAATGGCACATAAATCTCGGTATGAGCGAGGTAAAATATTTGATGGTGGTAACAAAAATTCACCAATCAATCTATAACAAAAAATAATGTGTTCATATAAAGAATTTTAATGGTACATATTTCATCATTTATTTACTAGTGATGAACTAACAATAATTGAAATAGATGAAAAAATATGACATATATGACATACCTTAACATCCGTGAGATTGCTATGTTTGATAAACCATTCATAACCTTCAAGTTCAATAGCAACAATACAGCAGAGAGAAGAATTGTTTTAGAGCCTTCATAAAGGGGCTCGTATGCCTTGTCAAGTACAGGTAAATCATGAACATCATCAAAGTCATCTTGATCATCATGATCAGCTTTGCCACTAAATGTGGCATGGATCAATGTATTCGTACCATCATCTTCAACCGTGTTTTCTAGTGCATAATCATCTTCTTCCATAGGATCATTAACTTCATCTTCAATATATTAATTACCATCATCTTCAACCGTGTTTTTCTAGTGCATAATGTATATCTTCTTCCATAGGATCATTAACTTCATCTTGATATTCACAGCTCCATGTTTGTCCGCTTGCAAAACCACATTCTTCGGGCCAAGATAATCCATATCATCTGCCCTAGGGTGCCCCACCTTTATAATAATGATAGACACAAATAAACTATGATCATGATCAATTGATTATATATATATATAAAATGTTAAAACAATATAAACATTTACAAATTCAATCAATATAAACACATATAATAAACTTACCAATGGATGATAATCATGCCTCCCTTCAACGTGACCATGTTTCCTACAATGTTTCCCAGCTGTTGTGATTAAAATTCATCTCATCTTTAAGCCCTTGCAATTATTGCAAGGACAATAACATTTCCTATCACCCTTTCTTTTCAATCTAGCCCACAATAAATATCTGAAACTCACAGTCTTCAAAAATATCAAACTCACAGTCCAATAATTTGTATTCATAGACAGGTAACATAATCTAATAATTCTGATATTTTACCCCAAAAAAATTTGGCATGCAACCACCCTTGCAAAAGAGAAGATAGTCTAAAGTTAATGACCCCAAAAAACACTTTACAATGCTAATTCTAAAACTTATTAATTTCTAATTTTACTATGATTTCCAACAATTAAGACTCCTAAAATCAGAATATTGAACTTGATCACAAAATTCCTACAACAATAGAGGTAGCAAGCTAGTAAGAGCAAGTTACACATTCCTAAGGAGCAATGAGTCGGAATCATCATTACTAATGTCAATACGGATTTATCCTTTTAGTTAAAGATGCAATGTGTCACTTCTTATGATGAGCTTATCCCTAGGGCCCTCAACATTGAGAGAGCCCTAATAAAAAGCAACAGAAGCATTGGTAAGAGCATGATTAGGGTACAAACCCTAGGCCTCCATAGAAACATAAACAATAACTATAGCAGATTAGTGAGGTTGCAATACCGAAAGATTGAGACATTGTAGGTAATAACAAAATCTTGCAATCTAAAGATTGTAGCCAATAACAAGCACACTATGTAGCTTAGTGACATTTGTAAATGCAATCTATGGTAAGAAGAATGACAGTCACTTGAGATGTGAAGTCAAAAACAGGCTAAGCAGTGACAAGATAATAAAGCTCAAACCTTGCATAGTAAAGTGGAGATTTTAACAGTGAGTTTCCTTACCCCCTTGCTGACCTTAAGGGTTTTTCAAATGCTTTTGGTAGTGTTAGACAAGGCAAATGCAATCAGGGAATGACTGTCCAAATGAAGTAACAGTGGTAATCATAGGCTCAATGTTTCTTCTTAGCCATTAATATTGTATAATGGAGGTAGTGGATTGCATGTTTGAGTAGTGTTTTGAGACTCACCAAAGATGGGAGAATAGTGAATAATACCTTGTGGACTATGAAGTAGTGTCAATAAGGTTGAAGGATCTTAAGAACTACAATACCATGAAACAATGAGTCCCCTGTAGTAATTAGGCAGTCTATAGGCCATAGTTTGATTTTATAGAAGGATGCTCATGAAAGAAATCTTCAAGTGATAGTGAGTGAGCTGTTTGAGATTGCAGCTGAGGGTGCAATACCCAGTCTTAAAGGAAGTTAGAAAAGCAGTAAATATGCAAGAAAATTAAATCATGCACAACAAACAATTCACAATGTCATCTTCCATAATGCCTTGAGTTTGAAGACAAAAATCTCATTGTATCTTCATGATGAAAGTGGTGAAGTTAATGGTCAATCACTGGCAACCATGATTTTAAAACATGCTACTGTGCTTATGGAGGCAACATTTTAAGCAAGATAGTGAGTGGTGGTTTGGAACAATGGCAGGTATGAAGGACTTGCTTTATATGCATACTATGCAGTCTAGCTTAAGACAGCGTTCTTAGAAGAAATTGAAGGTGGATTATGGAACTCAAGGGTTACCATGAAAAGGATTAAAGTAAAGACTAAGATCTATTTAAAAGCCACGGTCATGATAATATTAAAGATGTCACATGCAAAAACCTAGTAGTTGGAGTAATGAATACAGTGCCAAAGAAGATAATGTGATGGGGTAGATTTAGGAGATCTCCACATTATCTAATTATAGGGAAATATATCATTTATTTATTTTTTTAATTAAAATAAATCATTCTAAACCCTATATAGGATACATTGATACTTCAAAAGGCTCTGAAAGAATTTGAGATTATGCAAATATATGTCAAGTAACATTCATAAGGTTTATAAAATCTTGATCACTCTCTAGAATGGCCCATTAAACATGGGTTGTGCTTGAATGGACTACATAATTGATATAACACAACCACTCTGCATATCAACCGGAGTTATAGGCTCTTTATTGCAGCAAGAGGTAATCACTCTTCGATCATGCTATAATTACATCCTAACCTGTTAAAATTGAGACAACCTGAATGCACCCAATGATGATTGACACCTACATTATACAACTTGAATTAACTACATTATATGAGGGCCTCCATTTCTATCACAACATAGCCATATTAAACTTGGGTCACACATGAATGTATCCTATATTTGTTATAGCACAAATATGCCACATGACCAATAGAGTTATGGATCACATAATTACTGTCACAAGAATCTGTTCCTTGGTTGTGATCTTATGGTGATTCTACACAATAAAATATGGACATGAAATTCTCAAAACCCTTAACCTCTAAAAATGAAATCTAATGAGATGCTGCTTTAAAATATGATTTTCAAACCTGGAACTACAAATCTGACTTCACAACTGAATTCTGCAAAAATACAATAACTACCCTCAACCTAGAGATATCTTCTTGAATTTTTTCTGATTTTTTCCAAGAAAATTGTCCTTAGTTCTCCACAAACTGTCTCAAGTAGAGCAAAACACTGTCGCAATAAATCAAGCACGAACTCACTTTTCTTTTTGTCGGCCCCAATTTGATTTTTTTTAATTTTTCATGTTTGTCAAAAATTCAATGAAAATAATAGCCAACATTTCAACGAACCCTAGGTTCGTCAAAATTTCGACGAACATTGGGGATAAACTTTCAAAAAATTGGAAATTACACATCAAATTTTACAAGCACCTGACGAACATCAAATTTTACATATTTCGTTGGATAGTTTCGTTGTATTTTGCAGTCAAATGTATTAGTGTTGAATTTTGCTAGGCTTTCTTCAAGACATTTTTCAATTTTTAGGTCTTTCTTCAGGATTCTTTTCAATGTTTTTATCTTTTTTAGGACATTTTATGATGTTTTTGTCTTTGTTCAGGACATTTTACAATATTCAAAACAATCTATGATACCCTTTGTAGTCACATGATAATTTTTTTCCCCTAGTTAGGTCCAAGACTTAGCCCATTTTGAAGGACATGAAAAGGATATGTGTGGGATGTGGGATGGACAGTATGCAGGACTTGATGTCAAATGTTTGTCAACCATGAGAGGAAAGGTTTTATGTCATGGGGAGTTTCATGGTGGTGAGACAAAATGTGTTTCATAATAGGACAAGATAGATAAAGTGGCAGTAGATGGCAGAGCAATGATTGACTACACATGGTGCCTGTTTGCTAGGTTTTCACCATGGTACTTATCCAAAGCACCCGTTTACCAGGTTTTCACAGTTGGAAGAATTATTTTTCTTCATTTTTTTATATTTTTTCAATTTTTTTGGTTTCACCAAGACACTTGTTTGCCAGATTTTCATCTAGGTGACACTTTTTTATATTTTTTTCAATTTTTTTTTTTTGTATTTTAAAGTTTTCGGCCCGACTTTTTGATGCTATGCATAGAAATTTCAAAGGTGTAGACTGTTTATTGGCTCTGTCAGTTTTTCACCATTTGTAGTAGCCAGCTGATATGCTCTAGAGCCAAAACAGGATATGATGATGTATGGACCCAACTAATTTGGTTCGAACTTGCCAGGATTTTCTCTATCAGCCTAATTATTAGGATTTTGCATGATGACTAAGTCACCAATGTCAAACTCCCTGACCATGACTCTCTTATTGTAACTACGAAAAAGATGGTTTTGATATGCTTGTAGATGGTTCAGGGAATTTTGTTGTATTTCCTCTAACATCTCCAACTTGTGAAGGCAAGACTGCCCGTACTCCTCATCATCAGTTAGACCCTTTAGGAAGACTTGTAAGGAAGGAATTTCAACCTCGATGGGCAATATGGCTTCAACACCGAAGACCAGGGCTAATGGAGTGGCTTCTGTGGGCATGTGAATGTTGGTGCGGTAAGCCCATAGAGAAAGGTTGAGTTGAATGTGCCAGTCACGACCAACATCATTGACAACCTTTTTTAGAATTTTAATGATGGTTTTATTAGACACCTTAGCTTGACCATTCCTTGCAGGTAATATGGGGTGGAAAAATGATGTTGGATATGGAATTGCTCACATAACTCACAAACATCTTAGTTTTTGAATGGATGTCTATTGTCTGTGATGATGGACTATGGAATACCATACTGGAAAATGATATAGTTGAGAATAAATTTGGAAATTTGGGTACTGGTTATGTATGTAAGGGGGATGGCTTCGATCCACTTTGTAAAGTACTTAGTGGCGGTGATTATGAATTTGTGGCCATTGGATGAGGTAGGATGGATTTTTCCCACAAGGTTGAGTCCCTATTGTGTGAAGGGCCAAGAAGAAGTAATCGGACAAAGTTCCTGTGCTAGAGCATGAATCAAATCACTATGAATTTGACATTGGCGACAAGTCTTGACATATTATAGTGCATCTTTCTCAATGGTCAGCTAGTAGTATCCAAGTCTCATTATCTTCTTGGCCAGAGTAGGACCACTCAAATGAGACCCACATATACCCTCATATACTTCATGTAAGGTTGTGCATGCTTCATTGGTGTTGAGACATCTAAGGAGTGTGTCGTCAAAACTACGACAGTAAAGGGTGTCACTGACAATGGCCTATCTGGTAGTTTTTCGAATAAAGTATTTTCTTTGGTTATTGGACAGGTTGGGTGGAAAGGTTTGGGACTTAAGGTAGTCATAAATATCCTAATACCAGGGAGAATCAGGACCAACAAGCTCGCAAACCATCTCTAAATTGGGAATATCATAAGCAGGGACCAATGGTTGTTCTACCAAGAACTCTAGTTGAGGCATATTGCTTGGAATGTCGAGGAGAGAGCCGATCATAGCCATGGTATTGACTGCCTTGTTTTGTGTTCTTAGAACTTGCTCAAAACTCACCCTATGAAAATATGTTTGAAAGTTGTCAATCATTCATTTGTAGGGCATTATTTTCTCATCCTTAGTGTCATAGTCATCATTGACTTGGTTGATGACTAACTGAGAATCCCCATAGACATGAAATGTTTTGATTTTCAATTTTATTGCCATTCTAAGCCTTGTGACAAGTGCCTCATATTTTTCCACATTATTTGTACATGGGAAAGCTATGTGGAAAGACTTGTGAATGGAATCTCCTTAAGGGGTGATAAATAGTATTCCTACCCTCGAGCCATGACTAGTGCGTGACCCATCAAAATATAGTTTCCAAGGTGACAAAGGTTCTACATTAAATATGGACTCATCCAAAAAAATTGTCACCAATGGGTGGTCACTTTGAATAGGTGCATCTGCCAATTGGTCTGCTATGACTTGTCCCTTTATAGCTTTTCGTTCTACATACTGAATGTCATATTCATTCAAGATCATGACCCATTTTTTCAAACATCCTGTTAGTGTTGCGCGACTCAAAAGATACTTCAGGGGGTCAATCTTTGCTACCAACTGTGTCTTGTGACTCAGCATATAGTTCCTTAGCTTTTGAACATCAAAGACAACTGTTAGGCAAGCACATTCAATTGATGTGTAATTTAGCTCATATCCAACCAACGTCTGACTAATATAATAAATGGCCCTTTCATTTTCTTCTTGGTCATTATGTGCTAGTAATGCCCCTAGTGCTGAAGTAGTGGAAGATATGTATAGAATTAAAGGTTTTCCTTGAATGGGAGACATAAGGACTAGCGATGATAGTAGGTAGTCTTTTATTTGTTGAAAGGCCTCTTGGCATTTATCTATCCATACAAAGGGGATCCCCTTGCATAGAAGATATTGTAATGGTTGACACTTGTCGACCAATTGTGCTATGAAACGGAAGATGGATTGTACCCTGCCTTGTAATTTCCTAATTTCACTTATTCGTCTAGGAGGAGGCATGTATAAGATGTCTTTTACTTTGGTTGGATCAACCTTAATGCCTCTTCTAATCGACCTTAATGCCTCTTCTAGAAACAATGTATCCCAAAAGTTTTCTAGATGTCACACCAAAGACACATTTCTTAGGACTCAGTCTGACTTTATACTCTTCCAGTCTATTGAAAATTATGTCTAACAAATTCAAATGGTCTTTTCTTGTCACTAATTGAGCCAAAGGTCATCCATGCAATCCTCCATTATTTTATGCATCATATCATGGAATATGGTTGTCATAGCTCTTTGATACATGGTGCCTGCATTCTCAAGACCAAAAGGCATGAAATTCCAGTAATATGTACCCCAAGGACAAGTGAATGCTATTTTATGTTGATCTTCAGGGGAAATACGAATCTGATTATAGCCTAAGAAACCATCCATGAGGGACAACATCTCATACCCAGCTGTGAGATCTATTATGATGTCTATGTTTGGCAAGGGAAAGTCATCCTTTGGACATGCTTTATTCATGTCCCAAAAACCTATGCAAATGTAAATCAGACCGTTTGGCTTTGTAACAGTTACTAGATTTGATATCCATTTGGCATAGTCTATAGATCGTATGAATCCCACATCTAACAATTTTTTAAGTTCAGCCTTGACTAACAATGCAACTTGTGGGTGCATTTTTCGTACTAGCTTGGCATACGAAAATAGTGGCAAATGATGCAAGAAAAATTCTAGATCTAACCCAGGAATATTGGAGTATGACCATGCAAAGTTAATTTTGCGTTCTCCAAAGAACTTGTGGAACTCCAGTTTCTCTTCTTCTATTAAAGAGGCTACCAATAAGACCATCTTGGGATCTTCTGCTGTTGATATATTAACTTCCATGGTGTCCTCTATGAGCATGGCTGATTTTTCCTGTGTTACAGGAAGCAAGTCCAGTCCTCCATCTTTGGGCACCTCAGAGAGGTTTTCACCCATAGATGTGTCCTTTGTTTTTACTTTTTTGTCATCAAAAGGTGCCTTTTAGTTTTCACCTAAAGATGTTTCATTTTTTGTTTTATTCTTATTTTTCATTTTGCAACTAGAGGATAGAGCAGTCTCCCCAAAGTAAGTTGCACAATCTAGGTCCATGGTGAATCCTACCTTGTGATCACCATTGGTTATGCCCTTACGTAGTCCTATAAATTCTGCAATGGCCTCATCATTCTAAAAGGTGTCCAGGATTGGCAGGCCTTGTTGGTCCCAATCAATCAGTTGCAGGTAGACTAAGGAAATTCCATCATCAGCATTGGTGAATTGTGGGGAGGATGCAGAAAGCATGTAGATGGATTCAAAGACATTGAAAATGAAGTTGTCATCATCCAGTGCTACATCAAACTCTATCCAATATTCTTCTTCACTTGTGTCATACTTGTTGGTAAAGTAGGGAATGAAGGAGTTAGAGTCATGGTTGTCAATGTCTTGTGGTAATTCAGATGAATCTGAATGATGGCTATTAGGTTTAGATGGTTGGGAAAGCATGTCCTGATGAGGGTCAATGGTATTGGAAGAGAATTATGGCTTGTCATTATTCCTTAGGCAAAAGAGTCGATCCCCATTTTCTCATTTTCTGGTATTTTAGGATTGTCATTGTCTGGTGCTTGATCAATTTTGAACATTTTCCAAAATCTTTGTTCAGAGGAAAGCTCTCCCAGTTCAAGGAACAATTCATCAAGGAAACAGTCACTTAGGGATTGTTGGGAGCCACATTCCCACTCATGGGAGTTAGTTTCAATAAAGGTTTCCTTAATGGTCTCAACACTTTTTGAAGCATGCACACTCTCACTCAAAATTCCATTGGTATGTTGATCATCATTATTGGGAAATCCATACCCTAATCCATGAATTTTGGTCTTTCAGATGGCATCAAAGGTTCTTACAGTCCTCTTTTGTTTTTACCAAGGCCACTAGTACCATCGTAGCCTTTTTCCTTCATCATGTAATAGCCTTTGCCATATATATGGATTGGTAATGGGGGTAAGGCTTCCATTTCTTTGTAGATCCATCCTAATATGTTGGTGATGTCTTTGTTGTTCATGTCTCCCCATCTTATAATTTTTTTTTTGGTGGTCCAACTTTAAAAATTACTTTAGGTTCCATTCTAAAACATGTCAACCATAGATCTAAGGAGACTTGGGTATATTTGTGATGCAATATGTCGTACTTAGTTTGAATTCTCCACAGCCTAGGTCCTCGATCTTGACATTAGACTTAACTTTAGGAAGTCAGGAAGATGATGGAATGGAAAAAGATGTAGGAGTGGAAATGGATGATAATGTGAGTGTGGATGGGTCAATGTATTTGGAAGAAGAAGGGCTTGTAACTTCTCAGTTGATGGGCACTCGATGTTCAGAAACACCCCTTAGGTTGGTACAATATTGAAAAGGGTTGAGGTCTCCATATATGGTGATTTATGTTCCATCAAATAGGAATTTCGAGCATTGGTGATATGTGGAGGGAATGACCTTTAGGGCATGAATCCATGGGTGGCTAAGCAATATGTTGTAAGGTAATTCTAGATCCAAGACCTGGCAAGTTGTGTCCACAATGACTAGTCCAACTCTGATAGGAAGAGAAATAACGCCTCTAGAAGAATGTTATCTGTCATCATATGCTTTTATAACTATGCTCTTTGTAGGGTCTACACATGCATCAAAAAATCCTAGAGCCTTAACCAATTTTAAGGAGCATATGTTCAATCCTACTCCACCATCTACTAAAACTCTTATGACCTTGTGTTTATGGATGAAAGTTTTGATGTGTAATGCATTGTTATGGTTGGTATGGGTTATGAGTAATCTTGATCAGAAAAGGTGACATGGTGAGGTGTAGTGAGGTATCACACCATGGTCTCAAATTGGTTGACATCAATGTCCTTAGGGACATATGACTCTTGTAGGGTTTTATCCAGTATAGCCTTATGCTTAGGAGAAATGTGAAGCAACTCAAGTATGGAAATTTGTGTAGGGCTTTTTCCTAATTGATTGATAAGGTTAAATTGAATCTTAGGTTGTCATTGCTTTGTGGATGAGCTAGGTTGTGGTTGTTTAGGAGACATACTAGGTATGGTGATTTTAGGTTGCCTAGCAATAGGAAAACCAGCTATGGCGACCTTGCCACTTCAAGTAGTGGCATTGCATTGAGATGTTCTTTTGACTGTGATGGTATTGATGTATTCATTGTCAATTCAGACATTGTTAATAATAGGTCCACCTGAATAGTCATATTTGGCGCTGGCATAACTGGCTTGATTATTGTTTGTGTTAGGACCTGACGTAGAGGTGTTGTTAGAACCATGGTCCTGTAGTGGGTTCTTATGAATGGTATGGTTAGCATTTGATGGAAATTGTGGCCCACCCAATTCAATTATTCAACTTTCAATAAGGTCTTGCAGAATATTTTTGATTTGCCGACAAGATGATGTCTTATGTCCTTTAGCCCGATGGTAATCACAAAAAGAATTGTCATCCCACCATGATGGTTTAAATTACCCTAGGTCATATGGCTTAGGTTCTTCAAGTGTGATGAGACCATTTTGGAGGACCTTCTTAAGGACATCCTTAATTGGTTCTCCCAAAGCATAGTATGTTTGTCTTTTTGGGAATTGTCTTGTCTGATAGTATTGTCCTTGAATTTGACTATTTTTCCTATTTTGGTTTTTTGGGGTGGTATTGGTGGGGGGTATCAGTATTGTCATTGTTTTTTTTTTGCAGTTGAACCCCTTTTAGAGCTAGTACAAGACCCATCATGTTTACAACTTTAGCATCGACCACATTGTCATTGGTAACATGTTTGTTTTTGACCCAATACTTATTTTTTTCAGTGAGAGGGTTTGCATTTGTGTTTTTAGGACCATATTTTAGCTCTCCTTTTGCAATAAGATCTTTCTCAATTTGGACCCCCTTTTCGACTAGATCCATAAAAGTTGTGCAGCAATGAACTTACAATCCATACTTTAAGGGGCCTAAAAGTGTTTGAACAAACATGTCAATCTTTTATTTTTCAGGTATGTCAATGTGGCAACGACTTGCAATACTTCTCCATTTCTGGAAGAATGGGATAAATGTTTCACCAATGTCTTCTTGTGTAAGATTGCATAAGTTAGTGATGGAGGTGTCCATGTCAATGTTGTACGCATAATTTTTTATGAATTTTTGTTTAAGTTCATCCCATGTTTTAATATCCTTTTGAGTGGAGAACCATTCAAGGGCAGGACCTACAAGACTTTTAGAAAAGATTCTCATCAAGTATGTTTGTTCATAAGCGATTTCCATATAGTTGGTCGCAAATTCTTGGACATGTTCAATAGGATTTGTTTTTCCTCTGTATTTGGTAAGCGATTTCCATATAGTTGGTCGCAAATTCTTGGACATGTTCAATAGGATTTGTTTTTCCTCTATATTTGGTAAAATTTGGTGACACATATCCTAGAGGAAATGGCAGAATGTATAAGTTTGTGTCAAAGTGATATACAGATAAGTCATATGACACTTGTGATTTCTTGTTGGATATCTGCATGTTCTCTATGGTCTTTTCTAGACCCATTAGCTTAGCTTGCAAGAAATCAATTATAGGGTTATTTGTGGCACCATATATTGGAGTGATTGGTACACTATGGGTCCCCATTTGTTGTGAGTAGATGTTTTTTTGTTGAGGGATGTGTTGTTGTGAAATGTATGATGTGTTGTGCTTTATATGTTGTTGGTACTAAAAGTTTGGATTGGGGACATGTTGGTGAGTGTGAATATGGGATTAATATGTCGGGTTGTGTCCCCTAGTTATTTGAGTCAAAATTTGAGGAGTATGGTTACCATGAATATTTTGTTGTCCGACTGATGCCATAGGTTGTGTGTTTTGATTGCCTTGTCTAGATTGTTGAAATTTTCCAAGGGGAATATTCATGTTTTTTCCTTGGGAGGGATTGGTGTTAAATTGTGTTGACGTGTTAACATTTGGTTATGGTCCTTGAATACAGACGCGTTGCCTATTTCCTCCCAAGGGATTAAATGAAGTACCAATCAGATGGTTTGATAAGGATGCACTCACGGTACTAGATTTAGTCGTAAGTGGGGGATTTTAATGGCTAGATGATGCCCCAATGGCATTAATTATAGTGGTGAATAAAGGATTGGAATAACTTACCCACATTGTTGAGGACCCAAAGGTGCTTCCAATAGATTGTGATGATATTGTGGACATCATTGGCAAGGATTGTAAGACGAGTGGTGTTCCTCCAACGAATGTTGCATTAATTGCATTGGAATTGTTTTGATTATTAGACGTAGCACTAGTGGTGTTTGTGACAGTTTGCGAGGTGGCCTCAAAAAAGGTATTACTTGTGTTGTTTTGAGGTTAACTATTATTAGTCATGTTGTTGGCATTGTTGACATTAGGGTTAGGTGATGTCGATCTCAAAGTATTTATGTCAAAGCCACGTGGTAATTTAGCTCATTGACTTAAAAGTATGGCCAAATATTTGTCTCTATCATATAAGACCATTTGTTCTATAAAGGGGGTTGCCTCTGGATCTTGTGCTGCTACCTCTAGGTTTTCCTCAAGTATTTTTTTGTATTCATCCTTACGTAAGAATGGTTCAAAGGGGTTGTTTGATGAGGATGGAATGCTTATGAGAGGGTGGGTGTTCCTGTTGTTAAAGGGATCATCAAAATTCCAATTTGGGTCATAAGTGTGATTGTTAATATTGGAATTGGAATCTTGTTCAAAGTATTCCATTTTTATTTTCCTTCTTTGGAGTCTAGTTTCCACCATAAAAGGAAGTTACTCAAATTAGGACGATGAGAATGACAGCTAAATGCAAGGATGACACTAGCCTATGTTTTTGGATTTTTTGGATAAAGGATGACAATGCAAGACTATGTTTTTGGATTTTGACAATAAGGGATGCAATATGACATTGTTGTCTAAAGAAAATGACTAATGCTAAAGGACAATGGAGACTAATATGACAAGTTATGACCCTAATTTTTTTGTATTGTTGGAGGATGTCAATGCAAGGCGATAATGATGTTTTCCTAAGGAAATGATTAATGCAAGATGATAAGGTTGTCAAGGTCAAAATTCCAAATGAGGACTAGGATGGACACTATTAATGCAAATTCTAGGTACAAAATTTTGACTAAGGAGATGATTAATGCAAAGTCTAGGTTCAAAATGACAACTAAGATAGACAATATTAAAGTGAAGTGTAAGTACAAAACAAGGACTAGGATGGACAATATTTATGCAAAGTCTAGGTTCAAAATGAGGACTAAGATGGACAATACTTGGAGAAAGGTTTTCCGAGGCACTATAAGCTTAACTTATGTCTCAATTTTGGTTATCAAAGGACATGCTAATTGGACCAAGTGACAAGGTCAAAATGACAAGTGAGCTTTCCTAACTAGACTGTTGAGTTGGAAGTTCTCACGAAAAGGAAAATGACTAAAAAGAGTAATAATGACTAAGTCCCAAGATAACCTACTTTTGAGAACAATGGTTTTGCCAAGTATGGCGAGTTAAGCTAATCCAAAGTCTGCTAAGATGACCCCTAAGAAAAAATTTATGCTGGAAATGATGATTATGACACCTAGGGAATGCAACTAAAATTTGGAAAAAAAACCTATGGTCAAAGTGCAAGCTAGTGAATGCAAATGATGGATATTTTGAGCAATTTCAGTTCTGGTTTCTAACAAAGACTTCTAAAAAAAATGTTTGACAATAGGCGAAAATGTTTGGACTCAGATTCTGGTCTATGATAGGGTTTAAATTTTTGTTAGGAAAATGTGTCATTTCAAGTAGCAAATGTGTTGCAATTATCAGATGTGGTGCTACAGACTACAAATGCAGTTCAATTTATCAAATGTATTTTTTTAGATTGCAAATTCGGCTTAAAATGTCATTTGTGGGTTTACAAATAGCAGATGTGGTGCAAGACAGGTGAATGTGGTGTTTAAAGTAGAAAATGTGATTTAGCAGAGTAGATGTGTTGCAGAGACTATCAAATGAATTGTAGCACAATGAATGCATTTTATCAATTGCATTGCAGGATGCAAAAAGTCAAAAAAAATTGATGTTTTGGTCAAAACCCGAATGTTTTGAAGTGGACTTTCAAGATGTGTGAATATTTTTTGTTTTGTTCCAGTATCCAACAAACACTTGGAAAACACGATATTTTGAATATAACAAAACACAAAAGAGAACAAGTACAATCCTATGGTTAATCCAAGACAATATCTGCTAGAGTCTACATGGGTTTCCCCAATCGCATATTAGTAGTGTGTGAATTCAGAAGCTTGGCTGCACAGGCCCCCCCTTACAGTGCACTCTTTTCTCAGGCCAACCAAGCTTCCAACCCCCATGAAAATCCCATGGAAAATTGATAACCTCTACTAAATACTGCGAAGATGTGGATTCCTTCACACCGACTAGTGTTGCACTAGCAAATAGAAGGTTTTTGGCTACTACACAAAGGTGTTTAATTTGGGACCCCTGTTCAAGTGGCCATACATGGGGCGCAAGATTAATCTCCATTTAAGAGGCACCCCAGCTTAAAGAGGTTATGCTCAATAGGGTTTTAGGGAGTACTACTTGGTACGTATGACACATCCACACTCGTAATCATACGCTTTCCCTTATGATTCACATTTATATACCAGTCTGGGGTAGCTTGGCTTTAGCTCCATTTCTAGTTTGAGTCACTTTGGGGTGAGTACTTTTTCCCACCAAGGTAGGCCCAATTTTTAGAGTCAATATCCATTTCTCTTACACTCAGGACCGCACAAGTGCGCAAGGGGAGAGGATACTACAATTATTGAGTCAAGGTAAACACAAAATGGATGGGTCTAGTTTTCTGATCACCTAGTTTGTACAAGGTGAGAGCATAGTCACCTACCACCCCAAACACAATTAGACAGAATAGAAGACATGTTATTTTTTAAGTGCACCAAATGAAATATTCTCTATTCTAAAAAAAAATAACAAGCACAATGTTTTCAAATGGGAACTTCTTGGACAAACGAATCTGCAAAACCACAAGTTAGTAGTTTTAGCAAATTGTCTTGTACCCATGAAGTCTTGGTGCCACACACTGTGAACAAAGATTAGTAACCCCAAAAACACCTATGCTAGTTAGAATGCAGTTAAGAAAAATTTGAATGCAAAAGGGAATCTAGAAAACCCAAATGCAAAAATGAAAAGAAAGATTACCAGGAAAATGTGTGACAACAGAGCGAATGTGTCACTCTGTGTAGAAAATGTGGCTCAATTCTACATTCCGATTTCTCACAGATAGATGCAGCCTGAATATCAGATGTGTTGTTTGAAACTGTGAGTGTGTCTTGATCTGTCAAATGCGGCTTTCTGGACTGTATATGCAGCACACCAAAGCGATTGCGTCATTTTAACCTGTGAATGCATCATGACTCATCATATGTGGCTAGAAGATCATCAAATGCAGTGTTTCATACTTGTGTACCTACAAAAATAATAGAAAACTGATTACCATACAAAAACTACAAAAAAAATTAAATGCATCAAATTCACCAATGTATCAATGGTTAATTTTTTAGATAAGTTAGCAGATTAAATCAATAATATAAAACCCAAAGAAACTATACAACACAATGAAAGAAAAATAAAATAAACGATTATACCAGATAATCCACGAAGCCTTCATGATTCATCTCCATAGCACCTTCTAACTTGTTTCAGATGTAATAGTTTCCCTCAGATCGAGTATGCAAACAATTTGATAACAAAGACAATGTCCTAAACAGGCTTTTAGGATTTAAAGTGACTGAATGCTATGCTATTATTCAAATAGCAAGCATTAAACTAATGCCAAATGAAGTATAAATGCCTATGCCTATGACAAAATGACTATAATGTCTAAGACTGAAATCAAGTATGCCAAAGTAATGAATTTCTAAGAAATGCAAGTATATGCGTAGTAAGTTGTAAGTTGTAACTCAAAATGTGAGCAAAATTGGCATTTTATAGAAAATACAATTTTCGATGGATGTCCAAGATTAAAAGTTTGATGGAAGCCTAAAATAAAAGGTCAAGATTGTGTGTGACAATCCATAATTAGGGTTAGGGAAAAACTATTAAATGAGTGGCCAAGATGCCATTTGAGAAAATCAAATCAACGGTCGAGAATAAATGTGACAATTAGCCAAAAAGATAAAGATTTCAAAAATCAAGAAGATAAAGACTGAATTGAAAAATTAGATTTGGAAAATCAAGAATTTGATCAGTTACTTGATTTATGGGAGAAGATTACCATTTTGAATTAAAATTAATTCAAAAATGTGGATTTTGCGTAAGAGTAAATCTTTTTAGATTATTTACTAAAAGGAAATGATAGTTAATAATGTGAAGCCATTTTAAATAATTAATTTTATTTAAAATGAGGGACATTATTAACTAAGGAAATTAAATAATTAAAGATAATTATTTAATTTTAAAGGATGTGATTAATAATTAAATAAATTAATAAATCTATTTAATTATAAGAAGATTTAAGAATTAGTGACATATTAAATAAATAGATAAATCATATTTATTTAATAATTAGGAAGACATAAAGAATGAAGACAATTAAATAAATTAAGAAATTTATTTAATTAAAGAAAGACTTTAGACAATTAGTGATGTATTGAATAAATATTATCAAATTTATTTATTTAATAATCAAGAGGAATAAAAAGACATGAATTAATTAAATAATTATGAATTATTTAATTAATAGTCAAAGGTGAGCCAAGGATGTGATTAAAATGTCATAATTATGCTAGGATGAAAGAGATGAAAAATAAGCCGGTATTGGCATGGTGTGATGGTTTTTAGGTGGCATTGTTGTTCTTGCCACCAAGGTTCAAACCCCGTTGGGGTGGTATTGTTGAATGGTTGTATCTGGTTCATAGCTCCAGTCAAAAAGCGTTTACCCCTTGAATAAAAAAAAGAGAGATGAAAAATAAGGCTTGCAGGCCTAAGTCATTTTTATGTATCTACAGAGATGTTTGATGCCTTTTCTATTGATTGGATAGAAAGGTCAAAAAAATTATGGCAGATCTCCTTGCTAACATTGCCTTGAGACCTGATGATATAATTTTTTTCAGTGTATCAAATGTTGAGGTTCAACTGAGGCCCTCTATTCTTGAAAACATTAAGAATTGGTAGATATTTAACAATGATATCGATTTATTGATACTTTTACATTGTGTGGATGAGTATCACAACCAGGAAATTAAATTCAAAAATTTTGTTGAAAAGATTGATGGAAAGGACATAATTTTTGCAAATATGGTCTAGACAAATAAGATCTCAAAGGGACTAGTGGCCCTAGAAAGAGTATTTGACAATTCTGATAAATGCAATATCAAACAAAACTCTACACATGAACAAGACCTAGATGAAATCAACTTGGGAACTAATTATGTACCCAAGAAAGTGTATATTGGTAAGAAGTTAAACCCCAAAATAAGGACAATGCTGATTGCTCTACTTAAAAAATACAAGCATGTGTTTGCATGGTCATAAGATGACCTAAAAGCTTACAGAGAAGATCTATTCTAGCATGAAATCCCTTTAAGGTTTGATGCTAAGCCTTTTAGATAGAAGCAAAGGCCAATAAACCCTACATTGGCACCCAAGATGCAACAAGAACTCATAAAGCTTAGAGAATGTGGGGCTATAAAACCTATTAGACATTCCATTCGGGTTTCAAATTTGGTCCCAGTTAGAAAGAAGAATAGGGGTATCATGGTGCTGCCACAATATCTGGGACATCTTGTTTTTTGCTGAAATCACATATTTTTAGAAAATATAACGATTTAAGCCTTGAAAGGTTCCATTTAAAGGATTTTAATTAAAGAGGATTTGATCAAACCCCCTTGTATATAACCCTACTAGTTTTAAACTATACCTATAATGAAGTCTCCTCTACACCTATCAAAATGTTGATAAAAATTTACTTTTGATTTACCTTTTGGGGGATGGAATGAATTCATTTAAAATTTAAGTTTTGTAAATATGCAGTACTTATTATAAGCTTCCCAAAAATTATAATTTTAAATATATTTATTTTGATTATTATATTTATTTTTTATTTCTTGTGAATGTATATTTTCCATCAAAAATCACGCTCTTTGTTCTACACGTGGAAAACTAGTAGATTACCAAAAAAAATCTGAAATATATCTATTCTCTTGGTATGGATGTCCTTGATCCAACAAAAATAAATAAATTGAATTTCGATCTAGCTACAAAAAAGGTTATGTGTTACACAATAAACCTATGTCTAAATTGTAATTGGTTTGACTTCAAAACTTAATTAAGAAAAAAATATTCAACAAAACACTATGAAACCAAATGAAGGAGCTATATATCATAGTTACAAATTTAAATTCAAAAATTTATAATTTTATCCTTCATAGAAAAAAATTATATATTATATAGTAAACATCACTCTTTAAAATGGTGTTTACTATTAAAAAATACTTATCAAAGGAGATGGAAAAAGAAATACAATTTGATTCCAATTTTTTTAAAATATATATATTTAGAATCTATAGAAAAAATGTCACAAATCACTAGTTTACATCATCTTCAAATTCCTCATGGTTTAGCAACTATAGGTGTTTAAGAGTGAAGATTTATAGCTGGTATGATTTTTCCACAATCCATGAAGTTATAATGTAAAGCTTTAGGATTCAACTATGCAAATTTTTGTATCTAAAAAAGTTCAGTTCAATGTTAAGTTTGGCCAAAAATTTTACCCACTATTGTGTGGTCACCCATCATATTATGTGTTGAATTCAGAAATTTGAACATATCTTCATTAAAAGACAATTACCCATTACCAAATATTAAGGCAATGTTGCATAGAGTTACTAGATGTGAGATAGTATTCATGATGGATGGCTTCTTTGGTTATAATCAAATAAAAGTGAAGGAAGTAGAGCAACATAAGACTGCCTTCATCACACCATGGGGGACATATGTTTATATCAGAATGCCATTTGGTTTAACTAATGTTGGGGATACATTCCAAAGAGCCATAGATGTTTCGTTTTCAGATTTTATAGACATATTAATGGTAGTATATTAGGATTACCTAACTGCTTACTCCAAGAAGGAAGTAGAGGATTGCATGCATTTAGAAAAAATATTTGCAAGAGCTTTGGAATATGGCATTTCATTGAACCCTAATAAGTGTACATTTGGGGTTATAAATGGAATTGTATTGTGTCATATAGTTTTAAAATAAGGAATAAAAATTGATCCTTAAAAGGTTTGTAACAATTGATAGGATTCCAATTGCTAAAATAGTGAAGGGGATTCAATCATTCCTTGACTAGATCAATTTTGTTAGAAGTTTGTTACAAACTTTGTTGAAACCAAAAAATCCATATCCATGATGCTAAGAAAACAAGAATCAATTGCATAGGGAGATAAGCCTATTAAGGCATTTAATGACATCAAAAAAGTTATCAAAGAGGCACCAGTCCTCAAGTCACCAGATTTTACTAAGAATTTTCAATTGTTTTATTTTGTATCATTTCACACTATTGTTACTATCCTTTTACAGAAGAATGGTGAGGGTTATGAGCAACCTATTGATTTTTTCAATAAATTTTTTGAAGCAAAAAATTAAAATATGACATTATGAAAAAGTAGGAATATGCTTTGGTAAAGGTTGTGAAGAACTTTAGGCCCTACCTAGTGGGTGGTAAGATAGTGGCCTATGTATTGAATGCTATAGTTAAAGACGCATTTACTCAATAAGAAGTAACTGGAAGAAGTTGTAGGTGGATCAACAATATTCAAGAATTTAACATTGACATTCAAATAACTACTCATGTTAGAGGGTAGGGTTTAGACAAGCTGATGGATGAATCAAATCTTGAGTCTATTCAGATAAAATGAATGGATGTAAATATTCCTATAAAATAATATCTTCTTCAGGGTTTCCCTTGGTGTAAATATTTTTTCTATTATTTGGAGAATATGTCGTGCCCTGATCACATCACTAAAAATCAAAAAAGTACTTTGACAATACAAGCCATCAAGTATGTTATGATTGATGATCATTTGTATTAGAGGCATAGGGTTGGAATGATTCTATGGTGTGTTGATAACGAAAAAGAAAAGAAATTCCTTGATGAAATGCATAATAGTTTTTGTGGAGGCCACTACATGGACAATACAACTGTCCTTAAGATCTTAATGCTTGGATATTGGTGGCCTTCCCTATTTTCTGACACACACAAAATGGTAAAGAAGTGTGATTTTTGTCAAAAAAAAATTAGTAAGCTAAAATTCTTTGGTGCCTTACCTCTTAGGCCACAAAATGCAGAGGCTCATTTTTTAGCAATGCGGCATAGATTTCATTGGTGAATTCAATGAAAAATATAGTGGTGGCCACAATTGGATACTGGTAGCCAAAGACTACTTCACCAAATGGGTAGAGGCAATTCCTACAAGAAAGGAAACTAGTAGGGTTGTCATCAATTTTATTATGGATTATATCCTAATCAAATTTGGCACTTCTTCAAGATTGATCATGGATAATGCAATGTGTTTTAGGTTGGAGGATTTTGCTAAATTTTGTAATGGCTATGGTCTCACCAGATCATATTCTTCTCCTTATCATCCACAAGGGAATGGTAAGGCTAAGTCTAGTAATAAGAGTCTCATGAAGATCATGAAAAGAGTGATGGAGAATAACAAGAAGGGCTAGGAATCAAAATTGAAACTAGCATTATGGGCTAATAGGACAACTATCAAGAAGGCTACAAAAAAATCCCTTATAAACTAGTGTATGGATTAGATGCTAGGATACCAATAAATAATTTGTTACTAGTATAGAAATTCATTCAGGAATATGGAGATGACGTTAATAATAACATGACCAATAGAATTAACCAACTAACAGAGTTGGATGAGTCAATAAGAGTAGCACATAATATCAATATGAAGAAGTAATTGTAGGTCCAATACATATTTGACAAAAGATAAACATACAAGAGGCTTTCTACAGAGGATTGAGTCTTGATGTGGAATGCTAGAGTCCAAGATAAGGGAAAAAATGGTAAGTTTGAGGCCCTTTTGATTGGTCCTTATGTAATTTTTAGCAATCATGGTGAGAATTCATATGTTCTGCAAAATATGAATGAAGAATTATTGGAATTGGCAGTGCATGGACAATTTGTTAAACCATACTTCTCATAAGTAAGGCATATCTATCCACATTGTATCACAATATATTTTTCTCTTTTTTGTGGTGGGTTATTAAGTTTTTTATGGTTTTCTCTTCTAGATTTTTCTAGATTCTTGCTTTGTTTTTGCTAAATAGACATCCCCAACTAGAACCACTCGTGGAGCTTGTAAATTTTTCATAGTTTTATATTGAATGGTTGGTGGAAATTTTTAGATGATCTTCAACTAGTTAAATTAAGGTTGTTAGGTCTACAACCTAGGGATTTCTAAAACCCTTTTATCTCAAAACCCTAGTGTTCTTATGTTTCTTTGTTGGTGTCATTTTCTTTTTTATTGATCTTTAAGTTGTGACTTAAGTGTATCAATGTCATGTATTCCCATGTCCCCTTTTTCTAGGAAGTAATCCCTTGAAGATTTATTAAGCTTAATTTGTTTACCTTCCTAAATTCTTATGTTTCACAAGTGGTTTGGACATGTGTCATGATATCACTTTGTCTCTATGGTTCATAGTGAGCTTGGTTTTGTCATTTTCTAGCCCCACGACACCTTGAAATAACAACACACATCTAATTATTTATAAGGGATAATGTCTCTTATCAAATGTTTTAATTTTATGCTATTGAACCTTTTTGTCTCATCTAAAATTTGTCCCCCTATTCACTAGTCATTTTAAGCTATTTATTTGAGCACATGCATTTTGTAGAGGCTCTTGTCTTCACTAGGCTTTGACATTCTGATACTTTTCTCTAGTGAAATGGTGAATGAATGACACATATTTTAACATGTGCTAAATTCTTTTGCAAAGGCATAAGCCTTCATGGAGCCATGGTCGGACCAACTTTTTGTTCTTGTGAAGTTGCAAAATGATGACAAGTTTTAGCATTGTAGTGCTTCACAATGAATTCTTCTATCACTGAGGGGCATATTTTTATCATATTCTCCATTTGTGAGTTTGCAAAATGGTGACACCTATCCATATAAGGAAAAAAGGAGGCTATCACTTCATGTAGGAAAATTCAAACTAACATGATGGCCATTGATCTAGACATCAATGGTCCACATTAAAACATGGCCAACATCCCCTACTAGTCGTGTGTTCAAGCATGTGAAGGAGGTCATAGTGGATGGGATAATTTACCAAATTCATGGTGGCCAAGATAAATTTCTTGTTCAAATTAATTTCATTCACAAATGCTAAGGTGGTTGAGTGAAGTGTTGCAGATTTTCAATCTGAACGAGGCTTTTTTATTGTGGAATGAGGGTTTTCAGTGACATTTAGAACAAGTAATTTACACCTTGGCTGTGAATTTTCAGAAAAATTAAAAGTGTAGAGAGGGTTGTTGTTAGTTTAGAAGAGAAGAATAGTAAGTTGTAGGGGGTATATGCTGCCAAAATTTTCTCAAACCCCTTATCAAGAAAGAATTTATTAAAACCCTAGAAAATAGTATTTAAACCCTAGCCTCTGCAATCTCACACAATGGTTGTAACCTCAACTAGAAAGAGAAGAACTCTAGATGAGGAAATAATTGTGCTACTCCTAGGGTCAGCAAAGAGACTAATGGTTGGTCTAGGATATGGTGGCCTCACAGATAAAATAATTGACTAGAATGGTGGGTGCAAAGACCCTATTATTATAGAATAAGGGTGTGTATTGTTAAAGCATGCTTAGAAAAAGTCCCATGTAGATAGGCCAATCTACAATATATGGAAGTTGGGATTAAGAAAGTTAATAGTGCCCAATATATTTTTTAATGTGAAATTGATAAGGTAGTTGGCTAGGGCCCATAACCCTGACACAAGGTCCTTGTTTACCACTGATGGTTAGAGCCTATTGTCATTGGACTAAGACTAGGTATGCAGATTTTTTTAGTTGGACCCTAATGAACATTTTCCAATTGATTTGGGTGCATTAGGAAGAGAATATGAAAGGAATAGGGGAAACTAAAGAGTTAGGTGGATTTCATGCTTCAATCCAAGAGGTCCAAAGAGGGAACTACAAAGATTTTGTAGGGGTGATTTGGAGCCCTTTTTCGATGACATTTTTTAGCCCTAATTTTAGAAGACCTACTTCTCCTTACTCTAGGTCCTAGGGATGGATAGCAAGATTTAAATCATTTTTAGCTTGATTGTTTTGATAGTTCATCTTCAAAGTAAAGATGTGAATATGCCCTATGAATTTTCAAGGTATGTAGCTAATCAATTGCACAAGACCCTTTGTGAAATTAAGATAGATCTATTTGGTTCCATGCACTTTAAGCAGTATTCTATTCTACTACAAATGATTTTATATGATGGATATTAGGGGTAGCCTCCATAGCTATAGATTAGGACTGTGGGAGAGAACAATTTGATGTTTCCAATATAGGAGTGGACATACTTATGGGATAAGGATTGCAGGTAGTCTAATTATTCTACCTTTGAATATTTTTATGTGAAGCCACTGAGGAAGGGGCTAGGCCTCCCCATAGATTGAGGATTATCTGATGAAGTAAGAATGTTTTTGAGGCCCCACAACCTCACCCTAAAGAAAAATATTAATCACAAATGGGGTGATTTTTTTCTATACATATGCCATGGTAATAAGGATCTATGGGACCCCAGTGGCACCTCATGTGCTTCCCAAGGATTTCCTCAATAGACACATTTTTGAAAATCATGTGGTAATTGTATGGGTTTGACAAGGCCCATTTTAGGAACAACATGAAACATGCAATTATCCCTAGTTCTATGGTATTCTTAGTTTTTATGGTTTTGAATAGGGAGGGGATGGAGTTGGTCCAAGAAAAATTTCTCCCCTACAAGATGAAGGTTGATAAGGTTAGGATTTTTGATGCTGAAGGATTTAACAACAAGGAGAGATGAATATATAGGTTGTCACCCTATCTCCATCAACTTGACAACATTGAGGATATGATCAATAATTGATCTTTAGAGAGCCAGGCTTCCAAAAGGAGGGACTTGTGGGTTAAAATATAGATTACAAGAGGATGAAGGTCGACCCATCCTTTAGGGGATCATTTATGCAAATAAGGGACCCCATAGTCAGGATGATAACTATGTGTGAAAATTCCAACCAATTTTTGGATAACATCCCAAAGGTGCTCCCAAAAACTTCAGGTGCTTCCTCTTCATCTAGAGTAGAAGTTCCACAAAGCCCACAACTAGTGACCCCATTGCAATAAATTGAACCAATTGTTGGTTCTCTAGTTGATTATCCAATTGGTCCTGATGAGATGGATGAGGATGCTCTTGTGATTCAAAAAATACTTCCTCCTCCTAGGATGTTGATTGAGAGGCCTAAAAATGACATATTATTCATCAATTTTCAATCTGGTGGGTAAGTTGTTGATGACATTTGTGCTAAGGCTAGTGAAGAGTTTTTTGAAGGATGGGGATTTTATCAACACTTGAGAGTTCAAGGAATTGGTCCTTAAGAATAAGGGAGAAGAGTTAAGATTACTTCTTACTAGAGGAAGGTTCTCTAAGTAGGAGAAAAAGGCCACCATTGAACAATTTTGGAAAATGGTAAAGGAAGAGATGAAGCTCATGACTCTAGAGAAGGGAGGGAGTTGGTAAAGAGGGCAAGATGCATGTTACTCTTAGGCTAGGATATCTTCTCAACTATTGCATTTGATGCAATAAGGAAGCATAAGGGTGAGAATACAATTTTGTGAAAGGAGGAACAAGGAAAGGACCTATATTTTGGGTCTAGATTCCACCTGAGAAATTAGACCTTAGCTATTTTGTGAATTTTCCTTGATACCAGAAAGACACAAATAATAAGAAACCCCAATGAGCTCACTAGCCATATTGTTATTATAGGGGTTGGAGATACAAGTGTTACACAAACAGCTTCATTGATAGGTAATGCATCTCTTTTTACAAAGGTAACTGTTAAAAACTTGCAAGCTGATCTAGATAGGGTAAATTCCCTAAACCTAAGTATTGAGGAAAGGCTCAATATAGTTCAAGGGTTATTACCCCCTCCACAAAAAATAGATGAGGCTCAAGCCTTACATGAAAATATAGAGGTGGAGATAAAAGGATTGAGGGAGAAGTTCAAATAGAGCACCACAGAGGCTAGGGAAACAAAAGAAATATCTGCAAAGAATATCTTTGATTTGGTGGACAACATTTTGGGATAAAGGTTGTTTAAAATTATATCCTATGTTGAATAGGTATGAGACAACTATTCAAAGTTGAAGGATTCCTTCTCTGCTCACAAAAAAATATGGATGAAACTAAAGTGAAAGCAAATTAAATGGTCCCAAGGAATTGAGGTGTTGAGATTGCTAATTAGCAATTCATATTTTGATGGTAGTTTGGTGTCTAACATTTTGGGTGAGTTAGATTGTTTGGATGACTTAATTATTCATCACAATAGGTATAGGGATCTATTGAGGAGTGAGATCAATACTTTTGATGGTTTTGAGGAGTTCTATATGCCTAAAATTTTGATTGGTGATGGAGAGATTATGGCATGTGTGGAGTGGAAGTAAAAGTTTTCCAATTTCCACACCAATGTACAATAGAATATGTTAGAGAAAATAACCCAGGAAGATCAACTATAGCATAAACCCTCATGAGATCAAGAGGAGCACTATGCTACTTCACCAGAAGAGAGAGAATGAAAAATGAGATCTAATAATTTACATAATGTATAGGATTATAAAGCCATGAAAATCATAGATGGGTGGAAAACTACCCTACAAGAAAAAACCACCTGAATAACCAATGCATAATTATGCCTAAGTTAAAACTTAAGATGGTAAATAAAATTTACTCTAACACCCCCCTTAAGTGCAACTTAGGGAGAATGCAAATGAAAATATGAAGATGCAGTATGGGTCTTGGATACACAACCATGTTAGGTACCTATTTACAATGCAAAAATAAATCTCTCACAACTAGAGAAAAGGAGAAAAACCCTGTGGAAAAAAACCCCTCTCGAAAAGAGAAAAGAAAAGCAAAATAGAAACGATGCATGGATACCATGCCCTGATACCATGTTAGAGAAAATAACCTAAGAAGATAAATTACAACATAAAACTTCACAAGATAGAGAGGATCACTATACTACTTTACTAGAAGAGAGAGAATGAAAAATGAGATGATAATTTACATAATGTATAGGCTTATAAAGCTGTGAAATACATAGACAGGTGAAAAACTACCCTATGGGAAAAAACCATGCGAATAACCAATGCATAATTATGCCTAAGTTAAAACTATGGGAAAAAACCATGCGAATAACCAATGCATAATTATGCCTAAGTTAAAACTTAAGATGATAAATGAAATTTACTCTAACAAAATAAATAAGGAGGGTGAAGTTGATGTTGATCAAAGAGTGCTGGCAAGAAGTTGAGTCCACTTTTTAGCCAAAAAGTGGAAGTGTTTTCCCTAATTTTTGGAATTTTTCACATTTGACCTTAAAATTTGAAGCACTTAGAGATGGAATCTTGAAAAAAGTCATTCATCATAAAATGTAGTATTCAGAGTCTAGTTTCCAAATATGTAATTTATTGTAATACCTAGATGATACAAATTGATTTTCAATAGGTGTTTCTAAAAACCACTGTTTAAAAGTCACTTTTTTTTACTATACCATGCACATGTACATCATCCATATTTTGACCTAAATAATAATATTTTTCTAAATCCTTTTGGGAAAATATTTGTAACTCACTTAAGCTTGATTTCCCTATTTTTTGTAATTTATTATTGAATATTTGTCTTTTGTTAATTTTTTATTGGCCATATTTGGTGTTTTGAAAATTTGTCATGTATGTCACGCATAAGATGACCTAAAATTATCCTTTTTTGATTATTATTTTTCAAATTGGTAAGAATTGTTTGAAGTACACTTTTGCAAAAGAAAATTCCAAAAAATTATTCTAATAAAAAGCTTTTAAAATACTAAAAAACCCTAATAATTCAAGTTTATGGACCTATTTCAGCATAAATTAATTGAAAAATAAAAAAATTAATCCAATTGGATTTTTTTTTTAGATATTTAGAATCTACACAATCTCATCTAAAATGGGTTTTAATTTCATAAAATAATTCTAAAAAAAAGTATGTCAACCATATTGACATAGTTTTTCTCTCGATATTGTCATGACCTTGTACTTGTAGGTCTAAGGCCAAGGGTTGGGTTACCATGCAATTTCTAAGCCTAAATCCAAATGAGAAACATGGATTGTGATTTTCAAACCTTTTGGAATGAATACCCACTTTAAAATGGGTACCTATTCTAAAAAATGAATGACTACCTATTTTAAAGCTAAAAAATGACACTTCCATTAGAAGTGGACTCAACTTCTTGCACTTACCCCAAATAAATGGCAGTATAGATGCACTGACCAAATTGGAGTACAACTTGATAGGTTTCCCATACTTAGTGCAAGTTTTGATTGGAAATGACTATGAGGCACACTTGGAGAGGATTAACATCTTTTTTCCACCAAGGATTGACACCTCAATAGAGCAACTAGAGCACATGGAAGAGTAGGATGATGCAACTTGAGTTGCATTTGAATTGGTCTCCAACCACCAAATATAAATTTTGCATGGGTTTGTTAATTAGGGAATGTTAGAAGTGTCCTATTTTCAACAAGGAGGAATTTTGGGAAGATATCCTACCATACACTGAATTTAATGTTGTAAAAGATGTCTAGCTACTTTTGGAGTGTCTTCCAGCTTTTTGAACCAACTTTTGTCCTTTCTAAATATTGCCATCACTTGGATTTTTATCCTTTATGACTAGGTGGTTGAATCAAGCCTTTTTCTTGTTGCTTCCCTTATGTCTATAAAATGGAATTATAGGCCTCATTCAAAGGGTTCTACTTCTCACAATTTTTAAATATTTGTATTAGTTTTAGGTTGGAAAGATAACTCCTCTGAAGCATAGAGAGAAAATGTTATAATTTTACCCTGTAATAACAACAAATGACTTAAATGCTCATTGTATTTTACTAAGTATTGATATCAACTTTTCATTCTCTTCACTCTTGTACACGCTACCTTTGAATTAATATAATCAAGGATTATGTTTGGGTTCACATTTCACATTTTTTGTTATGGATGTATGAATTGTTTTCTTTTATTCAAGGAATGGAGTAACTTTGCTTTCAGTTCACTTATCTGGAGTTGTGTTATCGCAATTAGGATCTTTAAGTAGTTTAACAATATTGTTTATTTGTTGGTTTCTTTTTGTAATGCAGTAAGGTTATTAGAAGCCAAGGGTTGGTTTGTTATAGGAGTTTACTTCATTTTTACACTCTATGTGGATAATGCATTGGTCAATATAAAACCCAAAGTTTAGATCTGAGATAAAATAAGATATTAAATCTAAACAATCTTTATTTTTTTGTATTTTACATTTGTGTTATGTTCAAAATCCACACTACAAGTCTTTATAAGTCATACAAAGGATTTACATGATGATTTAGCCCATCAAAAACACCTCTTGCAGATTAGTGTGAAGAATCTATTAGCAAAGGAATCATTGTAAGTGGTCATTATTGCAATATGTTATAGGGAACCCACCTTGCTTTTGTAGACTTGAAGTGTAGAGGATAAGCTATAAAATCTATCTCCTATTCATTGTCCACTGACCTAGGGTTTCTATGGATAAAATTAGATAAATTTTAGGAAAACCCAAATAATCAGTTGGAAATACCAACAGATACTCTAGATTCTGATGATCTTGAAGCCATAATGTACTATGCATGAACACCAAATTATCTTGTTATCTAAAGGTAATCATATTAATTTTGATAGGGTGGATAAAGCTTAGTATGGATAGATTCCTCTCTATTTGTTAGAACACATAACTTATGAAAGGAAGTGAATGGAGAGAATCCTCAATCTAGTATATCCTTGTTGTGCCATGTGTAGACACCTAAAAATGACCTAGGCCTACAAGCTTCATTTTTACCACTTTCGTCCTAGCATAATTATGACATTCAATTATGTCTTTGGTCCATATTCGACTATTGATTAAATAATTCATAATTATTTAATTAATTCATTTCCTTTTATTATTCATGATTATTAAATAAATAAATTTTATTTATTTATTAAATATGTCATTAATTGTCTAAGTCTTCCCTTAATTAAATAAATTTCTTAATTGATTTAATTACCTTCTATTCACTTTATTCTTACTGATTATTAGATAAATAAGTTTTTATTTATTTATTTAATATGTCACTAACTGTCATAATTAAATTAATTAATTAATTAATTTAATTATTAGTCTTATCTCCTACATTAAATAATTAAATTTAATTATTTAATTGACAAATTTGAAGTTCTTCTCATTTTAAATAAATTAAATTATTTAAAATGTCATATCTTTCTTAACTAGCAGCTCATTTTTGTAAATAATCCAAAAATTGATTATTTACTATTTCGCAAAATTCACATTTGGAATTAATTTAATTCCAAATTGGTAACTTTCCTCCAAGAGTCAAGTGATCGGGCAGGTTCTCAACCCTTCCAAAATTGATCTTCAGTCCACTCTTTATCTTATTCATTTTCAAAAATCTTTATTTTTGAATTAATTTCCTCATTTATTCTCCACCGCCGATTCAATTTTCTTTGATGACATCTTGACCGCTCGATTAATGACTTTTCCCTAGCCCTAATTAGGGATTGTTAGATTTAATCTGGGCCTCTGATTTTAGGTTTTGGTCAGATTTCAATCTCGTCCGTTTATTCAAGATGGCATTTTTTATAAAATGCCATTCTTCTCTCATTTTTAGATTACACAGACATACACACATAGATTACAATATTCTGGCATATTAATACTTAGATTAATTTGGCATTTTAGAGTCATTTTTTCATAGACATAGGCATAGGCATTTAGATTCAAATCCTTCAAAGCTTGTGTAGGACTTAGGCTTTATTTTCAGATTGTTCGCATGTCGAATTTGAGGGCAACACAAATCAGCAAGTTAGAAGGTACTATCAAGGTGAATCATGGAAACTCCTATGAATGAAAGGTTATTTGTTCTTTTTTTTAGTTTTCATTGTTCTTGATAGATCTTTGGGTTTATTTTATATGCTTTATTGATTGATGAATCTAATCCAAAAATTTACCCTTAGTTACATTGGTGAACCCAACATTCTGTAGAAAAATAATTGTGTTTTCTTGTTTGTTTTCACTATTTTGCAGTTTATAGCCAAGAAGTCATATGAAATCCCGTCACCTTCTTTTGAGCATAGGAAAATGGGAGAATAAAATATTTTCAAAAAATTTCTAGGTTTTGTAGATCTCCTTCTCAGCTTTCCAGAACTTCAAATGGTTTCAATTTTTGTTAAGATTTGAGAAAGTTATGGTCATTTTACTGATCGTAGTTTTTAAGTTTTAACTATTAAAACCCATGTTTCCTTTTGCCTATAACTTTTTTTTTGTGCAGAATCATGGAAAATACTTTCTGTATTTTGAAGGTTTGATCTTTAGCTTTGCATTGATATCTACGCTTTAAAATTTTGTTAATTTTTAAGAAAGTTATCACTGTTTTAATTTGCTGCTGTCATTAAATTTTATTTTATTTTTATTTTTATTTTTTTTGGTTACTAATCTTTGTTTACAGCATTTGGCGGTTACTTTTCGTGCATCAAAGGAACAAATTTAAACTTCTAACTCGTGGTCTTGCAGGTTCGAATGTCAAAGAATAAACACTAAAACATTGTGTCTGTATTTTTCTTAGATTAGTTCACACTTACTTTTAGTGCAATTAAAAAGAATAATGTCTTCTAATTTGCATGACTGTGTTTGCAAAATGGTAGGTGAGTATGCTCTCACTTTGTGAAAACTCAGTGATTAGAAAACCAGACCCATTTTTTATATGTTATTACCCCCACAATTTGGTATATCAGAGTATCCTCTCCCCTTGCGCATTTGTGTGATCCTGGGTGTAAGAGAAACGGTTACTAACTCTAGAAATTGGGCCTGCCTAGGGATTTCATCACCACAACGCGACTCAAACCGGCAATGGAGCTAAGGCCAAGCTACCCCCGACCGGTATATAAATGTGAATCTTAAGGGAAAACCTAAGGTTACAAGTGCAGATGTGTCATACAGACATAGTAGTACTCCCTTAACCCTGTTGAGCTTAACCTCTTTAGGCTGGAGTACCACCTAATCGGTGATTAATCTCTTGCCCCATGTATGGCCACTTGAACGGGGGTCCCAAATTAAAAACCTTTGTGTAGTAAGCCAAAAACCTTCTATTTGCTAGCGCAGCACCAGTCGGTGTGAAGGCATCCACACTTTCATAGTTTGTAGTAGAGGTGATCAATCTACCATGGGAGTTTCATGGGGGTTGGAAGCTTGGTTGGCCTAAGAAGAGAGTGCATTGTAAGGGGGAGCCAATGCAACCAAGCTTCTAAATTCACACGCTATAGATATGTGGTTGGAGAAACCCACGTGGAATTTAGCGAATATTGTCCTGGGCTAACCATAGGATTGTACTTGTCTCATGTGTGCTTGCTTATAGTCAAAATATCATGCTTGCAAGTGTTTTCTGGATACTGAAACAAACCAAACAACGGTCAAACATCTAGAAACAACCAAGTCAAACATTGGACCTTTTTTGACCCATTTCACAACATGAACATGCAATCTTCCATGAACATGCTATCTTCATCACAAAACATTTTTGAGCCATTAATAAAAAGAGACCAGAATGGACAAGTATATGTAGAAGACTTAGAAGCTGCAGCGCAAAACCTTGATATAGCCTCCTTTGTAGAAAAATCAGTCTTACAAGACCCTCAAAGGTATCTAGCCATGCTTTTGGACCAAGGGGCTAAGTTACCACAAGGCTTTGACATAAATACTTTGCCACCTCCATCCATCTACCCTCACCATCAACAGTCACTTGACATAAATCCTACCAATAATTCACAACAAACGTCCACTTATCACCCTTATCCTAACCTTGACAAGGGAAGCCAACTATCAACTAGTCCATTCCAAACCTCCATGTCATATTTTGACCCTTCACCTATCAATCATGTCCAAGTCTACATGCCTTATCAACTATCTACCAACACATGTCACGTCCCCACATCATACCATATCGATTCGACCCAAGTCTCCATGTCCCATTTTAGTCAACCTTACTCCAATCCAGTCCAAGTCCCTATCTCATATCCTATGTCATTACCAACTAATATAGTTGAAGTCTCCATGTCACATCCTATGTCGCGCCACATCCTAATCCAGTCCAAGACTCCATGTCATATCTGGTCCAAGACTCCATGTCATATCCGGTCCAAGTCTCCATGTCATACCCTAGTCCTTCACATACTAGTCTAGTCCAAGTCCCCATGTCCTATCCTAATCCGTCATTCATTAATCATTTTCAGGTCATCCCCTCACAAGCCACATCTAGTCATGAAAATTATGTCATTACTCAAAGTCAAATCCCATTTAATAAACTTGAGGATACATGTCAAAATGAAATCCCAAAGCATGACCTTATAATGTCACCCTCATGTCAAGAACAAGGTAGTCCAATGACTCTATCTTTTAGTCCATCCATGAAGTCCTTCAAGACAATCGTGACATCCAAAACACACCTCTCCTTGACAATGACTCTATTTCTGAAGATATCATCCATGACAACCCCATCTTTGACCAAGACCCTATTGTTGACCAAGAAGTCTAAAATGATCCACTCCTTGACCTTTACGCCATTCATGATCAAACACTTTCTGACCTTACAAAGGCCTCGACTATTGACACTCCCCACGATGAGACACTTGCCTCCATGGGACACATAAAAGATATTCCTCCAGAACAAGAATCTTCCACTAGGGACATGCTTGCATATGATCAAGTTATAGCTAAAATCATTGGACTCTATGACACTAAACATAATCATGGCTTCAACATTGTCTTGGAAACACCAATAGAATCATCTAAACCTAACATGTCACACGATCAAACCAAACATATCAGTCAAAAATATGTCCAACATGACAATGAAGCTAAGACACTTTATCAACTAGGGTCAACTATCTTTGTCAGAGCAGGCTTTCTTGCACATGGAAATATTACAAGTGACAGTGTCCATAGACATCATGATGGGTTAGCATCTTGCTTTCAAAATAATAAATATCCCATCGCAAACAAAATATTTCAAAGCATGCAATATCAAGGAAAATGACTAGGCATACACGAGCAAGGCATTCTAGAACCAATATAGTATTAGGAAAATTACAGACATCAAGGTCTTGGTTATTCCTCAGACAGTAAATCAAACGATGTCAGTGGTACCTCCTCGATACTGGGGGCAACTTTGTCAGATACAAACATCAAAATGGAGTCCATGAGAAATCTTTTTCATAAGATTGCTGCCAACACCCCCTCCACCCACACCATGAACCATCATTCCATCATAAATAAACCTTCCCTTTGGAACCAACAAAAAAAAAAGTATTACAAGTCAAAATATCAAAATCAAATGTCAAAGGCCATTGAATCAAACAAAAGGACAAGTGGACAAATAAAATTAAAATGGATCCCAAAGAAAGATGGATCAAACAAAGACACCAAGTCAAATACAAAAGTCAATCACAATGTGGAGCCACAAGACAAGAGGAATCCCATATATAACACATGTCCACCTCCTTCAAAATGGTCATCAATCAAGGCATATAAAAGTGTTGGTTCCAAACACCATCCCTCCAAAATCTGTCATCCACCATCCCAAGTTTGAAAAATAAAAAGTCATTCATCGAAATGTCCAAACAATCTTTCCACGTCTACCATCATTCGTCATAACCCTACATCTCATTTAAAGTCCAATGATCCCATGTCACAAATCTGTCACATTTTGGTAGCAACTCTTTACCACAAGGACTCTCATGGCACTCTATTGCGATGTGCGTATTTTGATAAGGCCAACTCTAGTATCAGAAAGGATCACAATGACATTGATCAGTTGTATACAAGTGCTATGATCTTGACAAGACAACTCCTTCAACAAGGTCATTATTGGCATATCATGGCACCAGTCTCTACATCGGCACTGTCAGTGGATTCAGAACAGTCAGTGGTAATCTAAAGCATCCAGGCTATTCACAATACAGCCAAAAAAAAAATCAAAAATAAAAAAATCATCACCCTGATGAAAACCTGGCAAACATGAGTCTTGGTGACACCAAAAAAATCAAAAAGTCAAGAAAATAGTAAAGAGAAAAATTTCGTCCAATGGTGAAAACCTAGCAAACAAGCACCCTAGATAAGTACCATGATGAAAACCTGGCAAACAAGTGTCATGTGTAAAATAAATCATCTATGTGGAATTTTATACTTGGGGGCAAGTTGTCTCATTTTCCCATGCCTTCCTCATGATATTGACGTCCATCTAAGCCCTATCATTTCCATGCATTTTTCCCACTTACCTTGGTCTTGACATAAAACTGGCACACATAAATCATGCTTTGGAAAAACTATTGACATGTCTATCCTTCGTTCATACACGATTCATGAAACATCATGTCGTTGATTGTCATAGTCTTATTGCTTAGTGCGACGTAGTCCTTGAAATTCATATGACAATTCCCTTAGTCTCATGTCTCTCGTCCTTTACCAAGGCCACCTCTCATCCTTTCATGTCTGTCACCTATCTTGGCTTTCCCTTGTCAAATGGTCTAAGGATAATCATCATCCCATCTAGTCCTAACCAAGTCATTCCAAATGCAATGATTCTAATCCATACAAGCATATTATCCAAAATTTTACTTGACTACGTTCCTAGCCTAGTTGTCGACCTCCATACTTTCGTCACATTATCGTCATCATCCTCACATTGTTTTAAGATGCATCCTTCCCATGTCAAACAATGTTGTCATCACCTATCAATTGGTATTCAACTTGACTAGGGGCACAATCATGTTTTTCCTTGGATTCTCATGTGTAGGCATCAGTCACATGCATTTGTCACGATCCTCTTAAATGTCAAAATCCAAAAAAATCATAAAACGACAAAAAGACCTAAAAATCATAAAATGTCTTGAAAAAAGACAAAAAACATCATAAAATGTCCTGAAGAAAGACCTAAAAACCATAAAACATCCTAAAGAAAGACAAAAACATTCCAAAAAATCCTAAAAAAAAAGACAAAAACATCATAAAATGTCCTTAAGAAAGACCTAAAAAGTATAAAACGTCCTGAAGAAAAACAAAAAAATATCCAAATCAATGCCAAAATCCTAAAAAATTAGTCAAAGTCAGTCATGTCAATTAGTCCATGTCATTGTTGAACTACATTGTCTCTGCACATTTGCTACGTAGGCAAGGCCATCAGTCGATGAGTCCTCGAGATATTAGGTCAGTCCTTTTAGGTTGGTCCAAATAAAATCATGGAATTTGTTACAATCATCACATCAGTCAAATAAGTCAGACATAGTCAAACTTGGACACAAGACACTCATTTGAAACGTCAATGTCAAAATTGGTCAAAATCAGATAGCACAGTCCAATCAATCATATAGTCAACATCAGTCAACTTGCCAAAACATATTAGTCAAAACAATGTCAATCTCGTCACTCTTTGGTCCTCTTCAAGATGTGTCCTTCTTGGATTTGGACCTCGTCAAAATGTCCTTTTCCTTTTTTAGGATATGTCCTTCTTGACAATAGGCACCATCAAACTATCAACACCATCAAATTGGCAACACTCTTAAACTGTCAAAACTATCAAACCGACAAGAAATCAATCTTTGACAAACAAACATTGGCAAACAAAATTAAATGGCTATTAATTTTTCTCATCTATCTTGTCTTATCTCTTGATTATCTTGGCTATTTTGTCTTATATTTTTACTGTCTTGTCTTTTTGGTCATGTTACTAGCTACCTCAAGGATGTCCCACGAAGGATTTAGAGGTACGATGACGTCTCCTGGCCTATTTTATTTTCTTTGACTGATGTCTGTGGATTGTCTTAAAAAAATACTGAGGCAACTTCGCCCTTAGTATGAGTTAGGACATTCCTTGTCTGTGACTGTCTATTTTTCAAGTGGATGACCTTGCACACCTTGGTCTATGTCATACCATCGTGTTTGTTGTCCATTTGTGTCATTTTTACTGCCCAATGATGATTAAGAGCAATAAATATTAAAGTCCTATGGTCAGGCTTTGAAGGATTTGGTCTAGGAACTAACATGCATCTTCTTTTGTCTTGTCATCTTCTCTCACTCATCTCATATAGGCATTTCATCCATATCATCATCCATATCTTTTTCACTAACATTTCTTTGTCTCTTCATATTCTAGTCTTCTCATTAATTTCAAGAGTACACACATGTTCTTGGAACCTGTTTGTCCTGTCGAGGGGGCATACCATAACCCTCGTCATTCTTCCTCATCTTATTTTGCACTGGGGCATGGCTTTGACTTTTTTTCTTTGTCACAATGCGACATGCTACATTATGACAAAGAGGAGCAAAATATAGACACCTAAAAATGACCTAGGCCTACAAGCTTCATTTTTACCACTTTTGTCCTAGCATAATTATGACATTCAATTATGTCTTTGGTCCACATTCGACTATTGATTAAATAATTCATAATTATTTAATTAATTCGTGTCCTTTTATTCTTCATGATTATTAAATAAATACATTTTATTTATTTATTAAATACTTCATTAATTGTCTAAGTCTTCCCTTAATTAAATAAAAAAATTATTTATTTAATTATTAGTCTTATCTCCTAAATTAAATAATTAAATATAATTATTTAATTGCCAAATTTGAAGTTCTTCTCATTTTAAATAAATTAAATTATTTAAAATGTCATATCTTTCTTAACTAGCAGCTCATTTTTGTAAATAATCTGAAAATTGATTATTTACTATTTCGCAAAATTCACATTTGGAATTAATTTAATTCCAAATCGGTAACTTTCCTCCAAGAGTCAAGTGATCGGGCAGGTTCTCAACCCTTCCAAAATTGATCTTCAGTCCACTCTTTATCTTATTCATTTTCAAAAATCTTTATTTTTGAATTAATTTCCTCATTTATTCTCCACCGCCAATTCAATTTTCTTTGATGACATCTTGACCACTCGATTAATGACTTTGCCCTAGCCCTAATTAGGGATTGTCATATTTAATCTGGGCCTCTGATTTTAGGTTTTGGTCAGATTTCAATCTCGTTCGTCCATTCAAGATGGCATTTTCTATAAAATGCCATTCTTCTCTCATTTTTAGATTACACAGACATACGCACATAGATTACAATATTCTGGCATATTAATACTTAGATTAATTTGGCATTTTAGAGTCATTTTGTCATAGACATAGGCATAGGCATTTAGATTCAAATTCTTCAAAGCTTGTGTAGGACTTAGGCTTTATTTTCAGATTGTTCGCACGTCAAATCTGAGGCAACACAAATCAGCAAGTTAGAAGGTACTATCAAGGTGAATCATGGAAACTCCTACAAATGAAAGGTATATTTGTTCTTCTTTTTAGTTTTCATGGTTCTTGATAGATCTTTGGGTTTATTTTATATGCTTTATTGATTGATGAATCTAATCCAAAAATTTACCCTTAGTTACACCATGTTCATCATGTTAATATCTATCTTTGTATTTTTTTTTTAAATATTGAACTACAAGTATTAGTAAAGGAAAGTTAGTATGTGTGAAGTATATTCAACTTGTCACTTTAATACATCTTTTTAAGGGCCTTCATTAACCCTTCTCTCAACTCTTCATAAAAATAATGAGGCAACCTCCTAGTGTTTGATACATACCATTTGGTATTTGGAGCAATGAAGTATGGTGTTTATAGTGGCTCATCACCATATGAAAATGGGCTTAGTATGTTGCTCATATAATCTCAAATTAGGATCACTATTGCAAATTATTTTCTTCTTCCATCCAACCATTCTATCAAATGTCTCAAAAATCTTCCCATGACCAAGATAGTCCATATTATTATATATAATGACATCTACAAAAAGGTGAGATGAAGGAGAAAACATATCAACAAATGAAAATATTAAAAAAAAAAAAAAGGGCTAAAGATTCAAAATAAAATGACAAGTTGGAAAACTAGAAATTATAAAATTAGTAATTATTAAAAATCAACAATTTCTTGCATCATAAGGAAACACCAATTATCAGAAATGATATATATTTTTATACATTTTACTCTAATAGTATTTTTAATAGGCCATCTACTCCACTATGAATTAACCATAATCAATTATAGAGCCTCCTACACTTTGATTATCCTCTCTAGAAAAATGAAATAATTTACATACATATTCTCCACCTATTTGAGTAATTTGTTCTTTAAAAACGCCTTGAAGAGAAGGTGAAGTGTGGTGTTTTAAAATGAATAATTAAATGTTTACCTTATTCCAATTTTTTTCACCCAAATCTATATTTTTGTATTCCTTTCAACGTATTGTTTAATAATTGAACAAAACATGGGATCCAAAATATGTGTTTGTAAACACCCTCAACCAGCGTGGTTTATACACATGTTGAATTAGTGATAACCTCTATAGTATTAAGGCCCTAACCTCCTCTATGTCCTCTCTCAAATTATGAAATTGAAAGTTGACATCCTTGCGCTTCCCTAAATAATCAATAGCTCTAATAAAGTAAGAGTGATATGCACATGTGACTACGATGTTGATGATTTTTCAATGTCTAATATAGGTCTACCCATCCATGAAAATATGTTAGCGTATCCTAATCTATCACAAAAATCACCTTGGAATATGCTTTTTCAAGGAGGGAAGTATGTATTTTATAGGTGACCCCACAATAGTGTGTCTTACTTTTTGGCCAAAGCTGTGGAACATTGATATCAACATTTTTCCTTAAATTTTCACTTTATTACATCTATAGCAACTAAATTTGTTAAGAATTTGAAGATGATGTGAACTAATGATTTTTGAGATTTTTTTGTAGATAATAAATTTATATTTTGAAGATTTTAAAAAATAATTTGTTAATTTTTATGTAACTTTTAATAAATTATTTTTATAGTTAATAATATCTTTAAAAGTGACATTACCTCTATAAATCATAACTCTATTTATAGAAATGATAAAAAAAAAAAAAATGTAGATTCATAACATTGATATATAGTGTATAGATGGGTAAGTGGAAGAAGATGGGTCCACAAAGAGGGGAAGCTTCATGCAAATAAAAAATGTCGAAAGGAATGGGTAACTGTTCTAAAAAAAAAAAAATCCAAACCCAATTTTTGATTGGAAAATACATGGTAACCTAACCCTTAGCCTTGGACCTACAAGTACAAGTTCATGGCAATGTTAAGAGAAATAATTGACTTTAGAAACATGGCTAACGATTTTTTTCAATTATTTTTTGTGAAACTATAACCCTTTATAGATCACAATGAATAGTTTTCAAATATGTATTTTTTTATGATTGGATTTTTTTTCTATTTTTTAATTAATTTCTAAGGAAAATGGTCCATAAAATTGAAATGTATGATTTTCATATTTTTTAATTTTTTCTTTTGGTAAGCACTACCAAAGGGGGTAGCTCCCTATATTTATTAAAACATAAAACATTACAGAGAGTAGCTAAGGCAATACATTCAATGATATAAATAACCAACACCATCAACAATGTCCAAAAGCCTAACTACCAAATTATGATCGATAACATCATGGTTCACTTCTAGGAACTTAATGAAGTCATCCACATTGTTATTTTTTCTCCACACCCTTTTGAAAAGCTTTTAATGGAACCCCTAAAAATGCTTTGCGTTCCATCCAAAATTCTACTAAAAATTTGTTGATCTCGTGCCCTTGGGCTTAGGGTTTTGTCCATCATCATTCTTTGTGGTTTGTAATACTAAGGCCCTCTTAAAAAAAACCATTAAGTTTGATGCCCTTTGCAATGCTATATTTTTTTCATTGACCTATTGTGCCCGTTTCTGTTCATGTTGAAAACAACTTGATCCATTGAAACCCACGAGTAACTGACCCCTTGTGCCTAGGTCTGAGAAATACTTTTATTTTATAAGGTAAACTAATAGACCTTGTTTGGCCTTTACATCCTTTGAATAATATGGTTTAATTCCTTCGAGGCCTTTTATTACATTGCCCTAGGTGGTTCCCTTTTCTGAACAACTTGCAAGCATGTGCAAAATTGTCTTACTTTAAAATCCTTGTTCATTTTCTTTGATGGTCGCTCATCGTGGGTAGAATTCTAACCTTATGTTTTGTATTAGCGATGAGCAATATGAGTTTCCCTCTATATCGCTATCTGTTTCGCTATCGCTAATTTATTTTGAATCCTATGTCTTGAATTTGTGATGTGTGATGACCTTTAAGTCCCTCCATGACTCTTTTAATCGCTTATCATTGATAGTTGTGTGCTTACCTTTTTCAAATGGGTGATGAGCGATGTGGTCCTATGTTCTAATGTTCTATCACTGATATGAAGTGTTGATATGGGTGATACCTTTTGTGCCTTTAATTTTGAAATAGGTACACGTGGCTCGATCTTGTTCCATTGCTACCTTTCTCTGGTCGCTGATATGAACTGAATATTAAGAATTGGATTTTTCATGCACAATGCGAGATCAAGATTAGCCAAAGGTGCACCATAATCCAATGGTTGAGATTTCATTGAGCTAATGCTCACATCACTAATGGGACTTCGGAAAAGGAAGGAAATTCTACGATGGGTGATGAAATGTTTGAGAGAATATTCCCCTCACTTCCTACTCTTGGTACCTCACAAATTCTATTGAAGGAGCATAGACTAGGATGGCAATACATGATGTTTGTTAGATTAGAGATTACTAATGAAATTAAATGGTGGTGTGATAGTTTTTTGAGCTGTCATCACTTTTTTTGAGGAACAAGTTGTAAAAGCAAGGGGCAATGGTGGAGAAGATTCATTGGTTGTGTTTTAAATCAAAAAAGATAGATGGTCATGATTCAATGTTGGAAGGCAGGTTGTTAGATTTCTCACGTGAGCCTTCTTTGAACATTAATGGTTGCATGCTCCAATTTATCTACTTATTGCAGATCATTTGTTGTTTTATCTCACCATTTTCAACCATCGAGAGTTGAGAAATTGGTTTAGAGCCATAAAATAAGCATGTGATTCTAAGGAATGTAATTGTAGAAGTATTGAAGTAATTGTCCTAGGTAAGTAGGTGTTTATACTTCCTTTGTTCCAATTATGCATTAGTTAGCTTGTGAGTTCTGAATTCCTAGGGTTGGTGATAGTTTCAATTGCATGCATTTTCCACTTAGATTAAAAAGAATTGCATAGGTCTTGGGGTTTTGTTCTGCAAATTTCCATTTGAGAACAAACTAGTGATTTTTCCTGCAATTGAGGTTCGCTAGTTCTTGTCATGTTTCTTGCAAGAATGAGTAATCCTAGTGAGTCCTTCTAACCAGTTAGGAGGTCCAAAAGGATTAGTATGCTTGAGTCTCAGGAGGAAACACTTGAAATTGAACAAGAAAAACCAAGAGCTCCTATAGAGCCAAAAGAGAAGAGGAGAGCTAGTAGGAAGTCTATGAAGGGTGGTGTCAAGAGTAATTACAACCTGAGGAACAAGGTTGTTGGTCAGAACTAGGGTGAGTCTGGTGGGAAATTTGCTAAGTCTTGTGGGAAGAAGAAGAAGAATAATTACCACAAGGCTTATGATTCTTATATGGGGAGGCACAAATATCCCATGGAGGATTTAGTTGGTCCTTTGAGCGATGAAGGAGATATTGACCCAGAGTACGTCTGTTAACTTCTCACACTTGCATGTCAAGAGGATTCTAATGATGGAGGGGTAGTAGCTTCTCCAGTTTCAGCAAGAACATAGATCAGGTGTGCTTACTATGATTTTGAATAATTAGAGTAGCACCCTGGTTCTTTTTTTGTTTTTGATGACACCACTACCACAATGGCAGGCTTGTCTTCTTTAGTGAACACATAAGTTTTTGTCTTAGGTGCTAATGTGGAGAATCTTCTTTGGTCAATGTGGGTGAGAGATTTTTGTGTTGTTGCAAAAATGAATGATGCCTTTCAGAAGGCTAGTTTTTCTTCTTCAACAAACTTTGTGGAGTTTTGTCTTTTGCTTTCCCCCCACTTTTTGCAATGTGGAAATATAACCGACTGGGGGAATTTCTAAAATTGAAATGAAATTAAGTGTCAAATATAAATGTGACTGAAATGGTAATTTGGCTTGGTGCTTTTCGCTCCCATGTTTTTATAAATGGGATTTTAGGGCTAGTTATGGGGGGTTCAAATTTTGGGTCTCAAGTGGTCTAGGTTGGAAAATTGAGCTCATGAAAGAGCAATTTGCAAATTCATGCATAGATGAATAGATTAGTATAAATTCTATGGTATAAGTTGATTTTTAATTAACTTAATTAGTTTTACAGTGGCGACAGTATAAATGAAAAATGCAAGTTTGAAAGAATATTCTCTCCTATGTATTTGTCCTTCTTGGTTATAAATGAATTATTAAGGATCATTTTGGTTTAATGAGTGATTTTATTTCTTCTTCAGTTCAAGGAATTGATTAAAATGCTTAAATGAGACCACGGGTTTGTGAGGGAAGATTCTAGGATTGCTAAGTAGTTTTTTTTTTGACATAATGAGTTGAGTATTGTAATGGAATATGCCAATAGCCTATGAATTACTTAATCAAATTGCTATGGTATTAAAGGTTATAAAAGTGATTCCATTACCCAAAGACAAGGCACTAGTCTATTTGTTTGATTATCTTGAATGTAAATGAGTCAGTCTTACACTTGACCATGATCACAAAATGAGAATGAAATTCATCTAAAAACTTTTAATCATGATATATCATTATAAAATATCATTTTATTCCTTGCTATAGATAGTGATTTTCTTAAGGGTCATCCAAATCCTTGAATAGTTTTATCTATGTGCACCTTATAGGAATATATCTTTTTTCCAAATGTTCTTGATAAAATGGAAGAAGAATAGTATATGAACATAATAAGGATCACCCTCTTGGGTTTCATAGAGCTTGAAGAGTAGAAGTAAGGGCCTAGTAATCCTTACTTGTTTGTTGGACAACCCATACCTATTCTTATCATTGGATTGTGGCTAATTCATAGACATATGGTGAGATCAAGTTTGGTTCTAAAAAAAAAACCAATAACTTCAAAGCCTTGTGAAGCTTGATCTTATTCTTATCCTCATTTAGATTTAATATTCCAATTGCAAGCCTATGTTCCAAATCGATGGGAATGATGTCAATGACATTCATGAAAACATAAAAAAATTCTTTGTATACATATCTACTAGCAACCTACAAACGCCATTTAAGCATGGCGCTAACCACCTATATGTAGTTGTTGAACAATCACTCTATAACCAGACCATCATACATATGGCCGCCAGCCCAAAACTCAACCCCCACTACCTTCTTCACAACTTCTTTCTCCTTCGTAGATGCATTCTAGAAAAAAAAGGTAATCAACTCATCACAAGATTTGACAACCGGTCTAGTTTGGTCATTTTTCTCGCATCCACAAGGAACCTCAAAATGCAATGCCATCTTTGAACTGATAAGAACTAAAAATCAAGGGAAGATTTCATAACTTAGTTCAGGCTTCTAGTAACATCAGTGATAAACCAGAAAAAGATGGTCAAATCTCACTTAAGTGCATGCCAGCACGTGAGTGGATAAGGAGCAGCCCCAACACTACTACCAAGTACCAAATGGCTATAGAATACTTAGAGTCGTAAAGACTATTCCACCGTCAAAAAAAAGGTTCAACTATTAGACCATTAACATTGAAGTATTGAAGTGATTAAACATTCTCATCAATCATACCCCAATCCACATTGGCAGTCATGGCCCTGGGCGCATCCCATTTGTCCTTTTGTATACATTCATGTAGGCCACATGGGATAGATTTGGTATCATAGACCACCTCGGATTGGTCAAGAGACACCCCTGAGTTGGACAAGAAATCAACCACTGAATTGGAATCTCGTTATACATGTGTTAGTGAATAAGAGTCAAATTTTTCCAAACACCGCCCAATCATATAGATCCAAATCTTTAATTTCCAATTTTGTATCAATTTCTTACAAACCAATTTTACACATATCTATGAATTGCCTTCAATATCTATTACCTCAATCCCCTTCTCAAGGCATATCATTAGTCCTCATGCAAGAGCCTCTATTTCGGCCTCCTTTTTGTAGCAACTCTCGTGTTGCATGCTATAGCCCATAAATAGTCCCCATTGTCATTTTTGATGATACATTTGGCCCTAGACAAGCTCATATTATCTTTAGACTCATCGTCGAAGTTAAGCTTGTTTGAAGAATGAAGAAAATCTCATTATGTAGTTGTTATGTTGTCATTGATGTCACCATGATATATGAGTTGCAATTGCATCACATAAGTTCAAGAGTTCAAGCTTTATCCGATATCCTGAACCGGTATGACAGTTATTATCCTCTAGTATTTTGGTTTGCAATCTTTTGTTGATGAATATCATGACTTGCAGTTTTGGGAAATGGTTCTTGGTTGTTAGAAGGTTGTATTTTTAGAATTTCATGTGCTCAAGTGCTCGTATAAAGATTTGGCATCACTTGTTTGTTGTATTTTGTTATTAGGTCTATCCCTAGCCAACCTAATCAATAGTTGATGTCATAATGAATTAATTTTGTGTTTCAGATGTATATGTGACCTATCTTAGGTCCATTTAAACATGCTATAGTGTACTACATGCTTGAATTGTTTTTGGAAATTTTTTATACAAGCTTGAAACCAACAATTAATATTTTTGGTGAATAAGGGTTGCATCTAATTAGGCCGACCTAATTGATGCTTATGGATGAGTTAGATATATATATTGGAAAATCTTGAAATTGATGTTGTGAAAATAGATAAGTATGTGAAGATGAATCAAGGTGAATATATAACTACTGGTATGCAAGTTTATCATAAGAAGTGTGTTAAGTCAGTTTGCTAAGCATCAAAGGAACTGAATCAACACTTGTTAGGTGTAACTCTATTAGCTCATGTTCTAATTGTAAGCCATTTCTATATTGTATCTTTGTAAGTAGTGAGCCTCCCTTTTTGGGATAGTGAGTCTTGGCAGTGAGCCATCCTTTGTAATATCTTATAATTGGTTATATTATATTGTGAGCTAATCCTCACCGTGGTTTTTCCCATTTTGGGTTTTCTAGTTAAAAATCACAGTGTTCATGTGTTGCATGATTTTATGTTCTGCTAATGCTCTTGCTCATTCTTACTATTATATACATTGGAGTATTTGGATGGTGTATGTTCAATAAGTTTAAGAAGATATTGATTCACTCTCCCCTCTCAGTATCTTGGGTATTCAACAATTGGTATCAGAGCCTAGGTCCTTCAAAGAATCCTAATAGCTTGAGGAAGATCTTGAAGATGGGACAAATGGATGATAGAGAAGAACTCCAGACAGCTCTTAAAGATATTAACAAGGATGAAAATGAAAATAGATATTTGAAAGAAAATCTTGATGAGGAAAATGAATGCATCAAGAAATTGAAAGATCAATTGAAGAAATTGAAAGAAAGATATAGAGAAGTAAGTGAGCAATTAAAACAAGCAAATGAAGAGATCACTGGATTGAAGGTGCAAGTGGAGTAAAAGAAGAGAATTGAAGATTGTCTAAATACAGTGGTGCAAAGAAAGACTAATGAATGCTCAAGGCTTGAACAAGTGGTAAACCTGAGAGTAGATATGGAAAAAGAAAGAATCTATGAAGATAAGTTTAAAACAAGCTCCACTAAGCTCGATGAGTTGATTGTAGGATATAAACCAACTAAAGACAAAGGTGATTTGAGAATGGAAGCAGGTGAAAGCTCGAAGACTATGCAGACCCCAAATAGAGTGGACAATCAAAAGACTCAATACAAAGGAAAATATATAAGAAATTTAAGAAGCTTTGCTAAAAGAACGCCTATTAGACAACCAAATGCTCAAAGGTACCCATCTTTCAATGGTGTTTGTTTTCATGTAATAAATTTGGTCACAAGGAAACAAAGTGTAAAAGAAAAATAAACCAGTATGCTAGATCCTTCTCCAAAAAATGTTTTGCATGAAAGAAAGTTGGACAAAGAGCTAGTGAATGCAAAACTCAGATGATGAATTCGCTTAATGGAGGAAGAATGAATCAATCTTTTGTTCACTACTGCTATGCATTTACTAAGTTTGGAAACAAAGAAAATATGTACAGATAAAGGGTTAATGGAGGTCAAACAAATCAGAAAAATGTTATATGCTACAATTGGAACAAGCCCTGACACATTTCAAGAGTATGCAGAAGTAAAGGAGGGAAGCAATATGACGTAGTAAAGAAGAATGAACCAGTGAAGACAATTGACAAGAATGAGGTTAAGCAAGAAATGAAAAAGATGTGGAAGAAGAAAGAAGATCCAGTGACATAAAATGTGTCTGTGCCCTCATCTAGTGTAGAAAATTCCTCTGACAATTAGACCCAGCATGGTCTTAGGGGGAGCATTAACAAAAAATTATTCAACCTCCTGAATATCTAGTGTGTTAGACATTGGCATGAAGATATGTTGTAAGGAATGAATAAATAGAGCTTATACAAAAGGAATCGAAAGAAAAGTTGGAGGAACGATCATTTACAAAGAAAATTAGGGTTGTTTAGTGTAGTGAATTAGGGTTGTTTAGTGTAGTGAAGAAGGTTTTTATTAGATTTTTGAGTTCTACTACATTTAATGCAAATTAAGGCAGCTTGTTAATCTATAAAATAGATTTGTAATATTTTTTGGTCACTTGTGCATTTGAAGAAAGTGGAGTGTGATTTAGATAAATCTTGAGGTGATTTAAAGAGTGAGTTGAGCAAACCCTAGTTTTGGTTCTCGCAAAATAAACAGGATGGCATCCCCTATAGTTGTAAATGTTTCAGAAAGACCTAGACCTTCCTACAAGAAGTGATTAAGGTAGTGACCGAACTTTGTGATACCAGACCAGTACTAGTGTTGAAGTTTTTGAAAAATGAAGTGGTGATGGAACTCACCAGAGCAACATTTCACAAATGATTTATTGCAACAAAACCTATTACAATTCCTACTATGAAGTATGCAACTATAATGATCGGTCACAAGATCTACTTCACAAATAGGGAAAAACTTGTGTCTGCTACAACTATATACACTGGATATGACATAGCAGAAAATGGTGTAAAATATGATCTATGGAACTTCTCTAGCAATAATTGTTTGAAAATTTGAAGATGACAAGGGAGAAGAAATATGCATTTAAGTTTGGTTCCCTGATTGTTTGTCTACTGTTCTACTTTCTTAAACAACTTCCTGAAAGAGATGATGTGGTAATTTGAGATGCATCAAGACCTTTTTCACATCAAATTTTTGATTACATGCACAAAATGGGTGATCTGAAGAGTCAATACAATGCTTTCACAACATTCTTTGTTGTATTCAAAAGCAACATGAATGAACGAGAAAGGATCCCAAGGAATTTTTTTGAAAAGTACAAGAATGACATGATGTTTCATGTCTCCTCAGATGAGCACATGATTGAAGTAGTTGAACCCTGTACTGTCTGGATTCAACCATTGGGTTGTGAAGTTATAAAGGATGAAGCAGAAGGCTATGTACAAGTTTTATTGAAAATCCCAAAAGATTCCAGTGAGCCAAGAGTGGGCACATATGTATAAAAATCTATGGAAATTCACATGAAGCATAAAATTCCTATGATAATAAAGAATGTAGATCAAATGCTTAGAAAGGTTGGCTTCACTGATGAATAGATTGTACAAGGAAGAGCCAAGGGAGAGAAAATGACTAGAGAATCATTAGGACTAAGGAGATCTGGTAGGAATACTCCTTCAAAACCATCCTTTGCTCTTGCATCAGTAAAGGTAGAGCCCAGTGCTCCTAGTAAAGGAAAAGGCTCGACTCCTTTCAGACCCACTACAAGATCAGGAAAAAGAAAAGAGACTCCTCCAATGGCACCATTCAACAGAGGTAAGAAGGAAAAGGAAACAAAGGAAAATAAACTCAACATCACTGAAGAGCAAGAAGACCCTGCAACCAAATTGATAAGAAAGAGGAAAGAGAGCATGCCCTCTGGTGAAGGTGCTTCATAGGAGGCAAGTGTTGGCACTAAAATATTCCATTATGTGTCATCCCCTGAAGAAGATGAAGAAAAAGATTTTGGTATTCATGTGCACACCAAACTAGACTTGAAAAATGAAAATATGTCAGAGGAGGAATCTCCAGACTAGGAAGAAAAAAGGCCTCACCGATAAGACCTAGTTCCCCTTTCAAATTAGAGGCATTGGTTAATAGCTTGGTACATTTCAAAGATATGTTGCAGCCTACAATAAAAATTTATACTCTAGGTAGAGAGGATAGGAAAACATTGATTTTAGCTATTATCCAATATGTTATTACTTTGGAAGTTAATTGGGACTATGTTAAGTCCAATGTACCTAAGAAATTGTGGGATGCCCTAATGAAAAGAAGATAAGAGGCTATTGAGTTGGAAGAAAAGATAAGAAATGAGGAATTTGAGAAAATTGGGTCCTCTTTGACCACAAATGATATGGAAACCTTAAAGAAGGTATGCTCAAAGATGTTCTATCTTGAAGAGAAGAGTGAATACCTTGATGACAAAAGATAAAAGGAAAATAAAGAAAATAAAGAAAGAAATTGCAGAAGCCATCAGGGGTATGGTTGAGAAATATGGTATGTTTAGAGCACTCCCATCTAGTTCTGCACCAAAATTAGGAGAAGAGGATTCTATAGAGGTAAAGGAAGACATTCCTCAAAAAATAGGTGATACAAATATCCTTCTAGAAATAGGTATTACAAATGATCCTTTGGAGATAGAGAAAAAAAAATGAGGGAGAAGCTGCAGTAGAAAAGCTTAATGTTGTCCCTTTGGTACAAGTTGAAGGAGAAAAGGATAAAGATGAAGGTGAAAGGAATGAAGAAGAAAGAGACAAAGATGGAAAAGAAGAAGGAAAAAAAGAGGAAGAAGAAAAGGTAGAGGAAGAAGAAATGACATAGGAAGAAGAAAGAAATGGGGAAACTGCCAAGAAGAATGAAGAAGATCAAAGGCAAGTTGTGGAATCACAAAGGTCCTCCAAAGAATCCTCCTTTGACGATGATGTATTAAAAGGCTTGCTATCCAAGAAAATAAGGTTCCAGCCAATAATTCCTTTGGAGCTTCTACAACTCCCCATGGTTCAAGGTAGTATGGATTTGGACAAGATATCTCCAAGTCACAAATTGGTGTTAGGGGATGGATTTCATGCATTCGGAAGAAAATAAATTCTAGAAACACACCAATAGGGGATAAAGCTCATTGATGATTCCCTCAAAGCTTTGCAGGAGGCCACCCCTAGTACATCAATAAATACATCTCTCACTCTAGTAGAAAATCTGAAACTTCTATTGGACTCCTTTGAGAAGTATGCCTTTAGACTAGGTGAGAAGACTAGGCAAGATATTGAGGAGAAAATGGCAAAGAAAAGGCTTTCAGAACTTCATGATAAGTGTGCTTTGGTGCACACCAATGTGGAAAAGAGTTTGGAAGTTGTGCAAGCTTGTGATTTTGAAAATATTGTATTTTCCTACTACATAAAGTGGTCAAATGCCACATAGAGTATAAAAGATCTCATGGACTTCATTGAGTCCCCATTGATAGTTGTTTCCATTACATACAGTGCATCTAAATCAACTTGGAATGCCATCACTGCTCATAGAGATAAATTATTTATTCTACAAAAGTAGAAGGAATACATCATCAAAAGATTCGGTCAACTAGGTGACCAAGTGTGAGAATGGAGTACACTCTGGTGGCCAATGCTTTGGCATATGTAGAAAAATTAGAAAAGATGAATCCGACTCCATGCACTCTGGATGATGTAGAAGAATTCCTGATGGAATTAGAATCTCTGGATAGAATGTTGATATCTGCTAAGAAGAGTTGGGAAAATGGAAAGTCAGCATGGCAAGGTATTCTCAAGGAGCTTCAAGGCTCACCTTCCTCTAGGTAATTCTTCTTCAATTTACACTGTTCTAGACCACCCTTCTATATATATATATATATTCATATTTTTGGACCGCCTTTTGTCATTGATGTCAAAGGGGGAGATAATGTCATGAAGAGAAAAGGTGAGAGTGTGTTGCACATAGGAGGTTTGTGCATTCTTTTGGAACATGTTTCCATCAATAAAAAAGTGGGAGATTGTTGGAAGAATGAAGAAGAACATCTCATTATGCAACTTTTATGTTGTCATTAATGTCAGCATGTTATATGAGTTGCAATTGCATCACCATAAGTTCAAGAGTTCAACTTTGATCCAAGATCCTAAACCGGTATGACAGTTATTATGGCGAGTTGGCATCACTCAATTGTTGTATTTTGTCATTAGGTCTATCCCTGGCCAACCTAATCAATAGTTGATGTTATAATGAATTAATTTTGTGTTGTAGATGTATATGTGACCTATATTAGGTCCATGTTGACATGTTGTAGCATTCTAAATGCTTGAATTTTTTTTGGAAAAGTTTTGTACAAGATTGAAGTTGACAGTTAATATTTTTGGTGAATAAGGGTTGCATCTAATTAGGTCAACCTAATTGATGCTTGTGGATGAGTCAGATATATATTGGATAGTTTTGAGATTTATGGTGTGAAAATAGACAAGTATGCGAAGATGAATCAAGGTGAATATATAATTGCTAGTATGCAAGTTTATTAGAAGCGTATTAAGTTAGTTTACTGATCATCAAAGTAACTGAATCAACACTTGTTAGGTATAACTCTATCATTTCATGTTCTGGTTGTAAGCCATTTATATATTGTATCTTTGTATGCAGTGATCCTCCCATTTTTGGATAGTGAGTCCTAGTAGTGAGCCACCCTTTGTAATATCTTATAACTGGTTATATTATATTGTGAGCTAATCCTCACTATATTTTTTTCCATTTTGGGTTTTCCATGTAAAAATCCTAGTGTTCATGTGTTGTGTGCTTTTATGTTTTGCTAATTCTCTTGCTCATTCTTACTATTATATGTATTGGATTATTTAGATGGTGTATGTTCAATAAGTTTAAGAATATATTGATTCATCCCCCCTCTTAGTATCTTGGGTATTCAACAACTTAGCTTATATCTCCCAACTGAGAGAGGAACCCATTGAAAATCTAGTCTAGATTTGAGTAGTCCTAGTTGGATCCAAACATGGAGGATTGAGAGAAGGCCATGACTTGTATATTGACTCATCCCAACTAGTGAATTGTGCCCCCTTTTCTCTTAGCTAATTTGAATTAACAACTTCACAGATCCTGAATTTAATTTTCTTGATGATCTCTTCCACTGGGAGTTAGTTATCACAAAATACTCTCCAGTTCCTTTCCTTCCATAACTTCCACACCACCACCAAAAGGGATTCCAGCCATATGTGTGCCCAAATGATTCTCTTCTTCCCTATTGGATAGATATGAATGAACCCCAAAAAATATTTTTTTCTTAGGGAAGACCACCAAAGGGAATGAAGGAGCTAGTCCAAGCAATGAGAAGCATATTCACAATTTAATAGCAGGTGATCTGCAATCTAATCATCTTTGGGACAAAATAAACATATACTTAGCCTATGGATACAAATCGATGTCAACCTATCACCAATGTTGATTCTATTGTGAAGCATAGTCTAGAGGAAAGCACTAGCCTTAGGAAAAATGTCAAATTTCCAACATAGATTAGAAGGCCAATTGTTCACATTTCCTCAAACACTTTGAATTTCATAGCCCAACTTTACCAAGTGTAGTGTAGTAAAATGTATCCCTTTACATTTTCACACTTGTTTGGGCCCTCCTTACTAAAATTGAGCTTCTTTATGCCTTATTTGCTCCTATTTTGCATCCACAAGCCTTATTTAATGCATTTCTCTGAGGATAATCCCAACACTTAACTAAATACCAATCATAATTCATGATTTTGGATTTTATTTCCCAAATTTAGTGATATTGGACTCATACGCCACCTTGATCGTATGGGTCCCACCTAATTTTTGGGGCATGAACCTGAATTTGGCATAGAAATTAACATTTCTTAAAATTTGTGTCCCAAGCTTAGGCTACTAGAACTCATATACCCGAACTAGCGTATGATTCCCACTTTAGCTTGGACCTATTTTGAACTCAATTCTTGGTGGGATTTTATTCTTCTAGATTTGATGTCAGCTTGTAGTGTTTTAATTTCGAGAAATTTGGCATAAACAAGTATAAATACAAGGTTATTTCACATATTTTCTCCTACCAAGTTGATGAAAGCATTTGTATAGCAATTTTATGAGATCAAGAGCATTCAAAGACATTTAGGAGCTGATTATCAAGCATTTTAGAGCTACATTCAAGATTCAAGCATCATGCCAAAGTCATCATGCATCATGTTTGTTCTTTGAGCTAACATTTGTAATGTAGGTTTTCATGATTCAAGCAAGCATTCAAATCAAGATCCATAGCATTCAATCAAGTTTCAAGATCTACATTCATGCTAGCCATTTCATACAAGATTGCATGCTTTATTACAATGGTTTGGTGAGTTGCAACATATCCTATTTGTTCATTCATCATTCCTCCATTCTATTCTATTTCATTTCAAGGTTTGATTACCAAAATGGGGTGTGACCAAGGCAAACCCCTATCCACTAACAAATCAAAATTTTCTCTCCTCTACATGTGTGATTTGAAATCTAGGTGTTTTGGATTTGAATATCCTTTGAAGACTAAGTTGCAATATTCAAGAATGTTGTCAAAGTTGTAACAAAGTTGTCATCTTCACAGAAAGTCACCTACAAGCTAGAATTTCAAGATTCAGACATAGATCATGAGGGAGAGAAGCTACAAAATATCACTAGAGGATACCAGAGTTTCGGCCAAACCCAGATACTAGGACTAAATTGCCACATTGGGTGTATGAGTCCTAGTATACCAATTTTTAGTCATTTTTTGTAGATATTAGTTTAGTAGTTGCAGATTCCAGATTCAAACCAAAACCCTAAACTAGGACTAAATCACCCAGTCTGGTGTATCAGTCCAAGTGTGAATAAAAATTCATAATTTCAAGATTGCAAACCTTATTTCAGGCATCTTTAGTTTTCCAGGTGCACCTTTGTTCATTTCTAGTTTACTATTTTGCTTTTCAGTTTTATTTTCTAGGTTACATAGCTAGATTTGTATATCATTTGCATTTCCTTATTTCTAAGCACTTGCTTAGTGGTGAATCCCACTTTCTTTGTTTAATCACACCCAAGGAGACCTTATAGTAACCCCTACTCTCAATTGCATCATTAGATTGAGATCCCTAGGGTTTCCTTGAATGAACTAGAGTGAAATAGGAAAGAGAGGAATCCACACCCCCTATTTTGGTTTTCCATCTCCCTAATAGGGTGAAGGGACCCCATTCCCTTGTGTTCATTTTGGTGAACCTACCCTTTGGACACCTTATTTATGATTTGGAGTGCATTTCGGTCCTAGATATAGTTTACATTAACTTTGCATTAGATCTTGCATTAGTTAATTTGCATTTAGGGCTCCTAAATATTGCATTAGTGAAAGTGAATATAGGTTGCATTTTTGCATCTTGCATTATTTAATTTCATTTGAAATCTATCATTACACACAATCTAGTCAACATATAGCTTAAAAAAATTAACATTCACTCAGAATTTGTTGAATTTAGTGTCAAAACCCTCATCTATACGTCCCTCTAGGAAATTTAGTCCTAGTATAGGTTATTTTACTTGATTTTTGGGAATTATATGTGGACTATTTTTCAGAAATTTAACCCTTCAAAAACCCTTACTAGGACTCATACACCCGTCTGGATGATTTAGTCCTGTGTTAGACCTGAAACTACACTTTACAACTTTAATTTTTTTTGTTTTGTGCTTCTATTTGATGTTGTTAGATCTCTGGCTCATATTATTGAGTTTTTGTTTCATTAATTTCATTAGATCTAGCTTAATTTGGTTTCATTTCAAGTGCATTTGTAAACATAAGAATTGGAATTAAAGCATATCATTTATCTTGTGTTCATTGCATTTATCTTGCATTCATTGATTGTCCTTTTCATGAGCTTTACAACTTGGTACATGCTATTGCTAATACTATAGTGAGATGTAGTTTGAGACTCATGTCATTCCAAGATAGCACACTCGTCATAGATCTTGGGTTATCTAGCTCTTTCACTCATAGTGTTGACACTAGTTCACTAGGTATGGACCATAACCTTAACAACTCTTGACCTTCAAGTAGCATGACAAGTATTGAAACAATGGTTGCTAGTATCCATCAAGAAAACATAATCCAAATGCATGAAGAGTTAGGAAACATACAACATCAAGTGAGTACTAAAAATACTTCCAACACTATGATTCCTACCATAGATAACATACATTGTATGATTGAAAGTGAACAAGGAATAGAACTTGCATGTAACCTAGCTTAGATTTTTGGAAAACATCTTACCTTAGCCACTAGTTGTGCTCAAACTTTGAACAATGTCCAAATTCAAGGATAAACTCAAATTCCACCTCCTACAACCATTGCCTTTATTCCTACCTATACCAACCCTCATGTTACAACAATGATGCAACCTACTAGTAATTTCTTTCCTACCTTGGGTATTTTTGCTAGCAATTCTAGTACATTTGTGGCATCTAACATCATATCTCCTACCACTTTACCTCCCATAATCATTCGATCCACTTCCCCCTCAAACACATATACACCTCCACTAGATTCACCACCATTTCCAAATACAACCAATGATGCCATCCTTAACCAACTCTTTCAAAATGTTTCATTCCTTCAAAAGAAAATTTCCACCATAAACCAAAATTAAAATGGCCAAAGGTCATACTATGTCAAAAGAAATTCCTTATCCTTGGAGATATTGAGAATGTTGATACCACAAGGTATAGAGATTCCTTGATTTGAGAAATATGGAGGAAAAGGAAACCCTTCTAACCATGTTTTTGCTTATACCACCTTATGTAGTGATTTTTTCCTTGAAGATAAGCTATTGGCTAAGATTTTCCCTAGGTCCTTGAAAGATACAACTTTAGAATGGTTTTCCTCATTACTAAATAACTCAATTCGTTCATTCAATGAAATTGTTGAGGCCTTTATGAACCATTTCCAAGTGCATAGGAGTCCTAAGATGACATTAGCTGATTTGATGAGATGTAAGCAAAAGGATGACGAAAAGGTTACTGACTTTATTTCATGCTACCAAATGTTTTATTCCCAAATCGACATAAAGATCCTTGATCCTCACCTTCAAAGAATTTTCATTGAGAACTTGCAAAATAGGATACAAGATAAGCTTAGCATGATGAATTTTCCTTCCTCTGTACACTTGTGTACTACCTTTCATGATTATAAAAACTTGGTTAGTAGTCATGAAACAAAACCCACCTCTAGCCATCCTGAAAAGTCCAAATCTAGAAATCAAAACAATTACCAACATTTTAGGAAATAGAATAAAGGCTTCCTTCAACTAAATCCCCCTCAACCAACCCAACATGTTGATGCCCAAGTGGTTGCTATAAAGAAGACAAATCCTTTTACATTTGGGGACCCGGCTAGACAATTTACTCCCTTACTCGATACCCTCCATAACACAATGTTACAACTTCTAGAGTAGAAAATGCTCTTTTTACCTCCCGTAAGAACTCACGATCCTAACAAGCCTTTACCCCCAAACATTAGATCTAATTCCTATTTCCATTATTACCGACAAAATGGACATGACATGAAATATTGTAAGCATCTTGAACATCTCATGCAAGACCTCATTGATTCTAGCTGTCTTCAAATTGTAGGTCTTAATGATCAAGGAAATAATTCCATTGGCCTTCCTAATAAAATCTTGCAAATCTTTACCAACCCCATGGTAGATCATAATATTTCATTTGTCAAATCTAGTGAAATTAACAAGAATGATGTGATGAAAGCTAACATGGATGATGATAACATGGATATTATTGAACAAGGTCCTATGAATACTATTGAAAAAGGTCCTATGGATATTGATAAACAAGGTGTTATGGATGACATGGTTGGATTGATCAAAATTCTAACTTGTAAGGGCTAAACTAAAAAGTCTCTTGAAATTTCTTTCTCATCTAAAGATATACTTAAACATGCACGTGATGGTCCTCTTTACATAACCAATCGAATCAATGAAAATCCCACTAATGGGATATTAATTGATCCTATCTATGGAGAGAATGTGATCACTGAAGAATTCTTATTTGTGTATGAACTCTATCAAGAAACATATGATAAACTGAAAGCATGGATAAAAACACATAATGGTTTCTCTTTCCCTATGATGGGATGGATCATCCTTCCTCTAAAAATTGGACTAAAACAATTAGATGTCTCATTATCCATCATCCTGACATCAGATGAATTCCATGTGAAACTTGGTTATCCATGTCTATGCTCCATGGAAGCTAACCCATCAGTCATACATAAATGTTTAATTTTTCCCTTTGACAATGAAATATTTACTATGCACCATAGTGGCTTTAATCCTATTTCTTCCCATGGAAACTTTTCATTGGATTTCTTTTGTCCTAGCCCTATTGAACCTATTAAACCCTGTGAGGACTTATTTTTCAATTCCTATCAAAATTTTAAGGAAAAATGCATAGCAAAATTGTCCCTTAGAAACATGTATCAACCCATAATTGAGCATCCTATCCTTGATGAAACTATGATTGAACCAAAAGACCTTCCAAGTAATGAAGAGAAACCCATGAAAAATCCTTTGCCTATCTCCTACAAATGACCAAGAGAGAATCAAAAAAATTCCATTACACCTCCTAAGATAAAAACAAGTGCATAAAGCTAAAGAGAAATCGGTTGAACAACCTCCCATGGTTTCTTCCATTCCTCCCATTAGGGAAGAAAAGAAACATATGGTTGATAAACTTGCTCCTATACAAACACAACTTGAAAATGTACTAAAAGAAACAAAAATTCTAGAGAGTGTAGGTGTAGACATCTTGATATTTATCAAAGGTTAAATGAAGAGAAAAACAAATAAAATCAACATCCAAACTTGATTCAAGCAATACATGAGGAGTCTCCCTCTTCACCACAATAAAATCCTATATCACAACCACAACAAGAGTTAAATTCCTCTTTAGACATTATCATTTGACCTCCCACTGTGATTAACTTAGACAATGATGACGAGATTGACAAAATTGATGAGGAAGTGCATAATGAATTGAATACATTTTTTTTATTTTCTATGAGATTAAATTATAATTCTCCTAGAAAAAGTGTTGAACTTGGTGATGACCCTAGTTCAGTACTTTTTGTTACCCCTCTGGCTAGTTGTATTTCTTTTGTATACGATGAACAAGATTGGGATGCAGATGACCTGCTAATAGGTTGAATCGCATGTTCCTTACTAGTATTTTACATTATTTCCTTTCCATGCTTCTTTTATGTGATTGCATGTGCATAATGTGGTTTTGTCGTACTATATTGTTTGATGTACCTCTCTCTTTGTGGCATTCCTCTATTTGTACCTAAATTCTTCTATATGTCATAAACCTTTATCTTTTCTATGTCTTGTTTTTTCCTTTTGGGGATGACATAAGGTGTCGAGACATTTAGGTCTCTTCCATGTTAACCCAAAATATTTTCCTTTATCTTTTTCTTTATCTTGTGTTTTCCTTTTGGGATGACATAAGGTGTTGAAACATTTAGGTCTCTTCCATGTTGACCCAAAATATTTTCTTTGTTTTCACTCTCTTTGTGTCATTCTTCTTGTTCCATGAGTATTTGGGGAATGATGACAATTCTGAGTTATCTAATAACATTCTAGCAAAGACATACTGACCCTGAATCGATGGATCCATTATTTGATTTTAATATTTCATTATGGGATTGACCTCTTTTCATGACGTAGCTTTATTTGGAAACATATGACTTGGCACAAGGATTTCTAAATAAGTTCTCATGTCCTCTTTCTTGTTAGCATTTATCATTTTCTACTTTAAAGTAATTTCTCACAACATGGTGTTTAGCAATTTCTTTAAAGTGGGGGCATACATTGGCATTGCATTTTTCAATTCATGTTTCATTGTGTAGTATTCTTGCTTCATGCGATGTGCCTATCACTTGGTGGTGACATTGGGTTTGATGTCCCTCAAGAAAATGATCTCTCTTAGCATATTATATTCCTATATTCCTCTTAGTGGCTTGATGCGACACATTGCATCCCCTAAGTTTTGAATCTTCTATTCTTCCATTGGTCCTCTCTTGGAGATATTAGGCACAATGTTCCCTAAGTTAAGACCTTACATGAACTAAGAAAAAATCCTTTGAATGTACCTTACACTATTTTGCATTTACAATAACTGTTATATGGCTGCCTTGCATAACACACTTTTCTTTCCTCTAGAGCCATCCTATATTTTCATGGGTGTTAGCATATGAAGTTTTTCTTGCCTTATGGATCTTTTTCTTCATGTTGTGTGACAACTTATCAAAGTTATCAGGAGTTATAGCTTTGGTATGGTTAGTGTATGAGATCCAAACTTAGATGTGACATTCCCATAGCCACTTGTTTGTTTGTGTGAGTGCATAACGGCCACATGCATATGCGTCTCATTGGGGGATCACCTAGTGGATGGACTGAGGTTCCACTAGCCCTTGTGAGTGTGCATTTGGTTTGCATAGTAGACATCATGTTCCACTTGTAAACGATTCTTGGAAAAAAATCTTAGATCTGATCCACATCACATTGGACAAATGGTCGAGACTTGATCCACTCCTTTTGTTTTTTGTTTTACTTTCTTCTTTGTCTTTGGCAGTGTATGCTTGTACCTTTTTGTTGCTCCTTACATCATTCATATGTGTTTTATTTTGTGCCTATGTTGGTTTTCCATAGGATCTTGACCTAGGGGCTTGTGCAATCCTCTTGATTTTTTTCATCCTATCCCACTAACATTGGTACACTTGGACCCCTATTGATGTGAGTTTGTTTACTTTAGTGTGAGTTTCAAGCAAGTTCCCCCCTCACTAATTAAGTTGGGGCTAAATGTAGTGTAGAAAAATGTATCCCTTTACATTTTCACACTTGTTTGGGCCCTCCCTTCAAAAATTGGGCTTCTTTCTACCTTATTTAATGCATTTCTCTAAGGATAATCCAAACACTTAACTAAATACCAATCATAATTCATGATTTTGGGTTGTGTGTCCTAGATTTAGTGATTTGGGACTCATATTCCCCGATTGGAGTATGATTCCTTCTTTAGCTTGGACCTATTTTGAATTCAATTCTTGGCAGGATTTTATTTTCCTAGATCTGATGTCATCTTGTAGTGTTGTAATTTCAGGAAATTTAGCATAAACAAGTATAAATACAAGGTTATTTCACATATTTTCTCCTAGCAAGTTCATGAAAGAATTTCTATAGCAATTTTATGAGATCAAGAGTATTCAAAGGAATTCAAGAGCTAATTATCAAGCATTTTGGAACTACATTCAAGATTTTAGCATCATGTCAAAATCATCATGCATCATGTGTGTTCTTTGAGCTAACATTTGTGATGTGGGTTTTCATGATTCAATCAAGCATTCATATCAAGATCCATAGCAGTCAATCAAGTTTCAAGATCTACATTCATGCTAGCCATTATATACAATCTATTTCAGCCTTTGTTACAAGGATTTGGTGAGTTGCAACATAGCCTACTTGTTTATTCATCATTCCTCCATTCTATTCTATTTAATTTCAAGGTTTGATTACCAAAACATTGTTTGACCAAGGTAAACCCCTATACAATAATAAATCAACATTTTCTCTCTTGTACACGTTTGATTTTAGATCTAGGTTTTTTGGATTTGAAGATCCTTTGAAGACTAAGTTGTAATATTGAAGAAAGTTGTCAAAGTTGTCACAGAGTTGTCATCTTCATGGAAAGCAACCTATAGGCCAGAATTCAAAGTTTCAGACTCAGAGATCAGGAGGGAGAGAAGCTATAAAAGATCACTAGAGGATACTAGAGTTTCATCCAAACCTAGATACTAGGAAAACATCACCAGCTTGGGTGTATAAGTCCTAGTATACCAGTTTTTAGTCATTTTCTATAGATTTTGGTTTAGCAGTTGTAGATTCCAGATTCAGCCCAAAACCCTAAACTAGGACTAAATCGCCCAGTCTGGTGTATTGGTCCCAATGTGCATCAAAATTTATAATTTTAGGATTGAAGACCTTGTTTCAAGCATCTTCATTTTCCCAAGTGCACCTCTTTTCATTGTTAGTTTACTATTTTGATTTTTAGTTTTATTCTCTAGGTTACATAGCTAGATTTGCATATCATTTACATTTCCTTCTTTCTAAACACTTTCTTAGTGGTGAACCCTCTTTCTTTGTTTAATCACATCCAAGGAGACCTTATAGGAAACTCTTCTCTCAATTTCATCATTAGATTGAGATCCCTAGGGTTTCCTTGAATGAACTAGAGTGAAATAGGAAAAAGAGGAATTCACATCCCCTCTTTTGGTGTTCCATCTCCCTAATAGGGTGAAGGAACCCTATTTCCTTGTTTTCATTGAGTATTCCATATATTTAGAACCCTTCCATATACTCTCATCCTCCTTTTTTGAGAGCTATATTTTTTGCATGATAAATATATTTTTTAGTGACACCTTGTCCTCTAGTGGAATATCGAGGGAATCCCAAGACAACCATTGAAATATTGTGCATGAACCGTCACCCAACAAGAGAAAATAGTCAGTGAAAGCTCTACCCTTGGTTTGCATTACATTATCTAGCATGTCCCTATCATCAAACAATTTCACAAGGGCACTATGACCATTCGAAGAGTCGAACCAAAAATCTACTTTCTAACCATTTTCGATTTTCCAAGACACATGATTAGTAATGACTTCTCTACAACCCCAAATGAAATTCCAAATTGTAGAACCACCATTCGAATTAGCCATTATTAAGATTTGACTTGGATCATTATTATCTAGATACTTCCTTTAGATAATCTTGCACCATTCTCTATTTGAGTTGTATTAGATACTCTAACAGAGTTTTGCGCATAGTTACCGGTTCTAAAGCTCCATTCCGTGAAGCCCCGCCCCCCCATTACATTTTCCTCGACATATAGTATTCCAATTGATGAGGAGGATCCACTTATCATCTTTTTCACCCTCCTAGAGAAACTTCTTCACAAAACCTTCAACATCGCATATCACCTTGTTTGTTATGCCAAAACATGACATCACATAGATCGAGACTGCAGAGAACTAATTTGATCATGATTATACAACTTGCCAACAAAATCCATTTACTTTTCCATGCCTCCACCTTCATCCTTCATTTTGAGATTGTGTCTTTCTAGTGATCCGTCTATCAGGTACCTTGAAATAGTGGGCTCCTAGATGTTTTGATGGAAGCATGACAACTATGAAACCAAGTAGGTCTATAATCCTTCTTCGTATAACACATTTATTATTGGAAAATAAATTTCATATTTATCTCTATTAAGAATTTATCTAGAATCTTTTGTGTACACATCTAGAGCCCCTTTTATAGTTTCAGCCTCCCTAACTTTAGCTTCACCGATCAACATTGTTTCATCCACAAACTAAGAGTGGGTGACAAGATCCAATAAATCAACTACTGTGATTCCTTTCAAAAGACTTGTTGAATGAAAACTATTGAAATGATGACCCATAGCTTCCACCAAGATGAAGAATAAGAATGGGGAGAGGGGGTCTCCTTGATGAATACCATTCAGTGCACCAAAAAACCACACATAGAGTCATTGACAAGAATCGAATAGTTAGGAGTTGTGATGCAGGCGTGGATCATATCCAACCAATGGGTCAAAAAATTGAATTTTTCCACGACTACCAACAATAAATCCTAGCGAAATTAGTCATAGGCCTTGCTTACATCTAATTTTATTAGCTTGGTTTTTAACTAATCCAAAGCTATTGTATCAATTGTTTCAACTTAGGTGATGATGTTATCTATAATTTTTCTACCCGGAGTGAAATCGTTTTGTTCCTTTGAGATAAATAGCCTCATGATCAAATTTAATCTATTTTCTAGGGCCTTAGCCAAAATTTTGTAGATCATATTACATAAGGCAATCAACCAAAAATCATGAAAGAAGGAGCATTCACTCTTCTTCTGTATGAGGGTGATTCCAGTATTATTGAAGTCTCTAACAAAAAAAATCTTCTTCTAGAAGTCTTCTAGGAGAATCAAAATATCCTAACCCATGAAATGCCAACAATTCTAAAAAAACTTGGTCATGATCCCATCTTGCCCAGTTGACTTATCATGATGGAGTCTAAACATGACATTATGGACTTCTTCCAGAGAGAACAACGCACAAAGAATCTTGTTCTCCTCCTCACCCAAACATTTGAGAATACATGATATAAATGATCCATCGTCAGGGTTTGTGCAGGACCATGGGGTCCAAAAAGTGGTGATGTGAAAAAATGGCACTTTTTACTTGTAGAATAATAAGAAATTTTGCTTTGAATTTTTCTAGGCTTAGGTAGAAAGTACATGTTTCCATAGCAAGCACCAAAGAAGAATAGATATCCATTTAAAATGGATATTTTTTAAATTCAAATCATACTTGAAAGTTATTATTATATATTAATTCTTATATTATCTATATATTATATTATATTATATTATAATATATTAATCAAATCATATAAAGAAATACTGAAAGTTATTTTATATATTAATCTTTTTTTTAAAGATTTTCTTAAAAAAAGAAAGCAAGTTAGAGGTTCATGTGAAGTGATGAGCAACATGAATGAGATCTCTTTAGGCACAAATAACTTAGTTTCTCCTTCGTAAGTGACTTTGATGAGAGACTTATCATCCTTCCCTTGGATGATGATAAAAGGCTAGAATTTCAGGTTGGCCTACACATAAGAATCAGAGCAACACCTTCCAATGAGTCCTTTCATGTCAAAGACAGTGTTAACAGGATTATTTGAAATTTGGTACTTGGCAGCATCACCAACAAGTCTCTGGGAGGAAGTAAAAGTGACCATAGGAGTGGTTCTATTTCCTTGATGGTTAACAATAATCAAGCAACCATTTTACGCTACACCTGCCATACCCCAACACAATAGTAGCTTGTTCCTAAATCTATCCCAATGGCCTTCTCTTACTCCTTCCCCTTCCCTTTCCCCCTCCTTTCCCTCTATGCTCAATGACCTACCTTCTTAGTGTCTAGTTTGAATCTAGAGAAAAATAATGAAATTATTTATATGTACTATATTATTATATATTAATCTATATACTATTATAATATAATATATACTATATATTATATAATATATATATTATATGTCAGTATGTATCATCCCTTATACTAAAGGATGGGGTGGACCTGGCCAATTTAAAAAAAAACAATCTTAAACTAAATGAATATCTGTTTCATGTGTGTTAAATTAAAAAAGGGCTCATAGTCATTTTATATATTATATAATATCATTTTATAATATTATTATATTAATATATATAATATTATTATTATAGATATATTAATATTATATTATATGATTATATATAATTAATATATAATATTATAATATAATGCCAAGAGTTCCATGGTGTGATGGTTAAGTTGTCGTGTTGTTATTCTTGCCATCGAGGTTCAAACCCCATTGGGGTGAATTGTTGAGAATTTATATTGGGGATGAGGTCCACCATTTGTGATCTCACCGGTTCAAAGCTTTGGGTCAAAAGCATTTACCCCTATTAACAAAAAATATATATAATATATTATAATATATATCATTTTATAGTATTATTATATATAAATGTTTTTTTTTGTAATATGATTTAACCCTCTTATTAATCAGTTTGTGATAGATATCCGTTACAAAATAGATATCTGTTCTAAATTGATATCCATTTCTTGTGTGCTAAATAAAAAAGAAGGTCAAGAGTCATTTTATATATTATATTATATCATTTTATAATATAATATATATTTATATATTATATATAATATAAAGATTATATTATATATATTATAATATTATATACATTATATTATAATATAATGTATATATTGTTGGCAACTCAAGGGAAAAGGACTGAGGGGGGGTGAATTAGTTGTCACTGAATTTCAAACTTATTCAACTTATTAACCTTATTCTTAGATATGATCATTAATCATGAAAGCATAAATGAACAACACATCAGAAGCACACATAACACCAAGATTTTTATGTGGAAACCCTGTTAGGGGAAAAACCATGGTGGAGGTCAGTCCACAAGATTATACCCTATTAAAAGTATAAGAAAATATGAATAGGGAATGCACATGCATTCATGCACACTTCCTAGAGCTCACTGCTCAATTAAAAAGGAAGACACACTGTCTTACATAAAGGTTATGATTAAATCCATCAGACTTTGAACTAAGAAAATAGCATCTGCTAATGCCTGGTTACAGTTCTGGTTAAGCTCATGAACACTTCTTCACTCTCTACTCTTCCTTCAAATGATCTGAATAATATTCGCAAGCAGGACTTATACACTTCACACACTCACTCTAATCCACACTTCCAAATGATAAAACAATCACTCTTATATATCCACAACAAGAGATTACATTGCTATAAGTTGGCTTGAACAAAATAGCAAGAAACAATATAAATAGTTGACTTAGATTAGTATAAATTATTCATGTGAATCAACCAAGGTTAGCCACAACATAGTGAAGATTGAAAACAACATCCTCAAACATGAACCACTTCATTTTATTACTCCTCAAAGATTCACAACACACTTCAACACCTTGTCGGCCAAGAACATGAAAAATATGAACATGCAAGAGAAAATCTTAGATCATGAGCACAAAAATCAATGCAGACGTGTGACACAAATAGAGCACGAACTAGAAACATCCACAAACATCATGAAACACCATAGAGGAATCCATAGCATTTGAACTAACTAAAATCACATGATCTTTATTCAGGAACACAAACTAAAGAAACAAAAATATTGTCAGAAAACAAATCTTCATAACTTGATCAAATCTTCACGCAGATCTCTAAAACATGATGTGGATAAACTAGATATACTCATCAAGAAACCTATTAGTCCACAACCTTAGAAAAATAATGTACTAAACACACCGATAGAAATAACTTCGCTTCACCACTGACAACCTGCAACACTTCTTATTACAATTTTCTCAATATCTTCGACATATACAACTTCTAATGCAACAATGCTAATAGTGTTGACATCAATGACAACCACATATCAACAACACAACCACAACATACAACAATCTCCCCCTTTGTCATTGATGGAAACACGTGATGTAAAAAATACCATCATCACAACTACACTTACTCCTCCTTAGGTTCTAACTCTTCTTTCCTCAATTCTTCTCCATGATCTTCTCCCTAGAAGGCTCTTCTCCCTAGATAATCACTAGTTTTTCACATTAATCTTCTCCCCCTTTGACATCAATGGAAAATATCTCTTCTAAGAAAGCTCTAAACCACATATCTAAACACATGAACATCTGACTACTCCCCCTAAGTAGCAGCCACCACAACATCAATTTGAATCAGAATATGATCATGAAATGCATGGATTGATGCCAATCAATGCATCCTAGTTTTGATTAGGAGGGGTAATTACCCCTAACTTCCCTCTAAGATACTCAAAATTATCCTTATCCAATGACTTTGTAAATATGTCTACAATCTGCTCCTTAGTAGGCACATACTCCAATTTGACTGCGTTTTCACTAAATTTCTCTCTCAAAAAGTGAAACTTGATAGATATATGCTTGGTCTTGGAATGCAGTATTGGGTTCTTAGAAATGTTAATAAAACTTGAGTTATCACAGAATATAACAATAGGCTCATCATACACAACTCTGATATCCTTCAACATTTGTTTCATCCACAAAACTTGAGTACAATTATTAGCAACAACAATGTATTATGCCTCTACAGTAGATAAAGAAATACCATTCTTCTTTTTGCTTAACCATGAAATCAACTTCTTTCCCAAGAAAAATGCTCCACCACTAGTACTCTTCTTTTCATTCACATCTTCTACCCAATCAGCATCAGTAAAGGCATTTAAAGTAAGATCATCATCTTTAGGATACCATAGACCAATATCAACTATCCCCTTCAAGTATCTGAAAATCCTCTTCACAGTAGTCACATGCGATTCTTTAGGATCAGCTTGAAACCTAGCAAAAATACATACAAAATTCATGATATCAGGCCTTGTTTGAGTCAAATAAAGTAATCCACCTTTCATTGGTCTATATCTAGTCTAATTTTCCTTCGGAGAATCATCATCAATTGTCAACTTGCGTCCAATCACCATGGGTGTACCAACTAGATTTGAATCTACCATACTGAATTTCTTCAACAATTATTCACATACTTGAACTAAGATATAAAAATCCCTTTATATAACTGAGTAATTTTCAATCCCAAGAAAAATTTCATCTCTCCAATCATTGACATCTCAAATTCATTTTGCATCTCATTAGCAAACTTCATGCACAAGCTATCGTCTCCTCCAAATATGATATCATCAACAAAAACTTCCACAATCAAATCTTTATCATCATTCTTGAAATACAAATTACTAGATCAACAACACCTTTGTTAAATCCAATCTTCACCAAGTACTTATCCAATCTAGCATACCATGCTCTAAGGGCTCGTTTGATTCCATACAATGCTTTCTTCAACTGACAAACCATATCTCCCTAACTAGTCAACTGGAATCCATCTGGTTGCTCAACATACACTTCTTCTTTCAATTCACCATTTAGAAAAGCATACTTGACATCCATTTGATAAACTTTGTAGTCTTTGTAAGCAGTATAAGCAAGAAATAATCTCATAGATTCAATTATAGCAACATGGGCAAAGGTTTATTCAAAATAAATACCTTCCATCTGTGAATATCCCTTACATACTAGTCTTGCTTTATTTCTAACCACTTCACCTTGTTCATTTAGCTTTTTTCTAAAGACCCATTTAGTTTCAATTACATTCTTATCCTTAGGTATGGGAACAAGAATCCATGTATCATTATTTTCAATTTTTTGTAGTTCCTCTTTCATTGCTTCAACCCAATGTTCATCTTTGCATGCTTCATTCACATTAGTAGGCTTAGTCTTTGAAATCAAACAATATTCTCTTGCAATTCTTATCCTAGTGTAGAAACCTTTGTTCTTATCACCTATTATCTGATTCTCTGAATGATTCAATCTTACATACCTTGGAGTCTTCTTAGAAGGGTATGTGCAGGATCATCATGGAAAAGGCAGGCTCTTAAGTGGCAAAAAATTCAAAAAAATCAGAGCTAGGAAACTTGACATAAAAATTTGAATAAGTTATTTATATTATTTCAAAAATATCTAAGAATAGTATCTATAGCAAATTGAATGTAGTTTCTAAATGACTAGGTTTGTTTAAAAAAAATAAAAAATCTATTTGGTGAAATTTTGAAATTTCAATGCAGTGGTACTTAAATTTCAGAGAAAAAATAAGAAGTAGGTGTCTGTCTGACCACCCTAACCACAATAAAATGATAATATTTTTTTATAAGACTTTAGATATGAGTAGAGCACTCATGCCCCAATGTGATGCATATTTTTTTGTAATTTTTTTCCAAGAAAATAATTAATTATGAATTTTTTATTACAAATTTTTAGAAAATATAAAAACCCATATGTTTGACCACCTTAACTTGGTCAAAACTTCATGAAATTCATTTTTTCTTTTTTTAATCCCATAGTATGCGAAGCATAGAATGTGACACATGTTTTGGATTCAAAAAATGTGATATTGTTTGAAAGCTATAGATATTTTTCAATCAGCCTATAAATTAGGGCTTTAGTCATAATTTGAATAGAAAATGAATAATAATTACTTATTAAATTCAAAGTAAAGCATAATTTATATCGGTAGAAAGCTGAGAATCTCCTTTAAAAACCCTTTTTGTTTCATCAATTTTGGGTAAAAAAATAGTTGTCAGCCATATACCCATCATATTGCCACTTTTTGGCCCATCATGATCCTACACATACTCAGAATGGTCTTCAACTTCGGGCTCTTTTGTTCTCTCTTCTGTTCTTCCATTAGTTTCTCCTTCTTAATCTCCTTGATTTACCAGAATGATTTTCACTTGACTTGAAGTTTGACCTTTGTTTGTACTGACATTCTGATCATAAGAATCATATCCACAGGTTCTAGATAGTGCAACTATGTCTTCATCAACCTTAACATTTGCACTTTCAACCATTTTCTTCAATCTCTTATTGTAACACCTGTAGGCCTTGCTATTAGTAGCATAACCCAAAAAAATTCTTCCATCACTCCTAGCATCAAACTTTCCAATATCTTCATCTCTTTTGATATAACACTTGCTTCCAAAGATCTTGAAATATCTAATAGTAGGTTTTTGACCAGTCCATAGCTCAAAAGGATTCTTACCAGTATCACCTTTGATTTGTACTCAATTAAGTGTGTAAATAGTACTACTCACAGCTTCTCTCCAGTAGATATGAGGCATATTTCCTTCCAACATCATGGTTCTAGCAACATCTAGAACTATTTTGTTCTTCCTTTCCACAACTCCATTTTGTTGAGGGGTTCATAGTGGAAATAGCTATCACTTTATTCCATGGTCTTCACAAAAAGAATTAAACTCACCGGAAGTGAATTCACCACCTCTGTTTGACCTCAAAAACTTAATCTTCAGACCTATCTTTGTCTCAACTCTAGCCTTAAAGATCTTGAATTTTTCCAAAGCTTCAAATTTCTCCCTTAAAAAAGTAGCCCACATCATCCTTGAATAATCATAAATCAACAACATGAAATACCTATAACCTTGTAAACTTCTAGTTCTAGTAGGACCACACAAATCAGTATGCACAAGATCCAACTGTCTATTTGAATTTTTCCATTTACTCTGAAATGAAATTCTTGTTTTCTTTCCTAACTGACATTCTTTACATATTGAATAAGTAGGTTTCATCAAGTTAGGAAGATCTCTCATAGCCTTAGTGGAATTATCTTGACAATATTATCAAAGTTAACATGACACATTCTCCTATGCCACAATCGACTTTCATCAATTTGAGCAATCAAACAAATTTTACGAGCAACACTCAAGTGGAAAATATATTACCCTTTTTTTTGTACCTAATGCAATCACATTTCTAGAATTTCCCAATATTTTGCAGTTACCATCCATGAACTAAAGATTGTATCCCTTATCAACCATTTTTCCAACACTTAAAAGATTATGCTTGAAACCTTCAACATATAAGACATCATCATTATTATGCTTACCATCAAGAGAAATGCATCCTCTTCCATGGATTACACCAACTGTATTATCACCAAACCTCACAACACCACCATCATACTTTTCCAAATTCACAAACTTACTTTTATCTCTTGTAATATGATGAGAACAACCATTGTCAATTACCCATTCATCTTTTTCTTCAACTCAAGTAGCTGGGGATTTCTCCACATTTGAACAACTAGCAAATTCAATAGACACTGGATTATTTTCCTTGATAGCAATAAACATAAATTCATCTTCACATGCATTTCCTTTATCATATTCATCATCTGTCACACCTTCAATAACAACATAGTAACACTTCTTTTGGAATTTAGGCTTGTTAAATCTTGGCTTGCAAACTCTCTAAGGAAACCTTGATGCAAAATGACCTATATTATTGCAAGAGAAACATTTAATAGGAAACTTCCCCTTATACTTACCTTATCCTCCAGCTTCTCTTTTCACAATCAATGCTTCAAGCTCTTCAAGCTCTCTTTCTTCTTCATCAAGTTGTTTCATTTCATCCTCATACTTGAATTTGTTTCTTGATGAACTTTCACTCGGATCATATCTTTTTCTATCTCTTCCAGAAGTAGTTTCCTTGAATGCAGATTCAACCTTAGGAAGGGAATCACCAAATTCACTCAACTCAAAAGTAGTAAGCTTACAAATCAACATATCTCTCATAAAATTTTTCACAGTTTGGAGCTCTTCAATAGCACTATCCTTAAATTTATAGGAATCAAGAAAGGATCTAAGTACTTTAGGAACAATCTATGATTCATCTATCTGTCCACCAACACATCTGATACCACACACAAGTTCATTCACTCTTTTCATGAAAGTAGTAACATTTTCATTATCACCCATTTTCAACTTTTCTTATTTCCCTTTCAGACTTTGTAGCTTAGCAATCTTCACATTAGTATCACCTTCATACAAGGTCTCCAACTTTTTCTAGATATCATAAGCATTTTCAAATCCATCACATTTGTCATCTCAATATCAGTCAAAGCACTCAACAAAGCTTCCTTAGCTCAGATATTATACTCAGCATCACTGATCTCAATAGAAGTAGTATGACCATTATGTGGAATAACATATATATTTTTTGTAATGCTCCAGTAGGGTTCACCAATGCATCTCAAATGGCACTCCATTTGAGTCTTCCACAAGGAATAATTTATTCCATCAAATCTAGGACTATCCTTCTTATAAGTCACCATCTTGGATCACCTCAAGCTATTAAATTTCTTCCAAGGAACCACAAGCTTTGATACCAATTGTTGGCAACTTAAGGGTAGAAAACTGAGAGGGGGGGTGAATTGGTTGTCATCGAATTTCAAACATATTCAACTTATTAACCTTATTCTCAGATCTGATCATTAATCATGAAAGCATAAATGAAAAACACATCAGAAGCACACATAACACCAAGTTTTTTACATGGAAGCCCTCTTAGGGGGAAAACCATGGTGGAGGTCAGTCCACAAGATTATACCCTGTTGAAAGTATAAGAAAATATGAATGGGGAATGTGCATGCATTTAGGCACACTTCCTAGAGCTCACTGCTCAATTAAAAAGGAAGACACACTATCTTACAGAAAGGTTCTAATTAAATCCATTAGACTTTGAACTGAGAAAATAACATCTTCTAATGCCTAGTTACAGTTCCACTTAAGCTCATGAATACTTCTTCACTCTTCTTCACTCTTCTTCACTCTCTACTCTTCCTTCAAATGATCTGAATAACATTCATATGTAGGACTTATACACTTTGCACACTCACTCTAATCTACACTTCCAAATGATAAAACAATCACTCTTATATATCCACAACGAGAGATTACATCACTATAATTCGGCTTCAAAAAAATAGCAAGAAAGAATATAAACAGTCAGCTTAGATCAAGATAAATTATTCATGTGAATCAACCAAGGCTAGCCACAACATAGTGAAGACTGAAAAAAACATCCTCAAACACGAACCACTTCATTTAATTACTCCTCGAAGATCCACAACACGCTTCAACACCTTGTCATCCAAGAACATGAAAATCATGAACACGCAAGAGAAAATATTAGATGACAAGCACAACAATCAATGTGGATGTGCAACACAAATAGAGAATGCACTAGAAACATCCAAAAACATCATGAAACACCAGAGAGGCATTCACAACAACTAAACTAACTGAAATCACATGATCTTTATTCAGGAACACAAACTAAAGAAACAAAATAACTGTCAGAATACAAATCTTTATAACTTGATCAAATCTTCATGTAGATCTCTGAAACTTGACATGGATAAACTAGATATACTTAGAAAGAAGCCCATTAGTCCACAACCTCAAAAAAACAACATAATGGACACACCGATAGAAAGAACTTTGCTTCACCACTGGCAACCTGCAACACTTCTTATAACAATTTTCTCAATATCCTTGACATATACAACTTCTAATGCAACAATGCTAATATTGTTGACATTAATGAGAACCACATATCAGCAACACAACCACAACATCCAACATATATTATATTATATAATATCATATTATATTATAATATATTACAATAATATATATTATATTATAGTATTATAATATATTATTATATATAGTAATGATATAATATAATATATAATATATATATATCATTTTATAATATTAGTATATATAAATGATTTTTTTTATAATATAAAACCCTCTTCTTAGTCGTTTTGTGTCATCCCTTATACTAAGAGATGGGGCAGACCTAACCAATTTTTTTTTTTTAAGAAAAAGATTAAACATATTTTCATTTTGAAATGATATCCATTTATTGTGTATTAAATCAAAAAAGAAAAGGCCAAGAGCCATTTTCACTCACCTTATTCTCTCATGTTGTGCACTTTGGAGCAACCAAAAAACTTGGATATCCAATTTCCAGTGATTTTTTTGCCAAAATCACCCACTAATCAGAGGTATGTATGATTTTAAATGTGTTTTTCAAATTTTTTTAGTTTTGCATTATTTTTTAAGAATTTTAGTCAAAAATAGGTGTTTGAATATGCATAATAGTTTGCATTAAAATAATTGTTAATTTTTAAAATTTTGCTAAATTTTTTTGGATTGAAACTTTGCAGATTTTTTAAATCAACATTTTGGATCAAACTACATGATCCAAAATCAAGATTAAGCATGATGATGGATCATGTAGTTTGATTTGAAATGTTGATTTAAAAAATCTACACAGTTCAATCTATAAATTTTTAGCAAGATATTATCATGGACTATGGAAACTTGATGTTGTTAATTTTTTAAAAATTTAACATCAAACATGTTTAAAAATGGCTAAGAATCCCAACCCTGGTCCAAATGAAAACCCTACCCATCCAAATCCTCCTCCACCACCAATTTCTCCATTACAAAATGTACCCACTATCCATGAATCTATCTGTAGAAATTTAAATCAATTGAGAAATATATGTTGGATATATTAGACTCTCCCTCACCTATCTGATATTAAAACTAGATTAGAAACAATAATTTTAAATGTTGAAACTCTCACAAACCAACATATTAGGTTTACAAAGTGGCGAGCATCTTATATGCAACATTATTTCAATGGTTTATCATATGATGAAATGAAGGAAATTGAAATTACGAAAGCCCAATTATCACAACTATTTATTAATCCCAAAATTGGACAACCCGTAGATGTTTGCAAGCCTAAATATTCAATTAAATGGTGCACACTTCGAGGCATCCTAGATAATTTTTGGAAATGTTGGTGGATGGTTTTTGATAAACCACCCAACAACAATCTTGATGTCCCACAATATTTTCTACAAAAACTATATGTTGAATTTGTCCTAGGTAAGCATGTCAACTACTTTGATATGTGAGATTTTGAAGGTGTGGGTAGATGAATGCCTCAGGATAGGCCCAGGGCACATTAAGTAATCCCACTTCTCCCTTCTCTACTTATTGCTTCCCCAACTCCAATACCTTACCCAAATATTGTTGTAGATGCAGGTAGTCAGAGTATTTTTTCCATACATGCATTGAGTGACCATTTGATCAAAAAATCTTACATGTTGCACAAGTGTATGATGGTGATGCACCTGTTGCATCAGTTTCTACTTGTACACCCTCCTCTTTTCCACATATTTGTGTGCCCCATTATTGCATTATGTGCCATAATATATGTTTGGGTCCTCTTCGACAGTCCACTGAGGCTCCAATGGACACATCTGATTATGAGGTCTATGATATGTTAGATGTAGGAGATGAGAGAGCATGGAGTGAAGAATTTCCAGGAGAGACATCGGGTGAAAGAGATGGTGTGGACGCACCAGTAAGACTTAAAGTAATTTCATAGTGAATTTTATCTTTTCTCTCATATTTTATAAGATATATTAGTACTAATATATATTTATGTGTCAGAATCTTTAATAGTTGTTGACAAAGGATCAAATTTCATAGGTCCACAGGCTACTCATTTGGTCATTTCATTTGGCCTAGAGAGTTAATATATAGTATCATTTAAATTTCTATTTAGATGTTAATTTTTGAAATCTATTATATTTAAATACATATACATAGATTGATAGCCTAATGTATTCTTGTCTTTTTGTGTAGAAACTTGGTTCTTTTACAACCGTGATGACTACTTATGACACATTGGAAGAAGCATCACAACATGTATATATATTTGTTTATATTCTATACATTATGATTATATGTACATGTGCATTTAAATTGTGTTGCATTCTTATCATTTTTATATAGGAAATTATCTTAGTTGGTTTAGCCATCATGAGCCTATCTACAACAAGTGTACAAGCATCACAATAGGTATGTGTTTATTTTATATTGCAGTTATATTTGTTTAGATAGGAGTAGATATATGTTTATTAAATATGATTATTTGTCAACAATTATATATTAATTTGGTGCACAAAACCCTTCACTCAATGGGAAAAAGAAAAAAAGAAAGCATGGCTCTTAAGTTAGATATTTCCAAAGCCTATGACAAAGTGTCCTAGAATTTTTTGTTTGAAGTTCTTCACAGGTTCAACTTCTCTAGTAAATTCTTGAGACTCATTCAAGGTTGTGTCACCTACCATAGGTTCTTTATGCTTATCAATGGTACCTCACAGGGCTTTTTCTTGGCTTCTAGTGGAATCTTCCAAGGGGACCCTTTGTGTCCCTATCTCTTTATTATGATGGCTAAAGTTCTCGGTCATAATTTTGAATGCAAAGTGTTGAATGATACCTTGGTCTATTTTTCCCCCTCTTCCATGTCTTAATTGATTTCTCATAAATAATTTGTTGATGATATGATTTTTCTAGGGGAAGTCATAATGGTTGAGGCTAAAGGATGGATTGATGTCCTCAAAAAAATTTCTATGGATTTTCGACAGTGCATCAATTTTATAAAAAGTGACATTTTTTCTCTATGTGGACCCCACTCTACAAACTAGGATTTCTAGAATCCTCAATTATTAGATCCTTCCCCTTCCCTCGACATATCTAGGCATTCTACTTATTATTGAAAAGGTGGATAATTCAATTTGGTTCACTATTTTTGAAAGAGTTTAGAGAAAGATTGTTGCTTGGAAGGGGGCTTTTCTTAGTAATGTTGGTAAGCTTCTCCTTCTCAAATCCATCCTTCAAAGTTTGGCTATGTACCTAATGTATCTATTTTTTATGCCTTCTACATGGTTAGAGAAACTTGAGAAAATCTAGCAAAGATTCCTTTGGTCGGGCACCAAAGATAGGAGTCAATTCTCTTTGGTGAATTGGGACACTATGTGCTCTAGAAAATGTTATGGTGGCCTAGACTTGAGAAAAAACTAGACAGATGAACATGACCCTTATAACTAAAATCTATTGGAGTCTTTTGAACAATCAGACAAAATGGATCTCTATCCTCAAGGAAAAGTATTTGCAGGGCCGTGATTACCTCTCCTTGCAGAGCAACGATGTTCTTCCTTCAAGCTCTATTATCCGGAATAACCTCTTAAATTCTAGGAATTTTCTTTCTTTGGGCTCCTCTTGGGAAGTCAAATCTGGTACTTTGGTCTCTTTCTAGGAAAATAGATGGATCTCCTTGTTGGCTCTTCGTCTTCATTTGATTTTTTCTATGGTGAAGACGAATCTTTGTGCTCAACTAGGGGTTAAGGTTTTTGATTTCCTAGATACTTCTATTGATCCACCTAGATGGAAGATTGATCTCAATTGGTTCAACCCCCCGGGTATGTGCATGATCATGATGGGCCAAAAAGTGGCAATATGATGGGTAAGTGGCTAATGACTATTTTTTTACCCAAAATTGATGAAACAAAAATGGTTTTTAAAGGAGGTTCTTAGCTTTCCACCAATATAAATTATGCTTTACTTTTAATTTAATAAGTAATTATTATTCATTTTCTATTCAAATTATGACTAAAGTCCTAATTGATAGGCTAATTGAAAAAAATCTATAACTTTCAAATGGTACCACATTTTTTGAATCCAAAATATGCGTCACATTCTATGCTTCACATACTATAGGATTGAAAAAGGAAAAAATGAATTTCATGAAGTTTTGACCAAGTTAAGGTGGTCGACACACAAGTTTTTTATATTTTTTAAAAAGTTGTAATAAAAAATTCATAATTAATTATTTACTTGGAAAAAAATTATAAAAAATATGCATCACATCGGGGCATGAGTCCTCTACTTATATCTAAAATCTTATAAAAAATATCATCATTTTATTGTGGTTAGGGTGGTTAGACATACACCTACTTATTTTTTCCCTGAAATTTAAGTACCACTACATTGAAATTTCAAATTTTCACCAAATATATATATATATATATATATATATATATATATATATTTTAAACAAACCTAGTAGTTTATAAACTCCACTCAATTTTCTACATATTCTATTCTTACATATTTTTGAAATAATATAGATAACTTATTCAAAATTTTAAGTCAAGTTGCCTAACTCTGATTTTTTTGAATTTTTTGCCACTTAAGGGCCTATTTTTTCCATGATGATCCTGCACATACCCCCCTCCATCTGGCTCGTAAAGAGCTTCTTAGAACCATTAAGAATAAATAATTATTTAACTCAAATTTTTCAGACTCTTTGGTCTTGGTGGCTTCTAAGGATGGGAGTTATTCCGTTAAGACTGGATACAATATTCTTTCCAACACCTGGGATCCCCTATTTGATTGGATGCAAACTTGGCAACAAAATTCCCCCTAAATTCAAATTATTTTGGCAGACTATCTATCATAAATGGATTCTCACCCAAAATAATTTATAGAAGAAAGGAGTACATCTTGGTAACCCTTTTTTCTTATGTGAGAATGAACCTGAGTTCATTTCCCACCTATTTTTCCATTTTTCCTACTCCTAACAAGTTAGGAAAAAAATAAAATCTCTTTTCAATGTCTATTGGGTCTAGTAGAAGGATGTTAATGGTATTTTGGACAATTGATGCATGTTGTTTTCTTACCCTATGCTAGTCGAGCTCCGGTGGCAATCTCTTTTCTTCATTGGGTGGGCACTCTGGAAGGAGTGTAATAACTAGGTATTTAGAGACAAAAAATCCCCTTGGATGGTGGTGGCCAATAAGATTATCAGCCAAGTTGTTGAGAATATTTCTATTATCTCCTATAAGCTAAAAAGAAATCACAATAACCTAGAGGTTTCTATTGCGTCATCTTGGAAACTTTTCAAGTTTCTTAATGTTCTTTGTTCTCACATTTTATTGAACAAGAGCAGTACTCCCTGGTCCCCCACCTCCCTGAACCTGGATGGCTTAAGCTTAACTTTGATGGCTCAACCAAACCTAACTCGAGTCAGGAAGGCAGTGTTGGGGTCATTCATGATCATAAGGGTAAATTAATTTTGGCTTATGTGGTGAACTTGGGGGCACAATCATCCAACTTTGTTGAGGTGGTGGTGGATTTTCATGGCATCTAGATTTCCACGCAAGCTGGATTTTCCAACTTGGTCATTGAGGGAGATTCTATAAATACTATTCTCTTGTTGATGGGGAAGGCTAATCCTTTTCGGTCAGTCTAGGACCCCATGTTTTCAGCTTGTAATCTTATGATTTCCCTCAAAAATTGCAGAAACAACAATGAATTTGTCGACACACTTGCTAACATTGGCACCTTCACCCCAAATTTAGTTATATGGGATAATATTTTTTGTATCCTTGGGAATGTGTGCAAATTAATTCATCAAGATGCCAAAGTACTATCAAATTGAGATTGAGTTGGATCCGATGTCAACTCTCTTTGCTATTTTCCATGAATTTTCAGTTATAAAAAATTAATCCCTTTAAGTAGTATTTTCATGAACACATTTACTTTTGGCTCTAGTATTCACCTTGTCATTTCTATAGACTAGGTTTCTTTGCTTTGGAGTTTACAAATTTTTTCATGGGGGCTGAACTGGTATAGGAAGAACTTACTAATTGTGAGATTTGGAAGTAGGACAGGGAACTTTGGCTCATTATTCAATGGGGTAAGTTGGCCTTGTATGTGGAAGAAATGTAAGGGCATGACCCTAATCTTTCTATAGATTTTGCTACCTCTTGGGTGAATGGCACTATCACTGTTGGCAAGTACTCCTTCACAGTGACTACTAAGCTTATTGTTGAGGTGATGGGGCTTTCATTGGAGGGTGTGTATGTTAGAGTAATAAGTCATCTCACTTAATTAATTTAATCATATTGGTTTATTAATTAAGTCACTTATTACTTTAGGTTTGCTTAAGCTAAACTTAGGCACATTAATAATTAATTATTTATTTATTAATTATTAAGTGTGCACACTGGGGTTTTCCTTTTAGGTTTTCTTTAGGGTTTCATGATATCCTTCATAAGGAATGATCTCATTGTAATTATTAGATTCTCTTAATGCATTTTTCGTTGAGGCTTGCAGAACATATTCTTTGGTTCTGAATATCTTTTGCATGTGATAGGTAATTGCATGCAGGTGATTCTTGGGTTTTGTGAGTGGTGCAGGGGCACCCAAGCTCCTTAAAGGTCACTTGAAGAGTCAGAAGACCTATTAAACATCTCAGAGCATTAATTATGCCATTTTGGAACCTATAATGGCATTTGGAATGAATAAATGTATTATAAGAATCAAAAGTCCCGAGGGTCCTGATAAGGACCATAGGACCAAAATGAGTTGTAAGTGGACCAATAGTGTCCTAGGCATCTAGATAGGTATAAATTTTTTTAATTATGTCAAATAAGGTTGAATAGTAATGTGCAATAAGTTTTGGAGGGTTTTAGTTAGTAGAGTTCAATAAAGTACAAGTTGGAAATTCAAATTTTTGAAATCCAACGGTTAGTCTAGTTTGGGTGGGTAAGTAGGTTTTAGGTATTTTAATAATCATATTTGTGAAGGGTTTACAAATATGGAAAAGTCATTTGTACGGTAAGGTTGTTGATATTGCAGGGATTGTATAGACTGTTACAGTAAAAAGAGTAAAAACTTTAGATTTCTTGCATTTTCCTTGTTTTTTTTTTGATGAAATTCTAATTTCTATTGATGTTATGTTCCATTGGATGACTTAGAGACTTGTATTTACATGATTTTAAACCCTTGTATGTCCTGAAAGGAAAAAACAATTAGTTTCTTGTATAATACATTGACTGTCCACAAAAGTTCTTATTTTTCACTAATTTTGAGATTCTTCATGAATGAATGATCCATTTCATGGAAGTTTGTGACTAAAACCTATGAAATAGATCACATTTAACATTTATCATACATAGCTAACAGGGTAACATGCAGGAATGAAGGATTCTAAGGTGTACATAGTGATTTGACAAGGCAAGGTGCATGGGAATGGTGCCTAAGGTATAGCAGTGGGAGTCCTACCTAAACAAGGGGAATGCTTTTGATTTGTAATTGATGAAACATGTTGATCTAATGGTGAAAAGTGAAAGAACCGGTTTTGGAAGTGGTTGGAAGGCTAGTTTTTAAGAAGCCCTAGTTTTAGGGGAATTAATTGAGGGTTTTGTGTTTGAGGGTCTTAAGGGTTTCATGGGAGTCTAAGACCTCAAAAATCCTTAGTTTGGAGACAATTTAAGACATTGTAGAAAGTTTCATAATCAGGGGATAAGATTTGAGTAGTGTTGCTTTGGAAAAAGGGCTAATTAGGCCTTAATTTTGTGGAAACAACAGGTTTTGGAAGGATTAGTATGAAACAAGAGCCATCAGGGTTTGAATATGTTGTGTATCATCATAAAACACATTTGAATCAATCATTATTTTGGGGATTCAATTGGGAAAGTTGAGAGAAAATTCCAAAAAATAGTTGCTAGAACCTAGTTGGGCTAGAAGCCTAGTCAAGGTGAATAAGTAGGTTTGTGTCTAAGACAAAGGCTTGGGACTTTGTAACCATTCAAGACAGGGTTGGTGGAGTTTCTTAAGAGCTTTCCAAGGGTTTGGGTCCATAAGAGAAGGATTTAAGTTATAAGTGAACCATTGAAGCCTTATCTCCATGAGGGTGCCTAGAAGAAGGTTTGAGAGTATAGCATTGTAGATCTTGAAACTTTGTGTTTTTCCTAAAGTCTCACCCCCTATGCATCAGTGAGGTTGGGTTTCTCAACTTCTTCATGGTATCAGAGCCTTGATATGCAGCCCCTTCTCAATTTTTTGGAGAATTTCATTGCAGAGCATGTTCGGGGTTCCTCGACGGATCTATCTTGAGCCATTTTTTTTCGGCATTTATGGGAAAACAGAGGTCACCATTGTGTTCAAGAGGCTGATTGCATGAATTTTGACTATAAATTTGACCTATTTTGTTGTCGGAGGCTTCTGAGGAATTTTTTTTTGCCACAGGGGCCATATGGCCCTTGTACGGCCTGTGCACGCAACTCAAAAAAATTCTCAGGTTTTTTTAATTTTTTCCTACATGCAAAAAAATCTATTATTTTTTTTGAAAATCGAAAATAAAAAAAATTTAAAAAGGCAATAGATTTAAAAAAAAAAATCAAAGTGGGAAGGGGAAAATTTTTTTTGGGGTCAAATTTTTTTTCCTACGCATGGCAAGTCCCATACTTCACAGTCTGCAACGGCAGCCACTTACCGATGGCTTCCTCCATCCAACCACTTTACTCCTCCTATGGCCCCCTTCCTCTCCCCAATGACTAGCAGTTTCCTCCGCCCCCCCAGTGGCTTCCTCCTTCTGGCTACTTCTCACCATCTCCCTAACAACTTCCTCAATGACCGGCATCCACCCAACCCACTAGCAGCCATAGTTTTTCCAACAGTCGTCTCAAAAATCTAGCGGTACAAGGAATATTCCCTAATGCAATATTTTGGTAGTGTGTGCAAAATATTTCGACGACATGCATAGATCAAGTGCCCATCTTTTTTTTTCCAACAGGGGGCCAAATTTTTTCGGCAATGGCCAGATGACCATCAAATTTATGCTCGTGAAGTGATGATGTTAGCAGTTATATGGCCCTCTTTGCCCCCTCTTAGCCCTGATTTTCCTTCAAGGAGCAATTTTTTTCTTTTTGGCATAACTTGGGAATACTGTATCAAAATTTGACAAATGAGATATCACCAGAAAGCTGGTTCTGAGCACTATCATGTGGTGTAGTTTATTTTTTAGTATTTTTACATTTAGCTGAATTTATTTCTATTTGAAGTCAGATGTTTATTTATGGCTTCCAAGCTCATAACTTTTTTCCACGATCTCCAATTTTCACTATCTTTGCGGTGTTGGAAAGGTATTGAGGAGCTCTACGTTGTTGTCTATGCACTTTTTTCTATATCTATCGTAGGTTGATGATTATTCTATATTTGGCTCGATGGGTTTTTTGGAGATTACTTGGATATTTTGGTAGTTGGAAGGGTGAAACTTGAATATTTGCACTTCATTTCAGTATCACATTATTCAATAATCTACTGTTGCTTGATAGATTCTAGGGTTGTTCTAGTTTGTGAGTTTTCCAGTGTTCCATGACATCAGGTCTGCTGTTGCTTTATCATGATTCCTTGAGTCAATCAATGACTCTCATCTAGTTTCAGTAGTAAACAAAAGTATCTTTCCTTGCTTTCTGGATTCAGTTTCCATTGTTACTCCATAGTGTTCTTCCAGTGCTTCTCTGTAGCAAGTCATCTCATTGTAGGGGGGTTTGTCCCACTAGGTTTTTCTTCTCTACCTCATTCATTGCATTTGTAAATGGGTACCTGATCAGTGCTTATTTCTAGGACCCATATTTTCTTTTATGCGTCTTTTCCTAGTGTTTTAGCTACTCCCTAAGTTCATCTTAAGGGGGGGTGTTAGAGTAATAAGTCATCTCACTTAATTAATTTAATCATATTGGTTAATTAATTAAGTCACTTATTACTTTAGGTTTTCTTAAGCTAAACTTATGCATAGTAATAATTAATTAATTATTTATTAATTATTAAGTGTGCACACTAGGGTTTTCCTTTTAGGTTTTCTTTAAGCTTTCATGATCTCCTTCATAAGGATTGATCTCATTATAATTATTAGATTCTCTTAATGCATTTTTTCTTGAGACTTGCAAAACATCTTCTTTGGTTCTGAATATATTTTTTATGTGATAGGTAATTGGATGTAGGTGATTCTTGGAGTTTGTGAGGTTGGGTTTCTCAACTTCTTTTGTGTGCATTCCCCATAAGCCTAAGGGCCATTATCAGAAAGGTATAGACCATTTTTTGAAAGAGGGTGAAATGGCGAACATGCTCCAAAATGGCTTCAATTAGGTTGACCTCACCGATGTTTGGAGTAAGGTTGTAGAAGTTTTGATGAGGTATGTAATGCTTGAGGGCTGATTTTGTTGCTTTCATGCTCATTTATTTTTTATGCTTAACCATCTCCATTATAATTTAAAGATGAAATTTTCCTTTTAGATCATGTCCTCTCTGAACAATTTGTCAAAAATGTTCATGGTAAAAGAAAGAATTTACCTATTTATCAGGGTCTTATCTTTCATCTTTTTCATTACCAGGCTGCTTTGTTACCCTCCCTTACCACTTTTAAAAAAAACACCTTGGTCATTTGTGACCCCATTGAACCCCCTACAGACCCTAGTCACTCCATTACCCTACATGAAACCACACCCACTATTCATCGTATTACCCATACCCATGGCAAAACATGGGCTAATGAGGAAACCACTCTCGACCCCATTAAATGTGTTCCCCTATCAGAGCCTACTCCTATTTTTATTTCTTGATTAGATAATTTAGATAATTCAGAAGATGAATCATGGAATCCCACCCCTGCCAATTATCCCATGCACTCCCTTGTTCATGAAGAGGGTTATAATGTCACCAACACCCCTATCATTAATCCTATCCTTCAAAATTCCCCTAATTTCAACATCAATTTGGAGGGGACCCATCCTGAACCTAGGGTGGGTTTTGAAAACAATACCTTTGACAACCCCCTTCACAATAAAACCAATGAAATTTCAGAGATGGTTAATGTCCAAAATGACATCCTAAAGTGGATCCTAGGTCAGCTTGTTACTACCAAAGAGATAATCCAAATTCTAGAAAAGAAGGTACTTCAATAGAAATTCTCATGGCCGAGGGAGGTAGAGGATAGTGGCCACTCAGATATGATATCCTCCTTGGCTAAGTCATTTGAACATTGAGCCAATTGGGATAAGGAGTTGGAAGAGCTAAGAGATATCGTTGGCAGGAAGGAGGAGAAAAAATATTTACAAATAGAGATTGAAGCTATTCACAGGAACTAGGAAAAAACCACACAGTGCTCTAGGTTATTATTGATTACAACAAGGAGACTATGCAGAATACCACTCTCACCATTTAGATCTTTCAATAAGAGATAAGGAAAATCCATGGAAAATGGGTGGCTAGGGAAGGTTGTGATGATAGTCACATGTAGAAGAAAGGTAAGGTGGTTGACAACTCAAATTCGGACACTACAATGGACACTCAGACTATTCAAAAAAGCCCCCTATCTTTCGAGGAGAAGCTCCACTTCCTAGATTAGGAGTGGAAGGCTATCAATGGTCTCAAGTTTTTGGGAGACTTGTAGGTGTTTTGTGGTCCCATACTTGTCTTTGGTCTGTATGTTGTCTCTATTTATTTTTACTAGTCAGATTGTTTAACTTTTAGTTTTTTCTTTAGTTTTATGGGAGATTCACTTCTTGTGAGCCCCTCAGTTTCCATAATGGTTGTTTTGTAATGGATACTTTCCCTTCCAGTCTTAATATAATAAAAAAATATATATTAATTTGTATCAATTTTATTTTACCTGCTATAGTCCTTTGCTTGATTCAACAATGTGATGAATCTAGGACCATTTCGATATATGAGGACTCCTGATGATGCTACGAGATAGTCATATGAAAAATTTCTTGTAAAAAAAGAGCAAGACTTGAAGTAAACAAGAATTACATTTTTGATATATAGTTAAATATAGTGAATTTGATGTTAAATTGACAATTCTAAATTATAGTATATAAGTTTCTATTTAGTAGTCTATCTTGTCAACCATTTGTTAAAGATCCAAGATACTGAGAGTGGGGGTGAATAAGTATCTTCTTAAAAAAATTTATTAGATACCATCCAATTATTCCAATGCAAACAATAGAAGAGATAAATAAAAGCATTAACAGAACATAAGATTAGAGATCACAAGAACACTATAATTTTTACGTGGAAAACCAAAAATGGGAAAAATCACATTGAGTGTTAGCTCACAATATAGTATAACTAGTTATAAGATATTATAAAATGGGTGGCTCACTGCCTACAGAATTACTACGATTGAATGGATTTCAGCCAGAAAATGAACTGACCAAGTACACCTAATGAGTACAGATTCAGTTCTAGATAAAGCTTAATAAACAAACTTGACACACTTCATTATGTTCATACTACTTCACATCATCACAAACATCTTCAAAAACTATTTGTTATATATACCCAATTTCTTTTCAAGCATCAATTAGGCCGGCCTAATTAGATGCACATCTTATTTACAAAATATCAAATGTCAGCCTCAAAATATGCAAAAGATAATACACACGCTTCAACAAGTCGGCATAGACCTAAAATAGTTCACACATATGTCTGCATAGCAAAAGTTAATCTACATAATACATCCATCAGGTCAACCAAAGATGGATTGAAAAACATAACTGCAAAACATCAATGTGACACCATACAAACAAATAGATGTGTGAGATCTTGTATGAACATTCTTTCGACACCTATAAACCACTTCCTAAAACCGCAAGCAACAGTGATCACTAGAGAACAAATGCGGATCAAAGTACTTGAGGATGTAAGAAAAAATACCAGTTCAGATACAAAACTAGAATACCAGAGTAACTTTAGTCTTGATCTTGCAGTTGCAACTCATATATCATGGTGACATCAATGACAACAAAAAGTAACAAAGTGATATGTTCTTCTCCATTTTTCCAACAATCTCTCCCTTTTTCATTGATGGCAACATGTGCAAAAACCAAAAAAAATATATACACGATTTTCTATTTATAGTACTTCTCCTCCTAACACTAGCATTTAACCACTTCACTCCCCCTTTGACATTAAGGACAAAGGGTGTGCCAAAAGAAAACATTAGAGAAAAGAGAATAAATATATATATATCAATTGGAAGATGATGAGCCTTGAAGCTCCTTTAGAACACCTTCCCAGACTATTTTTCCTTTTTCCCACCCATCCTTTGCTGCAGACAACATCTTGTTCAAAAATTTCAGCTCTATTAGAGTTTCTTCAGCACCATCTAGAGTATTAGGAAGCAGGTTTATTTTCTCAATCCTTCTAGAGAAATCCAAAGCCTCCCCAACTGGAGTGATTCTTACAATGTCACTTAATTGACTTAATTTTCTAGTTATTTCTTCCTTCTATTTCTGCAAGGAAAATAAATTTTCTCTATGTGTAATGATGGCCTTCCAGATTGATCTATCTTTATCTTTAGATACACTATAAGTACTAGAAACAATAGATAGCTAAGACTCAATTGATTCAATGAAAATCTTGATATTATAAGTGGCATCCAACCACTTCAAGCAATAAGAGAGAACAACATCTGCCTTTGACTCACAAAATTTCACCGCTTCTAGACACTTTTTGACACAAGAATGTGCAAGAGCACATTTTTCATGTAAAGCCAATAGTCTTTTCTCCACCAAATTTTCTTCTAACACTTGTCTTGTCTTTTTCGTTAAGCCCAAAGGAATACTCCTTGAAAGAGTCTAACAATAATCTCATATTTTCAATAGGGTCAAGGGATGTATCAATGGATGCACCAGGTATAGCTTCCTGCAAAACTTTTAGAGCATCTTCTATCAGTTCCATTCCCTTTTAATGCCTTTCAAGAATTTCCTTTCTTCTGGATGCTTGCATTGCCTCACCTAAAACAACTTTATGTATTGAATACATCTTTTCCACATCAACATATCCCTCAATCATAGGGAGTTTCAAAAGTTCATGGGGAGTAATAAGTTAAAATATAATTTTCTTAGACAACAAACCTTTTAGTACATCACCACCAAAGGACGAATCACCAGAATGCTTCAATGATTTTATAATCTATTTTTCTTCTTCATTTTTCCTAGAGGATTCAATGACCTTATTTTCCTCCTCTCTCTTTTCTTTTTATTTATCTTCCTCTAGTACCTCTTCTTCTTCTTCCTCTTTCTTTTCATCCTTTTCACCTTCATCCTCGTCTTTATCTTTATCTTCATCATTATCTTTGTCATTATTGTCCTCTTCCTCATTTTCATCTTTTTCATCTTTGTTTTGTTCTTCCTTAGGGTTATCTTGACCTTCTTCTTCATTGCCATGTGCCTCCTCTTCAGCATTACCTTGCCTATTACCACCTTCTTCTCCTTTAGTATGCTCTGGTGGAGCATCATTATACACCTCAGGCTCATCTCCTCCTTCATTCTGCTCAATAACTTCATCAGCAATATTAATTTCAACATCAAAATTATCAAAAATGTCTTCATTACCTGTACCCAAAAAAACATTTTCCTCAACATTTTTAGAAGCAACATCATCAATATTTTTGAGCAAACCATACTATTCTACTATCTCCTAGATTACCTTTGTTGTTTCCTTTCTTACTTTCTTGGTCAGTTTCTTATTTCTTGTCATCAATATATTCACTCTACTCTTCATCAAAAACATATTAGCACATATCCTCTTTAGAGATTTTAGATCATTAGGGGTCAGGGAAGATCCAATCTTATTATATGTTGCATTTATAATATTTTTTTCAAAAACTACAGCCTTAGATCTCCTTTTCATTAGATCATTTCACATACTTTTAAGAATATATTTCCTTATGTTATCCCATTTTACCTCTAAGACAATAAGATATTCAATAACAACTAATAGCAATGTCTTCTTATCTTCTTCTCCAACTTTATCATAGAATTTAGTTGTGGGTTGGAGCATATTCTCAAAAGTCAACAAAGCATTAAGAGTTGGCTCAAGTTTATACTAGGGGCTAGAACTTACTAGAATATCTTGTTCATCTTTCTGATCCACAGAGGTCTCATCAACTACCTTAACCTTCTTCAATTTAGGCTTGGTGTGCACATGTACACTGAAATATTGTTCTTTTTCATCTTCAGAAGATGACACAATATGTACTCTTTTAGAAGCAATGGCTTTTGTAGATGCACCTTCACCAGAGGGTAAGCCTCCTCTTTTCCTCCTTACTAGTTTTGCTTCATGTTTTTCTTCTTCCTCGTCTTGATCATCAATAACACTAATATTTTTCTCTCTTGTTTCCTTTTCTTTATTTCCTCTCTTTGCAGGAGCAATCAAAGGGGTCTCTTTCCTTTTCCCAGATCTTGTGGTAGGTCTGGAGGAAATAGGACCTTTTCCTTTATCATCAATACTAGTTTCATTCTTCACTTCAGGGATTGTGGAGGATTTTGCAATGGTATTCCTTTCGAATCTCCTAGGACCAGATGTTTCTACTTCCAATTGCCCTCCTCTAGCTATTCCAAGAGAAATTTCCTCATTAGTGAAACTAGCATCTTTAAGCATTTTCTCCACTTTCTTCCTAATCTTAGGCTTCTACTGTTCCATAAGAATTTCCATATATTTTTTAGCATATTTCCCAATTATAGGTTCATTGGGATCCTTTGGATTCTTCAGCAATATTTACACATAACCTTCAACTTCTTCTTTTGTTATCTCATACCCAAGAGGCTGAATCCAGATGGTTTGAGGTTCTACAACCTCAATCATACATTCATTAGTGGAGACATGAAATATGATATCATTCTTATACTTCTCCATAATTTTTCTCAAAATTCTATCCCTTTCATTCATATTTCTTTTGAATACAACAAAGAATGTTGTTGGGGCATCCTCTTGAGAATTCAAATTACCAAGATTATGCATGTGATCAAAAATTTGATGTCCCACTAGTTTGGATGGGTTCTAGAATACTTCTTCATTCTTCCCAGGGAGCCTTCTCAAGAAATAAAATAGTAAACACACAATCAAGGAACCAAATTTAAATGCATACTTCCTTTCTTTCGACGACTTCACATTCTCGAACAACTATAATCAGAGTAGCTCGCATAAGTCATAATCAACAACTTTCTCAACCATATCAAACCCAATGTAAATAGTAGTAGCCGAAACAAAGTTCTCTCTATTTGTGAAATATATCTTGTGATTTATCATGAGAGATGCATACTTCATTGCTGGATTGATGATGGTTTTCATTGCTAAAGCCCTTTTATCAAATTTGGGTCTTGTAAGTCCTACAACCTCATTCTTTACAGTTTTCAACATGGGCACTGTACCTTTGTCCCATAACCTAGTAATGGCCCTAATCACTTCTTTCATTATAAGTTGTGGCCGGTTAGTCCACATAAATTTTTCATGAATTCTACTTAGAACTAACTTCACAAATTTTTCATCACAACTAAAATTAAGAAAATTGTTTGAGACATCCAACCTTTTATCAACCACATTCGAATACTCAAGTTTCACCCTGAAGTTATAACCAGTAAGCTCATCTCGCTAGATGTTAATTAACTTTATATAATTGTATTCTTCAAATTTTACCTGAATAATCATCCTAGTATCCTCGGTCGGCATTCCGCCATGTGGAATTGACGAAAAATGAGCCCATGGGATCATCTTCAAAAACTTTTGAAGAGTACTTTATATAAGAGGGTCTCAGCCTTTCTGATACTTTAACTACCATAGGAGTAGCCATACTTCCAATTTCAAATTCAAATATCTCAAAAACACTGAACACAATTACACATAAGATATAAATACCTTTTTTCGCACACAAAATTGTAACAAGGGTTTCCATAGCTCGAACTCCAATTTTATTCAGGAATGCTTCAGAAGGTCTTCAATTTCTTGAAATGCTTGAATGGACAAAATTCCTTGATCATTTCCTTTATAAGATAACAATTTTCCCTAATTCACATTTATTGCGGCAGACTCAAAAGCTACTAAAAAACTCTTTTCTTTTGCACAGAAAAACCCTAATTTTCTTCGTAAAGAATCATGCCTTCATATTTTCTACCGGTTCCTTTTCTAGAACCTCTGAAAACTCAATCTTCACCTATCTTCCTCATGTCATCCTCTTACATGCCATTTATCCAGGGGGTTCTTACAATTTTTTGATAAAGCTTCCCCCTACAATCTTGCTAGGTCTAGTTACCGAATAAATCATTTGTACCAGATGAGGGTACAAACTCATCAATAGTCTCTAGTTTTTCTTTCTTTTTCAAATCTTATTATTTCTTTCTTCATCTCATCTTTTTCAATCTTCACAGATGCATTTTTTTCTACCAGATTGGTCTCCTTACTCTTCTTGCTTTTGAAGACTCTTGAAACATGTCTTGGTTTGTTGCAGTTATAGCAGACGATATTTTTTTGATTGGATTGACTTATGCTAACTCTTGTTCTACATTGATTAACTTTATGTCCATACTTGTTACAAGTATAATAGTATCCATTAAAGGATTGGTTCACTCTTCCATTAAACTGATTCATCATCGAAGTTTTGCATTCACTTTCTCTATGTCTAAATCTTTTGCATGCAAAGCATTGACCAAAAAAAGGACCAGGGAATTTATTCATCCTGCTTCTATATTCAGGTTCCTTGTGACCAAATTTATTGCATGCAAAAAAACTGCCATTAAAAGAAGGGTATCTTTGTACATTAGGCTGTCTCACTGGAGGTCTTCTAGATGAGTTCCTTGAATTTTCTTTCTGCTTCCCTTCATTCTAAATCTTCTGATTGTTCACAGTCTCAAAACTTTCACTAGTATCATTTCCTAGACCACCTTTATCTTTACTCAGTTTTTGTCCTACAATTAATTCATCAAGCCTATGTGAGCTAGATTTGAAGTTGCTTACATAGAGTTTCACCTTCTCCAGATCCACTTTCAGATTCACAATTTCTTGCTCGAGCTTAGTGCAATCTTTAGACTTGCTTTGAACCAATTTGTCTAGACATTCTTCTATTATTTTCTTCTCTTCCACTTGCACTTTCAAGCCGACAATATCTTCATTAGCCTTTTTAAACTAATCAGTCACTTCGTGTGCCTATCTTTAAACTTTTTGAATTGCTCATTATGTTTTTAGATACATTCATTCGCATCTTCAAGATTCTCTTTCAATTCTCTGTTTTCTCTTTCAACTTTATCAAGATTCTCAAGAGAAGTCCAGAGCTCCCCTTTATCATTCATTTCTTCCATCTTTAGGATCTCCCTCAAGCTATTAGGCTTAACCAAAGGAACTGAACTTTTATACCAATTGTTAAATATCTAAGATATTGAGGGGGAAGGGGTGAATCAGTGTCTTCTTAAATAATCTGATCAGATACCATCCAATTATTCCAATGCAAACAATAACAGAAATAAATAAAAGCATTAACAAAACATAAGATCATAGATCACAAGAATACCAGGATTTTTATGTGGAAAACCTAAAATGGGAAAAACTATGGTGAGTGTTAGCTCATAATATCATATAACTGGGTATAGGATATTACAAAATGGGTGGCTCACTGCCAAGACTCATTGTCCAAAAAAAAAGCCTCACTGCCTACAAAATTACAACGATTGAATGGATTTCAGCCAGAAAATGAACTGACAAAGTACACGGGTATGTGCAGGATCATGATGGGCCAAAAAGTGGCAATATTATGGGTATTTGTAGGGTATGTGGCTGACGACTTTTTTTTAACCCAAAATTGATGAAATGAAAAGGGTTTTTAGAGGAGATTCTCAACTTTCCACCAATATAAATTATTCTTTAATTTTAATTTAATAAATAATTATTATTCATTTTCTATTGGAATTACGACTAAAGTCCTGATCGATAGGCTGATTGAAAAACATCTATAACTTTCAAATGGTATCACATTTTTTGAATCCAAAACATGTGTCACATTCTATGCTTCACATACTACAGGATTAAAAAAGAAAAATTAAATTTCATGAAGTTTTTACCAAGTTAAGGTGGTTAGACATAATGAGTTTTTATATTTTTTAAAAGTTGTAATTAAAAAATCATAATTAATTATTTACTTGGAAAAAACTTACAAAAACTATGCATCACATCTAGACATGAGTCCTCTACTTATATATAAAATATTTTTTAAAAAAATTATCATTTTATTATGGTTAGGGTGGTTAGATAGACACCTACTTCTTATTTTTTCCCTGAAATTTAAGTACTACTGCATTGAAATTTCAAATTTTCACCAAATAGATTTTATTTATTTTTAAATAAACCTAGTAGTTTAGAAACTACATTCAATTTTGTACAGATTCTATTCTTACATATTTTTGAAATAATATAGATAACTTATTCAAATGTTTACTTCAAATTGCTTAACACTGATTTTTCTGAATTTTTTGCCACTTAAGGGCCTATTTTTTCCATGATGATCCTGCACATACCCACACCTAATGAGTTCAGATTTAGTTCCAGATAAAGTTCAATAAATGGACTTGACACACTTCATTATTTTTGCACTACTTTGCATCATCACACACATCTTCTTCAAAATCTATCCATTATATATACCCAATTTATTTGCAAGCATCAATTAGGTTGACCTAATTAGATGCACATATTATTTACAAAATATCAACTATCTACCTCAAGCTATGCAAAAGATAATACACACACTTCAAAAATTTGGCACAAACCTAAAATAGGTCACACGTATGTTCACATAGCAAAAGTTAATCTACATAATACATCCATCAGGTCAACCAGAGATGGACCGAAAAACATAACTGTGAAACATCAATGTGACACCATACGAACAAATGGATGTGTGAGATTTTGTATGAACATGCTTCTAACACCTATAAACTACTTCCCAAAACCGCAAGCAACATTTATCACCAGAGAATAAATGCAGATCAATGTACCAGAGGATGTAAGCAAAAATACTGGTTCAAATACCAGCCTAGAATACCAGAGTAACTTTAGTTTTGATCTTGTCATTGCAACTCATATATCAAGGTGACATCAATGAAAAAAAAAGAAACAAAGTGAGATGTTCTTCTCCATTTTTCCAACACCATTCACAAAATTAATCTAATTTATGGTTTGAATTTTTATTGTGTAAGAAACTTTAGAGTCATAAAATACTTCGAGGAAGCTCTATTTTGATGATCTAGCAAAATATTAGGATTTTTTAGAGATTGATACATTTAGGGATTGATAGATCTTGAGATGGCATATATGCCACATTTTGTTAAACTTGTTTTGAGTAGGCATATATGACAAATTTGTATATTAAAAAAAAAAAAATTCTACATTTTGATATATAAGAATTTATATTTGATCTAATATTTTCCTCATGTGCATGTTTTTCTACTTTGAACTTAAAATTGGAATGTATAGTTATTTTAGAATGGTTTAAATTTACGATCAATAACATGTTATAGATTAAGGAAATTGCATTTTAATTTAACTTATGAATTACAATTAGAAATCAATCTATAAAAGTGTTAAATTGGGTTGCCTTTGGTGACTTCACCAAATTTTATGACCATTTTTCTAATGTTATCACCAAATTGTATCACCATTTTTCAAATGTTGAGCTCATAGTGGCTATGTTTAAGCTTTATGTCAAATTTGGCATTCTAGTTGCATGTTGAACACTCAATTTGAGAATACATGTGATTTAAATCTCTCTTGAATGAAATTACATTTGACATTATTTAGTGTTTTGAACTCCTATAATGAAATGGGTGGATGATTTTTTTTAAAAGAAGCTAAAATTAATGAAAAATGGTATGAGAAGCATTGTATAATGTTTGTTGAGAAGGTAAATCTCATACTAACCATATCCAAATAAAAAATAAAGGTGGTGTGATATTATTCAATTGGAAGAATGATAAAAATTATGGCATGTTTTTAATCTTTTCATATCTTTTCCAACCATTCACTTATTGCCTTTTACCTTTTCATATCACTTTTTAAGGAGGAATTTTTGTAGTGTGTCAAATTACAGTTCACATAAATTACATTCAATATTTCATTCTTATTAAGGTTCACATACATTACATTCCATTATACCACATTTCTTTGAGGAATTTTTTTAAACAATTCAATTCGTTTTCTATGCTACCACATTTTTCATACATGTCTACCAAAGCATTTTATCAAAAAATTTACTACCTTTTTGTTATGGCTAAAAGCCTAAAATATGTTCTTTCAAGCAAGCTATGGATGCTTGTAAAAAATATATCAAAGTGTTGGTGTTTTCCATGCACCTAAGAATTCTCTAAAGAGTAGCCAACTCCTATACTCAAGACCCTTAAAATGAATGGCCAACTGACAAGATTCAGTCAAAGACTGAAATCTTCTACAGTTTAGGCTATATGAGACCTACGAGAGTGTTCCCAGAAAATGTTCAATTTTACAATCTCAATGAATGATAAATAAAATCATAGATTGGTTCCTATGAGAGGTAAATAATGTAATCCATTCAAAGGTTGGATAATATTTAAGCAAATAACTATTAATTCACCAGGAACGAAGAAGTACTCCACATACATGCCTCATGGTAAGTAAATTTTAAAAGATTTATGTTCTAATCCTAAGTCCAAGGTCAGGTATACTATTATTATCCTTCAGATGGAAAATACCTTAGCAAACAAATTATTGTCTTCATTGATTGGGCAATGGAGTCACACATCTTACAATCAGTTATACAAAAATTGTTTAACCCTGATAATTCTAGATGATTCTCATAAGTCCTTGCATTATGAAAACTCATTGTGCATAAAACATCACTTCTTACTAGATCCTTTAGAAATCCTCACAAATTCATGACCTCACTTAAGCATCTAATTGATTCTTTGAACCAAAGTAGAAATAAGAGCATACATTCAAATAAAATATTTGAAGATGAACAGAATATTCTTGAAATTTCATTAAAAATTTGTGAGGTGATTTATAGAGGAGAGAAAATTCCTTATGCATTAGATTTTTTTTGATATTAGTGATTTCTATAAGACTATTTAAGATTTACATGTATAACTTGAAAGCCAAGACAATTCAACTGTTCTATTCACAGGTATCCTTCCTAATTTCTACCCTTGTGTATACTCGACTTAAAGACTCAAAAATTTAGAACCCCTACAAATGAGCCATGAATTCCCTTTTTTAATGTAAGGGAGCAAAAAAGCTTCCAGCTTGAAAAGCAAATTAAATTACAAAATGTCATTTCAACTCGAATTTCAATTGCATTTCAAAATTTCCCCACATATTGGTCTTGCAAAAGCACATTGAAAATGGGGAAAATCAAAACTATAACCACCATTGAAAGGGAAATGTAAAGTACCACCAAAATTTCCCTCAGTCCCTAGGTAAGAAACAATTTTGATTTCCACATTGCCATGAAGGTACGCAGTCAACATCAAACACCCCAAAAATACCACCCACGTGCACAAAAAAGAGCGACCACCACAAAAATTTATCAAACATCACAAATTTTTCCATTCCTCACACCACCTTTTCAATGACCAAAAGACTTAACACCACCAGTACCCAATCCATAGTACACACGCCCACTTCATGTCATCATGAGAGATGGAGAAGTGACCTCAACTCCCTCTTCATATTTGTCCTTTTTAAGCACAAAACAATCTTTCTCGCTTGGAGTCTTGCTAGCCAATGGCAAGACAGAAAATACCTCCACTCCTGGGGCTGAAGCTCAAACCAAATTCATGAGATACTAGTGATAGCCAGAGTCTATCTCCATTTCACTTTTAGATGGGCTATCTATGATGTCAATGGGTGAATTATTTTGACCAAATGATCTACATCCATATCTCACCTTCCTACAAGCTCCAATAGTGAATGTGTTAGTCCCTTTCCTTTATCCTCAGTCATCCTAGCAGTAGGTCCCTAGAATTTTAGCCTCTTGCTAAACCTTGAAGGCGCACTCATGAGCTTGTTGACAGGAACCTTGCCTTCCATAGCCGAAGTGCATTCTGGAATGTCACCATGGGGCCATTGCAAATTTAGCTAGGATGACCTTCTAACTGGTCCTATAGAAGCAATAGGTTTTCTCATCTTCACCATATGATAATTCCTTGAGTTCACAATTAAGTATTCCTCACTCTTCATAAATTTAGGAAGAGGCCAAATACTTTATTTGTAGTGGTGAAAATTACCACTACTTCATTTATATTTATCGAGGAATTTTGATGGTGTCATAGGCTCAAAAGGTTAATTAATGGTTGGCATCATTCTCCTCACCATTATCAGCCCAAGTACTTGGAGATTTGCAAATCACTCCATAATGGATAGGCATTAATTGATCACACACACAAAGTTTCCATTTGATCGCTTGTGAAGAGAATACACCATTAATGCTTGTTAGTTATAGGATAAAATGACTAACCCTTGTGTGCATTGCTAATTTTGAATGTACACCATTGATCTTTGAATGAGATGGATGATTAAGCAGTCCAGATATGGTCAAATCGGGTTTGAAAACCTAGACCCTCGATTTGTCACCATTCAACCAATAAGAGGATTCTAACTGGATGCCAAGTCACTTGCTCCATGAGCTCTACTGTGCTTGGCTTTGTGGCTGAGGACACCACGTGTTTACATTTCTCTCACATCACAAGTTGATGGACAAGAATTAATCATGTACTACAAGGTGTGTGATGAATGGTTGAGATTAGATCACACCTCATCACTACAACAATTAATTTCACCACCATCGATTATCGAGCGCTATTAAAAAAGTTGGGCTTCGTACAGTGAGGACACATGTCAGCATCTCACAAACCTCACATATTTCTAGAGGACTCTTCATCAATTCCTGTGTGGTGTGCAATGGGTGGTCAGTATTAAAAATTCAGATCCAACGGCTCCTGCTCTTGAACCACTTAAATGTTAATCATGAAGGGGCCATGACTAGGCCAATGGTGGCGAGACCCTTGATGACAACAACTTAATCCTGTTGAAATAATTTGCCCGACTTAGGAAAATTTTGAACACATGATGGAATGTGAGGTAACCACTCATCCTAACCAAAGGGGGGTCAGTTACCTAACAGGTTTGAAGGCTTTGGTCATGACTAACTTGACTAGAAACTGACAAGAACAAGTCACTGCATAATTATAACATCCGCGAGTTTTAGAATGGGAAACCTATGAAGGTAGGGTTTAAAACAGACCCCTAGCTCATTTTGACCATAGAGCTCAAAAACCATGACTCAAACTATAGCATTGTCAACAATTTTTTGTAGAATTTTGGGAGTCCCATCAGTGGCTCATGCTTGAGGATGTATACCCATAGTGGGTATAGCAAGAATCCAAATCTCTAGTTGAAGCAGACCAGGGCAGAAATACAAAAAACTAGGAGCTTGCTCGGACAAAGCAAATAGACACAACAAAAAGAAAACACACCAAACCAACCTATAAACACTATTTACAAAATATACAATGCAATTTGTTTCCCTAAGAAGCCCTTTCACAATTGGCTCCCCTCAAATTGGAGGCCCATAGCCCCCAAAGCTTAGGCCTACTTATTTCCTCTGTCAAATATTTTGTCCTATTCTACTGACAATGGATCAACATATACATTGTGCAATTCTGGGCCACTAGCACCATCACAATTGATACTATCCATTCCATTTGATGTAATACTGCCCCATTCATCAACCTTCATCACCATAGGCTCAAAATTTTGAATCTGGAAAATAAAGCCTTCATACTCCACATAATCATGAATTGTAGGATCACATCTCATTTGTTCATCAAATTTGAAAACCTCATAATCATTCTGGTTCATACTTGGCCAATCCTTTACAAGATCAAGGAAGAAAAAAATAGAATCAGGCATACCTTTAGTATTTTTGTCACAAGTGTTGTCCTCATGGGATGAAACAAGTTCCATAATCAGATCTAGAAGAAAAGGACCATCTGCAAAGAACTTAGTTGCAACTTTATATTTATGAACATCATACTTCTATTTGTCCACATCGTTGAATTGCTCTTCACATGGAGCAAATAATCCTGCAATATTAATATATTCTTCAGAATCATCAAATGGCTCTATCTCCTCAATATAGAATGATGTTCCTTGAGTATCAATGCATTCATCCTAATTCACTTTTTGATCGCCCAAGGGTGGGCTTCCTTTTATGTTATGGAAAATATCATCATTTGGAACATGGGTGGTTGACATTTCTACCACCTTTCTAAGCACATATCTAGATACCATAGGAAAATTAGCACAATCATCTACATCTCCCTCAATAGCTCTGTCACAATTTGTGCTACCACATTCAAAGGCAGAGCCACATACCTCCATATCAACTTGGTTCTTAAATCCTTTTCAAGATACTCACCAACAGTGTTTACCACAAGTTTATCAAAATTTTCCTCAAAAAGTGGATTGCTCCTACACTAGTAGGAATCATCATTTATGACCTCATCTTCTAGTGAAGACTCGTCAAATAGGGGATTTTACCACACCTTCATGATTGTCACAAGTACCTCTTCCTTCTCAATGTCAGAATCCCAACATCTTTGATCATCAGTGCATTCAAAATCAGTGTAATCACTTGAAGAGCAGAGAGAAGCACATTCAATATCCTCTTCATCTTTTGCAGTCACAACAATTGATCAATACTCATAAAATTCTTCACATGAAGTGAATTGCTCACTTCCTAGGAAACACACTCTTTCAAGGTTATTAACATACAATTTACTTAAAGCAAAAGACTCCATCTCTATTTCATAGGAAGAATCATATTCAATACAAGACTGACGAAGCTCGATCTCATCCCTTTGATTCCTCATTTGTGCCATATAACTGAGATTAGGTGTATCTCCATCATTGATTTTTGCCTCATTATTTCTGATTGGATCAACATTTGAGGTTTCACCCTGTACCTCTTGTCTGTACTAACAAACTATGATATCCCAAGGAATAAAATTAGGTCCTATTTCTTTATCCTCATACTTTGTCTCTTCATTTTAATCACTATTATCTGAGCCTACACCTAGAGTTCTTGTGAATTAACAACAATCATCGACTAAGTATCCACCTTCTGATGCATCTTCTTGATCTTTCAACCTTAGCCTTTGATTCTCCTCACTATGGAAATTATTGACCACATTTTGGGAAACCACATGTGGCATATAACTATGCTCAATGTCTTCCACAATGATTATCCAATCCACTACCTGATCAAGACTATAAGGCTTCAATTCCCTAGGCCATTGGCTTAATCTTGCCTGGTGAGCCTCACAGAACAAGTCAATGCACATTAAGTCATTAGGTCTAACATCCTTGGGTATCTTCATCAAAACATCTAGGAATATTGAAAATAAGTCATATGGTGATTCATTTACATGTCTTTTCATCTCATACAAATTGAAATAATTAGAAATATTAAGTCATGCCTTCCCAATCCTACTTAATATGACGTTGATGCTTGCTCCTGTTTTGCATCTCATGGAAGTAGTACAAATATAACAGTTGAAGGATCCTTTTATAGACATATATTTTTATGTCTTGATTTGTCTAGCTCAGTAATTTGAATTATATTAGAGCCATTCATACTAGCAGTCATAGGTCCCTTCATGATTGAGTACTTCAAATTGTTCTAAATATTCACAACATCTTCATAGGCTTGTTCTAAGGTAGTAGGCTTTTTATCTCTCAACAAGAAGCCCATCTTACTATCAAATGCTCCTAAATACACGACCAAACATTTTGCATCGTTTGGCCTTATGTGTTTAGGGATGTATCTTATGACCTTTGCAAATCTAAGGTTAAAGGCAAGGAACAACTCTTCCTTACCCCTAGATATCTCCATGAAACTCCTCCTTGCAACACTTGGATTTATTCTTTCACCAAATTGTTCCATGAAAATTGCCTTGAGTTCAGTCCAACAATGTATAAAAGACCTTGGAAAGAAAGAGAACCAATCTCTTGCATTTCCTTTCAAGGATTGAACAAATATTTTCATAACAACATCCTCAAAATCCAATTCATAATCTTCCATCATGTCAATGAACTCTTGCAAATTCTTTCCTATTGATTCATCTTTTACAGCATTGAACCTTGGTAGCTTATCTCTTATCTTTGGTGGGATAGCATTCGGATATCCAGAGATATCATCAAAGCAAATGGCTATGTATCTGTCAATACTGAAGCTCCTTTGACCCAGAAAATGTTGTTGATTATACTCGATTTCATTCATGCTTTCACCAGAGTATGTAGCTTGACTATGTAATTTCACACTTTAAAAGAGAATTGTAAATTTGATCTACACTTACACAATGCTACACCAATTCTCTTTAACGATTATAACCCTAACCTTTTTAAAATATGCATTTCCTTGAATTTTTCTTAGGTTCTTTCACACTAGTATGCTTATCCTTGATAATGAACTAATTGCAACTTTCATTAGTGAAGGCATACTAAATTTTCCTTATTATTCCCTGATCTAGTGCTACTTCACCTAATAGGGAATCATTTACACTTTGAACGTGAAAGTTTTATCTTAATTTTCTAATAACAAGATCAAGTCATCACCAATTCTATGAGAATACCTGGAATTCTACAGCAACTACCTATCCTTGTTTTCAAATCTGTAAATCTAGAGATTTGATGTAAACTTTTTTAGGTTCGCTTGTCAGAGTCGCCACTTCCTCTCTGGGAGGATTGAACTTCAAATGAAATGAATTTTCTACAAAATAATACAGGCTATGGGTTGACTTCCATAGTAGATTCACCTTTCGGTTCCTCAAACTTTGCTACAATGAAATCCTTTACCAGGTATTCGAATTGACCAATATTTGAACGAGATGTTTAGAATTCTTTCACTGTTTGACTCTGTGATGCAAAGATCTATGTCTGGAGAGTGAGAAGTATCCCTAGCAGAGTCGTCATTTTGTCGATGTCTTCTAGTGCACCTAAGGATTCTCTAAAGAGTCACTAATTCCTATACTCAAGACCCTTAAAATGAATGTCCAACTAACAAGATTCAATCATAGACTGAAATCTTCTACACTTTAGGCTCTATGGGACCTTGGAGGGTGTTCCCAAAAAAAATTCAATTTTACAATCTCAATGAATGACAAATCAAATCACAAATTGGTTCCTATGAGAGTTAAATAACATAATTCGCTCAATGGTTGGCTAATCTTTAAGCAAATAACTATTAATTCACAAGGAATGAAGAAGTACTCCACATACATGCCTCATGGTAAGTAAAATTTAAAAGATTTATGTTCTAATCCTGAGTCCAAGGTTTGGTATACTATTATTATCCTTTAGATGGAAAATACCTTAGAAAACAAATTAGTGTCTTCATCGATTGGGAAATGGAGTTGCACATCTTACAATCAATTATGTAGAAATTGTTTAACCCTGATAATTCTCGATGATTCTCATAAGGCCTTGCATTATGAGAACTCACTATGCATAAAACATCACTTCTTACCGTATCCTTTAGAAATTCTCACAAATTCATGACCTCACTTAAGCATTTAATTGATTCTTTTAACCAAAGTAGAAATAAGGGCATGCATTCAAACAAAAGATTTGAAGATGAACAGAATATGCTTGATATTTCATTCAAGATTTGTGACATGATTTACAAAGGAGAGAAAATTCCTTATGCATTAGATTTGTTTCGATATCATTAATTTCTATAAGACTATTTAAGATTTACATATGTATAACTCGAAAGCCAAAACAATTCAACTATTCTATTCACAGATATCCTTCCTAATTTCTACCCTTGTGTATACTCAACTTAAAGACTCAAAAATTTAGAACCCCTGCAAATGAGCCCTGAATACCCTTTTATAATGTAAGGGAGAAGACAAGCTTCTAGCTCAAAATTTAGATTACATTACAAAATTTCATTTCAACTTGAATTTTAGTTGCATTTCAAAATTCCCCCACATTCTGGTCCTACAAAAGCACGTTGAAAATGGGGAAAACCAAAATTGTAACTATCAATGAAAGGGAAATGTAAATTACTGCCAAAATTTCCCTTAGTCACTAGGTAAGCAAAGAATCTAATGTCCACATTGCCATGAAGGTATGCAGTTAGCATCAAACACCCCAAACATACCACCCACATGCGCAAAAAAGAGTGACCACAACAAAAACTTATCAAACATCACACAACTTTCCATTCCTCACACCACATTTTCATTGACCAGAAGACTTAACACCACCAACACCCAATCAATAGTACATGTGCCCAATTCACATCATCACAAGAGATGGAGAAGTGACCTCAACCCCCTCTTCATCTTTGTACCTTTTAAGCATAGAACAATATTTCCCGCTTGGAGTCTTTGCAGCCAATGGCAAGACATACAATACCTCCACTCCCAGGGTCGAAGCTCAGTCCATAGTCATGAGATACTGGTGATAGCTAGAGTATGTCTCTATTTCACTTTCAAATGGGCTATCTATGACATCAATGGGTGAATTCTACCGACCAAAGGAGCCACATACATATCTCACCTTCCTGCAAGATTTGGTAGTGAATTGTACCAATCCCTTGCCTTTATCCTCAGTTATCCTAGTAGTAGGTCCTTGGAATTGCAGCCTCCTACTACACCTTGAAGGTGAACAAATGGGCCTGTTGATAGGAACCTTTCCCTCCGTAGCTGAAGTACATTCTAGAATGTCATCATGGGGCCTCTACAAATTTAGCTGGGATGACCTTCTAACTGGTCCTACAGAAGCAACTCGTTTGCTCATCTTCACCGTATGATAATTCCTTGAGCTCACGATTAAGTATTCCTTGCTCTTCAAAGATTTAGCAAGATGCCAAATACTTTATTTGCACTGGTGAAAATGACCACTACTTCATTTGTATTTATCGAGGAATTCGGATGGTGTAACACTCTCAAAAGGTTAATTAATGGATGGCATCATTCTCCTCACCATTATCATCCCAAGTACTTGGAGATCTGCAAATCACTCCATAATGGATAGGCATTAATTGATCACATGCATAAAGGTTCCATTTGATCGCTTGTGAAGAGAATACACCATTAATTCTTGCTATTTTTAAGATAAAATGGCTAACCCTTGTTTGCATTATCAATTTTGAATGTACACCACTGATCTTTGAATGAGAAGGACAATTAAGCGGCCCAAATATGATCAAAATAGGTCTGAGAACCCAGACCCTTGATTTGTAACCATTCAAAAAATAAGAGGATTTTGACTGGATGCCAAGTCACTTGCTCCATGAGCTCTATTGTGCATGGCTCTACAGCTGAGGACACCATGTGTCACCATTTTGCGCACCTCACAAGTTGATGGATAGGCATTAATCATGTACCATGAGGTATGCAATGAATGATTGAGATTAGATTACACATCATCACTACAACCGTCGATTTCATTGCCTTCAATTATCGAGCACCAATACAAAAGTTGGGCTCTATACGGTGAGGACACACATCAACATCTCACAGACCTCACATATTTCCATACATCTCTTCATCAATGCCTGCACGGTGTCCGATGGGCAGTCATGATTAAAACTTCAAATCCAACAATGCCTACTCCTACATCACTTAAACATTAATCATGAAGGGGCCATGACTAGACCAATGGTGGTGAGACCCTTGATGAGAACAACTTAAGCCTATTGAAATAATTCACCCGACTTAGGAAAAATTTGGACACATGATGGAATGCGAGGTAATTGTTCATCCTAACCAAAGGGGGGCCGATTACCTGACGGGTTTGAAGGCTTTGGTCATGACTAACTTGACTAGTGACCAACAAGAACAAGTCACCATAGAATTATAACATCTGTTGGTTTTAGAATGGGAAACCTATGAAGGTAGGGTTTAAAAAAGACCCCTATCTCATTTTGACCATAGAGCTCAAAAACCATGACTCAAATTATAAGTTTCTCAACAATTTTTTGCAGAAATTTGGGAGTTCTATCAGTGGTTCATGCTTGGGGACATATACCCCTAGTGGGTATAGCAAGAATCTAGATCTCTAGTTGAAGTAAACCATGGCAGAAATTAAAAAAACCAAGAGCTTGCTCAGACAAAGCAAGCAGACAAAACAGAAAGAAAACACACCAAACCAACCTATATACACTATTTACAAAATATACAACACAATTTTTTTCCCTAAGAAGCCCTTTCACAATTCGCTCCCCTCAAATTGGAGGCCCTTGGCCCCCAAAGCTCAGGCCTACTTCTTTCCTCTATCAAATATTTTTTCCTACTTTATTGGCAGTGGATCAACATATACATTATGCAATTTCAGGCCACTAGGACCATGAAAATTCATACTATCCATTCCATTTGATGTAATACTGCCCCATTCATGAACCTTCATCAACACAAGCTCAAAATCTTGAATCTAGAAAATAAAGCCTTCATACTCCACACAATCATGAATTGTAGGATCACATCCCATTTTTTCATCTAATTTGAAAACCTCATAAGCACCCTAGGTTATACTTGGCCAATTTCCTTGACAAGATTAGGGAAGAAAAACACAGAAACAGGCATACCTTCAGTCTACTTGTCACAAGTGTTGTCCTCATGGGATGAAAGAAGTTTCATAATCAGATCCAAAAGAAAAGGACCATTTGCAAAGAACTGAACTGCAACTTTATATTGATGAACATAATACTTCTGGTTGTCCACATCTTTGAATTGCTCTTCACATGGAGCCAATAATCCTACAATATTAATGTATTCTATAAAATCATCAAATGGCTTTGTCTCCTCAATATAGGATGATGTTGCTTGAGTATCAATGCATTCATCCCGATTCACTTTTTGATCGCCCAAGGGTGGGCTTCCTTTTATGCTAGGGAAAATATCGTCATCTGGAACATGGGTGGTTGACACTGCTACCACCTTTTTAAGCACACATCTAGATACCATAGGAAAATAAACACAGTCATTTACATCTCCCTCAATAGCTCTATCACATCCAAGGCTGCCATCATTGTCTTCAGCTCCTTCATCATGTGAGCAGTTTTCACATTTTAATATCAATAAATTTGAATTACACTCTTGGTGTCTGCTAAGTAAAATTTTCTCATCCACATGTTGGCTCATCAAATTATCAACATTTACGCTACCACATTCAAAGGAAGAGCCACATGCCTCCATATCAAGTTGGTTCTTCCTTAAATCCTTTCCAAGATATTCACCAATAGTGTGTACCAAAAGTTTATCCGAATTTTCCTCAAAAATTGGATTGCTCCTACACCAGTAGGAATCATCATTTATGACCTCATCTTCTAGTGAAAACTCATCAAATAGGGGATTTTTCCACACCTTCATGATTTTCACAAGCACCCCTTCCTTCTCAATGTTAGAATCCCAACATCTTTGATCATCAGTGCATTCAGAATTAGTGTAATCACTTGAAGAGTAGAGAGAAGCACTTTCAATATCATCTTCATCATTTGCACTCATAAAAATTTATCCATACTCAAAAAATTCTTCACATGGAGCGAATTGCTCACTGGCTAGGAAACACACTCCTTCGAGGCTATTGCCATACCCTTTACTTGAAGTATAAGAATCCACCTCTATTTCATTAGAAGAATAATATTCAATAGAAGATTGACCAAGCTTGATCTCATCCCTTTGATTCCTCATTTGTTCCATATAACTGAGATTAGATGTATCTCCATCATTGATTTGTGCCTCATTATTTCTAATTGGATCAACATTTGAGGTTTCACCCTGTACCTCTTGTGTTTGCTCACAAACCATGACATCCCAAGGAAGAAAATTAGGTACAATTTCTTTATCCTCGTACTCTATCTCTTCATTTTCATCACTATTATCTGAGCCTACATCTAGAGTTCTCGTGAAATAATAACAATCATTGACTAACTATCCACCTTCTTATGCATCTTTTTAATCTATCAACCAAAGCCTTTGATTCTCCTCACTATGGCAATTATTGACCACATTTCAGGAAACCACATGTGGCATATAACTATGCTCAATGTCTACCACAGTGCTTATCCAATCCACTACTTGATCAAGACTATAAGGCTTCCATTCCCCAAGTCGTTGGATTAATCTTGCTTGGTAAGCCTCACAGAACAAATCAATGCAGATTAAGTCATTAGATTTGACATCCTTAGGTATCTTCATCAGAACATCTAGGAATCTTGAAAATAATTCATATGGTGATTCATTTACATGTCTTTTCATCTCATACAACATTCTAATTAGAAATATTAAGTCATCCCTTCCCAATCCTGCTTGATATGAGGTTGATGCTTGCTCCTGTTCTACATCTCATGGAAGTAGTGTAGATATAACATCTGAAGGATCCTTTTCTAGACAAAATTTTGTGTTTTGATTTGTTTGTCTTAGTAATTTGAATCCTATTAGATCCATTCATACTAGTAGTCACAGGTCCCTTCATGATTGAGTACTTCAAATTGTTCTCAATATTCACAACATCTTGATAGGCCTATTCTAAGGTAGTAGGCTCTTTATCTCTCAAGAAGAATCCCATCTTACTATCAAATGTTCCTAAATACATGACCAAACATTCTGCATCATTTGGTCATATGTGTTTAGGGATGTCTCTTATGACCTTTCTAAATCTAAGGTTAAAGGTAGGGATCAACTCTTCCTTACCCCTAGAGATCTCCATGAAACTCCTCCTTGCAACATGGATTTATTCTTTCACCAAACTATTCCATGAAAACTGCCTTGAGTTCAGTCCAATAGCATACATAATACCTTGGCAAGAAAGAGAACTAGTCTCTTGTGTCTCCTTTCAAGGATTGAACAAAGAGTTTCATAGCAACATCCTCAAAATCCAATTCATAATCTCCCATCATGTCAATGAACTCTCGCAGATGCTTGCCTATTGATTCATCTTTTGTAACATTGAACCTTGGTAGCTTATCTCTTATCTTTGGTGAGATAGCATTCAGATATCCGAAGATATTTTCAAAGCAAATGGCTATGTATCTTTCAATACTAAAGCTCCTTTTACCCAATAAATTTTGTTGATCATACTCGATTTCATTCAAGTTTTCACTAGAGTATGTAGCTTGACTATGTAATTTCACACTTTAAAAGAGAATTGTAAATTTGATCTACACTTACACAATGCTACACCAATTCTCTTTAACAATTATAACCCTAACATTTTTACAATATGTATTTCCTTGAATTTTTCTTAGGATCTATCATACTAGCATGCTTATCCATGATAATGAACTAATTGCAACTTTCATTAGAGAAGGCATGCTAAATTTTCCTTATTATTCCCTGATCTAGTGCTACTATGCCTAATAGGGAATCATTTACACTTTGAACATGAACGATTTATCTTAATTTTCCCATAACAAGATCAAGTCATCATCAATTCTAGGAGAATACTTGGAATTTTGGAGCAACCACCTATCCTTTGTCTTCAAATCTATAGATATGAAGATTTGATGTAAACTTTGTCAAGTTTGCTTGTCAGATTCACCACCTCCTATCAGGTTTTCTTTTCAGAGTTACCACCTCATTTTGAGGAGGATTGAACTTATAATGTAAGGGAGAAAACAAGCTTCTATCTTGAATTGTAGATTACATTTCAAAATTTCATTTCAACTCGAATTTCAATTGCATTTCAAAATTCCCCCACATATTGGTCCTACACAAGCACGTTGAAAATGGGGAAAAAAAAATTGTAACCACCATAGAAAGAGAAATGTAAAGTACCACCAAAATTTCCCTTATTTGCCAGGTAAGAAATGAATCTAATGTCCACATCACCATAAAGGTACGCAGTTAGCATCAACCACCACATAAATTTATCGAACATCACAAAATTTTCCATTCCTCACACCACCTTTTCACTGAATAGTAGACTTAACACCATCGACACCCAATCCACGGTACACACACCCATTTCACGTCATTGTGAGAGATGGAGAAGTGACCTCAACTCCCTCTTCATCTTTTTCCCTTTTAAGCATAGAACAATCTTTCCCACTTGGAGTCTTGGCAACCAATGGCGGGAAAAACAATACCTCCACTCCCAAGATTGAGGCTCAACCTAAAGTCATGAGATACTAGTGATAGCTAGAGTCCATCTCCATTTCACTTTCAGATGGGTTGTCTATGACATCAATGGGTGAATTCTTCCAACCAATGGAGCCACATCCATATCTCACCTTCTTGCAAGCTCCGATAGTGAATTGTGTCAGTCCCTTTCCTTTATCCTTATTCATCTTAATAGTAGGTCCCTAGAATTACAACCTCCTACTACACCTTGAAGGTGCACTCATGGGCTTGTTGATAGGAATGTTTCTTTCCACAGCCAAAGTGCATTCTGGAATTTCATCATGGGGCCTCTATAAATTTAGTTGGGAAGACCTTCTAATTGGTCTTGCAGAAGCAAATGGTTTTCTCATCTTCACTATATGATAATTCCTCAAGATCACAATTAAGTATTCCTTGCTCTTCATAAATTTAGCAAGTTGCAAATACTTTATTTGCAGTGGTGAAAATGACCACTACTTCATCTGTATTTATCGAGGAATTCTAATGGTGTCACAAGCTCAAAAAGTTAATTAATGGCTGGCATCATTCTCCTCATTGTTATCAACCCAAGTACTTGGATATTTACAAATCATTCCATAATGGATAGACATTAATTGATCACATGCAAAAAGTTTCGATTTGATTGCTTGTGAAGAGAATACACTATTAATGCTTGTTAGTTGCAAGATAAAATGGCTAACCCTTGTGTGCTTTATCGATTTTGAATGTACACTATTAATATTTGAATAAGATGGATGATTAAGTGGTCCAAATATGGTCAAATCAGGTTTGAGAACCTAGACCCTTGATTTGTCACCATTCGGCCAATAAGAGGATTCTAACTAGATGCCAAGTCACTTTCTCCATGAGCTCTGTTGTGCTTGGCTCTATAGTCAAGCACACCACATGTCTCCATTTCACACACCTCATAAGTTGATGGATAGGCAGGAATCATGTACCATGAGGTGTACGATGAACAACTGTGTGTTAAACATGCACATGATAATTGACAGGGTGGTGAATCAATTGTCACACAAATTTAAACATAAAAAAACTTTATCACTCATCAATTCTTCAACCACACAATTCTGTTATTAAATATGAGCATGAAACATAAATAACATAAAGCAAATCAACACAATAAACACCATATTTTTACATGTAAAACCCAATAAGGCAAAAACCATAATGAGGGTTAACTCACAATATAAAGATTATAAAAAGGCTCACTGCAAAGGGCTCACTACCCAAAAGAGGACTCATTGTCCAAGTACAAAGGCTCACTACCTACAAAAAGGACTCACTATCCAACAGGGAGGCTCAATGAATATAGATACAAAAGAGAACAAAAAGATCCACCACTACAATTAATGCAAATTCGTAGGATTACAAAAACCTTCAATTCACTGTCTTCAACACATTGAACAACTCACTCACACACACTTCTACTCTTAAGATTTGTGGCTTACTTTTGTCACTTTGCATCACACTGTCATACAAATCTTCACAATTCAACTTGCTTTTATACCATTCTCAACCTTAGAAACATTTACCTAGGTCGGCCACAAAACAACATTTCATAAATTCAAATTAGGTCGGCAACTCAAAATTCCCGTAGTGGAAAGGAATAAGAGTAGACCAATATTTAAATTATTTTCTTGAACCATCTACACACTTAATTGAATTTTATTCTTCGAATGAAGTGTAAACACTGGGTTAGAAAAACCTAATGAAAACATGTAGATAAACATTGATGCACATGCTTCCCAACAAGAAGATGACGCACGAATGACACAACATGTTTCAATATGCACGAGATTATATCTCAGAATCTTCTAGATACATGCACAACAAAAACAACAGACTTCAATCATTGAATCCCTTTCACTAGTCAATTTGGGCTATGCAAACTCATATAGGAATAATGAAACATGACTTCCTTATTACCAAACTCCAAATCTCTTTGCCAGAGAAAAGGCAAGAACTTCACAAGACATATCCTAGGTCCACACGATCCGAAACAAAACAATGGAGGACTGTGGAGCAGAAACATTTCTCCCATTCCACAAAATATCAAAACTTTCCAGACATTCCACATACCGGTGAACACAACTTTCATGTACCATCTCAACAGAAATTGAAACTCACCATATGTCACCACTAAATCCTTATTAACAATCCTTCGGATCTGCACAAGCATAGGATCAACATAGGAGAAATACGGAGTACATACCGAAGCACATTCAACACTCTGACTTATCTTCTTTATTAATTTTCTCAAAAGCACTTGAAATCCCGCCAATAATGCTCATCTACAACACCATAAAGATAGCTCCATGTATTCACTACATCTCAGAAGTGTCTCATCTATACATGTACAAACATCAACATACTGAACTGTGTTGACATCAATGACAATATCAATGACAATACCAAACTAGCTCATATTTGTAACAATCTCCCCCTTTTATCATTGATGGAAACACGTAACCTTTTCTTCCCCTTTGAAATTAATGGAAAAGAACAAAAACTGGGATTACTCCCCCTTAGGAGTACACCCATATTACAACAATGAAACCACTTCTACTCCCCCTGCAGAGTAGACCCAACAATCAGTCTAGATGAATGAGGAATTGTGTGAGTTCACTAGACTAATTCACCTTCATGTGCACCTAGTTAGGAGGGCAAACAACCCCCAACATCTCCCTAAGATACTCAAAAACATCCCTCGGAAGAGCCTTGGTAAAGATGTTTGCAATTTGTTCCTTTGTTGTCACATACTCCAGTCTAACCTCCTTCTCAAACAATTTTCTCTTAGAAAATGATACTTGATAGATATGTGCTTCATTCTTGAATGCATAACCAGGTTCTTTGAAATGTTTATTGCACTTGTATTGTCACAAAAAAAAGAGATAGGTTCATCAAATACCATGCCAATATATTTTAGATTTTGCTTCATCCACAAAACTTGTGTGCAACAGGATGCTGCAGCAATATATTCTACCTCTTTAGTAGATAAAGAAACTGAGTCTTTCTTCTTACTCAACCATGAAACCAATCTTCCCCCAAGAAAGAAAGCACCACCACTGGTACTCTTCCATTCATCTACACATCTAGCCCAATCAACATCTGTATAAGCACTCAGAGTGAAATCATTACTCTTAGGATACCATAGTCCATAATCCAGTGTGCTTTAAGATATATAAATATCCTTTTTACAGCCATAAGATGCACTTCTCTAGGATCTGCTTGAAATCTAGCAACTAAACACACTACATGCATAATATCTGGTATGTTTAGTAGTGAGATGCAACAATCATCCAATCATGGATTTGTATTTGCTCTGATCAATCTTAGTAGATTCATCATCCTTGCTCAACTTACATTTGGTTACCATAGGAGTACAAACCGGTTTAGAATCTTTCATCCCAAAAATTTTCAACAAATATTTTACATACTAAGTTTGTGAAATGAATATCCCTTTATCAATTTGATTCACTTGTATACCAAGGAATAAATTCAATTCACCAATCATAGACATCTCAAATTCTTTCTGCATTTCTTCAGCAAACTTTTTACACATGCTATCATTTCCACCAAAAAATATATCAACATAAACAAATACAATCAACATCTTATTATCTTTTACTTTGAAGTAGAGATTACTATCAATAGAACCTTTTTTGAATCATTGCTTTGTTAGATACCTATCCATTCTTGCATACCAAGCTCTAGGAGCTTACTTTAATCCATACAATGCTTTCTTCAATTTGTAAACCATATCCAGTATGTCAAACAATTGAAACCCTTTAGGCTGCTCGATGTACACTTCTTCCTCCAACTCACCATTCAGAAAAGATGACTTAACATGCATCTAATATACCTTAAACTCCTTGTGGGCAGAAAATGCCAAAAACACTCTGATATCTTCCATTCTGGCCATAGGGGAAAAAGTATCTTCAAAATCTATACCTTCAACTTGTGAATATCCTTTGCACACCAGTCTTGCCTTATTCCTTACTACTTCTCCATTTTCATTCAATTTGTTATGGAGCACCCATTTAGAGCCAATCACATTTTTGTTCTTAGGTCTAGGGACTATTTCCCATGTTTGATTCTTTTCTATCTGCTGGAGTTCCTCTTTCATAGCTCTCATCCAACTTTCATCTTCATATGCTTCTTTTACAAATTTAGGTTCTATTTTAGAAAGTAAACAAAAATTTACCTCAGTTGCAACTCTGCTTCTTGTCTTCACGCTATCACTCTTGTCTCCAACTATTTGATCTCCCAAATGATTCTTCTATACATATTTAGGAGTCTTAGCAGTAGGTTCCAATTCATTCTCTTCTTCTTCTTCCACTTGTTCCTCTTCTTTTTCTTTTTCTTCTTCTTCTTCTTTCTCCTTATTTTTTTCATTTATATGTCCGTAGATAGGATCATTAGGTTCAACTTCACTTATCTCAATAGGTCTGCATATGTCTTCATCAACTTTCACATTAGCACTTTCAATGATTTTTCTCAATCTTTTGTTGAAGCATTTGTATGCCTTGCTAGTAGTAGAGTATCCAAGAAATATTCCTTCATCACATCTAGCATCAAACTTTCCAAGATTTTCATCATCTCTTTTACTATAGCATCTTCTTCCAAATACCTTAAAATATTTCATAGTACGAGTATTACTAGTCCATAACTCAAAAGGTGTCCTTGTGTTGCTGTGTCTAATCTAAACTTTATTAAGAACATAAACAATAGTATGTATCACCTCTCTCCAATACACATCCGGTACATTAGATTCTTTCATCATAGTTCTAGCAGCTTCCTGAATTATCCTATTTTTCCTTTCAACAACACCATTTTGCTAAGGGGTTCTCAGAGCAAAAAATTGTCTCTTTATGCCATGCTTCTCACAAAATTCATTAAATTCACTAGAGGTGAATTCACCTCCTCTATTAGATCTCAAACACTTGATTTTTAGATTTACTTCATTTTCCACTCTTGCTTTGAATACCTTAAACCTATCCAGGGCCCTATTCTTTTCTCTGAGAAAAGCAACCCATGTCATTCAAGTATAATCATCAATAAGCAACACAAAGTACCCATCTCCATTTAGGCTTCTAGTCCTAGTAGGACCAAAAAGATTGGTGTGAATCAACTCTAGCATTCCAGAAGTAGAATGTTCTTTTCCCTTAAAGCTACATATTTTTTGCTTCCCCAATTGACAACTTTTGCACATAGCATTTTCAAGTCTTGTGATTCTAGGTAGTCCTCGAACAATCTCCTTAGCACTGATCTTGACTAGGTTATCAAAGTTCACATGTCCCTTTCTCCAGTGTCATAACCGACTTTCACTAATTTGAGATACAAAGAAATGACCATCAACTCCCTTCAACTGATAGATGTTTCCTTGAGTTCTTCCAACTGCAATCATATCCCCCTTTACGGATTCATTTCTGATTTCACGGGTATTGCTCTAAACCACAAGTTTAAAGCCATCATTTGACCAAAAATCAAAAGATTATGTCTCAAACCCTTCACATAATATACATCATCAATATTATGCACTCCATCAAAACTAATTGAACCTTTACCACACATCTTAGCTCCTGAATCATCACCAAACATGACTAAACCACAATCATATTTCTCAAGTTTAGTGAACTTACTCTTATCTCCAGTCATGTCATTAGAACATCCTCTATCAATTACCTAGTAGTCTTCATCCTATCTTGCATGAAAAGCAGTAACCAAGGTACATTCCTTCATATTCTTCTTAACCTCTAGAGCCTTCTTACTTACACATTTTCCAAAGTTAGTGGATATAGATTTATCTTCCAAAGCTAAGAATAAGCATTCACTATCATCAACTTTATTATCGGATTCATCATTAGAAATACCCGCCTCTTCCTTAACATAGTAAAACTTCTTATACCTTTTATGCTTCCTATCCTTATCCTTAAAATCCTTGTTCTTCTTATGTCTAGCCCTATTCAGACATCTCGAAGCATAATGAACAATGTTACAATAATTGAAACATTTAAAGGGTAACATACCTTTGTATTTTCCAGTGCCTTTCTTCAATTTCCTAGTGAAGTTTGCCTCCAAATCTTCATCATTGCTATCTAGTTCTTCAATCTTCAAAGCCTTAAATGCTGATTTTGTCTTCTCTTTCGTTTTTTTGTCTTTCTAGAACTTTCTTATCTAAAATTCTTGCAAGATGTCAAACAATTCTTCTAGAGTATACTTATTAGGATCATGCATTTCTACAATAACAGAGATATGGTCGCTGTAATATTCTGGTAAAGTGATTAGGAACTTCTTAATTATATATTCATCTACTAGTTTTCCTCCTTGATTTTTAAAATCATTTACTACCAGTTCAACTCTCTAAAAGAAACTTGTAAATTCTTCACCATCTTCCATCTTCAGGTTCACAAATCTATGCTTTACTGCAAACCTCTTTGTTAATTTCACCTTTTTGTTTCCTTCATACATGTTTTCCAACTTTTTGCAGACCTCATATGTAGTATCCAAAGAATTAACCTTGACTCACTCAGTTTTAGATAAACCACTACAAATTGCATACTTCGCCTTCTCATTTTCTCCATAAGAAAAGATCTCATCTACAAAATTAACACCACCAGACATAAGTGTATACTTGTTCTCAACATCCTTCTAGGTCTTGAAACCAAGAGAGATAATGTATCCTATCATTTGTCCCTTCTAGTCATTGTAGTTAGTTTCATCAAACATAGGGATTTCCAATTTGTGCACCATTAGGTCTTCCTTAAGCAGTTAACCTCTACAGAAGGAACCACAAGCTCTGATACCAATTGCTAAACATGCACAAGACAACTGGGAGGGGGGGTGAATCAGTTTTCACCTAAATTTAAACTTAAAAACTTTATCACTCATCAATTCTTCAACCACACAATTTGTGTTATTAAATGTGAGCATGAAACATAAATAACAGAAAGCAAATAAACACAATGAACACCGGATTTTTATGTGGAAAACACAATAAGGGAAAAACCATGGTGAGAGTTAACTCACAATATAAAGATTATAAAAAGGCTCACTGCCAAGGGATCACTGCCTAAAAGAGGACTCACTGTCCAAGTACAAAGGCTCACTGCCTATGAAAATGATTCACAATCCAACATGGAGGCTCACTTCGTATAGAGACAAAAGAGAGCAAAAAGATCCACCACTGAAATTAATGCACATTCAAAGGATTACATAAACCTTGAATTCACTGTCTTCAGCACATTGAACAACTCACTCACACACACTTCTGCTCTTGAGATTTGTGGCTTACCTTCATCACTTTGCATCACACTATCATACAAATCTTCACAATTCAACTTCCTTTTATACCATTCTCAACCTTAGAAATAGTTACCAAGGTCAGCCACAAAACAACGTTTCATAAATTCAAATTAGGTCGGCAACTCAAAATTCCCGCATTGGAAAGGAATAAGAGTGGACCAATAAAATTGTTTTCTTGAACCATCTACATGCTTCCTTAATTGAATTTTATTCTTCGAATGAAGTGTAAACACCAGGTCGGCCAAACCTAATGAAAACACAAATAAACATTAATGCACACACTTCCCAACAAGAAGATGACATGTGGATTGGTGCAGGGGCACCCAAGCTTCTTGAGGATTAGTTGAAGAGCAAGGAGGTTGCAGAGGCCATGAAGAGCTATCAAGCATCTTAGAGTATTAACTATGACATTTTGAAGCCTACAATGGCTTTTGAAATGGATAAAAACATTAAAGGGATTAAAAGTCCTGAGGGTCCTGCTAAGGACCCTAGGACCAAAAAAACATTGTAAGTGGACCAATAGTGTCCTAAGGGTGTAGGTAGGTCTATAATGCTTTAATTATATCAATAAAGGTTAAATATTAAAGGCTAGATAGTTTTTAGTTAATACAAATCAATAAATGATGAGTTGGAAATTCAAATTTTGAATTCCAATGGTTAGTTGTGTTTTGGGCGGGTAAGTGAGTTTTAGGAGTTTAATCAACAACAATATAAACAAATCAATCCAAAACGGTTTGAGAAGTTGGGGAATTAGTATATAACCTTAGAGGAAGCATTTTTATGGAGGTTGGGTTGCTGGTACAGTTTTTGTACGGACTGCTACAGGAAATAAAAAAACTTCAGTCTTTTTGCATTTTCTTGTGTTCTTTTGGTGAAGTACTGATTGAAATTGATGATATAATAAATTGGATGTTTTAGGGATTTGTAAATACATCTATTTAACCTTTTTATGACCTAATAAATGTTAGGAAATAGTTTCTTGTATATTATATTGCTGACTGTCCTCAGGAAAGTACAAATTTTCCACTAATTTTGAGAGTTTTTATGGATGTTTGATCCATTTCATGAAGGAATGATGTTGTAACCTATGAAATGGATCTCTTCTAACATTTATAATACCAATATAACAAGATAACATGCAAGTAGGAAGGAATCTAGGGTGTACACCAAGTTTTCACAGGGAAAAGTGCTTGAAAATGGAGGCTAAGGTATAGCAATGGGAGTTTTTCCTAAATAAGGGGTGTGTTTTTTATTTGGGATTGATTAAACATGTATATCTAATGGTGAAAATTCAAAGAATAGATCTTGGAAGTGATTGGAAGGCTAGTAACCAAAAAGCCCTAGTTTTAAGGGATTAAATGGAGGGTTTTGTGATCAAGTGTCTTCAAGGTGTCATATGAGTCTAATAACTTGAAAATCCTTGGTTTGGAAAAATTTTAAGACAGTTTTGAAAGTATCATAGTCAGGGGATAAGAATGGAATAGGGTTGCTTTGAAAAAGAGGGCTAATTAGTCCTTAAATTTGAGGAAACAACATATTTTCGTAGGTTTGATCCAAAAAAAGTGCCATCAGGGGTTTGATATGTTGTGTACCATCATAAACCACATTTGAATTAGTCATTATATTGAGGATTCCTTTGGGGAAGTTGAGTAAAAAGTCAAAAAACCATTGCTGGAGGCCTAGTTGGGCTAGAAGCCTAGTCAAGGTGAAAAAAGTAAGTTTTGTCTAAGACAGAGGTTTGGGGATTTGAAACAATTCAAGACAAGTTTGGTTGAGTTCCTTGAGATCACTCCAAGGGTTTTGGTCCATTAGGAAAGCATCTAAGTTATAAGTGCACTGTGGAGGCTTGTCTCCATCAGGGTGCATAGAAGAGGGTTTGAGATTGCATCATTGTAATCCTTGAAATCTTTGTGTTCTTTTAAAAGCCCCTTACCCTCTGCATCAGAGTGGTATCAGAGTAGTGAGTAGGTCCTTTAGGGATTGAAGAATCAGCAATGGCACCTAAAAATCAACTAGCAAGAGAGTTGGAGGAGTTAAGGGAAACCTTGGAAAGGGAGAGAAGGGAAATAAGAGAACAAGAAGCAGCAAGAGAGGAGGCCAGAGCAAGGGAAGAAAGGCAATGGAGAAGGGAGAGAGAGACTATGTAGGATAGGATAAACAACCTTGAGAGAAATAGGAGAGAAGAACAAGAAAACCAAGAAGATAATGATGAAGATGAACAGCATGTGAGGGTAAATCAAGAACAACTAGCAAGTGAGATAGAAGACCCTAAGGAAAGGAGGTTAGTAAGATTGTTGAAAGCAGTGCAAGGTAATGGAGGAAAGAGTCACATAAATTTTCCTATCTATCAAGGGAAGATGGATAGTGAAGAGGTGTTAGGATGGCTTGATGCCTTAGAGAACTATTTTGAGTTTGAGGAGATGGAGGAAGAGAGGAAGGTTAAGTTTTCCAAAACTAATTTGAGAGGTACAACATTGACACAGTGGACTAGTTTTTAGAATGATAGGATGGCTAGGGGATTGGAAAAAGTTTCTACATGGGCAAGAATGAGGAGTTTATCAAGGAGAAATTCCTGCCATCTGATTATACCATTCATGTGAAGAGGATGAGGCAAAATTTAAGACAAAAGGACTTGGATGTGATGTCTTATACTGAGAAATTTCACAAGCTTAGTATCAGGGGAGGATATGAGGAAGAAGATGAAAAAGTAGCCAGGTATATCAATGGCTTGAGGTATAACTTAAAAGATGAGATTGGTTTGCAGATGCCAAGGACATTAGGAGAATGCTTTCAATTGGCCATTAGAGCAGAAGAAAAGGTGAAAAGGAAGCAAGAAAGGTCAAGCAATGGTGGAAGAGGAGGTAGTTCAAGCAGAGGCAGAGGTAATAGAGAAAAAGGACAAGGCAACAATGATAAGAGCAGCAATGACAAAGGTAAAGAGGTGTTATCAGATCAAAGAGGAGGATATACACATAGAGGAGGAGGTATATTTGGACAAGGTAGAGGCACATTTACAGGCAAGTGTTTCAATTGCAATGAACCAGGGCATCCTTCTTTCAAGTGTCCTAAATGGGAACAATCAAATAAGGGCAGAGATAGGAGGGAAAATTTGGTACAAGAAGAAGAAGATAAAAAGAAGGAATCAAAGACATTGATAGCAGATGGTGAGTTCCTTATGGTCAAGCAAGGAGAAAGACTTCATCAAGAGCCAAAGGTAACTATCTTCAAGACAAATTGTCTCAGTCATGGTAAAATATGCAGATTACTCATAGACTCAGGATCACATAGTAATTTAGTTTCATCTGATATGGTAGCCAAGTTAGGAATTGAAACATTTGATCATCCTACTCCCTACAAGGCCACTTGGGTAACCCAAATGCAGCATGTAGAGATTAGTAAGAAAGCTTTTGTGGATTTTTCAATTGGATCATATCAGGACTGGGTGCTTTGTGATGTCATTCCAATGACTTGTGGTCATATCATCTTAGGGAGACCATGGTAGTATACTAGGAAGACAATGCATGATGGATACCATAACACATATTTGGTTCATAAAGGAGGTAATAGTTATAAGTTGAGGCCTTTTCCTTTGGAGCGGTTAAATGAAAATTTTGTGATATGTTTTGAGAAACATTTGTAGGTGAATATGTAGGGTAAGAGGAATACAATCCTAAAAATTAGAATATTTGGGACTTGGATAGTATCAAAGTTGGGAATATTGAATGCCTTGTTATTAAGGTTAATAGAGATGGTGTCTTTTCACAAAGGAATCAGTGGAATGAAGGAAAAATTAGAGCTCAAGGACAAACTGACATCAAATAGCAAGGAGGACAGACACATCCATGTTTTGAGTCTAACATGAGTGCAGGTTGGAAAAAAAGGAAGAAGGTGACTTTAGGTGATTTCTTGGTCTGTAATCAGAAGGTGCAAACATCCAAGAGCAAGGAGTCTTGTGGTGGCAACAAATAGGATACTTCTGGGGGCAATAATCTTTTCTTTCTTGGGGAGAAAGGTGCAGGGGCACCCAAGCTCCTTGAGGATCAGTTGAAGAGTCAGGAGCTTCCAGGGGTCATGAAGACCTATCAAGCATCTCATAGTATTAACTATGACATTTTGAAGCCTATAATGGCTTTTGAAATGGATAAAAACATTAAGGGAATTAAAAGTCCTGAGGGTCCTGATAAGGACCCTAGGACCAAAAAAAACATTGTAAGTGGACCAATAGTGACCTAAGGGTGTAGGTAGGTCTATAATGCTTTAATTATATCAATCAAGGTTAAATATTAAAGGTTAGATAGTTTTTAGTTAATACAAATCAATAAATGATGAGTTGGAAATTCAAATTTTGAATTCCAACGGTTAGTTGTGTTTTGGGCAGGTTAGTGAGTTTTAGGAGTTTAATCAACAATAATGTAAGAAAATCAATCCAAAATTGTTTGATAAGTTTAGGAATTGATCTATAACCTTAGAGGAAGCATTTTTATGGAGGCTGGGTTGTTGGTATAGTTTTTGTACGGACTGCTACAAGAAATAAAAAAAACTTCAGTCTTTTTGCATTTTCTTGTGTTCTTTTGATGAAGTACTGATTTCCATTGATGATATAATAAATTGGATTGTTTAGGGATTTTTAAATACATGCATTTAACCTTTTTATGACCTGATAAATGTTAGGAAACAGTTTCTTGTATATTATATTGTTGACTGTCCTCAGGAAAGTACAATTTTTCCACTAATTTTGAGAGTTTTTATGGATGTTTGATCCATTTCATGAAGGAATGATGTTCTAACCTATGAAATGGATCTCTTATAACATGTATAATACCAATATAACAAGATAACATGCAGGTAGGAAGGAATCTAGGGTGTACACCGAGTTTTCACAAGGCAAAGTGCTTGAAAATGGAGGCTAAGGTATAGCAGTGGGAGTTTTTCCTGAATAATGGGTGTTTTTTTGAGTTGGGATTGATTAAACATGTCTATCTAATGGTGAAAATTAAAAGAATAGATCTTGGAAGTGATTGGAAGGTTGGTAACCAAAAAGACCTAGTTTTAAGGGATTAAATGGAGGGTTTTATGATCAGGGGTCTTCAAGGTGTCATATGAGTCTAATAACTTGAAAATCCTTGGTTTGGAAACATTTTAAGACACTTTTGAAAGTATCATAGTCAGGGGATAAGAATGGAATAGGGTTGCTTTGAAAAAGAGGGCTAATTAGGCCTTAAATTTGAGGAAACAATAGATTTTGGTAGGTTTGATCCAAAACAAGTGCCATTAGTGGTTTGATATGTTGTGTAGAATCATAAACCACATCTGAATCAGTCATTAGATTGATGATTCCTTTGGGGAAGTTGAGTGAAAAGTCAAAAAACCATCGTTGGAGGCCTATTTGGGCTAGAAGCATAGTCAAGGTGAAAAAAGTAAGTTTTGTCTAAGACAGAGGTTTGGGGCTTTGAAACCATTCAAGAAAATTTTGGTTGAGTTCCTTGAGATCACTCCAAGGGTTTGGGTCCATTAGGAAAGCATCTAAGTTATAAGTGTACTATTGAGGCTTGTCTCCATCAGGGTGCCTAAAAGAGGGTTTGAGATTACATCATTGTAATCCTTGAAATCTTTGTGTTCTTTCAAAAGTACCATACCCTCTACATCATGGATGACAAAAAATGATTCAATATGCACAAGAGTATATCTCATTATCTTCTAGATACATCTACAAAAAAAACAATAGACTTCAATCATTGAATCCCTTTCACTAGTTAGTCTAGGCTGTACAAACTCATATAGGAATACTGAAACATGACTTCCTTATTACCAAACTCCAAACCTCTTCGCCAAATAAAAGGAAAGACCTTCACAAGACATATCCCAAATCTATATGATTTGAAACAAAATAACAGAGGACTGTAGAGAAAAAAGATTTCTTGCAATCCACAAAAGATCAAAACTTGCTAGACAGTCCACATACCCGTGAACACAAATTTCATGTACCATTTCACCAGAAACTGAAACTCAGCATATGTCACCACTAGAACCTTATTAAAAATCCTTCAGATCCGCATAAGAATAGGATCAACATAGGAGAAATGCAGAGCATATGCTGAAGCACATTCAACACCATGACTTCTCTTCTTTATTAATTTTCTCAAAAGCACTTGAAAACTCACCAATACTACTCATCTGTAACACCATAAAGATAGTTCCATGTACTCACTATATCTCATAAGTGTCTCAGCTATACATGTATAAACATCAACGTACTGAATTATGTTGACATCAATGGAAACATCAATGACAACACCACCAAACTAGCTCATATTTATAACACTGATATTAGATCACACCTCATCACTGCAACTGTGCATTTCACCACCATCAGTTATTGGGAACTATTACAAAAGTTGGGCTCCATACATGGAGGACATGCATCAGCATCTCGTAGACCTCGCACATTTCTGGATGGCTCTTCATCAATTCCTACATGATGTGTGATGGGCGGTCAGGATTAAAACTTTAGATCCAATAGATCCTACTCCTGCACCACTTAAATGTTAATCATGAAGGGGCCATGACTAGGCCGATGGTGGTGAGACCCTCGATGCGAACAACTTAAGCCTATTTAAATAATTCGCCCGACTTAGAAAAAAATTGAATGCATGATGGAATGCGAGGTAACTGCTCATCCTAATTGAAGGGTGGCTAGTTACCTAATGGGTTTGAAGGCTTTGGTCATGACTAACTTGACCGATGACTAGAAATAATAGGTCATTAGAAAATTATAACATCAGAGGGTTTTAGAATGGAAAACCTATGAAGGTAGGGTTTAAAATAGAACCATAGCTCATTTTGACCATAAAGCTCAAAATCTATGACTCAAATTATAGCTTTCTCAGCATTTTTTGTAGAATTTTGGGAGTTCCATCACAAAGAATATTAGTAAGTAATATTATATTTCATTTACTTAAAAATTAGTAAGAAATTTTTGTAGTTTATATTCATATTTTTTATTACATTGCATTGCACATCTTTCAAAGTCAAAAAATTACTTCACATTGCATAACTAATAACTAGATGATGATAGATGACAAATTTTTAAACATGACTTTGCATCACCATGAGACCAAATTTCTTTGAGGATTTTTTTCAGAGAGTTCACTTCCTTGTCTATGCTACCACATTTTTCATAAATGTCTACCAAAGCATTTTATCAAATATTTCATGTCCTTGCTGTTATGCCTAAAGGCTTAAAAATATATCCAATAAAATGGATGTTTCTATTCTAAGGGCTAATGAGGGAATAGATGCTACAAATCTTAAAGTAAAAGATATGAAAAAGTAGTCAGAAGATCATGAAAATGAATAAAATATTGTTGTTTTCCTAAGGGTTGATGATAGAGCATTTTATCTAAAAGAAAAGTGCAAAATCTTCACCATTGCTTCACAATTAAGTAGGTGCCAACATGAACCAATGTATGAATGTGTGAGTCAGTTTGATGTGAAAATATATACATGTGACTCATGATTACAAAAACATGTGACAATTTTCAACATACACATGACATTCATAATCAACATAACACAACATACATTCTACCATCAATATAACTTGAAACATATAAAAATAGGGTTTTTATTAAATATGTGGATTGATGAACAATAAGGGACCTATTTCTTAATGTTTCATTAGGAAATGAGATCCCCACAAAGAATTGACTAACAACCCTTAGGTGAATCAAGTCAATGTGAGAATCTACTGATTTTGTTATGCTCTCAGGATGGGGGTGAAATTCAAACAACACTTTGGGGGAAAAATTAAAAAAATCAAATCAACTCCAAAATACAATCTAACACTTGAAACAACAATATTAAACTCAATATTAACAAAACCAAAATTCATATTGTAGATCTAAGAAGGGTAGAAATGTGTTTACCAATCACCAAAAGGCAGTTTCTAAAGGTTTTCTGGGAATCATTCACCCACGAGCGAATGGGTGTTTTTTTAGGGTTCTTCTACAAGTTTTAGGAGCCTCTGATGTTGATCTCTAGCTTTTGTTTTGTCCAAGTTACAGTGTCAGAAACTCAGAAATCATATGTGTAGGTTAGATTCAATGATTTGACAACTTTGACAACTTTTGCAACTTTTCCACTCTTGCACTTCAAAAGGTCTTCAATCCTTCTTCAACCTAAATCTTCAATCACAAACACAAGAGAGATTTTTTTGGGTGAATGGGGGTTTTCCTTGGTCAAACCTTGAGTTGAAATAATGAAATGAAAGAGGGAACAAAGAATGAACAAAGCTATGTTACCACTCAACAAACCCTTGAATGAAAGATTGATAATGGATATCTCATAAGGCTTGTAACTTGCACGAAATGGATGAATTAGATGTGTATCTTGACACTTGAATAATGCTTTGAATGCTTGAACTTGATGTTTGAAACCTACATCGCAATGTTAGCTCCAAAAAAATGCATGATGCAAGAAAAATTTTCCATGAAGAATAGATATTGAATGCTACAATAAATCTCTAATATATATGCTCTTGAATGATCTTGATCATCAACTTTGGCTCTTGTGAAATTTCTCTTGAAAGTGCTCTTGAGATATCTTGTAGCTCTAGGTAAAACTTAGTGAAATAACCTTGTATTTATAGGTATTTTTCCTTAATTTACCAAAATTGAAATATCACAAGTTGACATTGAAATATGGATTTGGAGATATTAAAATAATACCAAAAAAATAATTTAACTTTAGGTCCAAAGGTCTAGGGAGGACCCACTCACCCATGGGAAAATGGGTCCCAGGCCCCTATTCCTAGAACACACATTATTCAAGCTAAAGTGTTATGTATTGGCATCAATTACTGTTGTGTTTCACCTTTGGAAAATGCAATTAATTAGTCTTGTAAATAAATAAAAGGGCTTATTAAGGCCTAATTAAGTCCAATTTAATTAAGGGATATATTTTTCAACACTAAATTAAGGCATTATTAAGTCCATTTTGATTAGAAGGGCCCAAACAAGTGTGAAAATGTAAAGGGATACATTTTTCAACACTAAATTAAGGCATTATTAAGTCCATTTTGATTAGAAGGGCCCAAACAAGTGTGAAAATGTAAAGGGATACATTTTTCTACACTACATTTAGACCCCACTTTAGTGAGAGGATGACCTTGCATCAAACTCACACTAAAGTATACAATCAAGAGAGGTCTAATTACATAATCATTGGAAGGATAAAACAAAAAAAATCAAGGAGGATGATCAAGCCTCCACGATCTAAGATCTCATGAAAAAATGAATAAATGCATAAGGAGACATATTCCTATGTTAAAAATATATATGTATGTAGCAATGGCAAGATACTCAATCATACAATGTAGAAGACTAAAAGAAAGAAAAAGAGAAAAAGTAGGGGTGGATCAAGCCTTGACTATCCAACTTGATGTGGATCAGACCTTAGTTGTTTTTCCAAAAACTTTTACAAGTGAAACTTGTTGTCCACTATGCAAACAACAATGCATGCTCACATGGGCTAGTGAAATCTGATGTCCACTAGGTGAGCCCCTAAGGGTGGCAAATGGGAGAGTCTTATTAGGCTCCCATACCATACCAAAGTTATACATCTGATAACTTTAAGAAGGCACCAAACAATACAAACTTTGAGCTTCATAAGGCTTAGCAAGCTATCTTATGCTAAACACTTATGAACAAATAAGGATCCATAGGCAAGAAAAGTGTGTTGTGCTTGGTGGCCATGAGAAAAAGGTTGCAACTTTGATCTTCACATGGTTAGCAAGCTGCATTATGCTAAACAATTATGAAAAAAATGAAAATTTGATAAGACATTTTCAAAGGGTTTGTGCTTAGTTCATGTAAGGTCTCCTCTTATGGAACATTGTGCCTAATGTCTCCAAGAGAGGATAAGTCTATGATAAAAGATTCACAACTAGGGAATGCAATGTGTAGCATCACCAATAGGAGGAAAGTCATATGCCAAGAAAGGTTACACTCTTGGAGGACATCAAACCCAATGACACCACCAAGAAGAAGACACATCACATTAAGTAAGAAGACTGCACAATGAAACATAAGATATAGTCCAAGATCTCCAAAATGATATGCCAATGTATGTACCCACTTTAAATAAATTGCTAACACCATGTTGTGAGAAATTACTTTAAAGTAGAAAATGATAAATGCTAAACAAGACACGAGAGCTTATTTATAAAGTACTATGTCAAGCATATGTTTCCAAATGAAGCTACTTCATGAAAAAGTTGTTGCCTCTAAAATTAAATCCCAAAATCACCCAAGGGGTCCATGGATTCGAGGTCAATGTATGTCTTTGATCTAATGATATTATAAAACTTGAAAACATCTTCATTCCAAAAATAACTTAGGGAACTTGAAGAATGACACATAGAGAGTGAAAAAAAAGAAAATATTTTGTGTCAATAGGGAAGAGACCTAAATGGCTCGATACCTTGTGTCATCCCCAAAAGGAAAAAACAAGACAAAAGAAAAGATAAAGTTTTACAACACATAGAAGAACATAGATACAAATAGAGGAATAAACATTTAAATACATCAAACAAAACAATATGGTGGAATCACATTATGCACATGCAATCACACAAAGAACATGAAAAGGAAAATAAAGATAAGACTAGTAAGACACATCAAAGTAAACCTATAGCACACAATATGCATCCCAATCTTGTTCATTGTATGTAGAAGGAAAAAAACTAGCCAAAGGGACAACGTCAAGTACCAAACTAGGACAAGGATATCTACCTCCTTGCCCCCATTAAGTGCAGGACAAGGAGGAGTCGAGATAAGTGGTGACAATGAGCTCCTTGCAATATAGAAAATGATTTTCAATGAATGTAAAACATGTATTAGTGAGTATGCTATGATCCTAAAACTACCAATTCCAAGGAGAAAACTTCATGTAATTTCTATCCAATTATGTTATCATAAGAAATGTTAGGAGGAGAAAAATCACTCAATATCAACTTTAATGCACGAAACTCATCAGTAATATTCCCAAGAGTTCTATGATATGCAAAATAATTTATGTTTTTAGGCTTCTTTCTTCTACTAGGAGGTGGAAATTTAATCCATCCTAGATAAAGAATTTGTTCCATTTTTCATTCAATTTTTGTTTAAGTATGTAGGAATGGAAATTATTTTACTTTATAAGGTTTGTATTTCTTGTTTAAGAAGCTTGTTGAGGTGGATTCGAAGGAGAAGGACCTAAAATGATCCTATCATCCTTGTGATGGATTTGTTCATTATGAAGGACACTTGTTTCCTTAGATGATGTAGAGGGAGAAGGATCTTGATATCCTAAGCCTTTAGTATCTTCAATTGGGATTCATTCTAACAACTTATGAATGTCATGCTCATTTGTTGTGTCACATCCTTATTTAGCTAAGATCTCAAAGCCTTGATCATAAGTCTCTTCTAGGTTGGTAGGTGTGTTGGTAACTTTATTAACATAGGATGGATGGATGTGCACTTGGTTAGTGAGCTAGGTTCACTCATGGTTGTAGGTTTAGGCTTGGTTTGCAATTCAAAATTAGGATGTAAAAGACCATTTACATATCTAATGGTGGAATAGTAGGAGGTGTTGATTGTTGTATGGAGGGATAAAATGATGCATTTTTCACAAGGTTGTTAAGACACTTACGTATGAAATTATGCATGGTTTCATCATCTTCACCTAAGATCTCAACTTCACGAGGACATTCGTTAGGGGTTGGTTGAGTATGATTAGGTTCTATTGTATTAGGATCATTACCAAACAAACAAGTTGATATATCTGTATACATCAAAAAATGGTCACATCACGATAGTCTGGTAATTAATTAAATATTTTTAAATATTTAATTAAATCTCTGAATTTAATCTGCGTATAAATAAATCTAAATAATTTATTTATATTGTTCATTCTTTCATTTCGATTAAATAAATAAGTTTATTTAATCACTTTTCTTATCCATTTCTTAATTAATTAAATAAACATTATGATTTATTTATATTAATTATCATATAATTTTGGCTTGAATATTTTACTCAAATAAAGATTAAATATTCTTCTTTTCTAAATTCCTCTAAAAATCCATTCACAATTCCATAATCCAAATATTTAATAAATTCTTCTAAAGTCCATTTGTAATTAAATATTCCAAATATTTAATTGAATCTTCTATATTCCAAAAATCAAAAATCAAACTCACATGAAATTAAATAAATCTATTTATTTAATTTGGATTATCTTCAACAACCATGAAACAAACTTCCAAAATAGAAAAATTAATTTCTCTGTTCCTGTGCAAGCTTGTTCACATGGGTTGAAGACAAGCCTCCATTCTTCTCTCCAACCTCCCAACGTCTTCCATCTTCCTCTCAACCTCTCCATCTCTCACCATTCAAAATTACCAGACAATCTCACAACCATTGATCTTTGCCAGCTAGGATCTTGCCTGCAAAAATCTATAAAAGGGACTGCCGGGTCTCTGAAAAACATAGAAGCTTTCATACAAGAAAACTATAGTCAATTAGCTTTCCAGCATCCATAGCCTTTAGAATCATAGCATAGCATAGTTTAGCATATTAGCATTCCATATCATGGCTTATCATCCTCATATCATAGCTTCAATAACATCCATAATCCATAGCCCCTATGCATAATTTATAGCCCCTATGCATATCCGTATCAACATTTCACTCTACCAGCATATAGGATAGAGAAGTATTCTCCTTTTGCATACTTGTTATGTAGGTTTCCATTCTAAGAAGCTTTTCTTACACAATCTAAGAGCATCAACTTTAAGAGAATCACTAGAGATAGAGAACAATGGAACTGCTTTGAAGAAGCTTTGCTTGATTTCATTTCAATTTATCTTGCTTTCTTTAGTTTAATGTTGAATTGGTGTGTTTTTATTGTTTCATTTCGATACTAACATTTCCCACCCACATTTTTGGTGCCCACCGTGGGGCTCTTGCCCCAATTTTAACATCTTTTCGTAGGTTTTTCTGACAGGTTACGGCTAAAAGAGTGTATTAGCACAATAAACACGCCTCAGTGCAATTCACACCCAGTTTAGCGCCCTTGACTAGTTTCTCAGTGCCCTTGACTAGTTTCTCATTGCCCTTGACTAGTTTCTCAGTGCCCTTGACTAGTTTCTCAGCACCCTTAACTAGTGTCTCAGCACCCTTGACAAGTTTCTCAGTGCCCTTGACTAGTTTCTCAGTGCCCTTGACTAGTTTCTCAGCGCCCTTGACTAGTTTCTCAGTTCTCTTGACTAGTTTCTTAGTGCCCTTGACTGATTCTATAGCACCCTTGAACTCTATTTTAGCACCCTTGATGTCTATTTTAGCGCATTTTTAAAAGTCTGTAATTGTAATTTATAACTTAAAGTAAGGTTTGACTGGATCCGACACGACCGCGGCCAGTAAGGGCTTTAATTCAAAAATGAAACAATCCTAGGATAGTCACTTAAATCGAAAGAATGAAGCAATCCTAGGATAGTCACTTCATCTTTTATTTTGGACTAAAAAGAACACCATGTATTTATGAAGCAAAATTTTCATTTAGATTAGAACATTGTGATTTGGGTTTTAAAAAGAACATTTGTTTGCTTTGTTTGTGGCAATAGGTCTATGCTCTCCCCTTAAATGGGTGATCAAAATACCAGAGTTGCCTTTTCAATTTCATGCAAATTTACTATTTTAATTACAACCTTTTAGAAGGCCTGCTGTAGTGGGAAAAAAGTACTCACCCTATGGGAACAACCTAAGTGGGAACAACTAAAGCCAAGTTTTCCAACCCACTTTATTCAAATGCGGATGGTTGATGAAAATACCATTCGACGGTAATGTGCATTGATAACCATCCCCAAAGCCTTTGTTCTAAAGGTTGGGAGGTCTCTCGAGGGAGTCTATCATTTGCCGCACCGAACGGAAACCCTTACTACGAACCTAGTGTAGTATCTAATTGAAGTCAGTTTCCGAACATCCTAATAATCACAGTGGAGAGGAGGGAAGAATCTACCCCCAAGACACTCACCATATAACTGCCAAGGACCATTTGCTCAGGGGATCTGATATCCACTTCTATCACTCTGAGTACGCACCTAGAAAAGACAAAAACACGAGTGCCCTTTTGGGGGTGACACGACTGTGTGAGTCAATGCAGTTCTAAGATGTGGGTTGTTGATTATTATGATGACCTATTTGAGTATTAAGAGTGAGTCTGTTTGATCTATCTGTCATGTGTGAAACCTGTGAAAATAATTTTTGAACAACATTTTGATCATACACTTCATGTTTAGAATAGGACTTAAACACAACTATTATACAACTTGCTTGATGTGTTTTCAATACATTAATTCAGTAAAGATCATCCAAAACTCACAATCACATTAATTACTCTAAATGTTAAGAGATTGGAAATCCACAACCTTTGTTAAGAAATCCATTCTCAAACAAATCAAAAATCCAAAGAAACCACTTAGCTACAAGAAACTATTGAAGAAAAGTTGATTCTTGTACCAAAGTCGAAAGGTTTTACTTGAACATAGAACCTTTATCCATTGATATCATGATTGTGTTAGAGGTTTCATTGATGATTATGTTGTAGAACCATTATACTCATGAGCTTTCTTTCAAAGAAGAGCCCTTTCTCAAAGGCACAACAATGGTCAGCGTATTCATTCTTCTTATCTACCACAACCCTCAATTTGAATATCCCACTCATCCTAGCCAAATCATTCACTAATCTTGAAAACAAACTAGGCTATTTGATACACTTATCATTTTTCTTGACTAGGATCAAATCTCAAAACAGTGCATCTTTTCAAACAAGTTTTTGATTATTGTTTCAACTTCCCCAACAGGATTCTGATATCCTTTCATCTTGGAAGCCACAATCAAGGGTTGGAAACATCAATTGATCATATCATAAGATTTTCATCTTATCAGATCAAGACATTATCATTTTTGCACTTATAAAACTATGATCTAAGTCTAGAAGAACATTTCAAAAGCATATGCCTGCTATCCACTTTACAACATGGGTGATAGGGAAGAAAATACTTTTCATAGGTTTCATACTGGGAATAGTTCAAATGATGAAATATAACCGATGAAATGATTCAAGAAGTTGAATAGGATCCACAGTTTCACATAATTTTGGACAAGATCTTAGAGCGAGATAAAGAAGGCTACTTTCTTTTTTTAGCAAACCAAGGTGCCAAATTTCCCTCTAACTACAATATGTAGAAAATTAAGGAAGATCCTGAAAAGACTAAAACTCCATTAAATGATCTTAGTAGTCTTTCCCAACAAATAAGAGCACTCCAAAGGAAAATCAAGGAAATACAAGGGGGCACAACTACGAAGTCCTTTGACAGAAATATGAATTTAACCTCTTCTCCTCTAAAAGTAACACATCCAAATTCAATGTTTTTGAATTTTTGCAAAGGTTAACTGAGAAGCCCAAATCTAAGCCATCAAATAAAATTGACCAATCCTGTCATGTCATGCATTTATCTTCATCCCCCATAATTCAAAATGAACCTCATGATTATTTCACTCAAGATAACGATTCCATTCAATCACCTTCTTCTACCGTATGCTTTACATCCAATGATTCATTTCAATCTACACATCTCGATCAAAACATTCTACAAACCCTTCCTATCTTTGATCAAGATACCATCTCTCAAGAACCATATGATGATCCCCTTCTTTCATTATTCACCCATGATAATCCTCTTCCATCTCAAGAACAAAATGTTCTTCCAAGTTCTTCTTCCACATCATCTAATCAATCCATACCATCCCATGATTCTATTGCATCACAAGAGCATGATAGTTCTTTCATCCTATCTAATGATGTCTTACCAATTGATGATCAAGATATGATTTCTACAAAATCTCATGATTCCCTTCCTCATCAAGATCAATATATGCTTCCATTCAAGGATACCCTTTCATCCCATGAAGATGATTATCCTTCTCATGATCAAGATATGCCTTTCATACCACTTCATAATCCTTTTCCAAGTCAAGATCAAAACACCCCATCATCCCCATGTCAAGAACCTATCACACCTATTCAAGTTATCCATGAACCCCACACCTATAAATTGGGATCTTCCACCTTTATCCATTCTAGTTTACTTCCAACACCTATTCTCTCATCCATATCATATCCTCCTCAAAATGGACTTGAGTCTTGTTTTACAAACAATACATATCCCATTGGTACAAACGAATGTGTCAAATTATGAATTACAAAGGAAAAGGATTAGGCCTTCATGAGCAAGGTATCCTAGAACCCCTTTCTGTTCAAAGAAACCCATATCACCACGGCTTTGGTTATACACCTAAGTGTCCTAGTCCATCAAACCTTCCATCTATCCTAGGTCCTCATTCTAGTTTATCACACCTTCCATCTATCCTAGGTCCTCATCCTAGTCCATCAAACCTTCCTTCTATCCTAGGTCCATATCCTATTTCTCAAGAACAACAAAGGCACACATCCTTGATCCACTTTCAAAATTCTTCCTTCATTAACTCATCCATCATACCTCCATATCATTCACCTCAATCCACCCCTCCCATTTCTTTTGGACATAATTTGGGTGCCAAATATCAAAATCTTCTATATCAAAATCCATATGTATCAAAGGATCAACATGTCTCCTCGAAGAGTCATTCAAAAATAAAAGAAAAAAGGCAATTTTCAAAGACCACAAAGGTCCATAAATCAAAAATAAAAATGTCAAAGGCCACAAAGGTCCACAAAGCAAAACTCAAAGTCAAAAGTCATGTGGATTTCTAAAAGTCTCATAAAAGCAATAAAATCTAAAGTGGCATCCAAATTTTCTAATCCAAAAGCTTCCTCCAATTTTCCATCTAATAACTTATCACCTTCCAAATCCATTTTTCCTCCATCACTCCACCGCCCTTCAAGGTGTGTGCCAATGTTGATCTTTCCAACCTTTCCATTTATCCATCAACATGATTTTCAACCTCCTACCCATTATCCAACATTCATACCCCATCATTCTCCTTTAATCTAAACTTTTGCATAAGTCCTTGGATTCTTCCATCATATCATTAATCTGCCAACATTTAGGATTCTAATTCCCATTGCCATGGTTTATTAGAGGGATATTTGGTTGTGAAACTTGATGCTTAAGTCCTTCCTCCATCTTCCTATCATCCATATCCTATCTTCCATATTCCTCTTGCACTCTACATTTAGGGACAAGTTTCATCCATCTTATCATTCATGGTCATTTCTATGCCCATTCCTTACATTTCCACCTTTGATCTTGACAAGGTTAAGGATCTTCTTGAAAATCATGCATCTTATCCTATTCACTTCATCCAAATCTTCCATACCATATCCTTTGTCATGCATCTTCTCTTATATTGCGGGGAATCTTGTTTCTTCAATTGGTCATCACATTCCATCTTAAAAGTCCTAAAAAAATCCATAAAAAAATAAAAAAAAGTCCTAAAAAAATCCACAAAAAATTAGAATTTTTTTTGAAAAAGTGCAATAAAAACAAGTGGTGAAAAATTGGCAAACAGGCACTACTTGTGATCAAAATAAGCTCCTCTATCTGTTAGCTTATGTCTTGCATTCACTTTACGGCATCATCTATCCATATCTATCACTTGTACATATCTATCATATCCATATCATGCAACGGGAATCCTTGTGTTTCATCATGGCTTGATGAAATTTGTACATATCCATTGTATTTAGGTTGTGTTTATACTGGGGGCAAAGGAAACACTAACTAAGACAAGAGAGGGTCAATGAGCTTTCTGAACATCAACAAATGTACAAATGATGGTTTGCTAAAACGCAACATACATTGACACATCAAATCAACCACAACACCAAAACAATCACTCAATACCAATGAAATCAAACAACATGGTCAAAACAACGTTAATCAAACACAAACATCAATGTGGATAACCAAGTTGGATGATCTTAATCTAAATAATATTTGGAATACTTTGAGAAAAATTTGAATTGTTGGTTGATTTTCTATCATATCTCTGGAGCAATTCAATGATGTACTAAACTAGAAAAGCAAGGAAGAAGTATTATTTTTCTTTGTCTGCTGTTTGTGAGCAAATCATTAGTACTATGCAAATTGGTCATGAGACATGCTCTACTAAGTATCATTGATGACATTTTGGAATTTTCATAGGAAACAGGTTAACTCTTGACTGTTTATGCAAGCGATACTTAGGTCATCTTGGTTCAATTATACCTAGATGCTTGTATTATCTTGCTTTATTAAAAAATCATGAAAGCAATGCTCAGGTCATCACTGATGCTAACATACCCTTTCATGCTTGTATTAACTTTCAACATTTCAATGCTCTATGATGACACAAAAAGAAAAAATAAGCTCTCAGAATGGCAATATTGTACAGATACCCTGCATGGTTAGTATAGATTACATTCATTCTAGAATTTGCATTTTGCATTTATAGATTTTTTTCCAAAAGCTAGAAAAGTATCAAATGTTTCATATCTTTCCAATAAAATGACTGAGTACATTTTGACATTCACAAAAACATCATTTCATACATTTTTTTAATACATATTTGCATTAGAAAATCATAAAAACAAAGCATACATTATAATCAAAACATTCATAAGCATTCATAAATTGTATCATCCATCATTTCATATTCATAAAATCACTCATCCATAGATTTCAATCATCTCATAACATTGCACTTTCATTCATCACGTCAAAAATCATGCATACATATACATCATGAGCATAACATCGTGAAACCATCATATCATAAACATCATGCATATAGAAAATAAAATCATTTATCACATAAGGAATCATCGCTGCATTTCATATATCTCAAAAATGAATGTCAAAATGTACAAAGACATCAACTATGCATGACATAACATCATCAAAAATGGGATCATATAAGTGTGTATACAAATGTCTCACTAGAGTATCAATCAGACATCATGCAAAACGTACTATGTCGTGCTATCCTCTGATGGTGCTGGTCTGGGACCTGTCCCACCTACACCTGATGGACCTGCTCCACCTGCCCCTGATGAACCTCCTAGAGGTAATGGCTGTGATACACCCCTACTAGTAGCCCGAGAACGACTATGCGTAGACCGAGACTGTGTATAACTCACTCTCTACTCGGGTGGCACTGCATCATGGTATCTGATCCTATAGAACTCTGCCTCCCAGACAACTCTGGTTAGCTCTCTTGTCATGCTATCACCTATTGCTGCTCTCTATAGACTATCAGCTAAGGCCATGGACTCCACACCCTGTCGTCTGGCTGTATCTCTCTCAATCGTCACTGTCATCAACTGTCCCTATAGCTGTGTAATCAAGGCCTGTGCCTATGCTAGCTGACCCTGTAAGCTTTGCACTATACTCTGCAAGGGAGATGTCTGACTCGACACCACTAGATCTATTGAAGACGATGGATATGAATGTCTCATCTGTAGTCCACCTCTTCCACTACCTCTCCCCCCACCTCTGCCACCACCTCTGTTGACACCTCTGCCGCTACCTCTACCACCTCTACCACCTCCTCCACCACTATCACCCCCACTCTCCTCATCACTGCAGTCTCCATCCTCATCTGACTCATCATCATCCTCCTCAGATTCATCACCCTCTGAAGCCTCCTCTCGTTGTCGCCTATGTCCAGCTCTATGTGGTCTTTGCTCTATAACTGGAGCGGCAGGGTCATCAGGATCAAATAATCATGGTGCAGGATGCTCCAACACATACTGAACATACTCCAGAGTCATCCCCCCATCAAGAATATCAATTCTGTACTCCCACATCTGTACACCCAAATTGGTGAACTCTGCCACTACTGCATCATAAGAAATCTGTGGACCCCACACTGTCAACTCCTGCTGCCGATGTGCATAAATAGCCGAACCCTATGGCATACCCTGAGGCTGACCATATTGTCGACACATTCAATCAACAAGAAACCTCTCAATAATCCAAGGAGTACACCCAATCATATATCTCGAAGTGAAGACAAAAGGCATCTCCCTAGCATCCTCTGGCCATGCCTCACAATCAACATAGGGCTGCTAGCATACTGTCTCGAGATCATCCAAAAGACGCTGCCAATGATCTAGTTTTCCCAACCATGGCTAAGCAATGATATCGGTATATCTGAATCTATACAGTCGACCGGCAGGCCGTTGTCCATGAGTCAATGGATGCATAACAACAAAGTGCTCCCATGCCCATATCTATAACAACAAACAACCAACAGTAAAACTCTAGCCTCCACCATACACAATATGGTGTAGCTCATCATATAAGTGTGTAAGCATGCATGATCCCCAGGCATATCATGTACCCTACATCACCATACTCTCAAGTACACGACCCCACCTGATTGCAAAACCCTTCGACCTATGGTCGGGGCACAAAACACCTCCAATGAAGCCTACAAGTATAGATGGTAAAGGCGCATATGAATCCGTCATCTCTATCCATGAGATATAATATCCCGCAATCTCATCATCTCTAAATATCCATCTCAAAGCATCTGTACCTCCTGCCTCTCGACCGTCAAAACTCACTATCTCACCCATCACTGGAATCCTCAAAATACGATATATGTCCTCTGGAGTCATGGTAATCTCTCCTATCAACAAATGAAAGGTGTTTGTATCACCGTGCCACCTCTCTGCCAGTGTTGTCAATAAACCTCTGTTAAGATGCACCTCAGGCATCTCAAGTAACGAGGTCAGTCCACATGCCTCGATCACATCTCTATCTGCCTATACAAGCTGCAGAATCAATCTCCATGTCTTTGGGAATGTGTCCCGTAACTACAAGATGCCCAATCTTTCCTGTTGCAACACCATCATGTCAAAGTAAAATCAATATCAAATCATCATGACACATCAATCAAATCTAAATATCAATCAACCTATTTGTTTTTCATCATCATGGAAAGCAAATTTATCAACATCATGTTTGTTTTTAACGACCTTAGAAGCAAACTTATCGACCAACTATTTGTTTTTAACAACTTTAGAAATAAATTTATCAACTACTCTTTGTTTTCCAACAACCTTGGGAACAAACTGATCACACAAAACAATATCAAATCATGGGTGCTATGAAACTGGTCATGGGTGCTATAGAACTTATCATGCGCGTTGTAGGATCATGGGTGCTACAAAAAAACTCATGGGTGCTACAAAACTTATCATGGGTGTTACAACATCATGGGTGCTATGAAAGACATCATGGGCGCTACAAAAAGCATCAAGGGCGCTACAAGAATGCTTAAATCTACAAAAAGGTTGGAAAACATGCCCTAAATGAAAAAATTTCAAATAGTAGAAGTTTAACGGGGTACATACCACGGGTCCGTAGTGCGCCGGCTGCTGATGTCATCAAATGTGCTCGAAATGGTGCTGGTGGATAGGAAGTGCCATCTTTCTCACTCCAGAGCTAAAAAATTTCAATTTTTTACTAGGTTAAAATGGGAAAATGACATGAAAAATGACTTTTTTAACCTATTTAAAGGTAAAATTGGGGCATTTTATCACAGCAGGGGCAATTTCAATCATCAATTTTTCATTTCACATTTTTCCACGTCAATTTCTTCACATCATAATTTTCAATAGATGAATCGACATCTTCAAAATGATAAAAATCAAAAAATTTCAAACAAATCTAAAAATTCAAAAACTTCACAAAAATCAAAATCTTATCAATTCATCGTTCGAGGGGGCATATACCTACCACAGGTCCATAATGTTCCAATCAATCAGTCAACATTTAACAATCAACATCTGGGGTAAATTTATGGGGCAAATTTCAAAATTCTTTGAAGCAATGCATAAAAAACATCACTTCAAAGAGGGGCAAAATGTATACATCTAAAAATGGTCACATAACGATAGTCTGGTAATTAATTAATTTTTTTTAAATATTTAATTAAATCTCTAAATTCAATCTACGTATAAATAAAAATAAATAATTTATTTATATTATTCATTTTTTCATTTCGATTAAATAAATAAGTTTATTTAATCATTTTTCTTATCCATTTCTTAATTAATTAAATAAACATTATGATTTATTTATATTAATTATCATATAATCTTTGCTTGAATATTTTATTCAAATAAAGATTAAATATTCTTCTTTTCTAAATTCCTCTAAAAATCCATTCACAATTCCATAATCCAAATATTTAATAAATTCTTCTACATTCCATTCGCAATTAAATATTCCAAATATTTAATTGAATCTTCTATAGTCCTAAAATCAAAAAATCAATCTCACATGAAATTAAATAAATCTATTTATTTAATTTGGATTATCTTCAACAACCGTGAAACAAACTTCCAAAACAGAAAAATTAACTTCTCTGTTCCTGTGCAAGCTTGTTCCCATGGGTTGAAGACAAGCCTCCATTCTTCTCTCCAACCTCCCAACATCTTCCATCTTCCTCTCAACCTCTCCTCTCACCATTCAAAATTACCAGACAATCTCACAGCCATTGATCTTTGCCAGCCAGGCTCTTGCCTACAAAAATCTATAAAAGGGACTGTCGGGTCTCTAAAAAACATAGAAGCTTTCATACAGGAAAACTATAGTCAATTAGCTTTCCAACATCCATAGCCTTTAGAATCATAGCATAGCATAGTTTAGCATATTAGCATTCCATATCATGGCTTATCATCCTCATACCATAGCTTCAATAGCATCCATAATCCACAGCCCCTGTGCATATCCGTATCAGCATTTCACTCTACCAGCATATAGGATAGAGAATTATTCTCCCTTTGCATACTCGTTCTGCAGGTTTCCAGTCTAAGAAGCCTTGCTTACACAATATGAGAGTAGCAACTTTAAGAGAATCACTGGAGATAGAGAACAATGGAACGGCTCTGAAGAAGCTTTGTTTGATTTCATTTCAATTTATTTTGCTTCTTTAGTTTAATGTTGCATTGGTGTGTTTTTATTGTTTCATTTTGATACTAACATTTCCCACCCACAATATCAACTAAAGATGTTAAGGACGTCCATATATTACCAATACGCATGTCCATTATGCAAAAATGAATTGAAATACAAAGAGATTATAATTTTTTTAGATTTGAAGCAAGAAAATTTTCTAATTGTGATATGCAAAAACTTGAAAATGATGTCTTTTAGACGCAATTTTGAATTCAAACAATGCACTAAATTTGACAAATTAAGCTTAATATGAATAGTTTCAAATAACAAAAATTATGGAAATTGAAACAGAAAACTAAATACAAAAATGGTGTTTTTAATGCTTTGAAATTTAGAAAATGCTATGATCAAGGACTCATTCACACATGGGTGAATTGGTCTCACTTCAAGGTTTTTTAAAATTGATTTACAGGCTTCTAAGATGATTTATATGGTTTTCAAATTCTGGTTTCAAATAGTAAGTTACAATTTTAGATTTCTAGAAAATGAGGTCTAAATGCAAGGGAAAAATGATGTTAAGTGACACGCAAAAATACCTAATTTGAGAGGAAATTTTGATTCAATTTTATAATGTAAATGGATGATGATTCAATGTTATGTAAACACTATGTAAAATGATTGAGATTTTTGAATTCTCTAGATTTTAAAGAAAGAAAAAATGCAAACTTAAAACCCTAATGAGATGAAAACTAATGCAAGTTAAGAACCCTAAATAAGATGCAAATAAATGCACAATGCAATGAAAATTAATAAAAAAACCTAGATCTAGGGTTGAAAATGGACTCCAAAATCAGTATGTTATGATGCTCAAAAGTTGGGTTCATCAAAATGAAACATATAAAAATAAGGTTTTTATTAAATATGTGGATTGATGAACAATGAGGGACCTATTTCTCAATATTTCATTAGGAAATCAGATCCCCACAAAGAATTGACTAAAAAACCTTAGCTAAATCAAGCCAATGTGAGAATATATAGATTTCCTTATGCTCTCGGGATGGGGGTCAAGGTCAAACAACACTTTGGGAAGAAAAACTAAAAATAGAAAATCAACTCCAAAATGCAATCTAACACTTGAAACAACAATATTAAACTCAATATTAGTAGAACTAGAAAATAGATTGTAGATCTTAGAAGGGTAGAAATATGTTTACCAATCACCAAAAGGAAGTTTTTGAAGGTTGACTAGGATTTGTTTTCCCATAGGAAAATGGGTCTTTTTCAGAATTTTTCTATAACTTTTTGGAGCCTCTGATGTTAATCTTTAGCTTCTAATTTGTTCAAGTTTTTGTGTTGGAAAGACGAAAATAAGATTTGTAGGCTAGATTCCTTGATTTGACAATAACTTTGACAAATTTTGCAACTTTTCCTATCTTGCACTTCAAAAGGTCTTTAGTCCTTCAACCTAATTTGTAATCACAAACACAAGAAAGAAAAATGTTTGTTTTTAGGTGAATGGTGGTTTTCCTTGGTAAAACCCCATTTTGGTAATCAAATCTTGAGTTGAAATAATGAAATGAAAGAGGGAATGAAGAATGAACAAAGCTATCTTACCACTCAACAAACCCTTGAATGAAACCTTGATAATGGAGATCTTAGAAGGTTTGTAACTTACATGAAATGGCTGAATTATATGTGAATCTCGACACTTGAATAATACTTTGAATGCTTGAACTTGATCTTTGAAACTAATGTAGAGGGTAGGGACTTTGAAAGAAACACAAAGTTTTAAGGCTAATAATGATTCACTCTCAACCTTCCAAATAGGCACCGATATGGATATAAGGCCTCAATAATTCACCAAATGAATTATTTTCCTTCCTTATGGACCCAAACCCTAGGAATGCTCTTAAGAGACACAATTACACTTGTCTTAAATGAACTCAAAGCCCCAAACCTCTGTCTTGAACAAAATCCACTTTTCCACCATAACTAGGCCTTCTAGCCCAACTAGGCCTCTAGCGAAGGATTTTTGACTTTTCTCTCAAAATTTTCTAAATGAATCCCAAAATAAATGACTGATTAAGATGCATTTTGTGATGCTACACAACATACCCAAATCTTGTTGAAACTTGTTTAGGATCAGATTCTCTAAAATCTGTTGTTTCCTCAAAATCTAGGCCTAATTAGCCCTCTTTTTCAAAGCAACCCCTCTCTAAACTCAACCCCTGACTATGAAACTTTCAACAGTCCCTTAAAAATTTCCCAAACCAAGGATTTTCAAGATTTTAGTCTTCTATGACACCCCTAACATGCTCAAACACAAAACCCTCCAAAACTTGCCTCAAAACTAGGGCTTTTTAGTTACTCACCTTCCAAACACTTCCAGAACCCTCTCTTTGACTTTTCACCATTAGATCAACATCATAAATCAATTAAAACTCAAAAACACACCCCTCATTAAGGCAGATCTCCTACTGCTATACCTTAGCACCCATTTTCATGCACTTTTCCCTTTGACAACTCGGTGTACACCTTGATATTCCTCTTTCCTGCATGTTAGTTTGTCAAATATATATGATACATGTTAGGAATGATACATTTCATAGGTCACAACAGCATTTTACCTTGAAATGGATCAATCATCCATGAAAAACCTCAAAACTATTGAAAAATTTGCACTTTCTTGAGGACAGTCAACAATATAATACAAATAACTGATTATAAATGTGTATCAGAACATGAAAGGGCTTAAATACATGTAGATACAAGTTGCTAAACCTTCCTACTAAATATATGTTCAATAGAAATCAATAAATCATCAAATGAACATAAGAAAAATGCAAGAAATTGTTGTTTTTTTGCTTTTTCCTGTAGCAGTCTGTACAAAATCCGTACCAACAACCCAACCAACGTAAAAATGACTTCTCAACCTTTTTAGACTCATTCCCCAACTGCTCAAACCATTTGGAATTGGTTTGATTACATTAAAGTTTCTAAAACATCAAAAACACACTTTCTCGCCAAAGTTGGATTTTGAAAATTTGAATTCTCCAACTTGAAATTTATTGAACCCCTATCAACTATAAAGCTTCTAAACTATTACATGGCATTATTCAACCTTATTTGACATAATTAAAGCACTATATTCCTATCTAACCTCCTATAACATGATTGTTCCATTTACATTGCAATTTGGTCCTAGGATCCTTATTAGGACCCTTAGGACTTTTGACCTCTTTAATGTGTTCGCCCATTCCAAAGGCCATTATAGGCCCCAAGATATCATAATTGATGCTTTGAGGTGATTGATAGGTCTTCAAGACCCCTGCATTCTCTTGTCTCCTGAAGAGTTCCTTGAAGAGCTTGGTTGCTCCTGCACCATTCTCCCCAAGAAAGAAAAAGTTCTTGACCCAAGATGTATCCAACTTGTTGCTGCCATAATACTCCTTGTTCCTGTATGTTTGTACTTTCTGATTACCAAGCATGAAATATCCCAAAGTTACCTGCTTCCTTTTCTTCCAACTTGCATTCATGTCACTCAACATGTTAGTGTCAAAAATATGTTTTGTTTGTCCTTTTTGCTGCTTGAACTCAGTCTGATTCTATGCCACTGATTTCCTTGTGAAGAAACACCACCCCTATTACCCTCAACGCAAATGTTTCTCAAAATAGATCATAAAAATTTCATTTGACTGCTCCAAAGGAAAAGGAACCAACTTATATCTACTATCTCCTTTATGCACCAAATAGGTATTATGGAATCCATCATGCAATGTCCTTCTAGCATACTGCCATGGTCTCCCTAAGATGATATGACCACAAGTCATTGGAATGACATCACAAAGCACCCTGTCATGATAAGATCCAATTGAAAAATCTACATAATCTCTCTTAAAAATCTCTACATGTTTTCCTCAAGTTACCCAAGTGGCCTTGTAGGGAGTAGGATGATCAAATGTTTCAATCCCTAGCTTGGTTATCATATCAACTGAAACTAAATTGCTATGTGACCTTGAATCTATGAGCAATCTGTAGATCTTACCATGACTGAGACAATTAGTCTTAAAGATAGTTACCTTTGGCTCTTGATGAAGTCTTTCTCCTTGCTTGACCATAAGAAACTCACCATCAGTCACAGGGTCTGCCATGAATGTTTTTGGTTCCTCCTTCTTGTCTTCTTCTTCTTGTCCCAAATTAGCTCTCCTATCTCTGCCTTTATTAGCTTGTTCCCATTTAGGACACTTGAAGGAAGGATGCCCTGGTTCATTGAAATTGAAACACCTACCTATGAATGGGCCTCTACCTTGTCCAAATCTGCCTCCTCCTCTAGGAGTGTATCCACCTCTTTGATCAGAAAATACCTCTTTGCCTTTGTCATTGCTGCTCTTGTCATTGTTGCCTTGTCCTTGTTCTCTATTACCTCTGCCCCTGTTTGAACTACCTCCTCTTCCACCATTGCTTGATCTTTCTTGCTTCCTTTTCACCTTTGCCTTAGCTCTAATGGCCAACTGAAAACATTCTCCTAATGTCCTTGGTAATTACAAACCAATCTCATCTTGTAGATTATATTTCAAGCCATTGATATACCTAGCTACTTTCTCATCTTCTTTCTCATATCCTCCTCTGATACTAAGCTTGTGAAATTGCTCAGTATAGGACATCACATCCATGTCCTTTTGTCTTAAATTCTACCTCATCCTCTTCACATGAATTGTGTAATCAGATGGTAGGAATTGTTCCTTGACCAAACTCTTCATCCTTGCCCATGTAGAGACTTTTTCCAATCCCCTAGCCATCCTATCATTCTGAAAACTAGTCCACCATGTCAATATTGTACCTCTCAACTTGGTTTTGGCAAACTTAACCTTCCTCTCTTCACCCATCTCTTAGAACTCAAAATAGTTCTCTAAGGCATCAAGCCATCCTAACACCTTTTCACTATCCATCTTCCCTTTATAGATAGGAAAATCTATGTGACTCTTTCCTCCATGACCTTGTACTGCTTTCAACAACCTCACTAACCTCCTTTCCTTAGGGTCTTCTATCTCAACTGCTAGTTGTTCTTGATTTACCCTCACATGCTCTTCATCTTCATCATTATCTTCTTGGTTTTCTTGCTCTTCTCTTCTATTTCTCTCAAGGTTGTTTATCCTTGCTTGCATAGTATCTCTCTCCCTTCTCCATTGCCTTTCTTCCCTTGCTCTAGCCTACTCTCTTGCTGCTTCTTGTTCTCTTCTTTCCCTTCTCTCCCTTTCCAAGATTTCCTTCAACTCCTCCAACTCTCTTGCCAATTGATTTTTAGGTGCCATTGTTGATTCTTTAATCCCTAAAAGATTTCCTCCCTACTCTGATACCACTCTGATGTAGAGGGTAGGGACTTTGAAATAAACACAAAGTTTTAAGGCTAATAGTGATTCACTCTCAACCTTCCAAATGACTTATTTTCCTTCCTTATGGACCCAAACCCTAGGAATGATCTTAAGAGACACAATTACACTTGTCTTAAATGAACTCAAAGCCCCAAACCTCTGTCTTGAACAAAACCACTTTTCCACCTTAACTAGGCCTTCTAGTCCAACTAGGCCTCTAGCGAAGGATTTTTTACTTTGCTCTGAAAATTTTCTAAATGACTGATTAAGATGCATTTTGTAATGCTACACAACATACCCAAATCTTGTTAGCACTTATTTTGGATCAGATTCTCCAAAATCTATTGTTTCCTCAAAATCTAGGCCTAATTAGCCCTCTTTTTCAAAGCAACCCCTCTCTAAACTCAACCCTTGACTATGAAACCTTCAACAGTCCCTTAAAATATTCCCAAACCAAGGATTTTCAAGATTTTAGTCTTCTATGACACCCCTAACACACTCAAAGACAAAACCCTCCAAAACTTGCCTCAAAACTAGGGCTTTTTAGTTACCCACCTTCCAAACACTTCCATAACCCTCTCTTTGACTTTTCACCATTAGATCAATATCATAAATCAATAAAAACTCAAAAACACACCCCTCATTAAGGCAGATCTCCTGCTGCTATACCTTAGCAACCATTTTCATGCACTTTTCCCTTTGAAAACTCGGTGTACACGTTGAATTTCCTCTTTCCTGCACATTATTTTATCAAATCTATATGATAAATAATAGGAATGATCCATTTCATAGGTCAAAGCAGCATTTTACCTTGAAATGGATCAATCATCCATGAAAAACCTCAAAATTAGTGAAAAATCTGCACTTTCTTGAGGACAGTCAGCAATATAATACAAATAACTGATTATAAATGTGTATCAGAACATGAAAGGGCTTAAATACATGTATATACAAGTCCCTAAACCATCCTACTAAACAGATCTTCAATAGAAATCAATAAATCATCAAATGAACACAAGAAAAATGCAAGAAATTGCTATTTTTTTGCTTTTTCCTGTAGTAGTCTGTACAAAATCCATACTAGCAACCCAACCAATGTAAAAATGACTTCTCAACCTTTTTAGACTCATTCCCCAACTGCTCAAACCGTTTGGAATTGGTTTGATTACATTAAAGTTGCTAAAACATCAAAAACACACTTTCCCGCCAAAATATCCTCTCTCTATAATGCATATCTCAAATAATTGCTACTCTCATAGATGTGCTTGCATTGCAATATTACAAACATTGTTAAAAACAAAAGGCCACTATGTAAAGATAATTGAACAATGAAAGCAACATGAACTCCAATGATAGATGAATTGCCATCAAACCTCGTGTCCTACTCAAAGCTTGAGTTGGGAAATGCCTACATATAAATATTATAAAATTATGGATTATAAACAATGTGAAAAATAAAGTAAACTAGTCATTCTTTGAAATCAAATTTAAAATTATAAATCAAGAGATTAAAGTATATGAACAAGATACCTCCTTATGAATTACATTGAAAGTGTCCTCAATGTTGAAGCAAAATGTTTTAACTTTTATTTTGAATCACTTCTTGATGCAATAGTATTGTCCACCAGAATGACCTACATTTTTTAGGTATTTTTAAGAAACATAATCTTGAATCTACTATTGAGTCAAAAATGGTTAAAATTACACATGAATATTGGAAAATGCAGAAAATGTAAGATTTTTAGTAATATTGACAAAGGAGTAGTGTGGACATGTCAACGTACATGGGTAAATACTAGGAAAGGCCTCTATTTGTTTCCCAAGTCACTTGATTATTCTAAGGTTCTCTTTCCAGGGTAGTCTCTTAAGAGCCCTAAAAGCCAAAAAATGCCAAACTTTGAGGAAGTCATTCTAAGAGCTCGTAGCACAAAGGAATGCTTTTTCTAGACCTACAGGTGGATATTGAATCCCTTCAAACCAAATTCTCATAGTTTGTGTCAACTAAAAAAAAAAATTGTTTTCCGGTGTCAAATGCATTATTGCAAACTTTTTCAATGGAAAGTAGTGCAAAAAATGGAACTTTTAAGGTAGGTGACCTAGTTGTTTATAAGAATCAAAGAAATTTCAATGCATTGCCTGATCAAAAGGGGAAGTTAAGCCTTGATTGGTTAGGCCCTTACATTATCATCTCTATGTATGGTTTTGGTGCTTATGGATGGTTCTCTATGGATGGAATGCCTCGGAAAGAGCCTACCAATGTGATGCATCTTTGTCAATACTATACATACTATCTATGTGGCATATTCACGATGCTCATTCCTCAAGGGTCATAGTCCATTATTCTATGGCATCCCTTGATTAACACATTACATGTGTTATGATGTGAACATGTGTATATGACAAGTTTCTTTAATAACGAATTATATGTATAAGTGTTTTATTATTCTATATATTTGTGCATTTCATTTGATTATATATTTTGGTTAGGAAATTAAATCATCATTATATTCAATTAACATACATCCATAAAAATAACTCCATTACATAACCATACATGAAAGTTAAAGAATACAGATAAAGAACACCATGGTATCATACCGAGAATCTCATATATATATATATATATGTGTGTGTGTGTGTGTGTGTGTGTGTGTGTGTGTGTGTGTGTCTGTGTGTGTGTGTTTGTTTGTACATCAAAATAATATTTGTGTATTAAATCTAGCATATAGAAAATGGGCCTCTAGCCCCTTAATGCATCGACCTCTATGTATTTGTGCATTTCATTTGATTATATATTTTGGTTAGGAAATTATATCATCATTGTATTCAATTAGCATACATCCATAAACATAACTCCATTACATAACCATACATGAAAGTAAAATAATATAGATAAAGAATAGCATGGTATCATACCAAGAATATCATATATATATGTGTGTGTGTGTGTGTGTGTGTGTGTGTGTTTGCACATCAAAATAATAAAATATATGTATAAAATCTAGCATATACAAAATGGGCCTCTATCCCCTTAATGCATGGATCCCTAAGCCCTCTAGTCCTAGTTGTTGATAAAATGTTGCGGACAATGATTTTGCACCCTAATGCTCCCTAACACTTCTAGGGCTTTTCACCTAAAAGGAGAGAGGTAGGCCAAAATGTGCAATATCCCCACTCAAAACTAATAAAATATGGATGAAATGTGTCTAAATGTAATTTCCTAAATGCAATAAACTAATGAAAGGTATTGATTATTAATGCAAAACTAATAAAATGCAAGATGTTTAAAAACACACTGTTGTATGCAAAATGAACTTAAAATGAAAACAAAAAATAACATAAATTAATGAAACTGGAGAGGTGCACCTGGAAACTTGAATGTGATGCAGAGAGGCTTTGGAATCCTACAAAATTTTCTATTGAAGCCAACTAGGACACTTACGCCAAGCTGGATGACTTAGTCCTATTTCAGGGAGATTCTACTAGAACAGGTTTCAGCCAAAAGGGTATCTAGAAATACAAAAAACACTGATAGTGGGACTAATTCACCAGAGATTGTGACTTAGTCCACATGTGAATCTCGAGAAATTTAGGGTAGAAATCTTTAGCCTTCAATTTGTACTTCTATTATTGATAGGTGTCCGGATCTAAATCTACAGAACTCGATATGTAGATGATCTCGAAGCTTCTTTTAGGGATTTGTTGACTTGAATGACTTTGATGAAATGATGAAACCTTTTAACACCTTACTCTTTCACAAATATGCATACAAGGCCTACAAAACACACATGCAAAGAGGGGAAAAAGGGTTAAGGGTTAGAGAATAGGGGTTTTCCTTGGTCAAACCCCAGTTTGGAAATCAAACCCTTGAAAATGAAATTAAATAGAAAGAGAATGATGAATGAACGACATGCAATGCTACAAATCACCAAACCCTTGATGTAGAAATATGAAGATATGCAAGTAGAAGCTCCAATGAAGACTTGATAATGCCTAGAATGCTTGAAAATGCTTAAGTGATTCAATGGATGAATATATGAATGTATGTGAATTAATTGGGTGAAAATGAGAGTAAAACCCTTTATTTATACTTGATTATACAAAATTTCCCAAAAAATAACACATCACAGGCTGACCTCAAGGTTAAGAGAATAATATCCTGCCATAATTTTAAAATAATTTTGATTTTTGTGCCAAGTGGGACTAAGTCGATCCAGCTGATGACTTGGTCCCACCAATGAAATTTTAATGGGTGTTAAGAATTAAAGTGCATTTAATGATTTTTAACGAGATTATTCTTCAAAACACACTCAAATAGGGCCAAAAAGTGTAGTAAGGGGAAATTTAAACATAAGAAAGTGTCAAATTATTGATGACAAGTGTAGAAAAGCATGAAAGTTTGTTACAACTCTTTACAACACTTTGAAATAAGGCTTGGTAAGTGATAAAAAGAGGTTATTTAGGTAAATTATATTTGTAGACATCCAAATTTGGACACTTAATTTATCCAAATTTATCACTTTTCATCTAAACATCCTCTTATTTGAGTTAATTAAGTAATATTATTATTATTTAATTAATATCTTTAATTCTGCCAAATCCCTAAGGTATTTAATTAATAATTGAATACCTTACTCTCCTTAATCCTCTTTTCATCAAATGAATCAAATAAATATTACATTTATTTAATTCCTCGCATGTCTTTTTCATCTAATCCTAATCCACCTCTTAATATCTTCATTAAGGATGTGCACATGCCTAATCCTTGATTAGGATGTGTCACATCCTCCAACTTTTGCAAGTTGGCTTCTAATCCTCATTAACCCCTAATTATCCTCTAATTACTAATTAGTTAAACCTAATTAGTACCTTAGTCAACTCCCCCATCCCCCAAGGAATTTCTAATTCCTTTTTATTCACCCTAGGCTCCTCTCTTCCCCATGTGAATTTTTAATTCACATTTTATTCCTTCTAGAATCCCCTTTTTCCATGCATCTTCTAGAATCTTTGACTTGTCACATCAAGTCACATGTGACAAATTCCCACCTTTTGGAAACCTTGTCTTATCCACTAGATTCTTTCAATCATTGTGAATTTTTAATTCACTTTTATTCTCCCAAAGCTTTCCCCTTCCCCATGTGATCATTGAAAGGTCACATCAAAGTACCTGGAAGGTACTTGTCCTTCCTCCACATAATGTACTCTTCCACATCACCTACACATCATCTCATCCTTAGCCCTCTCACATTCCACATGTCAAAATGTAAGGGCTTGTGAGTTCTCAACTCACCTTAGCCCTTCATCTTGACTTTGTTGGATAAATCCCAACCATTGAATTCTCTGGAGAATTCAAGATCCTCTATAAATACCCCATCCTCTAAGGCATTTTAGGGACTTAGCCATTTTGCAACTAAATGCTGCCATTTGTGCACTCATCTAGCCATCAACTTTCATCCATTTACATCTACATTCAAGCATATAGTTAAGAATTTCATTTAGCCATATCAAGAGCCATCAAGGAGCATACAAATCAATCCAAATCAAGGGCCAACCAAGGAGTTTCAGTTGCAAGAAGGAGGGTATATCCATTTGTCATCATTTTACACTTTCCTCTTTGCATTTACAAATTCCTTAGGCTAATCATGAGGTGTTTCATTATGTTTTCCATTGCATTTTAATTGCTTAGAAAGGGTTAGACATTTTGATATCACAATATTTATAAGGTCCTAGAAAAGTGTGAAAATGTGTTACAACACTTCACAACACTTTTACAAGACATCATAGAATTCTTATTGATTCACTTTTACAACATTAAATATAGAAAAAACTAGGCCAACATCCATAAGAAAGACTCAAATGAGCGTAAAAATGTCCAAAGATACATGTTTTTATGACACATTTAGCCACCACTTTAGTGAGAGGATGACCTTGCTTCAAACCCCACTAAAGTAGCCCAACATGCATATCAAGAGGGATCCAAATGCACCCATGTTGGTAAGATGAGACATTAACAATCAAGAGAGGTGATCAAGATCCCATGGAAAACCAAACATTAGCACAAAGGAACACACATGAAAATGATGAAAAAAAATGAAAGAGAGAGAAAGAGAAGGAAAAAAAAGAGCGTCGGATGAAGCCTCAATCATTTTTCTATCTCGATGTGGATTAGATCTTAGGTTGCTTGTCCATAAAATGTATATACTCACTATGAGGCTATGAAACTCATGGTTGTCCACTAAGTGAGAAGGCCTAAAAGGTGAGAAACATGTCCCACAGTTGTTGTTGTACCAAAAGATTGACCTGTTAATTCCTGATACAACTGCTAGAGTTAACGGATTCATGAGAGACGATTAGTCCATGTCGTGAATCTCGACGAGAGTGCTAACCATCTACCAACAAACTACCCCTTAGCATTACTCGAGGGGATTTGAACCCGACACCTTTGGCTCTGATACCACTTGTTGGCCCATAGTTTTCGTTGCACCAAAAGATTGATCTATTAATGCCTGATAGAATTTCCAGACTTAATAGATCCATGGGAGTCGGTTAGTCCATGTCACGAATCCTGAGGGGAGCACTTACCATCTGCCAACAAAACATACACTCATGGATGGTATGCACTCACACACATGCAGGTTGCTATGGGGAAAGTCATGCCTCAGAATGGTCTTCCTGCTCAACCATACCAAAGTTATACCTCCTGATAACTTTAATAAGGTGCCACAAAATAAAATGACTTTTTGAGCTTCGTGAGACAAGAAAAACTTCATATGCTTGGAGCTCATGAATAAACATGATGGAACCATAGGAATGAAAGTTGTGTTATGCAAGGTGGCCATAAATAAAAAATGAAACATGCAAAATATGTTTAAAGGAGTCTTTCTTAGTTAATGCAAGGTATTTAACTTAGGGAACATTGTGTCTAATGTCTCCAAGAGAGGACCGATCAAAGAATAGAAAATTCACAACTTAGGGGATGCAGTGCATCACATCAAGCCACTAAGAGGAATGTAATATGCTAAGATAGATCATGCTCATGAAAGAAATTACACCCAATGTCATCCATAGAGTGGCAAACACATCGTATGAAGTACGAAGGCTTCACTAAGAAAAAGGAAAAATGCAAAAGAATAATGCCAATGTATGCCCCCACTTTAAAGGAATTGCTACACACTGTTTTGTGAGTAATTACTTTAAAGTAGCAAATGAAAAATGCAAAGAAGAATGAAAAAAATGAGAGCCAACTTGGAAATCCCCTATGGCAAGTCATATGTTTCCGAGTAAGGTTGTGTCATGTGAAGGAAAGGAAAAATAAGAGAAAGGAAGGGGTTGCCCTAAAAAGGAAAACACCAAACAAATAAGGGATCTATGGATTTTGGGTCATTATGTTCTTTGCTACAGTATTTTGTAAGGAGCTCAGAACTATCATCATCCCCCAAATACATATAACTGGAAGAATGACACAAAGAGAGCCAAAAAAAAGAAAAAAAAGATCAGTTTGGGTCAACATGGAAGAGACATAAGGTGTCTCGACACTTTGAATCATCCCCAAAAGGAAAACACAAGCAAAATGAAAATGAAAAGGTGAACGAAAATGGAAAATATTTTAGGTCAACATGAGAGAGACATGGGGTGTCTCAATTCCTTGCATCATCCCCAAAAGGAAAACACAAGAAAAAGAAAAAAAGAAAATTCAAAGAAAAGTGGCCTTTTGGGTCAACAGGAAAGAGACATGAATTTCTTAATGCCTTGTGTCATCCCCAAAAGGAAGGCACAAGAAAAATAAAAAAGAAAAAAAGAGAGGCAAAAATGATGTACGACATAGAGAAGAATGAAGGTACAAAGAGAGGAATGTCACAAACAGAGAGAACATCAAACAAAACATCATGGGTGAGCATGTTACACACAAGCAAACACACAAAATAAAAAGAAAAAAAAAGTGCAAAAGATTAGTAAGGAAAATGTGAGTCAACCATCAAGCAAGTCATTTTCCTCCCAGGCTCAGTTGGTAGAAGCGAAAGGTGAATAACGCTACTAAGGGATAACGAAAAATGCATTACTAGGACAAGGCTAGAAAATTATTTCCCCCACTAAGTGCAAGGCAAGAATGAGCTAAGGTAGGTGATGGGAAAGGTCATGTAATAGTGAGAAGAGAATGTTATACAACTATTACATGATAAGGTGTTAGAGAGTAGTTTATGGAATTATAGGATAGCAATTATCACCATCGAAATGATATTTGATCAATATTTCTTTCAATTGATGACACTCATCACTTCTATGTCCAATAATGTGATGATATGCACAAAGTGGAACATTAGCATCTTTAGGATAGATCACCAACCTATTCATAGGTGGTAATAGTATGAGTTCTTTGTTTAAAATTATTTGCAATTTCCTTTCGCATTCAAGTGGTGGACAAAGAGGAAACTTAGTTTTTGTAGCTTGTAAGGCCTCTTGAATTTGCTAGATTTTCCAACTTTGCGAGAGGAGATTAGGGTAGTTGGTCAAAAGATGGCCTTATTCTTCTCCTTGTTATCATTATAAGATAGTGATTGTTATTTAGGAAGAAGGACATTTAGATCAGGAGGAGAATTGAAGATCACCATGCCATCATCATGAAGCCTCCAATATTCTCTAGGAGACTTGTTGTCATGAGGGGGATCTTGATATCCTAACCCTATTGTGTTATCATCTTTTGGATTTTGTTCTAAGAGTTGATGAATGTCATGTTTAGTTGTATCACATCCTTTTTTGCTTAAAATAGTAAAACCTTTGCCATAGGTTTCTTCAAGGTTGATTGGAGTAATGGAGACTTTGTTATCATAGAATGGTTGATGGATTGCTTGTTTAGAAGAACTAGGTTCACCAGTTGGAGGGAACTTAGGTCCTTCATTTGTTTCAGGATGTAAGTAACCAAACGTATTAGGTGGTGATACTGTAGGAAGGTCTTGTTGTTTCATGGATGGATAAAATGATGCATTAGCTTCAAGGTTTTCAAGGCATTCATTTAGGAACTTATTCATGTTGTCATCATCTTCTCCAATGATGTCAACATCATGAGGAGGACACTCATGAGGATTTGAAGGAGCATGAGGAAGTTGGATGTCATTAGGATTAGTTCCAAAGGAACAACTTGACATTTCAACAAAGGATTTTAATGACATCCAAAACTTATTAAAACACATAGCCATAATGCAAATGAATGAAAGGAAACTAAGTGCAAGAAATGTAATAAAACAAAAAACTTGGATATTGAAATAGAAATGCAATAATAGAAAATAGAAATGTAGAAAGTGTTCTAGAAATGACAAAGACTATAGTGCAAATTGTGCAAGTGGACTAAGTTTCCTAGTGTGGCGAATTAGTCTAGGTAGTGATTTTTTTGAGAATTTTCAGAATTTTTAAAAGGAATTTTATGATTTTTAGATTTTGAGATGCTGATACAGTATGAAAATGCAAAATTTTATAGATTTTCAATAAACACAAGCTATATGAGCTTTTCACTAATGCAAATTTGAAAACCCTAGAATGCAAAACAATGCAAAACCTAATGTAATGTTGATGCAATTTATTCCTAGGATGTAAATGCAATTGAAATCAAAATTAAAATGTTCTAAATTCGGGTTCACCAAAATGTGCAAAATGATTTTGGCACCCTAATGCTCCCTAACACTTCTAGGGTTTTTCACCTAAAAGGAGAGAGGTAGGAAAAAATGTGCAATGCCTCCGCTCAAAACTAATGAAATATGGATGAAATGTGTCTAAATTTAATGTCCTAAATGCAATAAACTGATGAAAGGTACTAATTATTAATGCAAAAATAATAAAATGCAAGATGTTTGAAAACACAATGTTGTATGCAAAATGAACTAAAAATGCAAACAAACAATAACAAAAATGAATGAAACTGGAGAGGTGCACCTGTAAATTAGAATGTGATGTAGAGAGGATTTAGAATCCTGTATAATTTGTTGTTGAAGTCAGCTAGGACACTTACGCCGAGCTGGGTGACTTAGTCTTGTTTCGGGGAGATTCTGCCGGAATAGGTTTCTACCAAAAGGGTATCCAAAAATACATAAAACATTGACAATGGGACTAATTCACCACAAATGGTGACTTAGTCCACCTGTGAATCTCAGGAAATTTGGGGCAGGAATCTGTAGCCTTCAATATGTACTGTTCTTGACAGGTGTTCAGATCTGAATCTATATAACTCGATCTGTAGATGGTCTCCAAGCTTCTTTTAGGGCTTTGTTTCAACTTGAATGACTTTGATGAAATGATGGAACCTTTAAACACCTTAAACTCTTTGACAAATCTACATACAAGACCTACAAAACACACATGCAAAGAGGGGACAAAGGGTTAAGGGTTAGAGAATAGGGGTTTGCCTTGGTCAAACCCTGGTTTGGTAATCAAACCCTTGAAAATGAAATGAAATAGAAAGAGAATGATGAATGAACAACATGCAATACTACAACTCACCAAACCCTTTATGCAGAAATCTAAAGATATGCAAGTAGAAGGTCCAATGAAGACTTGATAATGCCTAGAATGCTTGAGAATGATTAATTGAATGAATGGATGAATGTATGAGTGTATGTGAATTAATTGGGTGAAAATGAGAGGAAAACCCTTTATTTATACTTGATTATACAAAATTTCCCTAAAAATAATACATCATAGGCTGACCTCAAGGTTAAGAGAATAATATCCTGCCATAAATTTAAAATAATTTTGATTTTTGTGCCAAGTGGGACTAAGTCGCCCTAGGTGGTGACTTGGCCCCACTAGGGAAATTTCAATGGGTGTTAGGAATTAAAGTGCATTTAATTATGTTTAATGTGATTATTCTCCAAAACACACATAAGTAGGGCTGGGAAATGTATTAAGGGGCCATTTAAACATAAGAAAGGGTCAAATTATTGAGGACAAGCCTAGAAAAGCATGAAATTTTGTTACAAATATTGAGAAAACTTTGAAATAAGGCTTGGTAAGTGATAAAAAGAGATTATTTAGGTGAATTATATTAATAAGGTCCTAGAAAAGTGTGAAAATGTGTTACAACACTTCACAACACTTTTACAAGACATCATAGAATTCTTATTGATTCACAAGGGTCCAAGACCTAATGTGAATGTGTTGAACACATTACAACATTAAATCTAGGAATAACTAGGCCAATATCCATAAGAAAGACTCAAATGAGCGTAAAAATTTCTAAAGATACATATTTTCGCAACACAAATGTGTTTCAACCTTGCAATTACATAAGGTACTATTCAACTAAAGATGAAGGGGGGCATGGAGGGATCCCTCCCCCACAAGGGTTCCGAGGGTAGTGCACCCCAACATAGGCAATGCCCCCGAGACCTAAATTTTATTTGTATTTTATTATTGTAAATCTAGATTGTTCATCATTATGTATTAGATCTAACGACCGATATTTTATTAGCTTGATTTACCCTAGAAGGCAACCATATTTTATGAGGGTGTTGTATTGTGATGTATTCTGAGAGTCTAATAGTGACTGTGTTGTCTCTAGATTTCTGAGTGGTCATACTCCTATGAGAAGCTTGCACTGCAAGTATATTGTAATCTTTGTGATTACTGAATAATATATTGGGTGGATTTTGGAGTGTGGGGTTTCTCTCCCAAAAGGGTTTTCCCAATGTAAATCATTATGTTGTAGTATGCATGATATTTGTGTTTATTTATGTTTAAGTTTCTATAACTGTTAAAGATCTATAAAAAATTTCCATTATTCTCCACTCAAGATTAGTGTAGAAGTTGTTCTACTACCTTAGCTTCCATACATTTGTGGCGATGAAGGTCGAGGCTGAATGGACATGATGGAGTGTGTTTGATGTGACCATGATTCTAAAAAGCTCACAAATAGTTCATGAACCTCTCCTCATAGCTCTGCAACCTCTACCTTGAGATGAGCCTCCCACTCCCAGGTTTGTCATAGCTCCTCCTGAAGTTATTGTGGCTAGGGATTTGTACCCAACATCATGACTATCATGTGCCTATCAAGGTCATCGAGCAGGCTTTACATGGAATCCTATGCCCTCTTAGCACTTTCCATCTACATCTTAGCTTGATCTCTCTCAGTTGGGGTAGTGCAAAGCTCAACCACATACTAATCCCTCTCCACAACCATGACAGTGACATTGATTGTCCTCTACACAACCTCCACACATGCCTCCTCATATGCAGTCCTCAACTACACAACAAGCTTGAATAAGTGGGCATGTCACCCTACTAAAGTTGGCTTGTATGTGTCAAGGATGCTACCTTGTACTAGAACATTTGGTTCCACCTCAGAGATACACTACATAGTGAAGGTGATCCACTCTTGTGTTTTTGCTGCAACCATAGTAGATGTTGTTAGTACCTAATCATATAAAATCATGTGCATATATATATGAGTTAAATTGAAACAAGAAATATTGAATGGAAATAGAATAAATCACCCTCATACCTGGATCCTTCACCTGCCAGTGTGGATTTGGGGTGCAACATTAATATGTACTTCTATTGATGTTGACATTGTTGTTGTAGGGGAGCCACTAGCTATCGAAGGTGGCACCAACAAGACTTGGACTGCGGATAGGGTTGATGATATCCTCCACTGCCATCTAGGTCTCTCTATCATTTTTCTCACCGCCTCTCCCTCCTTGGTATTTATTCAATCATGATCCTCTCCATTTTCTCCTCCTCCTTGCCCTTGTGTACCAACATTTCCTATGGTGGTATGTGTTGAGAAAATTGGGGTAGGACCTATCATCCCCACCATGATCTATAACCAAGTGCGACCCTGACATCATCCATCGACAACATGGGAGAATGTTCATCATTATCTGACCTCTCATCACTAATAATGATGTCTTCTATGGTCATACACCAATAATTTCCTAGCCTGGTGGCACTCCTCATTGGCTAGATGTATGTTGGAGGAGTTAGAGGGATCATCTTTAATATCTCAAACTATCAAGTGACCCTATGCCAATAATATAGTACAATAATATAATTTTTTCCCCACCAAGAGATGATCACGCTACATGTGCTATAATTGCTACTTTTCTATGGGCCAAACCATAGCTCTATAAGACCACCATCCAACATCATCACACCACAAAGAATCAATATATAGATGCAAAAAAGAAAGGTATCCTTATCTTTAATTGTGTACCAATGGGTGTGTGTGTGCTATCAGTGTACAAGGAGCCATGCCCTGGGGAAAACTGATTGTTCGAGTACATGTGATTTGTGCAAAATCCTACACATGTAGGAGTGTGTAGGATGTGAGGTTGGAAAACTCATAATATGCATACCACCCTAGCTCATGGTATAAATGGGTGATCATGTTGTAACCCCAAGAAAAAATACTTTATCACTCCTCCATCTCACAAAGAGTGTGGATGAGACCCCCATGCAGGTGAGAGCCTCACACATCCATAGTGACTTATAGGATAACCATGACTACCATCACCCTCTAGATAAGTGGAATAAATATTCATCCCTACTTCAACCACTGTATGTAGATGTGGTTGGTGCTATCAATAGTCTTTGTATGATCAATGCAATACTGTTGGCCCTCCATGGCCTCTTGAGCTAACTATGTATCATCATAATCCACCTTCTATCAGCAGATGGGTAAGCCAATGATCTGGTACACATCCTCAAGTGTGACTGTCATCTCCCATGATGGTAGGTAGAAAGAGGAGGTAGATGCATCCCAAGACTCCATGAGTTCCATGAGCATCAATAGGTGGTAGAGCATCTCTAGTAGGGTGTAAACCCACCACAAGCCCACATGTCAAAGATGGTCCTGATCATTTGGATGTATGTGTGTGGCTTGGTCCCACAACATGGTAAGCACATGACTACCTCCATGCTCTTGCATCTCTAGTCAATCCTAGAAATAAAAAAAGGTGCATTTTAAATCCATCTACATCATGACATTTTAACTTGTATAGGATAAAATTTGTACCCCTTGTGTAAATTCCCCTTTTTCATACTCTCACCTTAGAAAATCAAATCCGAAGGTGAAATTCCACCTCACCCACCCTCCTTCCATCCACTTGGCATGTGTTTTGTGTGTCGGTGAGGGAATTTTTTTCAAAGATGTGAGTGTGATGCACATACATCTACGTAGTGTGCTATCATCCCTAATGGATTCCTACATCTGGAGTTTGCATGAACATTACACACCTCATTGGGATCGAATTGTAATGCCTTTGTGCCACCAATTGACTAGAAATGGCTCCTTTTGGCCTTCAAATCCATTCTATTCACTATCACTTCATCTCTTACACACTCATTCGATGTCTCAAACAATTCTCACTCAATCTCTCACACTTCTAGCACTCCATTTTCACAACTCCATTGAGAATTGCAGCAATTGGTTACTCCATCAACTTCATTCTTGCATGTGTTGCTCTACCATAGAAGCTACAAGTTCAGATTCTTGAGAGACCTCCCTTCATCACCATTGTGGATTTGGAAGCTTTTCCAAGTTCGTTACCTTGCATTCTCCCTTCATTGGCCTTGAGTTCCTTTGGATGGTGGTGGTATTGCATCACTTTACCTTTGTATTGTGATTTGATAGAGTAGCTTTTATCTTTTGTAGTGTTTAGTGTATTCATTTCTTTCCTTTAGCATACTTTGTACTCTGTTTCAATTTTGGTTGTTCATGGAGGTGGAAACACCAAAACAAGGGTTTGACTAAGGAGAACCCCTATACAAACCCAACAAATTTCCCATCTTTCTTGTGTAGATTAATGTGTGTGTGGAGCTCACTGGTGAACTGGTGCTTTTGTGAGTTGATATCCGTCACTCTTGTGTTCATATATTTACTTTATCATTTTTGTACTTATTTTTTGCACTTTATGATTCTATTTTTTTTGTTAAGATTAGTCAACTAGGATGTTTAGTAGGTTTCTAGTGTTCTTTACTACATTTTATGTTTTATGACCATACGAATGCTAGTGCACCAGAGAGATGGCAATGTGCCATGTTGTTGTTCTAGACCTACACTATCATCTTCAAACAGAGAGTTGTCTGAGGTGTAGTATTGACTCCAAAAACTAGCTCGTCTAGCCCCAAACAAATTTTTGAATCTATAGAGTGGTAGAAGCACTTGAGAGTTCCCTTCATTCTTGATCCCCATCCGAAATCATCTATTTGAGTGAGGTAAGTTAGGGCATCCCTCTGCTCTAGGCTCTCTGTGACCTACAAACTTGGTGTGGTTGGTCCCCCTCTCTTATATTTTTGGTGAACCTAGCGTGAAGGTCATTTTGGTTCCATTTATCGGTGCTGAAGGATCCTTTCCTTGTATTCTAGGAGCATTGTAGGTGTGAGTGTTGTGAGGAATTTTTCCTTACAACCCAACCTGCATCAACCTATCCCCTCTATATAGCCTGCAAGTAGTTCTCCTTGTATAAATTTCACCTCATAGGACCTGTCAATGGCTTATAGTAGAGAGCCATCTCCTCTTTACATCCCTGCATGGATCAATGAAAATGCTATAGCTGGAGTTCTTGTTGACTCGACATTTCGGGTGAATATTATCACTAAGGAGATCATGTTAATCAATTTCTTGCATAAATATGGGTATGATGCACCTGAAAGCACCATCCGTATGCATAATGGACTTTTCGTACCTCCCCTTGGTAGCATCACCTTGTCGGTCCTTGTTGGACCTAAGTCTGTAAACTTGCTTTTTGACATAATCCTAGGGTCTGAAATCTTCAGAGTGAAGTTGGGTATCCCCTGGTTAGTAGCTATGAATGCAATTTCCTCAGTTGTGTATAAATGTCTAAATTTTATCCATGAGGGTTCAGTGCATGTGATCCATGACACAGATTATAACCAGTGGTTACGCATGGAAACTATTCCTTAGATCACTTTTGGCCTGCACCCATTGGTCCACTTCCACCTAGGACAAACCTCTTGTACCAAATCTATGAGAAGTACAAGAAAGGGAACTTAACGCCTAGAGTGAGGTACCCTCCATCTCCTTATGTTGTCTCACATAGTGCTTATTTGAAAGTTGATAGTGATTCCAACCTAGCACATAGAAAGGAAGAATAGAAGCGCTCTCAATGTTCCTCTTCCTCCTCTTCCATTTTCAAACTTGATGCTTCCTCTCACCCTATTGTGACGTCATCAGATTCTACTCCATGTTTGCAAGAAAACCATATGGTACCCATTAGGAAAAAGCCCAAATGTCCTACATTCAAACTCCCTATTCTTCCCACAGAGCCTAGGCCTATTCGATATGGCAGAGGGAGGGGTCCCCATGAGGAATCCTCTATGTATCAACCTTTGTGGCCTCTGATCACTTTTTCTCCTAAAGTATTAAGTGGGAAGAGGCCCGCCATCAAGGCACTAGAGTTGATTCCCCCTACTATCTCTCAATCTCCCCCTCTTGCTCCCGCCCAAGAGTCTATTCCTCTGTTGAAGATGGTTTTGTTGGACACTCCTATGGTTGAGCAGGATCCTTCTAATCCATCTCAACTCTTGGCCTCTAGTTGCTAGAGTCATAGAAGTTGCCTTGCACATGAGCACAAGCACTGGAAAAAGGCTCTCATGGCTGAGCAATCCTCTTTGTAGAGGAAAGAAGGGGAGCCAACCACCCTTGTTTCAAGGCCTCCTACTATGTCCTCTCCTATCCCTTTTGTCTTGGTTCAATTGACTTCAATTATGCTTTTGGCTCCTTCTATGAGAGTGAGCACCCCTGAACCTAAAAAGGTATAGGTGTTCATTGCTCCTTCTATGGAGCTATTTATTTTGATGTCCCTTCTGGACATCCCACCATTCCCTAAACCCATGGACATGCCAAATACCTCGGTGGTGTCCACCGTAGTTTTCTCCTCCTCCTTAGCATCTCTTGCCTCATCTATGGGGAGTTCACACCCTTCGATGAAGAAAAAGGTGAAGGTGGTCCCTTCTAGTAATGGGGGGCATAAAAGGAGTCCACCCTCTTCAAAGGATAGTTCTACATTAGCATGCATTGTCCTTGTGATGGAAGAAGTGTTGACGTCCCCTAAGTTCGTCACTACTCCTGAGTCACTCGGTGTGCTCAACAGTCAATCTCAGGCACCGCCTTCCTCGCCTACTAAGCTAATACATGGCACTCCTGTGAAGTGCATGTTCAACTCTTTGGATGAGGTCTCAACCCTATCAATGATTTTTGTGAAATCGCTAACCATTTCTCCAAAAGAACTAAGTGGAGGAGACCCTAAAGAGTCTCCTTCCTTGGTCCTTGTTGCCGGGAGGGTCAGAGGGTTTCCCCCTTAATATTCCACCATTGCAGGCTCATCTATCTTCCTTGTATAATGATCTAGATTTAGAAGCAGACAACCTCTTGGTCGATGAGTGTTAGGGGGCACCTCTTCTTTATCTTTAGATTAGGTGTGTGTTTGTTGTGATGTGTTCCCCCATGCTTGGGTTATGTGTTCTTGGATGATCCTTGTTACCCTCATAGGTTCTTGGATACATGAGTGATTATGTATAGTGAAACTTCCTCTATTTGTTCCATCATTCTTCCTTTGTTATGTGTATTGGTTTTCAGCAAATTGGGGACGATGCAAAGTGTTGGGAACATTTAGGCTTCCCTTCAATGTTGACCCAATTCTTTATTTTTACTTTGTATTCTTGTACATTCTTCACATGGTTGGATATAGTAGGGGGTTGATGACAGTTCTGTTGGATGTTGTGGTTGTGTTTCTGATATGTGGTTTTCATTGATTTCAACACTATTAGCATTGTTTCATTAGAAGTTGTATATGTTGAGGATTTTGAGAAAATTATAATAAGAAGTGTTGTAGGTTTCCAGGATGAAGCGAAGATCAGTCTATCAGTGTGATCAATATATTGATAATCTAAGGTTCTAGTTTAAAGGGTTTCTTACTGAGTGTTTCTAGTTTATCCACGTCAAGTTTTAGAGATCCGCGTAAAGATTTGATCAAGTTATGAAGATTTGTATTCTGACAATTTTTCTGTTACTTCAGTTTGTGTTCCTAAGTGAAGATCATGTGATTTCTATAAGTTGTTGCTGATGTTTCTCTAGTATTTCATGGTGGTTGTGGATTTTTCTAGTTGGTTCTCTATCTTTTTTGTTGGTCCACATTGATCGTTGTGCTCGTGATCCAAGATTTTCTCTTGTGTGTTCATGTTTTTCATGTTCATGGTCGACTAGGTGTTGAAGTGTGTTGTGGATCTTCAAGGATAAATTAATTGAAGTATTTTTGTGTTGGAGTTGTTAATTTGGGTCCTCACTATGTTGTGTCTGACCTTGGTTGATTCACATTGAAAATTTACTTGTAAATTTGGGTCAACATTGTGTATATGTTTTATATTTTATTTTAGCCGACAAAGTTGTTGATGTAATTTCCTATTGCGGATATATAAGAGTGATTGTTTATTTGAATTGAAGTATTCAAGGTGTATGAAGAGTGAAGTGTGTGAACCCTATGTGTGAATATTGTTTAGATCATTCAAAGGAAGAGCAGAGTGTGAAGAAGAGTGAAGATGTGTTCATGTGCTTAACTGGAACTATAATTAGGCATTAGGAGATGCTATTTTCTCAGTTCAAATCTAGATGGTTTTAATCCAAATATTTCTTTGGAAAGTGAGTCCTCTTTGTAATTGAGTAGTGAGCTCTAGGCACTGTGTCTGAATGCATGTGCATTCCCATTGATTCTTCTAATACTTTTAATAGGGTATACTCTTGTGGACTGACATCCACCATGGTTTTTCCCCTAACAGGGTTTCCACTTAAAAATATTGGTGCTCTCTATGTTTCTGATGTGTTGATTGTTTATGGTTTATTGTTCTTTCATCATATTTGAGATTAAGTTAAGTTAAGGTTGTAAAGTTTAAATATTCTGTGAGAACTGATTCACCCCCCTCTCAATTGTCTGTCCTTGTTTTTTCAACAACTGGTATTAGAGCAGGTTCCTCTGAAGAAGTTTAAAATCTTGAGGTGATCTGAGATGTCATCATACAAGAAGGACAATCCTAGATTCGATGGAACAAACTAATCTCTGTGGAAAGCTAGAATGGAATGTCATTTGAGGTGTATTGGCAAACCCTTCTGGAAGATTAAAAAAACCAAATATGTTATTGCTCATAATGGTCCTTCCACTCCTGATGAGGTGAAAGAGGCTAATACTAACATCAGGGCTATTGAAGCTTTGTTGAGTGCTTAGATAGATTTGAAAATGACAAATGTGATGGATACGAAGACAGATCATGAGATCTGGAAGAAGCTGGAGACTTTGTATGAAGGAGATGCACTTGTGAAGGTTGCTAAGTTAACAAGTTTGAAAGGAAAGTATGAAACTTTGAAGATAGGTGAAGATGAAAATATTTCTTCTTTTAAATGCAAAAAGTAAATGAACTTGTGATGGGTATTAGATGTGTCGGTGGTACCCTAGATGAACAAGAAATTGTAGCTAAAGTGCTCAGATCATTGCCTCCCTCTTACAAATGAAAGGCTCATACTATTGAAGAGCTCAAAACAATAACAAATGTGACAAGAGATATGCTCATTGGTAAATGTGCAACTTTTGAGTTGAGTGAATTTGGTGATTCTTCCCCTAAGACTGAATCTGCATTTAAGGATTTTGTATCCGGAAGAACCAAACAAAGATATGATCTAGGAGAAAGTTCAAGAAAGTCATTAAAGTATGAGGAAGAGATGAAACAACTTGAAGATGAAGAAAGAGAGGTAGAAGAGCTGGAAGCATTGATTGTGAAGAAAGAAGGCAGAGGACAAGGTAAGTATAAAGAAAAGTTTTCTATTAAATGTTTCTCTTGCAGTAAAATAATTCATTTTGCATCAAGGTGTCCTGAAAGAGTTCCTAGGTCCAAACCTTACAAATCTATATTTCAAAAGAAATGCTATTATGTTGAAGAAGGTGTGATTGATGAGGAATATGATAAAGAAAATGTAAATGAAGATGAATGGGCTTTCATTACTATCAACGAAAATGGTCTGGTTGCTAAAGTTGAGAAAGCTCTTGCAGCCTGAATTGAAGAAAAGGATGAGTGGGTTATTGATAGGGGATGCTCACATCATATGACTAGTGACAAAATAAAATTTGTAAGTTTAAAGAAGTATGACAGTGAGGTTGTAAGAATTAGAGATAACAATGTTGGTGTGATTCATGGAAGAGGATCTATTTTTCTTGGTGATAAACATAACACTAATGATGTTCTTTATGTTGAAGGATTGAAGCATAACCTATTGAGTGTTGGACAAATGGTGGAAAAGGGTTACGATCTTCAATTCAAAGATGGAAGATGTAGGATACTTGGAAGTTCTAGAAGTGAAATTGCTTTAGGTACAAAGATAAAAGGTAATATTTTTTACCTGAATGCTACCAATGTAAATTGTTTAATTTCTCAAGTGGATGAAAGTTGGTTATGGCATAGAAGGTTGTGTCATGTGAATTTTGATAACAATGTCAATGGTATTTCTGGTAAGACTTCTTTTGAGCTATGGTTTGGTTATAAGCCTACTATTAAATATTTCAAGATCTTTGGAAGAAAGTGTTATATTAAGAGAGATGAGGACATAGGAAAGTTTGATGCAAGGAGTGATGAAGGAATCTTTCTAGGTTACTCTTCTAAAAGCAAGGCTTACCGGTGCTATAATAGAAGATTGAGAAAAATGGTTGAAAGTGCAAATGTTAGAGTTGATGAGGACTCTGCTAGATCATCCAGATACTATGGATATGATTTAGATGACCAACAAGATAGTACAGACAAAGGGAATAATGCTCATACTTAGAATCAAGTCCATGTTGTTCTGGTAAATCAAGAATGTCAAGGAGAGACAAGTGGAAGTGCAAAAGAAAGGTCAGAAGAACCAGAAGTGAGAGAGAATCCTAAAATTTTGAGGTATGTAAAGCTAAATCACTCAGAAGATAAAATTATAGGAGATAAGAATAAAGGTGTGCTTACTAGAAGAAGGATTGTAGAAGAGTATTGTCTGATTTCCAAGACTAGGCCTAACAATATCAATGAAGCTTGTAATGATGAACACTGGATGTAAGCTATGAAGGAAGAACTATTGCAAATTGAAAAGAATGATACATGGGTTCTTGTTCCCAGACCTAAAGATAAAAATGTGATTGGTACTAAATGGGTCTTTTAGAATAAGCTGAATGAACAAGGTGAAGTGGTCTGGAATAAAGAAAGACTGGTATGTAAAGGGTATTCACAAATGAAAGGTATTGATTTTGAGGAAACCTTTGCCCTTGTTTCTAGAATGGTGAGTTAGAAGAAGAGGTATATGTTGAACAACTGGATGGATTTCAACTGACTAATAAGGAAGACATGGTTTTTTGATTGAAGAAAGCCCTATATGGAGTCAAGCAAGCCCTCTGAGCCTAGTATGCTAGACTAGATAAATACTTACTGAAGCTTGGATTCAAAGAGGGTACTGCTGAAAACAACTTGTATTTCAAGTTGGATCATGATAAAGAGTTGATTATTGAAGTCTTTGTTGATGACATTATTTTTGAAGGAGATGATAGCTTGTGCATGAAGTTTGCTAATGAGATACATAATGAATTTGAAATGAGTATGATTGGAGAGATGAAATTTTTCTTGGGTTTGCAAATTACTTAGTTAGATAAAGGGATTTTCATATCTTAGTCCAAATATGTGAGAGAGTTGTTGAAGAAGTTTGGGATGGAAGACTCAAAGCCTGTTGGTACACCCATGGTAACCGGATGCAAGTTAACATAGAATGATGATTCTCCTAAGTCAAATCAAAGAAGATATAGGTCAATGATTGGCGGATTGCTCTACTTAACTCATACCAAACTAGACATCATGAATGTTGTGTGTATGGTTGCTAGATATCAAGCTGATCCAAAAGAATCTCATGTGACTGTTGTAAAGATAATTTTCATATATCTGAAAGGAATAGTTGATTTTGGGTTTTGGTATCCTAAGGATGATGATCTTACCTTGAATGCCTATACTGATGTGGATTGGGTAGAAGATGTAGATGATACAAAAAGTACTAGTGGTGGTGCCTTCTTCCTAGGGAAGAAGCTGGTGTTGTAGTTGAGTAAAAAGTAGAATTCCATTTCCCTATCTATTGTTGAGGCAAAGTATATTGTTGCTGCAAATAATTGTGCTCAAGTGTTGTGGATGAAACAAATGCTGAAAGATATCAGAGTTGTATATGAAAAGCATATTGTCATACATTGTGACAACTCAAGTGAAATAAACATATCAAAGAATTCGGTGCTATAGTCTAAGACCAAGAATATATCAATCAAGTTCCACTTTCTGAGGGAGAAAGTGATGAGAAAGAAGTCAGACTGGATTATGTGCCTACCAAAAAAAAGATTGTAGAAATTTTCACCAAGCCATTGCCAAAGGATAATTTTGAGTATCTCAAAGGGGTGCTAGGGGTGATTACTTCTCCTGATCAAAACTAAGGATGCATTAGTTTGCATCAATCCGTGTACTTCATGATCACATTTTGATATGGATTGATGTTGGTGGCTACTACTCAGGGGGATTAGTCAGATGTTCAAGTCTGCAGATATGTGTTTCAGAGCTTTCCTAGGAGAGATCTTTGACATTGATGTCAAAGGGGGATAAGTGTAATGTGAAAAACCCTTGTGGGAGAAGAGTTGTACGTATGAGTTGAGAAGGAATAATTGTAGTTGGGTTGATGGTATTTTTTTTTACATCATGTATTGCCATCAATTCCAAAGGGGTAGATTGTTGGATGTTTTTGGTTGTGTTGCTGATATGTGGTTTTCATTGACTTCAACAGTATTATCATTGTTGCATTAGAAGCTGTATATGGTGAGGATATTGAGAAAATTATAATAAGTGTTGTAGATCACCAGGATAAAGCGAAGATCAGTTTGTCAGTGTGATCAGTACATGTTAATCTAAGGTTGTGGTTTAAAGGGTTTCTTGCTGAGTGTGTCTAGTTTATCCATGTCAAGTTTTAGAGATCCGCATGAAGATTCAATCAAGTTATGAAGATTTGTATTCTGATAGTTTTTCTGTTACTTTAGTTTGTGTTCCTAAGTGAAGATCATGTGATTTTTGTAACTTCAGTTGTTGTGGATGTTTCTCTGGTATTTCATGGTTTTTTTGGATGTTTCTATTTCGTGCTCTATTTTTGTTGTTGGTCCACATTGATCATTGTGCTCGTGATCCAAGATTTTCTCTTGCATGTTCATGTTTTTCATGTTCATGGCCGACTAGGTGTTGAAGCGTGTTGTGGATATTTGAGGAGAAATTAATTGAAGTCTTTTTGTGTTGGAGTTGTTAATTTGGGTAGTCACTATGTTTTGGCTAACCTTGTTTGATTCGCATTGAAAATTTACTTGTAAATTTGGTCCGAAATTGTGTATATTTTTTATATTTTATTTTGCCCGACAAATTTGTTGATGTAATTTCTTGTTGTGGATATATAAGAGTGATTGTTTATTCGAATTGAAGTATGTGAGGTGTATGAAGTGTGAAGTGTGCGAGACCTATGTGCGAATATTTTTTAGATCATTTGAAGGTAGAGCAGAGTGTGAAGAAGAGTGAATAAGTGTTCATGTGCTTAACTGGAACTATAATCAGGCATTAGCAGATGTTATTTTCTCAGTTCAAATCTGGATGGTTTTAATCTGAATCTTTCTTTGGATAGTGAGTCCTCTTTGTAATTGAATAGTGAGCTCTAGAAAATGTGCCTGAATGCATGTGCATTCCCATTGATTCTTCTTATACTTTTAATAGGGTATAATATTGTGGACTGATCTCCACCATGGTTTTTCCCCTAACAGGGTTTCCACATAAAAATATTGGTTTCTCTGTGTTTTAGATGTGTTAATTTTTTATGGTTTATTGTTCTTTCATCAGATCTGAGATTAAGTTAAGGTTGAAAAGGTTAAATATTTTGTGACAATTGATTCATCCCCATCTCAATTATCTATCCTTATTTTTCCAATAAGTTCATGATCTATATACTATTACTCTACTTATATATATTTATGAGCAGCTATGACCTTGAAATATCATACCACCCCTATGTCCCTTGTTCGTAATGTTGCTCTTTATATTTTTCTCTTTTATCTTTCTCTCTTCTTTTCTTGATTTGTAATGTTTTGGTATTCATGTGTTGTCCCTTGTGTGTGTGACAACCCAACCACCATGTCGACTTTGATTTTTAGAAAATACATTCGTAGCCAATGAATATTTTCTAGAAAATCTTTAGAAACTTTTTCAAAGAATTGCACCCTACTGGGATATGTTTCCTTTCACCATGGGTTCACATAGAAAGAACTTGGAGAACTTTCCTCTAAGGAGGGAGCAACTTTTCCTATGGGAGTAGCCTCAACCTTGCCCTCACGAGGGGGCATTTTATTCCTTTCAAATTCCTTGATGAAGTGAACATATTTTGAAAGGATTCCTTGATGTTGAATTGATTTGAGAAAAAACACTCTTTCACATTCAAACAACGCATCCCTTGAGTGGATCCCTTTTATTTTGAAGGGTTCCTGCGGGACCCCTTTGAAATATTTTTCTTCAATGTCTACATGATTGTATGTCTATTTTCTTGTTTGGCTGCTTTTCATTTTCCAACATGTTTTATCTGTGGATTAACAAGTTTCTTTGCAGGTGTGCCTATGAAGCTACTTTCTAGTTCAGCTCTACAGAGTCCCCTTACATTGGGCTTCCTTCATGAGAGAGTACTTGGGGGAACACCTTCTTTGTAGGTCTGAGCGCATGTGAAGCGCTTCCATCTTGTGGGATTTGTCCATCATTGGTCTATGGACCTTTGGTGTACCTTTTTCAACTTCATAGTTCTATGGAGCTACAAATTCCTTTTGTTCAAACTTCCTTAGGAGAGAGTATTGTTGGAAGCTGGTCAACACTCCCCTCGGGATTCATGACATGGACTAACTGCCTCCCATGGATCTGTTAACTCTAGCAAGTGTATCAGGCATTAACAGGTCGATCTTTTGGTGCAACCACAACTGTGCACCAACAATTGGTATCAGAGCCAAAGATGCTAGCTTCGAATCCCCTCAGGTAATGCTTAGGGGGAGATTGTTGGTAGCTGGTTAGTGCTCCCCTCAAGATTCGTGACATGGACTAACCACCTCCCCTGGATTCATTAACTCTAGTAGTTGTATCAAGCATTAACATTTTGATCTTTTGGTGCAATGGAAACTATGGGCCAACAAGTACCTATAGAGTCATTTTCCTACTCTACGCTTTTGATCTCACTAGATCACAGTCTGCTTCCTTGATGGTTTAGGTATACATTTCTAACTCTTCGATCTACTTTACCAAATAATCATCGATACTTGTGCTTGCTAAAGTGGGGGGAAAATGTATAGGAGAAAATTTTCACCCCTTGTGTAAATTCTACTTTTACATAACCCTCACCTTAGAAAATAAAATTTGAAGGTGAAATTCCACCTCACCCACCCACCTTCCATCCACTTGGTGCATGTTTTATGTGTCAGTGAGGGAATTTTTGTCAAGGATGCGAGTGTGACACATGGAAATCTATGTGGTACACTATTGTACCTAACAAATTCATGTGTCTAGAGTCTGCAAGAACGTTACACACCTCATTAGGGTTGAATTATAATGCCTCTATGCGATGAACCGACCTAAAATGACTCCTTTTTTCCTTTAAATCCATTCTATTCACTATCACTTCATCTCTTACACACTCATTCAATCTCTCATGCAATTCTCACTCAATCTCTCACACTTCTAGCACTCCATTTTCACAACTCCATTGAGCATTACAACAACTAGTTATTTCATCAACTTCATTCTTGCACATGTTACTCTACCATGTAGAAGATGCAAGCTTGGAGTCTTGTGAGACTTCCCTTCATCACCGTTGTGGCTGTGGCAACTTTTCCAAGTTCATTACCATGCATTCTACCTTCATTGGCCTTGAGTGCCTTTGAGTGGAGGTGGTATTGCATCACTTTACTTTCGCATTGTGATTTGATAGAGTAGCTTTTATCTTTTGTAGTGTTTAATGTATTCATTTCTTTCCTTTATCATACTTTCTACTCTGTTGCTTTTCTGATTGTCTGTGGAGGTGGAAACACCAAAATGGGGGTTTGACTGAGGCAAACCCCTATACAACCCCAACAGTTTCCCCTCTTGTTTGTGTTTAGGTGAACATGTGTGCGGAGCTCATTGGCAAATTGGTGCTTTTGTGAGTGTATATTCATCACTCTTGTGTTCATCTATTTACTTTATCATTACCATACTTATTTTTTGCAATTTATCATTTTGTTTATTTTGTTAAGATTAATCTGCTAGGTTTTTTAGTAGGTTTCTAGTGTTCTCTATTGCAGAGTATGTGCAGGATCATGATGGGCCAAAAAGTGGTGATATGATGGGTATGTGTAGGGTATGTTTCTGATAATTTTTTTAACCCAAAATTGATGAAACAAAAAGCGTTTTTAAAGGAGACTCTCTTTCCACCAATATAAATTATGCTTTAATTTGAATTTAATAAATAATATTATTTATTTTCATTTGAATTACGACAAAAGTCCCAATTGATAAGTTGATTGAAAACATTTATAGCTTTCAAATGGTATCACATTTTTGAATCCAAAACATGCTACTACATCTTAAGTGTTTTGCATTATAGATTAAAAAATTGAATTTCACAAAGCTTGACCAAGTTAAGGTGGATTGATTTAATTTATTGTAATCATAATCAATATTTACTTGGAAAAAATTACAAAAAATATACATCACATTGGGACATGAGTCCTCTATTTATATCTAAAATATTAAAAAAAAATTATCATTTTATTGTGGTTAGGATGGTCCCATTGCACCTACTCTCTATGTTTTCCCTAAAATTTAGTAATATGATTGAATAAATTTTCCACCAAATAGATTTAAAACCTAGTAGTTTACAAACTAAATTCAATTTTCTATAGATTTTATTCTTACATATTTTTGAGATAATATAGATAACTTATTCAATTTTTTATGTCAAGTTGCCTAACTCTGATTTTTCTAAATTTTTTGCCACTTAAGGGCTTGTTTATTCCATGATGATCCTACACATACCCTAGATTTTATGTTTTTTGACTGTATAGATGCCAACGTTCCAGAGAGATGCAAACATGTCATGCTATCATCCCAGACCCACATTTTTGTCCTTGGATAAAGAGTTGTTTGAGTTGCAGTATTAACTCCAAAAACCAACTTGTCTAGCCCCAACTAGATTTTTGGATCTATAGAGTGACATAAGCAATTGAGAGTGCCCTTCATTCTCGATCCCCATCCCAAAGCATCTGCTAGAGTGAGGTAAGTTAGGGCATCCCTCTACTCTATTGGCATATGATGGTTGTGGACATGATTTTTGGTTGCCTATGTTGTCATTGATGACAACTAAAGTCTTTAGTTTGGTCCATAGTATCAGTCATGATCGTACCAGAAAAAGATCTATGTTTTCGTAGTTTACCGGCTAAACAAGACATCTAGTTAGTCTGTTGATTCAGTCACCTCACTAGATCATCATTTTGTTGTGTGGATCTACAAGGAAGGTTTCCCAGCATGTATCTTACTCAGCTGAAATTTTTTTGTGGCATTACTGCTATCAAAGCTCAAATGAAGAGGTTCGGTGGTATAACTCATTTTCTATTCTTCTCTTGTGGCCAACATGCTCAATATCTTAGATCGCGGATGTATATGGAGTAAATGTTTTTTTTATTTTCTTATGTTTGAACCTTTGTTTGGGTCCCTACTATGAGTTTAGCTGACTTATATAGGTGTGCACTAAATTATGACTTATGATTTTGGCCAACTCAAGGAAAGCCATTATATTTTGCTTCAAGCTGACATATAGTAACATTGATGATAGCAGATTTATGAAGATTGGTACTCCATCTTTGATGCAAGAATGTGAAAAATGAAGGCTTTTGTTGAAGTGCAGAACAGAGCATGAAAAAGAGTGTGATCAAAGAGTAGATTATGTGCTTCATTGGAACTAAACTCTAGCATTTGAAGATGTTGTCCCATTAATTCAAATTTTCTAGCAACATTTTATCATATGTATTCTAGGCAGTGAGCCTCTATTTTGTTGAGCAGTGAGCTCTAGCCACTGAGCCTGAATGCAAGTGCATTCCCCTTTTATCTTTACTTTTAACAGAGTAAAAAATTTATGGATTAATCTCCACTGTGTTTTTTCCCCTAATAGAGTTTCCACATAAAAAAATATTTGGTGTTATGGTGTTCATTATTGTGTGCACATGTTTTTATCTATCTTATGCTACTGATACTGCATAAAGCTCATACCTTGTAGTAGATGGTTTTTAAATTTAATATGAATAGTAAAATTGTTGAGCACTGATTCACCCCCCCTCTCAGTGTTCCCTGCATCCAACAATTGGTATCAGAGAAAGGTTCCTCTTCTAAAGCCTAATAGGTTGAGGTGGATCCGGTGATTACAATGGATGCTAGTGGTCTTCAACAACAGCTAATGGTGGCACTTGATGATCTTGATCAATCCAAAGCAGAAGTCATGGAACTTAAAGAAAGTCTTGCAAATGCTGAAAAATTAATTCAATCACTGAAAAGAAAGATAAGTGATTCAAGAGAAAAGAGGAAGGAACTATGTGATCTGCTGAAGAAAAAAGAAAATAAAGGCTAAGATGATGTGCATTTAAATCAAACCTTAAAAGAGATAACATGAGAATGTGAGAAGCTAGCTAAGGATAATGCAGCCCTAAAACTTGAAATGGAATCAATGGTGATGAGGTTTAGTAAAGAAACTAAGCAAAGAAAGAAGAATGAGGAAAATCTAGCCCAGTCCTTGAAGGATAAAACTGAGGAATGCATCAGAATTAACAGTGGATTCATTCAGCTAGAAATGGAACTACTACAATCCAGAAGCAACGATCAAGAGCTTGAGAGATAGTTAGTAATTCTCACAAATGAGTTGGCTACTGCAAATTAATTCAAAGAAAAATTTAAGATTAGGTCCACCAAGCTTGAAGAAATAATTAAAAGTCAAAAATTTATAAATGATAAGCGAGGTCTTGGATATGAAGAAGGAGAATATTACGGATCTAATCAGAAGAATCTTGGAAAGAAGAACAAAGGAAAAAGACATCTGGTAAGGCAACCTTATGCTCAAAGATTTAATCGATATTGCTTTGCTTGTAATAAATTTGGACACATGACTTCTTAGTGTAGAAAGATAATTCCTAGCATTTATCATTTCCTGGTCAATGTTTTCAATGCAAGAAGTTTGGTCATAAAGCATTAGAATGTAGGAGAATTAATGTTAATACAAGTAACATTAGATGCTATTCCTGTGGAAGATTTGGGCATATTGCTAATCAATGCAGGGCAAGTGGAAATCAATGGAGAGGTTGGTATAGATAGAGAGGTTTGGTATGCTTTAATTGTAACAATCCTAGTCATATAGCGAAATTCTATCGGAACATAAATATGAATAAAAGAAGATTGGATTATCAGAGAAAGATTTTTCAGAAAAACAACAAAGGTAAGAAAAAAGATTTTGTGAGAGAAATAAAAGATTAGATGAAAAAGACATGGGTGAGAAAAACCGAATCTGATGATGGGAATAAGCCTGCACCGGAAGCCTCCACTGGTAGCCCTTCCAGTAACTGATGTTAGGCCAATGGCCTAGGGGGATTTTTTCATGAAAAATATCTTATACCCCCTGTGTATTGCAAGTGTCAAATTGGTGGATGTTGTCAGTCATTGAGTCACTTTCAAAAGGAATTATTGGAATTCATATGATGAACTAGAAGAAATTGGAAAAATCTGTAGATAAATCTTTTGCCTGCTGTTTGAATTTGTTGTGTCACCAAGACTTCTAGGGCAACACATTTAATGTGTCAAAAGTGAAAGTTAGAAAAGTTATATAAAGGAATTTTGAACTTCATTTTCTACACATTGTCTTGAAGAAGAACAAGCTCATTGGCATTTTTCTGCTCGTCTCAAAGGATCGAAAGGATTTTGGGTAGCAAATCTTAAGGCATTTTTGTTAATCATTATCTTTATGGATTTTGTGGTTGTCTGTTCAGAATATAATCATGAAGCAAATCAAAGGTGTTGTAACCCTAGATGAGTATAATAGTTAGAAGATTAGGGATGAGCAAAATTATTGTCACTCTCAGATTGGAAAATACTTGAAGGATCTAAACATGGAAGCCTAGATATTTGGTGCAAGTTCCCTCATTTTGTTAATACAAATATTGTTTGGATTTTCTTGAATAAATTGGATGGTGACACCATTACATTGGACAAACCATATCAAATCACTAAGCACGTGATCGATAATCTAACTAGACTGTGTAAAGATGGTGACATTCTGAATAAAAATTCAATTAGAAATGTGGAAGTTAAAACTCTAACCGGAATCAGGGGAGATCAAAGGGAACTGATAATTTCATCAATCAAGGACTGCCTAACCAAGTATGTGGCTTATGGGATTTCATATAAAATCTATTTCAGGAACCGTGAGGGATCAACTTCAATTGGTGCTACTTATATTGCTCATAAGATGATTATTGAAGGTGAGAACTTTGATTTGTGTAGCTTGTTGAAAGAATAGTTGATGGAAAATGTCCAATTGACTAGGGACATTGATTATTCTTTTAGGTTTGGTACTTTAGCAACATGCATCTTAATGTATTTTCTGAATTGTCTACCATTAAAAGATAATGTGGTATGGAAAGAGTATATACCTATTTGCAAACAAATTTTCAATCATTACAACTAATGAGATTTGGAGAAGGTGGTGCTTCACTCCCAACAAGAATAACTAAGATTAGATTATCTTTTGGGAAGGGAGAGAAAGAGCATAAAAGTAAAAGAGTTTCAGATGATGTGACTCCTTCTGCACTCAGGCCTGCAGAGACTAAAAAGCAAGAAATAAGTCAAGTGGTTGTGGACATAAAGGGTGAATCTTCTGAAGAGTATATTCCATTAGATTCTCCAAAACCAATTGAACCAGAAGATGTTGTTGACAGTTAGGAGGAAGAAGCTTTGTTTAAATCTAAAATATTAGAGATCATTCACAGAGAGAATGGCATGCAAAAGGTGTCTAAAATGTGGTTAGAAAAACCATCTTTTGAGTAGGACCTTATTGAAAACACTTTAGCAAGATTCTTTATGGATAATAATGTGGAATTGGGAAGCTTACACAATATTCTCCCAAATGAAATGCTTGAGTGTGTGAAGATTTATATGGAATATGTGCCCTCAGAAAGAAAAGAACTGATAATTTCTCACCTAAAAATGCAGTTTAGGTTATCTCTCTCAAAATTGAAGAAGAGGATGAGTGAATTAAGATAGTGCATCTATTCTACAAATAACATCTTCAACTACTACCTAAAGTGGCCCCATGTGACAAGGATAGTACAGTATTTTAAGAAGTTAAAGAAAAAAGTGTAGAGTGGATGTCATAAAGTTTTTTCATTGATGTCAAAGGGGGAGAGAATGGAGTGAAAAATTTATTGGCATCTTTAGGGGGAGTAGCAATTTTTATATAATACTTTTTGAGTTTTGGGAACTTAGTAAATTTTTCACTAAGTGTTGCCATCAATGCCAAAGTGGGAGATTGTTGGCATATGATGGTTGTGGATGTGAATTTTGGCTACCAGTGTTTTCATTGATGGCAACTAAAGTCTTCAGTTTGGTCCACAATATCAGTCATGATCATACCGGCAAAAGATCTATGTTTTTGTAGTTTACCAGCTGAACAGGACATCCGGTTAGTCTGTTGATTCAGTCACCTCACCGAATCATCATTTTGTTGTGTGGATCTGCAAGGAAGGTTTCCTAGCATGTATCTTACTCTGTTGAAGAAGTTTTGTGGAATTACTGCTATCATAGCTCAAATTAAGAGGTTTGGTGGTATAACTCATTATGTATTCTTCTCTTGTGGCTGACATGCTCAATATCTTAGATTGCAGATGTATATGGAGTAATTTTTTTATTATTTTCTTATGTTTGAACTTTTTTTTGGGTCCCTACTATGAGTTTAGCTGACTTATATAGGTGCACACTAAATTATGACTTATGATTTTGGGCTATCTCAAGGAAATCTATTATATTTTTCTTCAAGCTGACATATAGTGACATTGATGATAGAAGATATATGAAGAAGATCGGTACTCCATCTTTGATGCAAGAATGTGAGAAATGAAGGCTTCTATTCAAGTGCATAATAGACAATGAAAAAGAGTGTGATCAAAGAGCAGATTGTGTGCTTCATTGGAACTAAACTCTAGCATTTGAAGATGTTGTCCCATTAGTTCAAATTTTGTAGCAACAGTTTATCATATGTATTCTAGGCAGTGAGCCTCTATTTTGTTGAGCAGTGAGCTCTAGGCAATGAGCCTGAATACAAGTGCATTCCCCTTTTATTAACAGAGTAAAAAATTTGTGGATTAATCTCCACCATGGTTTTCCCCTAACAGGATTTCCACATAAAAAAATATCTGGTGTTATGGTGTTCATTATTGTGCGCGCATGTTTTTATTTTTTTTATGCTGCTAATACTACATAAAGTTCATATCTTGCAGTAGATGGTTTTTAAACTTACTATGAATAGTAAAATTTGTTGAACACTGATTCACCCCCCTCTTAGTGTTCCCTGCATCCAACACACTCTCGGCTCTTCATGACCTGGAGCCTTGGTGTGGTTGGTCCCCATCTCTTACACTTCTACATCAATTTTTTTTCTAAGTTAGCCTTTAGGACAGAAGCATGCCACACAGACATATGGAAGATGTGCTAACATCTGAGGCTGAATACTATGAATGTTGCCTAGATGAAAGTGGATAGGGCAACTTCAATGCAAATAGAGGTTGTCGATGTGGTGTCAGGATGACAGTGTGCCATCCAGACACCTACATTACTCTCAGAAGGGAAAAATTAAAAAAATCCATAGAATGACAACTTAGGGTCAAATTCCTCATACTTCATCAACCTTGCTACCCTTGGCTATAGCTCTGCAAAGCTGCATGATCCTAGGCTCTACATAATTTTGTCGATGTAGACACTAAAAATTGTCCTTCGCCTATGAACCCACCTTTTCATATCAATTCCTCCTTCTACTTGCATAATTAAATAATTTTAATTATTTAATTATACTTTAAGGTCATATTCCTCTATTAATTAAATAATTCTTAATTATTTAATTAATTCATTTTTTCCTTTATTCTTCCCTTGATTAATTAAATAAATTTTGTTTATTTAATTACGCCACTAATTAGCCCCTTCCTTTTTATAATTAAATAAATGCTTATTTATTTAATTATTTAATTATTCACTATCCTCTTCATCTATAGTTAAATAAATTTTATTTATTTAATTATTTACTAATTTATTTCATTTTCATCCACTTTTGAATTAAATTATTATTTAATTTAAAAGTCAATGTTCATGTCACATGTCTTTTATAATTAAATAATGATTTTTATTATTTAATTATTCACCTTCCCTCCCAAATTAAATAATTTTATAATTATTTAATTTTCTCCAACAACCTCTTTTTCTATGCCAACCTCATTATCCATGCCATTCTTATCTTCTCTTGTATCATTCATTTTCCACCCTTGATTGAATTATCTTATAATTCAATCTTGGCCATTAATCCTTATCATTGCTCTAATTTTTCCCTAACCCTATTTCATACTACAACTTTTAATCTTGGCCATTGATTAAGACATCTTATTGACATCCAATCTCAACCATCAATCCAAATCAGACCTTGTCTATAAATCAACCCTCTCATAAGCCATTTGGGGGGTTGATTCTTCAAATATCCTTATGCTGCCAAAATCATTCTTGAATCATTCATCCATTTATATCTATCATCATTCATCTATCATCTCCATCTCAATGTTATGTTGCTGAATTGAGCAACCAACATATCAAATCAATTGAATAATTCATCCATCATTGTATCTATTTGAGGTATTGAAGATTTGGATTAGGTAATGCATGTTATTGTTTAATCATTTTTATTTTATCCAAATTTGTCATATACATTTTGGTGAACCTGATGTGAACCCCCTAAATAATTTTTACCTCAATATTTTGACAAATTTTGAGGACTTTTGGAGTTGGATCCTTTTATTTCCAGGTTTTGTTAACTTTTTGTTGGAGGTTTTGCATCATTTTAGGACAAAACCCTAGTTTTCAAATATTCAATTGTATGATCTCTCAAACGACTATAGATATTTTCACAGAACAATTTACATAGGTTGGAGACAATATCAAGATCTTCCAATATGAAAATCAAATTTGTTGGAGCTGTTTTGAATTTTTTATAATTTTTTTGTTATTTTTCATGAAAAATCAATTTTGAGAGAAAATTAGTGAATTTTTTGGATACTTTTATATTTTTGGAAAGCTCTATGAATTTTAGTAGGGGTATATTCTTTATGTTTTTAATTGGGGTGAAAAATAATTAGACAAAAAATAGATCTTTGAAAATTAGGGTTTTACAAAGATTTGCTTATATCTCACAAATGATTGCAGATATTTTCACAAAAAAAATCTTCATATTTGGGATGATGTTAGGCATCTTCAGTCCAAAAAATTATAATTTTTAGACCTATTTTGAATTTTTAATATTTTTTTAATGATTTTTCATAAAAATTAATGTTGGGTGCAAAACAACAATTTTTTTCAGATTTCTTTACATTTTTGGAAATCTCTAGAAATTTTAGTAAGGGTTTGTTCTCTGTGTTTTTATTTTTGATGTAAAAAACATTTCCAAAAATCAGATTTTTCTTTACTAGCTAACCCTCTAATATTAGTGATCAATTATCTTGTTAGGGTTTTGGCTTTGTTGTTGGTTTTGTGAATGTGCAAAAAATAATAAACACTTCAAAGGAAAAATTGGATCAAGTGGATAAAATTTGGAGCTAAAGAAAGTCTAGGTGCACACATTCCATCTTTCATCTCTAATCATGCTTGTCAACACACTTCAATTTGGGGCTTAAAACAAACATCTTGTTTGCTGTCACATCATTGAAATTGGGCTTAAAAAGAACCATTTTCTTCCAACACACATTTTGGCTTTGGGTTAGAAACAACAAGTGCTTCCATTGTTTGCTTACACATGTTTCATTTCTAAAGGGAAATTAACAAATGCTAGTGTGAATCAAGTGTGTGTGTCCTCCAAAACACCTCACTTGGTTCACTTTTGTAATACCCTTTTTAGGAGGTCTGCTTGGAGAACACACCCCCCCAAGGGATTACCTCAATCAAGGAGTGAATCCAAAGACACACCTCTTTAGGAGTTGAAATCTTGTCACTCTTGGCTAAGCCTCAAAGAAATTTATACCTTTGGGAAGTGAAGGTGAAGGGTGGGTTACCCCTTTCTCCCAGCTGTGTGGTAGGATTTTGCTTTCAAATCATCCTTAGTCAACCTTGTGCATCATAGCTCAAGACCTAATTGGCCATACCCACTTGACTAGAATTAGACTTCTTGTTGTGCATTCAAGTGTTTGCTTAATCATAGCATTTAATCTTGAAAGACAAATTTATCATTGTGTTTGGTATATGTGTTCATGCATTTACATGTGAGATCTTGTTTTTGATATTTCCCAAGTCAAACTTCCAATAAATATTTTCCACATCATCCAAATCATACAATCTTGTCATTCCACATCATATCCTAATCATCATCATCTCTTTAATCCAATCAACATCATTTTACACCATGCAAACATTAGAAGACCTAGTATCGCAATTGCAAAACCTCCTCTAATCACTTTATCAAGCACCACAACCCTTAGACCAAAAAATTATAAATGGGATCCAAGACCTCATCCAACGATTTCAACTTCAAAACAACAAATCACCTCAAATGAAACAACTCATAGCACAAGCCCAATACCTCATGGCCACTTGTCAAATCCAGAAGCACGACATCAAGTCCAATCGCCACATCAACAAACTTCTCCTCAATCCTAGTTGTCACCTATATCATCATATCAACCTCATCCATCCATATATAATGTTACCCCTTCATCAACTTATCACACCGCTTCTAATGTCAACCCTTATCCATATCAATCCACCTCCCAACAACCATTATTCTATGCAACTCCTCCATCACTATCACAACAACAAATCATACCCCAACAAGTCCAAACACCATTACAACATCAACACATTCAACCACAATCCTATGTGTTTCCTTCATCATCATGCCAACCAAACCCACCTACCTATCATGTCAATGCCACATCAGCATATCCACCGATATCATAATAAGAACATAGGAGCCCAAGTTCACCTTGGAAACAAAATCAAGAGCCTTTCAATTCTCATGTTCCATTTGACAAGGGGAACACCAATCTAGTTCATGCACCCTATAACTTTATCACACCACCATCCAATCAAATGCCTATCCCTAAGCCACCATGTCCTAGTCTTAATCCTAAGCCTATAATACCATCAACTATCATTTTACATCAACTATATTATCCATCTACCCATACACTTGCAAAGGATGTGATCCAATGACTACTAGCATGGAATAGACCATCCCCATGTCAAGCACCCATTAATGAGCTTACCAAAGAACCTTTGAATTCCATGCCTATTCCTCCAACCCCATCATGTAGTCTCCCCCTTGAGCCTATTCAAGAGTCTTCCCCATTGAGCCTAAGTCAACCTCCATGATGTCTCAATGTTGTTAACCATCTAGAACATGTTAAGCCCATTCAAGAGTCACCCCCTTCCACTTCCATTCAAGCAAGCCAACAGTTATGTCAAGAGCATTATCCTATGCATGAGGAAACATTAAACTCTCATTCTAATCAAGATCTAGGCCTATATAATGATCCCACTCATAACATACTTGGTCCTATTTATGATCAAGCTCCCCTCTATGATCTTACCTATGACCAAGAAGGCCATGATGATCCTCTTAGCCAACTTTATGCATTCCATGGTCAAGAGCCTATCACTTCACCTATCCATGAGAAAGAAACCTCCATTGCTCCTATCCATCCCCTACCTAGCCCTATCCATTATCCATCAACATCCACTTCCCTTGATGAGACATATGCCTCCCAAGCACATATAGAAGATCAAACAAATACCTTGGATCTAAGTGAGCACAATGCTAATCAAGATCCTAATGATCCTTTGTCACCTACTATCGACCCCATTGCAAGTCCTCCATCATGTCCTATTGGTCTTTCCACCCTCATTCATGAATGTTCCTCCTTAGAATAACAACAACCATTATCTTCCCTTTCTTCATTTTCTCCATCCAAAAAGGAACTTGTGTCTAGTGTTCTACCTACACCTAGTCCCATTGTCCATTTCATACTCCAAAACATGAACCACCAAGGTAAAGGTCTAGAACTTCATGAAAAAAGTATTTTGGAGCCCATCCATGTCAAAGTCCCTTCATTCTCTTATGTCCTTGGATATACACTCCAAGGGCGCCAAGCTCAAGATGTTGGTACTTCCTCCTCAGATTCCCACTCTATTCAAGAATCTCATACTCCCTCCCACAAGTAAAATAAAATTTGTAAAAATACTAAGTCTATGTGGGTACCTAAATCACTTCATCACCCATCTCCTAAGAAAACATCTACATTGTGTCCTACACCCCGTCCACATCAAAAGCTTCAACGTTTATCATAGTGTGTGCAACCATTGGTCATGGTTCCCTTCCATTTCAAAAAAAATCCACATACCTCTATTTCCTCACCCTTCACTCATTATCCTACATATCTCCCCCACCATCTTCCTATGGCCCATGCTTTTGGCTAAGCCTCCCCATTCATCTTTTGCATAAGTCCTATATAATACCTATCATAATCCACATCATAATCCACATCATAATGCATTATCTACCTAGTCTATCTCCCTCTAGTGCATCCCCCTACCAACATTTATGAGCACATTTGACATGGTCCATGCAATGGCATCCATCTCTAGTGGGACTATCACCTTTCATGGAACTAAACACTTGAGTCCCTCCTATCCATATTCCCCTTCCCCTAATCAAAAAATCAAAAAAATCAAACAAACAAAAAAAAGAAAAAAAAAAGTAAAGAGAAATCCCTTTGTCCAATAGTGAAAACTTGGTAAAAAAGCACCCTGGATAAGTACCATGATGAAAACCTGACAAATAGGATTCATGTGTAGGTTGATCTTCTATGTCATTTACACTTGGGGGCATAATGCCTCACATATCCAACCTATCATTTTCATGTCATATCATTCTATATTACCATCCTACCATATTTATCCATCATACATACCTATCATATTGAGTCCACTTATCCACCCTTCTCCTTTTGATCTTGATGAATATATAGGGGAAAATTGTTGAAAAATGTTTTGTATATATTTTGATATACATCATCTTTTCCAACCAATCATATCATTATCCTATTGTCATAAGCTTTGTCATGAAAAATATTGAGTATTGTACCTAGAATGGGGCATGCTATTCCTATGTGATATAGTCTTTGGAGATCACATCCTTGATTTCTTATGATGCATACATCCATTCCATTCACTATGACCTATTCTTTTTATACATCCATATATCATGAGCCTTTTATCCCCTATCTTATCACCCACTCTTCCATCCACCAATCTCATCTATCTCCTTGCACCTAGACTTGGTTTTCCCTTGCCATTGGTATCTAGCACAAAGGTTACCCAAATTTTCATCCATTGACACCTTGAAACATTTCAAAAATCCAAAAAAATCAAAACATTTCAAAAATCCAAAAAAATCAAAACATCTCAAAAATCCACAAAAATCAAAACATTTCAAATATCCAAAATCAAAACATTTCAAAAAATATAGAAATATCAAAATATCCCCAAAAATACAAAAAAATGGAAAAAGGTCTTGAAAAAAGACAAAAAAATCAAATAGCCAACAAAAATCCAAGCAATAAAATCAAAACAAATCACTTCGTCCAATCAATTCTTCAAATCAATTCAACACATCAATTCAACTCCTTCAAATCAATCTTCAAATTATCAATCAAACAATCCTCTAATCAAATTGCTCTGATCTAAATCATTCCAATCACCTCAATTCTTCTATTCAATTCATCCCATCTTGTCATCCAATCAAATCATCATATCATTCCAAACCATTTCTTCAAATCAAATCAATCAAATCAATCCAAGCAATAATCCAAATGCAAGGCAATCCTTAATCCATACCAATCAATTCGATCAATCTTGCCAAATTATCCAATCATATCCTTTGGTCTTGATCCTAATATTACTATAAACCCAATCAATCAATCAATTATCATCATTCTTGTGTTGATCTAGGGATATATCGTGGATATGTGCAGGATCATCATGGAAAAAACAGGCCCTGAAGTGGTAAAAAATTTAGAAAAATTAGAGTTAGGAAAATTAACGTAAAAATTTATATAAATTATCTATATTATTTCAAAAATATGTAAGAATAGAATCTATAGAAAATTGAATGTAGTTTCTAAACTACTAAGTTTTTTAAACAAAAAAATCTATTTGGTGAAAATTTGAAATTTCAATGTAGTAGTACTTAAATTTTAGGAAAAATAAGAAGTAGGTGTCCGTCTGACCACCCTAACCACAATAAAGTGATAATATTTTTTTATAATATTTTAGATATATTTAGAGGACTCATGTCTCGATGTGATGCATATTTTTTTGTAATTTTTTCCAAGTAAATAAATAATTATGAATTTTTTATTACAAATTTTAAAAAATATAAAAAACTTATATGTCTGACCACCTTAACTTTGTCAAAACTTCATGAAATTCAATTTTTATTTTTTTAATCCTATATTATGTGAAGCATAGAATGCGACACATGTTTTGGATTCATAAAATGTGATACCATTTGAAAGCTATAGATGTTTTTCAATCAACTTATCAATCAGGACTTTAGTCATAATTTGAATAGAAAATGAATAATAATTACTTATTAAATTCAAAGTAAAGCATAATTTATATTGGTGGAAAGTTGAGAATCTCCTTTAAAAACCCTTTTCGTTTCATCAATTTTGGGTAAAAAAAGAGTTGTCATCCACATTCCCATCATATTGCCAGTTTTTGGCCCATCATGATCTTGCACATACCCTCGTTCCTCACAATGACAACACTATCATCATCAATCAAAATCAATTAATCAATTACTCATCAATTTGTAGCTTGATAGGGGGAATACCTTGTTTCTTTTTATATCATTTGTGCATGCTTGCTTGTGTGTGTTATTATTTTTATCTTGCATTTGCATCAAATCTGAATTATTCTAGCTAATATTCATATCTTGTATCTAGACAGGGTTGTATTACGCTAGGGCATGAGACCAATCGTCACCTTGGTCCTTATAACTTGGTGCATCATGCCTAGTGTTACATCAAACATCATGGTTGTTCACTTTCTTGTAGCATAATGTATCATTCATTTCCTTCATCCACTTCCTATCTTGCATCATTCATCTTGTCCCTCCTTATCATTTCATTTCGAGAGCATACCCATGTTTGTCCAACTCGCCTATGCTCTCAAGGGGGCATCATCATCCCATCATTATCCTATTCTTATATCATCATCATCCCACTCTTATTTTGTCATGATCCTATCTTTCTATCATCGTCCATTTTCCTCTATCCATACTTTAGCTTCTTTGAAATGATGTTACTAGACACAAAGCTCATCATCTCGAACATCATCTCAAAGAGGGGCAAAATGTAGACACTGAAAAATTGTCCTTCACCTATGAACCCACCTATTCATATCAATTCCTCCTTCTACTTGCATAATTAAATAATTTTAATTATTTAATTAATTCATTTTTTCCTTTATTCTTCCCTTGATTAATTAAATAAATTTTGTTTATTTAATTATGTCACTAATTAGCCCCTTTCTTTCTATAACTAAATAAGTGATTATTTATTTAATTATTTTCATTTTTCTATTATAATTAAATAATTATTTTAATTATTTAATTATTCATTATCCTCTTCTTCTAAAATTAAATAAATTTTATTTATTTAATTATTTACTAATTTGTCATTTTCATCCACTTTTGAATTAAATTATTATTTAATTTAAAAGTCAACATGTCACATGTATTTTATAATTAAATAATGCTTTTATTATTTAATTATTCACCTTCCCTCCCAAATTAAATAATTTTATAATTATTTAATTTTCTCCAACAACCTCTTTTTTGTGCCAACCTCATTATCTGTGCCATTCTTATCTTCTCTTGTCTCATTCATTTTCCACCCTTGATTGAATTATCTTATAATTCAATCTTGGCCTTTAATCCTTGTCATTGCCCTAATTTTGCGCTAACACTATTTCATACCACAACTTTCAGTCTTGGCCATTGATTAAGACATCTTATTAACATATAATCTCAACCATCAATCCAAATCAGACCTTGTCTATAAATCAACCCTCTTATAAGCCATTTGGGGGGTTGATTCTTCAAGTATCCTTATGCTACCAAAATCATTCTTGAATCATTCATCCATTTCTATCTATCATCATTCATTTGTCATCTCCATCTCAATGTTATGCTACTGAATTGAGAAACCAACATATCAAATCAATTGAATAATTCATCCATCATTGCATCTATTTGAGGTATTGAATATTTGGATTAGGTAATGCATGTTATTGTTTTGTCATTTTTATTTTATCCAAATTTTTCATATATAGTCGATGAGACATTTTGTTGTCTTTTCTCTTACAAAATTCAACAAACTGCTTACTGTGAATAGTGAAAATGACCCTTCTATGGGCCCTCCCAAGTATATATAGGTCCTTTTGGCCCATTGTTTTTGGCAGACGTGGTCCTTCCATCCTTCCTATTTTTACCCCACCTAGATAGGGGAAAAAACAAGAGGGGGAATATGTTGGAAAGAGACACTGAACATATTTTCTAGTGTTGTCATTGATGGCAACCTTGTCAGCTAGTTGATCTGGACGTTGTATTTTGCTCATATCAACAGATAGATTAGAGATCAATGTTTATCTATTATGCTTGAACAAATCATCCGTTAAATCTATGTTATTTGATTCATATGAAGATTTTTTGTTATCATTCTATGTTTTGGATCTCAGGGAAGTTTGTTTGATACATAATCTATGTTATCTATAAATCTTGGTGCCTCATATCAATTTGTGTGGAAGTTAGAAGATCCGGTTGGAAAATTTTCTATTCACTAGCGTATGGAGGCCGACTTGGTAAATATAGTGTGTCGTAGATATTTGAGGAGTTATTGTTTAAGTTATTTTGTGTTTGAGCATTCTTTTTAGGTCAACACTTTGTTGTGGCCGACTCTTGTGGATTCACATTGAATATTATGGATGATTTGAAGCTGATGGTTTGTGAATATTTCTTATGTTGTTGGAGTTGACATGAAGTGATTAAATTCCTTGTAGTAGATATATATAAGAGATCTATTATATCATTTTGATGTGTGTTCTATGTGAGCTAATGTATGTTGCGAATATCAGAAGATCAGAAAAGTGATTAAGCACAGTTTCACTTGCATATTAAGGATTTTTTTTTGAGTTGTTGCAGAATAGAGTGGAAGAGAAGAATCAATATTAGGGAGAAAAATTTAATTGTTGATCCTAACTAGAACTATAATCAAGCATTTGTAGATGTTATCTTTCCCAATTCAATATTTTGGAAGTATTCCAAACTTTTGTAAGGAAATAAGCCTTTCTGATTTTGAGCAATGAGCTCTAGGAAGTGTGTCTGAATGCAAGTGCATTCCCATTTTGTAAACATCATTTTGAGTATACTTAAATAATATTGTGGATTGGACATCCACTGTGGTTTTTCCCCTAATAGGGTTTCCACGTAAAAATCCTTGTGTTATGGTGTTGTGGTTGCTTACTTTTTGTTTATGCTTATTTCTTTTGGTTGAATGTTATAAGTTCTTTGAAGATCAGATTATTAAAGTTAAATATTTCACAACACTGATTCACCCCCACTCTTAGTGTTGCTTGATTCCAAAAATTGGTATCAGCGCTTAGTTCCTCTGAAGGAGTTTAACAACTTGGGGAAGATCTTGGAAAGTGTTTCAATGGATTCAAGCAGTCTTCAACAACTACTTGTGGTGGCCTTAGATGATCTTGATCAGTCAAAATCAAAATTATGAGAATTGAAAGAAAATCTTCTAAATGCTAAGAGATTCATTGAGTCATTGAAAGATAAAATCAATAAGTCTAGGGAGAAGAGAAGGGAACTTTGTGATCAAATCAAATATAATGACAATAAATGGATTGAAGATGAACAACTGAGTCAAGCCCTGAAGGAAAAGATAGAAGAATGTGAAAAGTTTTCCAAAGAAAATACAGTCCTAAAGCATGAGATGGAATCTATTATGATGAGGATGACCAAGGAAATTGAAGATAGAAAGAAGAATGAAGAGAATCTCACACAATCCCTGAAAGAGAAATTTGAAGAGTGTAATCAAATTACTAATGGATTCATTTAGTTGGAACTTGAGTTGGAGAAATCCAAACATAATGAGGAAGAGCTTGAAAAGCACATTGTTGATCTCAGAGATTAATTTGCTATTGCAAATGAATTCAAAGAGAATTTTAAGGTTAGCTTAGCCAAGCTTGATGAATTGATTAAAGTTCAGAGGACTGATGGTGACAAGAGAGGTTTTGGATATGAGGAAGGAGAAAGTTCTAGAGCTGGAAAAAGGAGATTTAGACAAGGAAACTAGATGAACAATGCTGGAAGGTATCCGGTAAGACAACCTAATGCTCAGAGGTTCAATTGTTATTATTTTACTTGCAATAAATTTTGTCATATGGTGACTCAATGCAGAAGTAGAATAAACTCAAGTGGTCCATCATTTTCTAGTCAGTGCTTTAATTGTAACAAGTATGGTCATAAGTCAAATGAATGCAGAAATGTGATGAACAACTCTTATAGAGATGTCAGATGTTATTCATACAATAGATTTGGCCATATTGCTAACCAGTGCAGATCAAGAGAAAATCAGTGGAACAATTGGTTTGGACAAAGAAATGTGGTGTGCTACAATTGCAACATAACCGTTCATATTGATAGATTTTGCAGAAGAGGTCTAGTGAGTCAAAGAAGAAACATGCAGAAGGATGTAAAAGGAAAAGGGAAAGTCACTATAGATCAGATCAGGAAGCAAATGAAGAAGAAATGGGTAAAGAAGAGTCCCTCTATTACAAAAAATGAGCTTGCACCAGAACCTGCTTCTGGTAATTCCTCTGAGAATTAGTTTTTATGCCTTTGGCCTAGGGGGAACTGCCAAGAAAATATTTCAAACCTCCTACCAGTTATTGACACCTGGATGTGGATGAGCATAATGATTGCATTAATAATCTATAGATGTTGTCAATCAGTTGGAAAAAGTGTTTATGCAAAATTGAAGGTTCGTAGAAGAGTTATCTTTCATAGTATATGGAAATAGGGTATCCGGATGAGCTAGGGAAAAAGCATTTATCGTGACAAGAAGGTTAGGTATGCGAATGATAAAAGGCCATTTCTATCTTCCATTTGTCACTTTACATTTTGAAGAGCTCTAAAGTGAAATTCAACAAAATTTGGCGAGGATTCAAGTGTGAAGGAAATTCGAAGACCAAACTCTAATCCAACAAAAATGTATTTATCAGGAAAACTTGTAATCATGTGAATTTGTGGAAATGGCTACTCCATTGGTAGGTGAAGTCAAGGATAGACCCCATCCAAAATTCAAGTGGAATCCTTTTAGGTCTATTGAGACCGAGCCCTTAGGTGCATTTTTGTCCCTTCCATATGGTGTATTGCATATTGAAGATATTAGGGCATACATTCATGCTAATATTGAGGAGTTAGGAGGCTCGCAATTGCTAAATTTATATTCCAAACACATTGTTGGAGAGGATTTATGTGTTAATCCTGAATTCAAAATTCTAGAGGAGAAGAAGTTCATGCAGATTGTAAAATTCCTCGTGTTTGATGAAAGTGAATGGGTTTAGTATATCTTGAGTCAAGTTCATGCTGAATTTATGCTGTTGAATCAACCTTTCAAGATTACAAAAGAAGATGTAAGAGTTGTTATAGGTTTAAATTCTTCTAGTGGTTTTCCAATTCTGAAGTCCGTGAAGAATTAGATGGTCACTAACGTGACTAGTTTGACTTTTAATAGAAGAGCAATGAAAATTGATAACATCACCAATGTGGATGTGAAATTTTCCTTGATGGTCATTGGTTACAAGGTATATCACTCTAGCAGAGAAAATATTGTATCCAATACTACCATAAATGTTGTGTATCAGATGGTGAAGGAGAATGTAGAATATGACTTATGTGAGTTGCTTTGAAGTTAGCTTATGGAGAATCTTGGCAAGATAAAGAAGGACAAGAAGAATTCTTTTAAATACAATAATCTGTTGTTGTATTTGTTCTTTTATTTCATGAATGAAGTTCTGGGAGTCAGAAAAGTAGTTTGGAAAAGAGGTAGCAAGCTTGTTGGTGTTCAAAATAGAGATATATTATTCAACCTTGGTGATTTGCAAACTAGGAAAACTACAATATGGGGATATCTCAAGAAATTTTAGAATGCAATGCAAGCAAGGGAAATAATTCCTACTTCTATTGTGGAGAAGTATAAGGATACAATTTGTTTTATGGTGGATATTGATCAATTTTTGATGGAAGTAGCTGATCCTAGAACCAATTGGATTATGCCAATGGGATATGAAGTTGAGGAAGGAATCTTGGAGTTGTATGCACAACATTTGTTGAGTAAGCCTTAGGATCCAATAGAAGAAAGGTTTGGGACATATGTAGAAAAGAATATGCAAGTTGATGAATAGTTGAAGAATCCTATGATAGTCTGAAGAGTAAGAAGAGAAGTGGAAAGATTTGTAGAGAGAATACGTATATCTACAAAAGCAGTAGGAGAAGCCAGAAGGAAGAGAGAACAAGTTGAAAGTGAAAAAGGAAAAGAGCCTAGTAAAACTAAATCTACTAGTCTGGGAGCATCCTCTTCTTGAACTAGATAAACAAGGAGCTTTGCACCTCTATCTGGTCATGCAAAGGAGTTATCCCCTATAAAAGCTCAAGTTAAGGAATCTGGTAAAAGGAATAAGGATAAGAGCACAAGAGTGTATGAAGTTGTTTTTGAAGATGAAGAGAAAAAATATGATTATGAAGTTAGAGAAATAAAGCATATGGGCACTCAAGCAGTAACAATAGTCACTAAGGACAATCCCTCTGATGAAAAAGTGAAAACAAAGAAGAAGATGAAGCCTGAGAAACTAGGTATGTCTATAGAGGAAGTTGAAAAAGTTATAATAAAGGATGGTAATCTTAAGCCCCTATGTGAAGTATATGGTTCTTTTAATAATGTTGGTCAAAGAGTTCTTGAGGAGGCTACAATAAAATATTTGAACAATTTCAATATGACCCTTGTTGAGATAATGACATAGTTGCCTAAGGAATTGTATGAAATTTTGGAGATGAGAAGAGTAAATGCAAGAACTAAAGAAGAGAAAATGAGAGAGAGGATTCTTGCAAATCTAAGTCTAGTAATGTTGATTGAGGACATGAAGTCAATCCTACAAGAAGCTAAAAGACAATTCAAAAGAAAAACAAGGATAAACAAGCTTATGTTGGGAAGGACTAAAGAAGTTGCAAAAGAAACTGAGAAAATTCTTAAGGAAGTTTTGTTAAAGAACATAATTGGTGTTGTTTATGAAGAGAAGCATGTGGAAGATGCTTCATCTAGTCAGCTAAATGAAGAGGTTACAGTTGAGGACACTTTGATTCCTCCTGATGTGCATGAAACAAAAACACCTATGGAGATTGAAGCTCGGGCTAAAGCTATGTGGGTTGAAGAAAAGGTGATGTCAAGTGAAAAGGTTGAGGTTCCTAAAGGAAAGTAGGAATCTATGGCTGAAGAATCAGTGGTTGGGGAAGAGAAGGCTAAAGTTAAGGAAATTCTAGTGGAAGCAAGAGACACTACAGTGGCAGTGAAGAAATTTTTGGAAGAGCAAAAGGAAGAATTTTATCTTGAGTTGGGAGATGCCCCTATTCATCTGTCTACTTTATCCCCAATTCAGAAAATGAAAGTTGCATCATTTGCACAAGCTAAGGCTAGGGAAGAAATTCTGAAGTCCCACATTGAGGATAGTGAATTATTGAATCTTGCATCTGGTATACTGGAGAATATTGTGCCTACTCATGTTAAGGATCAATCCAGTTCCTCCTCCGATGAGCTGAAGAAACTTAATAATTCAGTAAGTACTCATTTTGAGTCACTTAAGAAGTCAGCCTTTGATAAGGTACAAAACAAGTTTGATGAAAAAAGTTTTAGTAGTCTGAAAGGTATGATAGCTAAAGATAAATCTCTATTAGCTACCTATGCGAATAATGTTCATAATGCTCTATCTGAAGGTGGAAAGATTTATAAGTTATGTTTTCCTTTGTCCAAATTTACTAAGGACAATAAGAAGAAGGTTAAGGATCATGAAAAAGAGTTAGCTGCTATTTTTGATGCTTTTGATCCATTAACTATTTTTGTTGGAGAGCAAGAAGGTCAAGTTATATCTCTACTTGACAAAATAAAGAGTCTGAAGCATGAAAATGACAAAGTTGTGGAAAGAACTTGTGAACTTAGAGGCTTAATTGGTCCTAAGATGGAAACTATATGCTTTGAAGAAAGCACAAGATGCTTTGGTGGTCCATGATCTGGTGAATCTTGAAATAGAAGAGATGCAATCTTATTTACTCTATGGTCACATAACTATTTTGGAAAGCCTTAAGAAGTGTTGGGATTCAAGCCTGAACCTGTTGAAAACCAATTTTGCAAATATTTTAAAGTTTGTATAAGCAGTTTTTGAAGTTTTTGAAGTTTTGTATTCAGATTCCCTATCTTTGCCATTGATGTCAAAGGGGGAAAATAGAATAGTGAAAATTTTATATTCATCTAAGGGGGAGCTGTGGAGTTGTAGTTTTGAGCTATGAATGAAGATATTTTTGAAGTTTTGGTTGGCAGTGTATTTTTGTCGATATTGATCCGACACTTATTTATTTTTCACTAAGTGTTGCCATCAATGCCAAAGGGGGAGATTGTTGGCAAGATACACTACACATATTTTTTGGTGTTGTCATTGATGGCAACCCTTGTCAACTAGTCGATCTACATGTTTCATTTTTCTCATACCAACAGGAAGATTGGAGATCAGTGTTTATTTGTTATGCTTGAAAAAAGCATCCAGTAAATCTGTGTTCTTTGATTCATATACATATTTTTTGTTATCATTCTGGGTTGTGGATTTCAGGGAAGTTTGTTTAGTACATAATCTATGTTATCTATAAATCTTGGTGCCTCGTATAAATTTGTGTGGAAGTTAGAAGATCTAGTTGGAAATTTTTTTGTTCATCATCATATGGAGGCCGACTTGGTAAATATAGTGTGTCGCAGATATTTGAGGAGTTATTGTTTAAGTTATTTTGTGTTTGATCATTTTGTTTTGGGTTAGCACTTTGCTGTGGCCAACTCTTGTGGATTCACATTGAATATTATGGATGATTTGAAGTTGACAGTTTGTAAATATTTCTTATTTTGTTGGACCTAACATGAAGCGATTAAATTCCTTGTAGCGGATATATATATATATAAGTTATCGATTATATAATTTTTATGTGTGTTCGATGTGAGTTGATGTATGCTGCAAATATCAAAAGATCAGGAAAGCGATTAAGCACAGTTTCACCTGTGCATTAAGGATTTTTGTTGTGAGTTGTTGCAGAATAGAGTAGAATAGCAGAATCAATCTAAGGGAGAAGAATTTAATTGTTGCATATTTCTTTTGGTTGAATGTTATCAGTGCTTTGAAGATCAGATTAATAAAGTTAAATATTGCACAACATTGATTCACTCACCCCTCTTAGTGTTTCTTGATTCCAATAGAATATACTCACTTCATCATATTTTTCTTCTGAACCACTGAATTTTTCTTAAGTATTCTTCTTGTTGTAGTAGCTTCTTCTAGTTTTTCAAACTAATTTAAATTTGAGTTTTATAGAATGAAATTTCATGTCTGGCACTATAGTTTCTCATTGAGCTTGATTGCTAGGGGGAATCATTAGTATCTAACTAATACCTCTATAATATCCTTTTTGGCATGAAAATTTGTAAAAAATTTAAATTTTCAGTCTTGCACTAATGTTCCCTTTTCTACTTACTTTAGCTATTTTTTCTTAAAAATTAGCTCACTAAAGTGGGGGTAAAATGTATTGTCGTAAAATTGTACCTCATTGAAATTTCTCATTTGTGCATTTGGCCCCCCACATTTATGGAGCTAGCTACATTTATGACAAGGACCTTATGAGTTGGAATTTCACAATTCCAACTTCATAATGGGAAACAATGAAGCATCAATAGTCTACGACCTCATTTATTGCAAAGTTGTGATTTGTATGCATGTGCGACGTGTAAGCATCCCCAAACTTTATGAGATTAAATGAGGAAATCTCACGAGTCTTTCCCATGACATATGTCATCGTGGTAGAATCTCGAGTTGTAACAACTCTTCCCACCCCATGCAACTTCATAAAACTTTATCTTTCACCTTCATTCTCATTCATTCTCTCATCGTTTGGCTTCACAACTTGCTCTCTCACTACATTCTCTTGTACATATCATTTCTATAGTGAAGCTTCTATCAGACTCATGTCTCATCAATAGCCAAGAATCTCTTGTAAGAACTCAACTTCATGTTCATCAAGCCAAGAGGAAGCCACAAACTACTGGTAACACTCTCTTGCTATCTTACATCTATTTTCTAGCATATTTATTGTGTCTATTTATTTTGTGATATGGGTTCTCCACCATTGTGGGGTTTTCTTTTATTACTTACATCTATATATCTTGTGATACAAGTTCTCCATTATGGGGTTTGCTTTTATCACTCATTGTGGACCTACTTTACTTTTTATATTTTCTATTCTCTATCTATCTAGCTTTTTGTGGAGGTGGAAACACCAAAATGAGGGTTTGATTGAGGTAAGCCCCAAAATAGCCCCAACACTTTTCCTCATTTTCTTTGTGTCCAGGTTGTTCATGAGAAGCTTTACATGAGGCTTCATAATGTAGGACCTTTCATGAGATTACAGTACTTCACCTCCTTTGTCATTTCTTTTCATTTTTTCTTTCTGTTAATTTAATAGAGCAGTCAAGCTTCAAATTCTAAGTAGGAAATTGGTTGTGTGAGCTTCGAGGCACAAGTTTAATTCTCCGTCCATAGAATATTCTAGGGCATCCCTAAGATGATAGAATGCCACACTGTTGTCTGAGTCCCACATAGATTTCCATTGTCCGAGAGCTACCTAGCTTGTCCTTGAGGCTTGTGTAATCTATTATTTCAATATTTGAAGTCTATCATCCGTAAATAGTTCAGAAACTCTCTTTTAACATGTTTTTTCAATCTCTTTCATCTTGAACCTCCATCACTTGAGTCTTTGTCATTGAGGTGATCAAGGGAAATTCGCTCCATTTAGACCTTTTTTGTCTTGGGACTTGGGAGTAGTGAATCCCTTCCTTCACACTTGATGATACACAAAGGAACTTTTCTTAATTTGAGGTTTCTTCTTGATTTTTCTTCCAATTAAAAAGGACTTTCCCTTGTATATAATCTTAGTGTTCTATCCTTTTTTACTCATGATTAGATTTACCTATATCCTAAAATGTTTACTAGGAAATCCCTACCTAGTGATTTTAGTTGCCAACATAGTTAACTTAAAAAAAACATATTTGGGTAATTTTTTCATTTTAAGGCACTATTTTCAACCAAGTGTTAGTGAAGATACTTGTTGCACAGGTTTTGGAATTCTAATTTGAGTGATAGTTCACTTAGTGTACCAATGAAAATCCCAAAAAAATAGTTACTTATTAAAATTCACCATGGAAGCTCCATCCACTTAACAAAATTATAGTCAATATATCAGTTAATTAATAAATATCATTTTTACAATCCATGAGATTCAATTGTGAAGCTTTAAGGAAAGACTATGTTTGAATTTTATGGATCTTTTGAAAAATATTTCTTCTAGAATCTATGTAACTAAGCCACTTAATTGAAAAATAATAGGTTTTAAGTAGATTAGATATCTCAATAAAGGAGAGGCCAAAGAGACTAATTTTAGAATTATTTTAGACAAGTTTGAAGAAAAGTGTCTTGTGGATCATCATAGACCCATGCATGACTTGTTGCAAGAAAATTTGTAGAATGGATTACATGCCCTATCAATTTTAAAAAACTTTTTTAGAAGGGGACATAATTAGACCTCAAGGAAATAGTATTGTAAAAATGGTTCCCCTCCACATTCTCCATAGCTATGATAAGTGATAGTTGAAAGGGGCATCAAAGAAGAAGTTTGCAAATTATGGAAGCTACTGGAAGCTAACTAAGTAGGGGACATATAGAAGGATCCCATGAACCCAACCTCTACCACTGAGTGGGGTGAGAGAGAGAATGTAACACAATTATTATTGTTGCTATTATTCATGGATTTCACTACCAACCAAACCTTGACAACTTTGTTGCCTATGGTTGAACCCACCTCCATGACTAATCTCAACCCTAATTGAAAAGAAACAGAAATAAAACCACTATACCAATACCTTCATTTAACAAATAAAAACATGATTGTTTTAGAATGAAATAAAACACACACAAAAATGATCCATTCATGTAGAAATTCCAAAAACACACACTGAATCCATGACAAATGAATTACCTCAAGATTTTACACAATTTATGTCATTTTGTCAATGAGCTTAATAAAAAAACTGATAGAGTTTGTAGGAAAAATAATACAAAACCCTACGCAAAGTAGAAATTTATGAGATAAACCAAAATAAATCTCTCTATAGTTGTCAATTGAATCTATTTACAACAAGTGAAAGGTAAATCTGAAAATATCGATGTTTTAGAGATGCTCGATTCTACAACTTGAGACAAGATTTTGGCAACCTACCCGCTTGTCAGTCGAGTCGTTCCAAAGGTTGTACACTACACCCCTTGTTCTTCTCTACGTCTGAGAAAATCTCACTTACGTAAACAAAGGTGGTGGGGATTGGACCCAATTGACAAATTTATCCTTTTCCACAAGCTAAGGATGAGGAGTTGACTTTGTTGTAAATATTTTATGCAAGTTTCTTTTTGATGTGTAATTTTGCACGGGTTGGAAATGCCTCTCGGCTTTCCCTTTAATTTAGCAACTATTAATCAATACTTTGCTTCTTTATTGATCTTTCTATATCTATTTTATTTTTCTTATTGTAACAAAATTAATTTTATTTAAAATGTGATTTTATTTTTTAATTTTATCAAATGATTTTTGGATTTATTTTCTTTTTTTGGTTGTTAGATATTGAAAAAAATATTAGACATATATCATAAATTCAGTTTTATTCTTTATTTCAAGGATATACATAAATGTAGGAAAAAGTTAGTTTGTAAACTAAACAATATAAATAAAAACAAAAAATGTAATATTGATAACACAAATAAATTGTTTGATGCATTGGTATACACTTGTCAAGCATCCTCCTATACATCATGAAATTGTGAAGGTATCCTATATGTCTGTCTTTGTATATATATCACACACACACACACACACACACACACACACACATATATATATATATATTGAACAGTATGAAAAATGGTGGAGTTGCTTTATGGCCTAGGTCATAGAACACCACTATTCACCAATTATCACTCAAATATGTCCTAGGATCCCAAATTGGATTGACTATCAGCCCAAAGGGTGAGTCAATTATCAACAAGGAAGACCTAGGAGGGGATTCTTTAAGTTTTGAGGAGTTCACCATCAAGCAAAAGATTCTAAAAGAAAATTTGACATTCAACTCACAAAACCTAGTAATACAAGCTAAATGAGGAGTGCAAATGATGAAATTAAGCAATAGTAAGTTAGGGTATGTATACTTGGGAATTCTAGAAATGTAATGAGGATTCTGGAAATGCAAAAATGTTGTCAAAATATGCTAGGGAGGACGAAGAATCCCTTATTGTTGTCTTAGTCCCGCTGCTATTTTTCTAGGCAGATGCAAAATATTTGAATGTCACAACAGAATCTAAAAGGATCTATGCAAAATACCTCTAAGAGGACTAAGACACCCTTGCTATTGGCTTAGTCCCGATCTAAATTTATGAAATCTTTGAACGTGATCATAAGGCTCAATGTTTGCACTTCCTTCTTCTTCTAGATCTTAGGTCCTGAAACTTCCAGACCTGGCTTGTAGGTGAGTTTTTGTGAAGATGACAACTTTTCAGTGCAACTTTGCACTTCAAATGATCTTTAAGTATTCAACTTAAATGTACAAACAAAAACATGTGCAAGAGAGGAAAAACTTGTTGATTGTTAGTAAATGGGGGTTTTCTTTGGTCAAACCCCTTGTTGGTAATTAAACCTTGGAGTGAAATATAATAATGAAGGGAAATGATGAATCATGGATAAAATGCAATGTTACAACTCACCAAATCCTTATTGTGAAATCTACAAACTTGTGTGAAGTGGCTAGCTTGAATGTCGATCATGACTTGAATGAATGCTTGATAGATCTTGAATTGAAATGCATGCTTGAATCAAAACCCTACATCACAAATGTTAGCTCAAAAACACACATGATGCAAGAATATCCTTGATATGATGCTTGAATCTTGATGATGGCTCCAAATGCACTATGAATTGCTCTTGAATGCTCTCTAGAATATGCTTAGATTGCTTGTTGGATTGCTAGGTGAAAATATGAGTGAAAGAACCTTGTATTTATACTTATCTATGATTAATATATGAAATTACAACACAACAAGATGACATATGAATTCATTAATTAAAGGAGGTTAATCCCCCCAATATTTGAAATTAAATCTTTAAAATACCTTAAGGGGGACTAAGATGACCTAGGTGGCATCTTAGTCGTGAGGCATGAAACTTAGGGCACAGACTCCAAAAATGGTCTCAAGACCTTTGGAGGACGAAAATGCCCTAGGTGGCATCTTATTCCTTATCCAAAAATCAAGGACACACAACCACAATCATTAAATTATCATTTACCCTTTGATGTTTGTTGGGATTAGTCATAAAAATATGTAACTTATTAGGCTTGTGGATGCAAAATAGGACCAATTAAGACATAAATAAGGATAAATAAAGCAAGGAAGGCCCAAAGAAGTGTAAAAATGCAAGGATATGCATTTTCCTACACTACATTTAGCCCCCACTTTAGTGAGAGGATGAACTTGCTTCAAACTCCCACTAACGTAGCCAACAACACAATCAAGAGGGGTTCAAATGTACAAATGCTAGTAAGATAGGATGACAATAATCAAGAGGGTGGCCAAGCCCCCAAGATCAAGATCCTATGGAAAACCAACATAGGCACAAAGGAACACACATGCAGATGATATATGAAGCCATAACCAAATCGCCAACATACACCATCAAAGATAAAGAAAGAAAAAGGAAAAGGAAAAAAAATGCAATGAATCAAGCTTTGATTGGCCACCCAGCATGTTGTGGACCGATTTTAGGCTATTTTTCCAAAAGAGGTTTACAAGTAGAACACATTGTCCACTAGAACATGTTGTCCACTATGCAAACAAAATGCACGCTCATAAGGGCTAGTGAAACTAGGTGTCCACTAGGTGAACCCCAAGAGGTCCATATCAAAGTCATATCCCCATGACTATGATAAGGAAAAAATAAAAATGAATGCTCACGAGGACTAGTGAAGCTAGTTGTTCACTAGGTGAGCCCCAATGGACCATATCAAAGCCATATCTCCATGACTTTAATAAGGGACAAAAATGCATGCTCACAAGGGCTAGTGAAGCTAGTTGTTCACTAGGTGAGCCCTAGGGGACCATATCAAAGCCATACCTCCATGAATTTAATAAGGAACAAAAAGAAAATGCACACTCACACGGGCTAGTGAAGTTAAGTGTTCACTAGGTGAGCCCTAGGGGACCATATTAGAGCCATACCTCCATGACTTTAATAAGGCACAAAAAGGAAATGTAACAAGAGAGAGGGATGTTCAAAGGGAACTTACTTAGTTCATGCGAGGTCTTAATCTTAGGGGACATTGTTCCTAATGTCTCCAAGAGAGGACCAATCAAAGGATAAAATACTTGCAACTTAGGGAATGTAGTGTGCTGCATCACCACTAAGAGGAATGTAATATGCTAAGATAGGTCAAGATCTTGAAGGACATTATGCCCAATGTCACCACAAAGAGAAAATCACATCGAATGAAGTAAGAACATCACATCAAGGAACATGGAAACAAACACCAAATGGAATCATGCCAATGTAATGCCAATGTATGCCCCCACTTTAAAGAAAATGATAAGCACCATGTTGTGAGCAACTACTTTAAAGTAGCCAAAATAATAAAAATAAATTTAAGGAAAAGAAGGTTTCCCCCAGAAATGCATAAGGGATCTATGGATTCGGGGTCAAAATCTGTCTTTGCTGTAATGATATTAGAGAGCTCAGAACTGTCATCATTCCCCAAATACACATAGAACTAAAAGAGTGACATTAGTGAAAATAAAGAAAAACCTTTTGGGCCAACATGGAAGAGAAATAGGGTGTCTCGATGCTTTGCGTCATCCCTAAAAGGAAAACAAAGGACAAAAATGAAAAGATAAATGAAAATAAAAGGTCAAGACCAATGAAAAGGGAAAGAAGCTTATGACATATAGAAGAGTGAAGGTACAAATAGAGGAATGCACATAAATAGGAAACAACAAATAGAACATCATGGGGGATCACATTACACACATGCAATCACACAAAAGAAAATCAGAAAGGAAAGCAAAAAGACTAGTAAAGCACATGCAAGTCAACCATCCAATAGGTCATCCATATCCAATTCTTGTTGAATATATGTGAAATGTAGATCACTAGCGAGAGGGACAACATCAAGCATTGAACTAGGAGCATTACCAAGTTCAACACGTGGTGCATCACTTGATTTAGGAGGATCACCACGACTATTATCGTTTAAGCTCATAGAAGAGGAGAATAAAAAATTCAACTCATTATGCACTTCCTCATCAATTTTATTAGTTTCTTCATTGTCATCCAAGTTTACCATAATAGGAGGATGAATAATGATATCCATAGAAGGTGTTGGTCCTTGTTGTGTTGAAGACATAGGAGCTATTGGTGCTAGTAATGGAGGAGGCTCAATGTTTATTACTTTTTTCAAGTTCAAATTTTGATTTTCTATGTTGTTCTCTTCATTCATCTTTCAAGCAATAGCACGACATATATGCCTATGCTATCTAGCATTTTTGTTTCTTTTATTATGGTTTTCAAGTTGTGTTTATGTAGGAGCGGGTTTTTCAACCATATGTTCCTTTTCTTCTTGAAAGGGAAGAATGAAAGAAACCATGGAAGGTTGTTCAACCACTTTCTCTTTGTCTTTATAAATTTTTTTAAGAGGCGGATTAGGACTTGTATGGTTCTCTCTTGGCCTTTTGTAGAAAATAGGAAAGGGATTTTTTATGGATGGGTCTTGGTTAGTCAGAAGGGCTTTAAGCTCAATATTGATTTCTTCAATGGGTGGAGGTTCAGTCATAAGTGGAGGAAAATTTTCAAGGGATAATTTGGCTTTGCATTTTGCTTTGAAATTTTGGTAGGATAAGAAAAGGAAGTCCTCACGGGGTCTTATAGGTTCCATGGGATTAGGCCAAAAATATTCTAAGGAAAAATTTTCATGGGAAGATGGAGGTATAAAGCCATTATGGTTCATAGTGCATATTTCATTGCCGACTGGAAAATTTAAGAACCTCTGGACAATGGATGGGACTTCATTCATGAAGCTAAGCCATTTGTAGCCTAACTTCACACAAAATTGATCCAAATTAGAGATGATAGAGAATGATACTAGATTCACGGAAAAAGTATCCCTTCTACTTTTCCTAGCTTGTTTGGGCCATCCTTGTGAATTAACCTCAATATTTCCCTAGTCTAGTGTTGTGATGTGCTCTACACATCCACATTAGGTTTTGGGCCCTTCCAAGCTGAATAAACTTAAATTTTTCCTAATTTAATGTTTTAAAGTGTATTTATTGACACCTTCACATTAAATTTAGGAGGCTTCTAAATTAAGTGGACCTAATCTAGTGTTGTAATGTGTTTTACACATTCATATGGAATTTAGGGACCTTTTAAGCTAAATAGACCCAATTTTTCCTTAATTTAGTGTTGTAAAGTGTATTTATTTATACTTTCACATTGTATTTTGGGCCCTATTCCATTTATAACCTTAATATCATCATTAATAGGCCCCTATGACCCCATATTATGCATCCCAAGACATATTTCAAATAGAAACCTGATAATATCAACATATAAACTTAATTTACACACTCCCCAACATTCTAGCAAGCAAAATAGCCCCTATGGGATCCATTTGCCACTTTGGATGAATGAGTCCCATCCAAGTGGGACTCATTTTCCCAACTTTGCGAATGAGTCCCATTTGGCCTATTTTTGAGGTTTGAGTGGGAAAATGTGGGTTTTATGTTCAAATTTCTTCTATGTCGGCCTTTGGGATCAAATAAATAGTCATTTAAGTGCATTGTCTATATAAGAAAGCTTTCAAATCATTATTTCATATAAGCATTCATGATATCAAGTTAAGCAAGCAATATTTAAACATTCCAAGACTTTACAACATCATCAAGAGAGCATTCAAGGGAAGAATTCCCCATCAATTATTGTAGAAATTCAAGATCCATCATCATTTCAAGCATATCAAGCATCAAGTATTGTATTGGGCTAGTGTTGTGATGTAAAATTGAAGATCCAAGATCAAGCATTATTTTACACCTATTGTCAAGATCAAGATCTACATCCTTCATGGCCATTTCATGTTAAGTTGTAGACTTACAAGACATCAATCAAGGTATAATTGTTCATGTTCCATGTCCTATGTTCCATGTTTCATGTTCATATTTTATTACCTCATCATTTGGTTTAATTACCTACAAGGGGTTTGACTAAGCCAAACCCCCATTCACTAACAATCAACAAATTTTTCTCCTCTTTACATGAGTGATTGCAGATCTAGGTGTCTTGGAACTTGAAGGATCATTGAAGATTAGATTGCAAACTTGTTGAAGTTGTCTCCCCATTTGCAAGGTCATAATCTTCACCAAAAAGACATCTACAACCCCAAAATTAGAGTTTCAGATTCAGAAACAAAGAGGAATAGAAAGAGTAGATAGTGAAGAAAAGATTCAGACCTTGAAGTTCCAGAAAATCCAAACTAGACTCATTCACCACAAGTGGCGAATGAGTCCCACTATAGGTATTTTTCATAATTTTTTGCAAATTCAAATACCCTTTTGTCCAAAACCCTCTCCTATGCAAAAATCCAGAATTGGGACTGATTCACCTAGAATGGCGAATGAGTCCCACTAGGTTAAAAAGTTAGAATTTCCAAGATTTCAGAGCTCCTTCCAGTCATCTTCAAATTTTTAGGTGCACACATTCTATTCTATAGCTTTTTGTTTTGTTTCATATGCATTTCTAGGCCATTTAAATCAAGTTTGCATCATATTAGGGTTTTGCATTTTATCTTGCATTTCATTGTCTTTTCCAAGTTTAAACTTGGTGGTGAACCCCTTATTAGATCATATTCATCCCCTAGGACAACCCTATTGCAAGATCTCTTTCTCTTTTGCATTGAGATCTCTAGGGTTATCCTTGAGTACAATATTTGAAAGTGGGTGTGATAACACTTAATCCATCATTGAATTAAACCCCATTTTTTGAGGTTCTAGATACATTTGATTTATTCGGTCCTACTTGTAAAGGGAGTGTGATCAAGCCCATCGTAGCATGCAAAAAACCATCATATGTTTTAATCCATGCTTTTGGTTTATCATATCTATGTTGGAAGTGGAATTACTCTGAGAGGGGGGGTGAATCAGAGTAATATATTTACAAAAATTTACGACTTGAAATGCAGATTTAAACCCTTTTTGATCTTGAACAAATAGTGTGACCTTATATATGCAATGTAAACACTAAATTTTGAATGATTGTATTAATGACTTAATCAAATATAACAACTCATGTCAAAGAATGAAGTACATTTTTCATATAATGATGAATGAACAATTTTTTTTAGTGCTTTCTTTTGCACAAGATACCACACTTATGGTAGAATTTAACATTCATACATTGAACATGACCAAATGAACTTTGATTTAAAGATAACTTGAAATTGTTGAAAAGTATCAAAGCATTCCATGAACAACTTTCACAAAATACTAAAAGAAAGATTATGCAAAATAGGCACAAACCACACAAAAGAGAGACACAAAAATTTAACGAGTGGAAAACTCTCTTTGGGTGGAAAAACCACTCCAAAATGCCTTGAAGGCTTAATCCAAAAACCGATTACAATATTTTCAAAGCACCAACTCAACACTGAAATTATGAAGTGCCAACTTCAATAGGAGCACCAACTCCACACTGAAATTCTGAAGCACCAACTTCAGTAGGAGCACCAACTCCTTTACAATGTTTCTCTCTACAAAATTTGCAAACTGTAAGGACCTTACAACTGCATTAATTATTTGCAATCACAATATCTCAATAGAATACAAGTATATGGATCTTCAATAATTCCCACTAAAAATGTGTACTGAATGAAATAGTACTAATGGAATTTCACTGAAATATTAAATCTTTGTAATCAAGATCAGAGATATAAAACTTTTAAACTCTCTTTTCACCCAGGTTCTCAAATACAAATGACATTGCTTTAATAACATAACCCAGTTATGCTCAAAAACCCTTTTCAACAATACTCTATTTTGTCTTATATCTTCTCATTACCCAGTCACGGCTTTGAGCCACATATTTATACAATGAACATAAAACAATTTTCCTTTGTAAAAATTTGTATCCACATTAACCATGGTTTTGTTAAACTAAAAAATAATGTAGTTAAATCATGATATCCATAATGGGTTTGAAAGAATAACCAAGGAAATTCAATGAATGCCATTGAACTTAAAAACTTTGAGTATCAACTCGGGTCAGGGTATGTGCAGGATCATGATGGGCTAAAAAGTGGCGATATGATGGTTTTTGTAGGGTATGTGGCTGACGACTTTTTATTTACCCAAAATTGATGAAGGGAAAAGGGTTTTTAAAGGAGACTCTTAGCTTTCCACCAATATAAATTATGCTTTACTTTGAATTTAATAAATAATTATTATTTATTTTCTATTTGAATTACAACTAAAGTCTTGATTGATAGGCTGATTAAAAAATATTTATAGCTTTCAAATGATATCACATTTTTTGAATCTAAAACATGTGTCACATTCTATGCTTCACATAATATAGCATTAAAAAAAAAGAAATGGAATTCATGAAATTTTGACCAAGTTAAGGTGGTTAGACATACCATTTTTTTTTTTTTAAGTTGTAATAAAAAAATTATAATTAATTATTTCCTTGGAAAAAAATTACAAAAAAATATGCATCACATTGGAACATGAGTGCTCTACTTATATCTAAAATATTATTGAAAAATATTATCATTTTATTGTGGTTAGGGTGGAAACAAACACCTACTTCTTATTTTTTCCCTAAAATTTAAGTACTACTACATTGAAATTTCAAATTTTCACCAAAAAGTTTTCATTTATAAAAAATAAACCTAGTAGTTTAGAAACTACATTCAATTTGCTTAAAATTCTATTCTTACATATTTTTGAAATAATATAGATAACTTATTCAAATTTTTATGTCAAGTTGCCTAACTCTGATTTTTCTGAATTTTTTGCCACTTAAGGGCCTATTTTTTCCATGATGATCCTACACATACTCGTCAAGCAACTTAAATCAGTTTTCATTAAATCTTAATCCACAAATCAGTTGTGTTAAAAAATCAACACAAAATATTTCATATTAAAAACCAAATACCTATCACGACAGCAAAAACATTACTAGCTAGCTGTGAAAACTCCATAATGGTCTAACTATGTAGCTCATCAAACTTCTAGCACACAGATAAGCTCAAAAACCAGTTGTATACTATAACTGCACATTCTCCATCACGGCGCTGGGAAATGTCTTTAGAGAAAAACCAAAAATAACATACTGAATGCCCTAACTTTCTTTTGAACCAACATTTTAGAATTCCTTTTCATCATTTGATAGAATTTGAAGTCCAGGATGAATTTAATAAAATATCAATAATAATCTTTAATCATATGCTTCCAAAGAATTGATAGAATAATTAACCAAAACATAATGATGATTGTCGACAAAAGCCTAATGACAAATGTTATTTCATTGCCATGTGAAATAAAGTCAAATGCCTTGAATAATACATAGTAAGCCTGATAAATGTGATCAATACACACAGTGAAGCCCAATCAATGATAATTGATATCCATTTAAATAGCTTTTATTTAAATCACAAATAAAAGGCCGATGAATCAAACATTATGACCATTGTAACATGGTAAGACTAGCTAGAGGATAAAACAATGTAAATCATATCATATGTAAATAGTCTGACTAATCAAGACAAAGCCATGTATGGCTTTAGCTTTATGTCACCAAATATAGCATATAATTGCTATAATAAGTACAAACCACTTTACTATATTTGATTACCCCTTGAAAAAAGAATGTTGCCATGTAAACCATCAAAGTGCAAATGTTAGAGTATTTCCTTTATGAAGAATACAAAATCATGCACCAAAATAACCTATAGATGTCATTCTATATTCTCATATCTATGATTGTCAAAGTGAACAATGCCCAGTATTAACAAAGAAAAAATAGTGATATAGGAAAACTAAAATGATATCACCTATAACAACCTCCACAATGCTTATGTAATGACTAAAGTCAGCCATGCCAAACAACCTGTATGAAAGAAAAACTCCATTGAACAAATATATTTCCTCTACACATGAATCCAACAATCAGTACCATAAAACTAAAGATAAACCAACAAATCACTGTCCATATATTAACCACTGAATATGCCACTGAATATGCCAAGTACTGAAACATTAACAACCAAATACACCAAAGAATATGTCAATGCCAAACCACAATGAATATGCCAATTCCAATGACAAGAACCAATTAGTTTTGACATCAAGGAAAAATAACACAAAAGAGAAGTCAACAAACTCCTCCTTTGTCCTTGATGGAAAAAATTGTGCCATCTGAAATGAAGTGCCAACATCTAAATCAAATGCCAATGCCAACCAATGCCACCAACAAATGTAATAATCATATTTCTCCCCCTTTTTGTCTCAAGGAAAAAGGGTAAGCAATGAAATACCATAAACTATAACTGAAACAACTACAAATGGAGAAAATAAAGCAGCAAATAAACCATGAAAGTAGCAAGGAGTTGCTAAGAGAGCTAAAAATCTCCCCCTGAACCAATGATAGAACATTAAGAGAGCAAGGATTGAGAGATAACTCCCAATCTAGACCAAATTCTTTCAAATAATTTTGTAGCCAAAGACTTAGTAAAGATATCTGCTACTTGTGCTTGTGTAGGTACATATTGCACAAAAACCTCATTAGCCAAAACTTTTTCCCTCAAAAAATGAAATTTAATTGCAATATGTTTAGTTCTTGAGTGCATAATAGGATTTTTTGATAAATTAATTACACTGGAGTTATCACAAAATATGGAAATAGGTTTAGCAACATTAATACCCATGTCTGATAGTGTCTGATCCATCCAAAGAATCTGAGTGCAATAAGATGTAGCTGCAATGTATTCAGCCTCTGTTGTTGACAATGAAACTGAATCTTGCTTCTTTCTATGCCAAGCAACAAGACAATCACCAAGATAAAATGTTGCACCACTTGTGCTTTTTCTATCATCTAGAGAACCAGTCCAATCAACATCAGTAAAAGCCATTAATGTAAAGTCATTATTCCTAGGATACCAAAGACCAAAATCAAGAGTACCCTGGATATACTTGAATATTCTTTTTACAATAGTAAGTTGGGACTGTTTTGGTACAGATTGAAATCTAGATATGATACAAATAGCTTGCATTAAATTTGGTCTGGAGGTAGTTAAGTATAACAAGCTGCCAATCATTGACCTATACTTAGATTGATCAACATCAGGAGAATCATCAGTTTTAGACAACTTACAACCATTCACCATTGGTGTGCTCACTAGACGACGGTCATCCATTTGAAACCTTTTCAACATTTCTTTGGCATATTTTATTTGTGAAAAAAATATTCCTTGTTCAAGCTGTAAAACTTGGAGGCCAAGAAAGAATGTTAGTTCACCTAACATTGACATTTCAAATTTTGATTCCATAATCTTTGAAAAAAGTTTAGATAAGGCATCATTGTTGCAGCCAAATATTATGCAATCTACATATACCTCAACAACCAGAATATCATTACCTTCCTATTTGACATAAATATTGTTATCCACACCACCTCTTTTGAATACATTTGTTGTTAAGTGTGTATCCAATCTAGAATACCAAGCTCTAGGAGCTTGTTTTAGACCATACAAGGCCTTTTTTAACCTGTAAACATGATTAGGCTTATCGTGTACAAAAAACCCTTCAGGCTATTCCATGAAAAATTTCTCATCCAAATATCCATTTAGAAAATCAATTTTGACATCCATTTGATATAGTCTAAAATTCTTAAAACACAAATATGTCAAAAAGATTCTAATGGATTCAATTCTAGCAATAGGTGCATAAGTTTCACCAAAATTTATACCTTATTTTTGTGCATATCCTTTGCACATAAATCATGCCTTTTTTCTAACCACTTTTCCACATTCATCTAATTTCTTTCTGAAAAACCCACTTGCCACCTATGAAATTCTTGTCATCAGGTCTTGGGACTAATTCCCAAGTCTTATTTTTTTCAATTTGATTGATTTCTTCCAACATTTCCTTCAACCAACAATCATCATTTAAGGCATCAGTAATAGTTTTAGGCTCAAATTTAGTTATCAAACAAAAAATTTCATTAATTTATGCTTGCTCATCAACTTTTTCTCTTCTTCTTGTTAAGACTCGTGCACTTTTATCTCCAATTATCAAATCTTGAGGATGATTTTTAATAACAATCTCGGAAGGTGTTTTTGGAGGTATTACTTTAGAACTTGAGGCATCCTCCTATTGTGAATCATCTGCTTTAGTAGATTTAGGAGTGATATCAAAATCTACCATAACTTCCTCTTCATCATCGTGCACACGATAAGAATCTAGGAGCAATCTTTCATCAAACTTGACATTAACATATTCAACAATCTTATTCAGCCTTTTATTGAAACATTTATAGGCTTTGCTATGAGTAGAATATCCTAAAAACATACCTTCATTAGATTTAGATTGAAAGCTTCCTAAATTTTCATCATCTCTTTTAATAAAGCACTTACAACCAAATATTTTGAAGTGATTAATAGAGGCAGATTTACCACACCAAAGCTCATATGGAGTGAAATTGGATTTCACTCTTATTTGCACTCTGTTTAGAATGTAAATAGTTGTATGAACAACTTCTTTCTAGTACATATCTAGTAGTTTGGCTTCATCTAACATTGTTCTAGCCATTTCTTTGATTGTTCTATTTTTCCTCTCCACAACCCCATTTTGTTGAGGTGTCCTTGCAACAACATATTGTCTTTTTATACCATGTTGCTCACAATAATCAATGGATTCTTGAGATGTAAATTCACCTCCCTTGTCTAATCTCAAGAATTTAAGTTTTATGTCAGACTCTTTCTCAACCATTTTACAAAATATTTTAAATCTGTCAAAAGCCTCAGATTTATGTTTGAGAAAGGTTACCCAAACCATCCTTGTGCAGTCATCTACAAATAACATGACGTATTTTTCACCATTTATTGACCCTATCCTAGTAGGACCACATAAATCAGTGTGTATAAGCTGAAATTGCTTAGTAGAAGAATTCTCTTTAGATTTAAATCTCACCTTAGTTTGTTTTCCTTTGAGACATTCTTTGCAAACTATATTTTTTGGTTTACTTAAGACATGCAAACCTCTCACATTTTTATTTTTACTTATTCTAACCAGATTGTCAAAGTTTATATGCCCTAAAATTTTATGCCATAACCAGTTTTCTTCCACTTGACCCATAAGACACATACCTTCATAGTTTTCTTGATAGGAAGAGTCAAGAAGATTGTAAATATTTCTAGAAGTTCTCAAACTGGTTGCAATTGTTTTACCAGATTTGTTGTTTTTTATTTCACAACCTTGTGTACCAAATGTAACATGGTATCCATTATCACAAATTTGACTAACACTTAAAAGATTATGTTTCAATGCTTCTACATAATACACATCATAGATTGGTGTGTCATCATTTAGAAGTAAAGAACCTTTACCTTTTATTTGAATACCAAAATTGTCTCCAAACTTAACAAATCCACCTTCATAATCTTCAATTTTTAGGAATTTGTCTTTATCACCAATCATGTGGTTTGAAAAACCACTATCCACTACCCAAAATGCCTTCTTCTTGGAGAGAAAGGTAGTTTTCACAAGCATATATTTCTCCATACTTGGAACAAACTTGGGTTTCCAAACTTTCTCTGTGAAAGACCTATTTTGTTTACATTGTTTGGATGTGTGATCAATAGTGTTGCATTTGAAACATCTAATTGTATTTGGAAAACCAAAGAATTGTTTGTGACAAACCTTGGTGTTCTAGGCATCATGAATCTGCAATTGCTCACTTTATGCCCAAATTTATTGCAATAAAAACAATAACCATGGAAGAATGCATTGAATCTAAAATTGTTTCTTTTATGCTCAAAAGATTGCTTCTTACCAGTTGTTTTGAGGTTCTGACTTGAACATTCACCAAAGTTGAAACCCATACCAGTCATGTCCTTATGCTATTTTTTCTTTCCAAGTAAGTAATTTAAATGAAAAGTGCTTTCATAACCTTCTACTTGTTTCTTAAGTATGACAACTTCCTTTTCAAGCCTCTAGATTTCTTTATCTTTGTCAGCAAGAACTGATTTAAGATTTTCTACAATTCTCCTAGAATCATCAAGTTCAGTTTGTAAAGATGTGGTTACCTTATCTGGACTTTTCTCTTGTGAAGTAACTTATTTCTTTAATTTTTTTATTTCTTGTAGAGCACAAAGTAACTCACCTTCAAGAATTACTTCTAATTCAGATTGATTTTCTATTTTACTTCTTGATTGATTACTTAAATCCTTTTGTACAATAATCTCAGCCATGAATAAAGTTTCATCTAGACCTTTTCTTGCATTGACAACTTAATCTATTCTTAAGAAATAATCAACAATATTTCCATCATCTTTCATTCTCATTTCCTAAAATTGATTCTTGAGAGTAAGGATTTTGGATTGCTTAACCTTTTCATTTCCTTGATACACATTTTCAAGCTTCTCCAAAATTTCATATGTAGATTTACAATGCATGACTTTGACAAATACATATTTTGTTAGACCACACAATAAGGGCATGTTTAGCCCTTGCATTCATTTTATATTTTCTTTTCTCATCATGATCTGTTGGTATGGTATCAAGAATAGTGTATTTACTGCACATTAAGTTCCAGACATCAAGATCTAAAGAAATCAGATATGTTTCCATCCCAACTTTCCAGAACACATAATTAGAGCCATCAAATAGAGGAGCTCTTGTAACAAATGAACCTTTAGGTGCATGTTCCATTGATACAAACTTCCAATACTAGAATCAATCCTAGGTGGTAAAACCTAATGTAGAACCTTAGGCTCCGATACCAATTGTTGGAAGTGGAATTACTCTAAGAGGGGGGGTGAATCAAAGTAATATATTTAAAACTTTTTATGACTTGAAATGCAGATTTAAACCCTTTTTGATCTTGAACAAACAATGTGACATTATATATGCAATGTAAACACTAAATTTTGAATGATTGTATTAATGAATTAATAAAATATAACAACTCATATCAAAGCATGTTGTACATTGTTCATATAATGCTGAATGAACAATTTTTTTTTTAGTGCTTTCTTTTGCACAAGATACCAAACTTGTGGCAGAATTTAACATTCACACATTGAACATGACCAAATGAACTTTGATTTAAAGATAACATGAAACTATTGAAAAGCATCAAAGCATTGCACGAACAACTTTCACAAAATACTAAAAAAAATATTATGCAAAATAGGCACAAACCACATAAAAGAGAGACACAAAAATTTGAAAAGTGGAAAACCCTCTTGGGGTAGAAAAACCACTCCAAAATTCCTTGCTGGCTTAATTCCAAAAAAATGATTACAATATTTTCAGAGCACCAACTCAACACTGAAGTTCTGAAGCACCAACTTCAATAGGAGCACCAACTCCACACTGAAATTCTGAAGCACCAACTTCAATAGGAGCACCAACTCCACACTGAAATTATGAAGCACCAACTTCAATAGGAGAACCAACTCCTTTACAATGTTTCTCTCTACAAAATTTGCAAACTATAGGGACCTTACAACTGCATTAATTATTTGCAGTCACAAAATCTCAACATAATACAAGTATATGAATCTTCAATAATTCCCACTAAAAACGTGTACTGAATGAAATGGTACCAAAGAAATTTCATTGAAATATCAAATCTTTATAATCAAGATCAAAGCTATAAAACTTTTAAACTCTCTTTTCACCCTTCTCAAATACAAATGATATTGCTTTAATAACATAACCCAATTATGCTCAAAAACCCTTTTCAACAATACTCTGTTTTGTCTTATATCTTCTCATTACCCAGTCACAACTTTGAGCCACATATTTATACAATGAACTTTACAATTTTCCTTTGTAAAAACTTGTATCCACATTAACCAAGGTTTTGTTAAACTAAAAAATAATGCAATTAAATCATGATACCCATAATGGGTTTGAAAGAATAACCAAGGAAATTCGATGAATGCCACTGAACTGAAAAAACCTTGAGTATCAACTCGGGTTAAGTAACTGAAACCATTTTTCATTAAATCTTAATCCACAAATCAGTTGTGTTAAAAAATCAACAAAAAATCTTTCATATTAAAAACCAAATACCTGTCACAGTGGCCAAAACATTACCAGTTGGCTGTGAAAACTCCATAATGATCTCACTATGCAACTCATCAAACTTCCAACACACATATAAGCTAAAAACCAGTTGTATACTATAACTGCACATTCTCCATGGCGGCGCTAGGAAGTGTCTTTAGAGAAAAACCAAAAACAACATAATGAATGCCCTAACTTTCTTCTGAACCAAGGCTTTAGAATGCTTTTTCATCATTTGATATAATTTGAAGTCCGGGATGAATTTAATCAAACATCAATAATAATCTTTAATCATACACTGCCAAACAACCGACATAATAATTAACCAAAACATAATGATGACTGTCGACAAAAGCCTAATGACAAATGTTATTTCACTGCCATGTGAAATAAAGTCAGCTGCATTGAATAATACATAGTAGGCCCAACAAATGTGATCAATAAGCATGGTGAAGCCCAATCAATGATAATTGATAGCCATTTAAATAGTTTTTATTTAAAAATCACAAATAAAAGGCCAATGAATCAAACATTATGACCATTGTAACATGGTAAGCCCAGCTAGAGGATAAAATAATGTAAATCATATCATATGTAAATAGTTTGAACACTCAAGACAAAGCCATGTATGGTTTTAGCTTTATGCCACCAAATATAGCATATAATTGCTATAAGAAGTACAAACCACTTTACTATATTTGATTGCCCCTTGAAAAAAGAATGTTGCCATGTAAACCATCAAAGTGAAAATGTTAGAGTATTGCCTTTATGAAGGATACAAAATCATGTGCCAAAATAACCTGTAGAATCCATTCTATATTCTCATATATGTGATTGTCAAAGTGAACAATGCCACAACATTAACAAAGAAAAACTAGTGATATAGGAAAACTGAAATGATATCACCTGTAACAACCTCCACAATGCTTATGTAATGACTAAAGTCAGCCATGCCAAACAACCTGTATGAAATACCAACTCCATTGAACAAATATATATCCTCTACACATGAATCCAACAATCAGTACCATAAAACTGAAGATAAACCAACATATCACTGTCCATATATTAACCACTGAATATGCCAATGAACATGCAAGTACTGAAACATTAATAGCCAAAGACACTGAAGAAAATGCTAATGCCAAACGACAATGAATATGCCAATGCCAATGACAAGAACCAATTAGTTTTGACATGAAGGACAAATAGCACAAAAGAGAAGTCAACAATCTATCTTGAGTGAGTTCATGCATATATAAGATTTCTTCTATAATCACATTCTCTCCATAGATGGGATCAATTAAAATCCCAGGAGTGGGCCTGTTATTGATTCTACCAGATATATAAAGAGGACCATCAGGTGCATGTTTGATTGTTTCTTCTGAAGAGAAAGTAATGTCGATAGGAATTATGGTTTGTTGTTTATGAGGCTCGATGTCAATCACTCCTATCATTGTACTAATAGGACTTTGGTCATTAGTATCCATAGGACTTTGTTCACCACCATCCATAGGATTTTGTTCGTTATTGTTCATATTCTCATCATCTGTGTTAATACTCATCACATCAAGAGCTTAGTTTCACTAGCCTTAACAAATGAAATATTATGGTTAGGCATGAGATTGGTAAAGATTTGAAAGTTTTGGTTAGGAGGAGATACAAATTTATTACCTTTGTCATTCACACCTCCAATTTGAATATGGTTAGAATCAATGAGGTCTTGTGCAAGATTTTTAAGATGCTTGCAATGTTTTGTATCATGTCCTTTTTGTTGGTGATAAGCACAATAGGTATTGTGTCTAAAGCTCAAAGGTAATGAATTGCTAGGGTCATGGGGTCGAATGAGAGGTAAGGTAAGCATGTTTTTGTTGAATAGTCGATTCATGATGTTGTGAAGTGTGTCAAGTAAGGGAGTAAATTGTCTTTGTGGATCCCCAAAGATATAAGGATTACTCTCCTTTATAACAACTACTTGGGTATCAACTTATTGGTTAGGTTGGGAGGTGGAATTTAGTTGAAGGAAACTTTTATTTGGTCTTCTGAAGGGCTGGTAGGTGTTTTGATTTGAATATTTAGACTTTTTAGGATGGGTAGAGGTGGTTTTTGGTTCACAACTACGTACAAAATTCTAATAATCTCGAAGGTTAGTGCACAAGTGCATGAAGGAAGGGAATTTCATCATGGTAAGCTTGTCTTGTGTCTTTGTAAATTTTCTATGAACATATTTTGAAGGTGAGAATTAGGAATCTTCACACTCATTTAGGAATAAAGTGATTGGTAATGTGAAATAAATTCTATGACTTTTCCACCCTCATTTTGTTTACATCTCATCAAATCAGCTAATGTCATTTCAAGAACCATATGCACTTGGAAATGGTTAATAAAGGCTTCAACAAGTTCATTAAATGAATGAAATGAGTTATTCGGTAATGTAAAAAACTAGTCCAAGTCAAAGTCTTTCAAGGATCGGGGAAAAGTATTTGCTAAAAGTTTTTCCTCAAGGATAAAGTAATTACATAAAGCATTAAAGGCATTAACATGATTAGTAGGATCTCCCTTTCCTCTGTATTTCTCAAATGTAGGGATCTCTAGATACCTTGTGGCACCAGAGTTCTCAATATCTCCAAAGATAGTGGGTTGCTTTTGACATAGTATGAAGGTGGACCATTTTGATTTAGATTTATGGTGGAAACTTAACGTTGATTGGATGAGAGGCTTTGTAAAAGGTGGTTAATGATAGGGTCATTGTGTGTGGTTTGAGATAGAGGTGAATATGGTGGTGGTGTGTATGTGTTGGGAGGACAAGTGAATAAATTTCCTATGAGGGGAGATATAAGCTTAGATGCCACATAAGTATAAAGAGCACTAGTGGAAATGTTCATGGTAGGAAAGATATTGCTAGTTGGTTGCATTGTTGTGGTCACTTGAGGATTTTTATAGGTGGGGATAGAGGTTATGGTTGAATGGGGAGGAGTTTGTTTTCCTCCTTGGTTTTGCACAATGTTTGAAGCTTGAACACCATTAGTTGTGGAAGGAAGATGTTTTCCAAATATTTGAGATATGTTACGCACAACTTCCACTCCTTCATCACTTTCCATCATGCAGTGAATACTATCTGTGGTTGGTATAACGTGTTGGAAATGTTTTTAATACTCACGCTATCTTGTAAATGGGCTAAGTCTTCATGCATTTTCATTATGTTTTCTTGAGGGATATGATCAACCATTGTTTGAACACTCGAAATAGAACTTATTAGGTAAGGTAGGCATAAAAAAGAGGTATCAAAGGTACGGTCCATACCTAGTGAACTAATACCAACACTAGAAGTAAAAGAGCTAGATAACCCAAGATCCAAAATGGGTGTTTTATCGTAGGATGCCATGAGTCTCACACTTCGTCTAACCACATTATTGACAATAGAAAACCAAGTAGTACATCTCATACAAGGGATAAACCAAAGAAAGTGCAATGAACACAATATCCTATGCTGACAATTACACTTGAAATGAAAGAAATTGAAATATTAGTAATTCTGCAAACTATAACAGAAAACTGAAAGCAACAAATAGAAGCACATAAAAGCAATTTTAAATCCTAAAAATTGGAAATTCAAAGTCAATAAGGACTAAGATCCTAGTAAGGGTGTCTTGGTCCTATTGATGGAATTCTGAGGTTCTACGAATTGGAATAGAATGTACACAATATAGACAGGTTCTGAGCCAAAAACCCATAGAGGGAGAAAGATGCCAGTAAGGGAATTTTAGTCCCAGTAGAGGTTATTTTAGAAAAACAACAAAATATGGATTATTTACAGTGTTCCCAATTTTCCTATTTAGGGACCTGGTGTTGAGAAACAAAAAATAGGCAAATGAATGCAAGAAAAATTAACTAATGACAAGCAATTGGATGCAAAGTTGAAAGCAATTTTTTCAATTTTGAATAAAATATCAATGTTCCTAAATGCAATTAGGATGATTGATAATGCACTTTTCAATTTCTCAATCAGATAAAATGATGCAAGAAAGAAAAAATGCAATCTATATGCACTTTCACTAATGCAAATATGAGAAATCCTAGATGCACTTCCACTAATGCAAGATGCAATGCAAGAATGAATACAACCTAGATGTAGGACCTTAATGAACTCCAAATCAGAAAAATGGGTCAATGTTCTAAAGATGTGGGTTCACCAAAATGAATAGTATGAAAAATGGCAGAGTTTCTTTATGGCCTGGGTCATAGAACACCACTATTATCCAATTGTCACTCAAATATTCCCTAGGATCCCAAATTGGATTGAATATCAACCCAAACGATGAGTCAATTCTCAAAAAGGAAGACCTAGGAGGAGGTTCTTTAAGCTTTGAGGGGTTCACCACCAAGCAAAAGCTTGGAAAAGACAATTTGAAATTCAACTCACAAAACCTAGTAATGCAAGCTAAATGAAGAGTGCAAATGATGAAATTAAGCAATAGTAAGTTAGGGTATCTGTACCTGGGAAATTTAGAAATGCAATGAGAATTCTGGAAATGCAAAAATGTTGTCAAAATATGCTAGGGAGGACTAAGATTCCCTTATTGTTGTCTTAGTCCAACTACTATTTTTCGGGACAAATGTGGAATCTTTGGATGTCAAAACAGGATCTAAAAGAATCTCTACAAAATACCTCCAGGATGACTAAGACACCCTTGCTGCAAGCTTAGTCCTAATATAAATTTCTGAAATCTCCAAATGTGATCCTGAGGCTCAATTTTTTCACTTCCTTCTCCTATCTCAAGTCCTAAAACTTCCAAATTTGGCCTATAGGTGAGTTTTGTTGAAGATGACAAATTTGTAATGGAACTTTGCACTTCAAATGATCTTCAAGTATTCAACTTAAATCTATAAATGCAAACATGTAAGAGAGGAAAAAATTGTTGATTGTTAGTAAATGGGGGTTTGCCTTGGTCAAACCCCTTGTTGGTAATTAAACCTTGGAGTGAAATAGAATAATGAAGGGAAATTATGAATGAAAAAAATGCAATGTTACAACTCACCAAACCCTTGTTCTAAAATATACAGACTTGTGTGAAGTGACTAGCTTGAATGTAGATCTTGACTTGAATGAATGCTTGATAGATCTTGACTTGAAATGCTTGCTTGAATCAAAACCCTACATCACAAATGTTAGCTCAAAAACACACATGATGCAAGAATATCCTTGGTGTAATGCTTGAATCTTGATGATGGCTCCAAATTCTTGATGAATTGCTCTTGAATTCTCTCTTGAATATGCTTAGATTGCTTGTTGGATTGCTAGGTGAAAATATGAGTGAAAGAACCTTGCATTTATACTTATCTATGCGTAATATCTGAAATTATACCACAAAAATCCGACATATGAATTCATTAATTAAAGGGAGTTAAATCCTACCAAGATTTGAAATTAAATCCCAAAAATACCTTAAGGCCTGGGACTAAGACACCCCTGGTGGTGTCTTATTCCCGAGGCATGAAAGTTGGGGCACAGACTCCAAAAAGGGGCCCATTTAATGTGATTTTAAAAAGAGGGTCCTAAGACCTCTGGAGGAAAAAAATGCCCTAGGTGGCATCTTAGTCCCGGTCCAAAAATCAAGGACACAACCAAAATCATTAAATTATCATTTACCCTTTGATGTTTGTCGGGATTAGCCATAACACATATATAACTTATTAGGCTTGTGGATGTAAGATAGGAGCAATTAAGACATAAATAGGGATAAATAAAGTAAGGTCGACCCAAAAAAGCGTGAAAATGCAAGGGTATTCATTTTCCTACACTACACACACACACACACACACACACACAAACACATACATGCACACACATAGTTCCGTGACTAGTAATATTAGAATTGCATGAAATCTCTATTCCTTGATACTAACAACAAAGATTTTAGCATATCTCAAATTTTGCATTGTGTAAACCTCTTTAATGAATTGAATGTTGTATAAGTTTGAAATATTATTAGAAATAATTGTGATATCATATACAAATAGAAAATTTTGACTTTATTGTGTTTACTTAAAACTCAAAAAATTATATTCTTAGGAGTAATAGGTTATAATAAATGTATCAATATTTATGTAAATTGTATATTGTATGAGAATGATTAAATCTTAATCCCTTCTATTGCAACCTCCTTAAGATTTTTGTTGTTAGTATCAAACAATAGATATTTCCTACAATTATAATATTACTAGTTACGAAATGAATATTTGAGGAATCCTTAATAAAATCCTTGATTTTTTAATCATCAAGGGTCTTAATTGAATAAGTATAAATAAATACTTATCTTTTAATAGCATGGCTATAACTTAAAGGGTGATAAATAGACAATACACCATTCATTGGTGAATTATTAGTATCCTTGCAAGATATGCTTTCGAATTTGATAATGTTTTTAGAAACAAAGAGTCCATGAAAGTCTAAAGAACCTTCAAATTGAAAGCCTTTAGCATTGTTTCTTATCTAAGATTTTTAAATCCTTTGGTCCCAAGAATATCTAGTTTCCAAGATGTTATTTCTAGGGTAATTCTATGCTTTGTGTCACCAATGACAACATGAGGAATCAAAACCCTTATCCCAATCACTCATTAACAAAAAATCCTTAAATATTTAGAGATTTTTTTTTTCTAAAAGAGTGATGCTTTGATATAAATGGCAATAAAAGAAAGTATGATCTAGAAATCCATTTGCATCTAATCAAACTTTATCAAATTTTCAAATTCATGAGACTTTCATTTAAAATATTTTTCAAAATTATCAAGATAACATTTGGCTCAAAAATTCTTGAAAAACTACATGAAACATGATAGGTAGGACCATAAGTAAAAATCTAGTGTATTTATCTATAAAATATCCCAAAATAATATAAAAATACTAGGCCACAAAGATCACATTACCAGCTAAAAATAAATAAAGAAACATGAGTAATTATCATTGCATATTACGTGATACATCATAAAAAAGTAAAATAATTTTTTGAACACTCTTTTTAACTTTAAAAAATATGAAGTAAATGTCACATTTATTAACTAAGAAAAAAATGGCATTATAGAACACATTAGGTTGTACAAAATAACATATTCACACCACTACACATAGAAAAAATGATCTTTATTCCTCCAAAATATTTAAGATCGATATTCATGGAGAAGAACACAGATGGAACTTACTATGTGACCCCTAAATTCCACTAGAAATTTCACTTTCTCAATAGTATATCATAAGAAATGATAATAACTGAAGCATTAGTAACCAATCCTAATATGTATCAATAATAAAATTTAAAATCAATTATCACTTTCTAAAATCCTTGTCTATAATAGGTATGTATGTGTAGACACAAAAAATGTACCAACACACTTAATCCTAATTTACTAACATCATTTCATCCTGAATCGTCCTACTAGCTAGTCATCACCTTTCATCCCTTAACTAAATAAATCAGTTTGATCTAATTAAGTTGCCATCTTCTTGTTAATTAAATTAATAAATCTTATTTAATTAACCCTTTAATTAAATAATTCATTTTATTTGATTAATCCTCTAAAGTCACTCTATTGAATTAAATCAATCCTTATTTAATTTAATCTAACATCATCTCCCTATTTAATTAAATAAATCAAAATCTTTTATTTAATTAAATCTAAATCATATTCCTTTCAACTTTGATTTAAATCAATCCAAAAATCTAAATCAAATAGTCACATCAACTAATCTCCTATTAAATTAATCAAATCCTGATTAATTTAATCCTAATCACCTAAATCCTCTAGATTTTTCACTTGCACAGGAAAATGTATTCAAATGAATTATTAAATCTTTATTTACTTTCAACATGGCATCTTTAGGGGAATATTCCTCCAAGTTTTAAAATCCCTCCAAGTGGGTTTGTCCTTCCAACAAAGCATTTATCTCTTCTTACATGTCCTTGTGCATTGAGCCAAGTGGCATTTAATCCATTTTCATCCCCCTCAAATATGTCATTTCACAAATTTGAAATGCTACCTAATGTCATTTATTGTGCACATTCATCAAAATGTGCTCAGGCTTCCTCCATTCACATCTTGACAAGTGGCACTTGGCCATTGGATGTTGAATGATCCCACATTGCTTCATTTTGCTCATTCATCCATCTTGTTCTTCTATTTATAGAAGGATTGCCTTTGTATTTTGGATCCACAAGTTTATACTCTATCATCAACAATCTTTGTTATTTGCATCCACAACTTAGAGAAAAGTTACTCTCTTCACATTGAGAGATAATTTTATCCATCTCCATAGCATTTTATCATCATCTTAGATAGGTTATTGCATATTTCACCAAGGAGCTCATTGTTCTTCATCACCAAGTGGATCAATCTTCATCAAAGATCATCAAGATTGCAAAGGAGTTGGGAAAGGGTCAATTTTCACATCAAATTGACACCAATTCCCCCATGGGATTGAAGGTTTGCATGTTTAAATAGAATTTTATTGCTTCTCTTGTTTTGTTCTTGATTTTCCTTCCTATTTTGAGCATTGTAGATGAATTCCATGGGGAATCTTAGTTCTAACTTGCATTTGGATCTAATATTGTATTTGTTTGCTATGTTTGTGCAGGTCTAGGATTGGGGTTCACATTTTGGTGCTAGAAGAAGGGAAAATCTCAAGTTCTTAACACATTTTTTGATAAAATTTTGTGGTTTTTTGTGATTTTTTGTGTCTATAGGAAATTACACCGCTTTCAGTCTAGTGGCACCATACAGTGACGCTGACCAGTCCAGTGACACCATACAATGATGTTGACCAGTCCAGCGGCACCATACAATGATGCTACAAACTTCAAACTCCACCTTGTGTCTTCCTGCCCAGAAATTCAAAATTTCAAACTCTAACGCTAGGTTATTTTTCTAACACTAGATTTTCAAATTTCAAACTGCGTCACTGACAAAAAAAACACTGCAATTGTGCTCTTTGTCCCTATTGTAGAGAGTCGGTGTTAGTCCTATGGGCATCATACAGTGTCGTTGACTTCCTCAAACTATGACGCATATGCAGGTTGCACCAGCTGGGTGGGGTAAAAGGTTGATTTTAAGTTATTTTGACATGTGCTTTTTTTATTTTGATCATTTTGAGCTATTGACCTATTTTTTGCCTCTATTTTTCTTGGATTAATCAATTTTTGTAGGTGGAAGCAAGGAAGGAGCAATGAAGAGTTTAAGTATAACATCATTTATTCATTGTATCAAGTGTCTTTAGACACTTTTGGAAGCAATTATAATTCCAAGTCTAAAGGACTTTATCTCTTCAAGCTCTTTAGGACTCAGTAGATTTCAATTTGGGTTTAAAAAAAACAAGACAAAAGGTTTAAAAAGAGCTTTAGGAAAATTTACTAGATTTTGTTTAAGGTTAACAATTAAAAAATCAAATCTCACACTTCCTTTGGTGCTTAAAAAGAAGTCACTCTTGCTTTGAAAGGATAAAATGAACAAGTGCTTTTATGTTTTGTAATCGTTTACCCAAAATAATACCACCCAAAAGATGTATGCGCTTCTCTCCCGCCTCATGGCGATCTTGAGAATCAAAAGGCTTTTGGTGATATTAAGTTGTGTAAGTGATTTCATCCACACTTCATTTGGATTCTAAAATTGAACAAATCTTGCGAGTGTGAGTGGAACATATTGCATTTGTTCTCTCTTTGTTTCTCAATGAAGATTGATCAAACTATGGATATGTTTTCTCACTTTTGTTTATATTAGAGGGCCTGCCTTGTGGGAAAAAGTAATCACCCAAGGGAATGACCCAACTGGGAATGCAGTAAAGCCAAGCAACTTCCAACCGGTATATAAGTGTGGGTACTTGAGGAAAGACAAGTATCACAAGAATTATTCTGACGAGAAGGGAAGCAATGGTCTCTCACCACATGGATGGTCCCCCACGAATGGAATTCCCACATTAAAACCTTTGTTTAGAAAAGGCCAAAATCCTTAATCTATTTGTTGGTGCAAGAACGGTCATTCTGAAGCCGCCCCACATTTTAGAGATGAAAAGTAAGCCATGGGAGTTTCATGGGTATTGATGCTTGGCTGACCCAAGAAGTGTGTGTTGTGGAGGGGAGCCAGTGTGGTCAAGCATTTAGTCATCCGCTAAGAGTAGGCGTAGTTAGATTTATCCAAGTGGGGATTCAACAAATATTGTCTTTCATATTCATATTGTTGTACATGTTCTTGGAAATGAAACACTTTTCTTGCAACAAAAACATTGGAAAACAAACATTCAACATGATCATTAAATTTCAAAACCCTTTAGGAAGCAAATATCATTAAAAAAATTCAAGTGTTATTGCTTGCCCTAAGGATTCTATCCTTAGAGGCTTCTAAACATTTGGGTTTACATCTCAATTTGCTTACTAAATTCAACAATAGGAAGCTTTTGCCTTAATTTCCTTGATTTCCACATACAACACTTTGTGGGATGATAAGAAGTTAGGAAATTAGACATATAGTTTGGAAATTTAATCAAGAATTGTTTGTGGTAAAAAGAAGTCACTAAGAAAAGCTAAAGAACAATTGAACACCACACATGTGCTTCATCCAATGATTTCAAAAAAGATCAAAATTCGGAAACCCAAGTTCAAAGCTCTTAGTCGAAAAGCTCATCAAAAGCGTCTCTCAACACTTTGTGAGTTTAGAGAGAGATTGGTTTTCAAATTTTACATAAGAGCCTCAAGGAACAACCCCAATTAGTATTCATTTTATTATTTTCAGAATCCAAGACTTTTTCAACAATTTGAGCATCTTGTATGAGACGTAAAGCGTGTTCTTCATCACCGAGTTCTTGTAAACAAGAGTCTTTTAGGTTCATCATAGGATCAAATCAAAACTTTCATCCATCACTCAAACATCAAAATAAAAATTCATCTCACCATCAACTCTTAGAAATCTTGAAAAAAATCCTTCATGTTAAAATTTTGGAAAATCCTCTTGTTTGATTAAATGTGTGTAGATACATCCTTCTCCACATATTTAATCAAATTATCAATCTTTATGAAAAAGTCTACTCCTTGATAAAATCCAAAATCAAATCATCCTATTTGGGTAAGTGTGTTTAGATGTGATTCAGAGCTATGAGGATTCAACAAAACATCACACAAACCTTCAATAATAATCCAAAACAATCTTTGTATAACACATGCTATTAGGCACTGTATATCACATTGGAACATAACTATGGCAGCCCACAATTTAGTGCAATGAACAGTCATCTACAAAACAAATAATGAAGCCAATCGCTCTAGTGAGATTGAAGAAAACATAGTTATAGACTTTTTCTCCAATTTTTATGAATATCCAATGGTGGAAATGAAATTTATTGTATTTTTCCCAAAGCTGCAAACCCTAGGTAGGGTTCAGACCTACCCTCACAAAAATGGTCATAACTTATTCAAATATGAATGAAATTTGATCAGACTTGAAGCAAATGAAAGTAGATTCAAATGAAAACAAAATACAATTGGTTTTAGATCCAAAATATAGACTTTACATTCCATACCATCACACTTTTTTAGACTGTAAATTCTGCACAATATTGTTAGAATAGGAAGTCTCACCAAAATAGTCATATCTGACAAAAAACTCAATACAATTCAATGAGACAAAAATAATTGGAAACTAGAAACAGATATCTTTCCATCGATATATGATAATCCATTATTTCAGTCCATACCAGGCTGTACAAAGCATAACTTCAGCCTAGAAACAATGTGAAAATCAGAAAATGCACACAAAACTTGAGGTTGCCATTCATCAAACTTAAAAAATAATGTCTCCAACCCCCAATTCGAGTTTTGGAGTGTTTATTTATACATTTTCCACCAAAACAAACTATTTTCAGCCACCTTTTGATTAGTTTGTTGACAAAACACCTTAATGACACTTCATCTACCTAATTTTGCACTTTTGACAATTTTTACAATATATGAGAAATGAACAACATCCTAGGACCTATAACACCATAAAGGTGGCCTCTTGGGCCTTATTACAATATCAAAACATAAAAATGGAACAAATGAATCAATATGGCCTCATGGAGGCATGTGATCAAATAGGTTCTCCTGCACCAAACTCCCAAGGGCAAAAGAATTCAAGCCCCTTTGAATTGTTTTTTTCCTAGTTTTTCAGTTACTTTGCACCTTGTCCTTTGTATTTTCAATCAAATTTTGTCTTTTCTTCCTTTGTTTCTTCTTATGCCTTCCTCTATCAATCATTCTTACAACATGGAAGTCCCAAAACTCTATCATATTATCATACACTTTTCCTTGACCTTCATAACCTGCACATACATAATCCAAAGAAAAATTAGACATAAAATATAGAGACCTTGATGTCTCCTCCTTGTCTTCTTGTCCTTCAAATTCCTCTTCACCCATAACCAACTTATCCAATATTGAAACCAATTCACTTGCAACAGTAATATCCTTGTTTTCTTCTACCTTGATGAGTTCTTCTTCTTCTTGTTTGACTTGTCCATCACCAACCTTACTATCCCATTCTTCTTCAATAGTTGCATAGTGTGCCCATAAGACTTCTTCTTCATCTTTGACTGAATTTGCTACCTTCTTTTGTTTTCTTTCCTTATTCATAATTTTTTTTAGAGGCCATCTTAACCTCTTTGACATTGGTATATTCCAACTCCTTAGTGCTTTCTTAAGAATTTGGTGTTCTTTGTCTAATCTTTCCAACCTTTGGCTTATCTCTTCCATGGCTTTCTCAAACTCTACTTGCCTCCTTTCTATCCATCTTTCTCAACTTTTTTTCCCCCCTTTCCTTCATCCTTCATGAATCCTCAGCCTGTAAACATCTTTCTAATCTTCTCAACAAATCCATCTTTACAAGCAAGTCTCTCCTTGCTTCCACTTCACTTTTCCACACCTAGGCAATCAGGTTCCTTCCTCAACCTGCACAACACACAACCACAAACACCAACAAAAAACCAACAAACTTTACCAGCCCATATCTTTTCTAGGCTCTAATACCAATTTGATGTAGAGCTAGGAGGATTCAACAACACATCACACAAACCTTCAATAATAATCAAAAAAAATCTTTGCATAACACATGTTATTAGGCATTGTATATCACATTGGAACATAACTATGGCAGCCCACAATTTAGTGCAATGAATAGTCTTTAATACATTCTAAAAAACAAATAATAAATCTAATCGCTCTGCTGAGAGTGAAGAGAACATAGTTATAGACTTTTCCTCCAATTTTTATGAAGATCCAACGGTGGAAATGAAAGTTATTGGATTTTTCCCAAAACTGCAAACCCTAGGTAGGGTTCAAACCTGCCCTCACAAAAATGGTCATAACTTATTCAAATCTGAATGAAATTTGATGAGACTTAAACAAAATGAAAGTAGATTCACATGGAAAAAAAATCCAATGGGTTTCAAATCCAAAATATATACTTTACATTCCATGCCATCACATTTTTCTAGACTATAAATTCTGCACAATATTGTTAGAATAGGAAGTCTCACCAAAATAGTCATATATGACACAAAACTTAATAAAATTCAATGAGACAAAAATAATTGGAAACTAGAAACAAAGATATTTCCATCCATATATGATAATCTATTATTTGAATCCATACCAGGCCATACAAAGCATAACTTTAGCCTATAAACAATGTGAAAATCAGAAAATGCACACAAAACTTGAGGTTGCCATTCATCAAACTTCAAAAATAATGTTTGCAATCCCCAATTCGAGTTTTGGAGGGTTTATTTATACATTTTCCACCAAAATCAACTATTTTCAACCCCCTTTTGATTAGTTTGTTGACAAAACACCTTAATGAAACTTCATCTACCTAATTTTGTACTTTTGACAATTTTTACAATATATGAGAAATGAACAACATCCTAGGACCTATAACACCACAAAGGTGGCCTCTTGGGCCTTATTACAATATCAAAACATCAAAATGGAAAAAAATGACTCAATATGGCCTCATGGAGGCATGTGATCAAATAGGTTCTCCTACACCAAACTCCCAAGGGCAAAAGAATTCAAGCCCCTTTGAATTGTCTTTTTCCTAGTTTTCCAGTTACTTTGCACCTTGTCCTTGGTATTTTCAATCATATTTTGTCTTTTTTTCCTTTGTTTCTTCTTATGTCTTCTTTTATCAATCATTATTGCAACATAGAAGTCCCAAAACTCTATCATATCATCATACACTTTTCCTTGACCTTCATAACCTGCACATACATAATCCAAAGAAAAATTAGAAACAAAATATAGAGACCTTGAGGTCTCCTCCTTGTCTTCTTGTACTTCAAATTCCTCTTCACCCATAACCAACTTATCCAATATTGACACCAATTCACTTGCAACCTCAATGTCCTTGTTTTCTTCTACCTTTATGAGTTCTTCTTCCTCTTGTTTGACTTTTCCATCACCAACCTTACTATCCTATTCTTCTTCAATAGCTGCATAGTGTGCCCATAAGTCTTCTTCTTCATCTTTGACTAAATTTGTTGCTTTCTTTTGTTTTATTTGCTTCTTCATAATCTTCTTTAGAGGACATATTAGCCTCTTTGACATTGTTATATGCCAACTCCTTAGTGATTTCTTAAGAATTTGGTTTTCTTTGTTTAATCTTTCCAACCTTTGGCTTATCTCTTCCATGACTTTCTCAAACTCTATTTGTCTTGCCTTCTTTCTCTCCATCTTTCTCAACTCTTTTTCCTCTCTTTCCTTCTTCCTTCATGAATCCTCAGCCTGCAAACATCTTTCCAATATTCTCAACAAATCCATCTTCACAAGCAATTCTCTCCTTGCTTCCATTTCACTTTGCCACACCTAGGCAATCAGGTTCCTTCCTCAACCTGCACATCACACAACCACAAACACCAACACAAAACCAACAAACCTCACCATTCCATATCTTTTCTAGGCTCTGATACCAATTTGATGCAGATCTAGGAATATTCAACAACACATCACAGAAACCTTCAATAATAATCCAAAACAATCTTTGTATAACACATGCTATTAGACATTGTATATCACATTGGAACATAACTATAGCAGCCCACAATTTAGTGCAATGAACAGTCATTAATAAATTCTACAAAAAATATAATAAAGCCAATCTCTTTGGTGAGATTGAATAAAATATATTTATATACTTTTCCTCCAATTTTTATGAAGATCCAACAGTGGAAATGAAAGTTATTGTATTTTTCCCAAAACTGCAAACCCTAGGTAGGGTTCATACCTTCCCTCACAAAAATGGTGATAACATATTCAAATCTGAATGAAATTTAATGAGACTTGAATCAAATGAAATTAGATTCACATGGAAACAAAATAAAATGGGTTTTACATCCAAAATATATACTTTACATTCCGTATCATCACACTTTTTTAGACTGTAAATTCTGCACAATATTGTTAGAATAGGCAGTCTCACCAAAATAGTCATATCTACCACAAAAGTCAATAAAATTCAATGAGAAAAAAATAATTGGAGACTAGAAATAGAGAAATTTCCATCCATATATGATAATCCATTATTTGAGTCCATACCAGGCCATACAAAGCATAACTTTAGCGTGGAAACAATGTGAAAATCAGAAAATACACACAAAACTTGAGGTTGCCATTCATCAAACTTCAAAAATAATGTCTCCAACCCCAAATTCGAGTTTTGGAGTGTTTATTTATACATTTTCCTCCAAAACCAACTATTTTCAACCACATTTTGATTAGTTTGTTGACAAAACACCTTAATGACACTTCATCTACCTAATTTTGCACTTTTGACAATTTTTACAATATATGAGAAATGAACAACATCCTAGGACCTATAACACCACAAAGGTGGCCTCTTGGGCCTTATTACGATATCAAAACATCAAAATGGAACAAATGACTCAATATGGCCTCATGGAGGCATGTGATCAAATAGGTGCTTTTGCACCAAGATGCATCCTTCTTTACACACTTAGTCAAATAATAATCTTTTGTACAAATTTACTCTAGGACAACATCCAACCTCTTAGAGTTTATGAGTGCATTATCCAAATCAAAACCAATCAAGCCAAAAATTAAAAATAATCCAAAGCGACAAAATTTAGTATCCCCTTCAAGATTTCTCAAGAGTCCAATCATTCATATCATCCACCATCCATTTATCTCATCATCACCCCTTGATCCTTAATCATCCTAAACTTTCTCTTTTGTACCTAAAGTTAGATCAATCTAAAGAGCTGTCATGTATTCTTGAAAATTGATCCCTATTTTATGGTGCAAACTAGATCTCAACACAAGAAGAACATGGAAGCCACCAAAGAAACATCAACTTCAAGTGACTTGAGTCAAACCACTCCCCAAATCAATCCAATTGAATCAAGCAATCCCCTAACTAATCTTCCTCTATCATCACAAAATCTACAAAAGGAAGGTCAAGTGGAGAACATTACCAATAATTCCTTCAAGATGTCACAAGATGAAACCATTGAAATATTTCAAAATCTCGATAATCACCGGATTGTCAATACCACGATGAGGCTTCCATCCCAATACATGCTTGAATTAGCAAAGGAAGGGGCTAAACTCCCTTCTGATCACATGATTTGAACACACTTGTGGAGAAGCCTCTCAAAATCATGCCACCAATCTCATCCACACCTCCATTTCAAAGCATCGCTCAATCCATCCCCCAAATCACATCATTTATTGCTCCAACTCAACCAATTGTCAACAAAGGGAGCTCATTACTTCATGCGCTACAATCACACCCCCTTGTAAATAACCAAAGTTTGGATGCAAATACCATACTGGGTCAATCCATCCCATTAAATCCACTACACGCATATGTTTCGCTCACCTTCCAAGATCCCAATGACTCATCATCATCTTTTTGCACAACACCGCTCAGCACAAAAACCTCTCTCCCTATGACCTCACAAGGAGAAGATGGGCTATTTGGACCAGGGGGTATCTTTGAATCTTCATCTTCATCATTACCTCAAGGGATTACACCACTCACCTTTCCACCACTTCCACCCTTGCCATCGACATCTGCATCACCTCTCAGTTTGGGGCTACCTTTGTTACCACCACTCATTCAAAACAACTCCCCGATCATCAATCAAAACAGCATGCCAAATCTTCCAATTTCCATCGATATCACAAAAATAGATAGAAACAATCCCAACAACACAAGAAATCATCACAACATCTCAAAACATTGTCTCCCTAGGGCCTATCACATCAATTGCACCATCCACTATGCAAATACCCATCATCAATACAATAGTGCCTCTCATCATGAAAACGAGCACCATTCCAAATCCACCACCACCACCACCACCAAACTCAAACACATTCAACCAATATAGCATCATGTTGCAAGCTGCTCAACAAGTTTCCTATCAAAAGGCACTCCAATAGATCCAAAATCAACAACCTGCACAACAAGTTGCCCAACAAGCGCAAGCGTAATTTGCTATACAACAGGAACAACAAGCACAACAGGCTGCCCAAGCTCAAGCTTTTTTGCAACAACAACAAGCCACCCAAGTCATGAAAGTAGCTCAAGCCGCACAAGATGCACAGGTTGTACAAGTTGTGCACCAAGCATAGGCTCAAGCTAAAGCCCAATATCAAGCTCAATAAGCACAAGGGAAAGCTCAATACTAGGCACAACTGCAAGCAGCTCAGCATCAAGCATATCAACAAGCCCTTAAATAGTACCAAGTGAAAAAAGAAGCAACATTACTAGCCCAACAACAAGCATTGTTGGCACAACAACAACAAGACCAACAACAAGCATTGTTGGCACAACATCAACAAGACCAACAACATACATTGTTGGTATAACAACAAATGTAGGCATATCAACAAGCCTTGATTGCATAGCAGAGCTTGCAACAAACTCCCACTAACACATCCAACACTCCACCCAACAATCAAACACCTTGACCGCCAATCCAAAACATGTTCACTCCACCCCCCGATCCGCAAAATGATGTGATAGCACAAATCAAGTTGCTCTCATAGCAAGTTCTTGATATTCAGTCAGAGAAAACCATGAAAAAACCTAGCAACTTGTTCCCCTATTCATTTGACAGGAGCATTGCGATGGTACCATTCCCTAAGGGGTTTGAAATCCCCAAATTTGACAAATATCGTGGGATAGGAAACCATGAAGATCGCATCAGGGAATTCCAAGTACATTGCATGGAGGTCACATATGATGATACCTATTTTATGTGGCTATTTCCTAGAAGTTTGGCTAGTCCCACCATGGAGTGGTTCTCTCGACTTCCTCTTGGCATTAAAAAGTTCCAAGAAATCATAGACGCATTCCTGAAGAATTACGCATTCAATATGGGTATGGATGTTAGTTTAGAGGAACCATCTGCTCTTAAACAAGGAAAATGGGAATCATTTGCTTCCTTCCAACAATGATGGTGATCCAAGGCCAACAGGACCAAATGGGCCATGCCAAAGGAACAAAAGATTTGCACCATCATTGCCAACCTAGAGAAACCTTTGGAATTCCATCTCAAGATGCAGTGCATTACCATGTACGACCATTTGATCCCCAAGGCGCTCAACATCGAATGAGCCCTTATTGCACAAGGGGGACACTTTCATATCCTGGACAAAAAGACAATTGACCTTCCACTAGCTATATTGAAAAACCTCACACATGGGAAAGAAACAAAAATGTTACTAATGATGGTGTGGTGGATGCCAAGGTCATAATCAGTGCCCCGAAACAAAACACCCAAACATATCAGCAACTGCAAAATAACAATTGAAACAACACACAAGAAAATGTGGTATCACAACAACCACCAAGCAATAAAGTCAATAACTTGAATAATTAAGGGGGGCCACCCCTGCGAAAAAAGTATCCCCCCAAGTGGAAGTACATAGCCCCTGGGGAATCGATTGAATTTGACATGAAAAAGTTGGTAAACAAAAATATCATCAAAATCCCCACATATGAGAATTACCAAGAACCCGAAGTGAAACCACCATGGTATAATGAGAATCACCTTTGTGACTTTCATAAAATCAAGGGGCACACAATAGCTAGTTGCATGAGGTTGAAAAACTTGATCCAAGACCTCATTAATGAAAAAATCATAAATGTGGACCAACCCACAAGAAACCAAGACATGAAAATATACACGAATCCGATGTCGGATCATAACAAAGGGAACAACAAAGGAAAGAAAAAGTATGGCAATGTGAACCATGTGTATGATCATGTCGTTGCATCCATTGATGAGTGGGTCACTGTCATTAACATCAAAGGAGCCAAAGCTAATTATGGAGTGACCACACGTGGTGGAAAAATCACCATTGTCAGACCATCTCAGCCATCTAAAGCATCCACCTCAAATCCAATATCTGTTCCTAGTGGTTACAACATCTTAGACTAGCTGAAGAGAACCCCTGCTTAGGTCTCCATCATGGAGTTACTGAAAATATCACTCGTGCACAGAAAGATCCTTGAGGAAGCATTGGCTTCATCCATCGTCTCTGCGGATCTTGATGCTAAAAAAATCTAAGCTATGGTTAGAAATATCATCACCCCAAATCTCCTTACATTCTTCAATTAGGACTTTCCCACCCAACCATCTCATAATCGTGCACTTCACCTCAAAGTCATGTTGCATAAGAACAAAGTCAAAAGAATCTTCGTGAATGGAGGTGCAGGTCTAAACATTTGTTCCCTCAAGCTTATAAAGAACCTAGGAATCTTAGAGGATTCCATTGAAAAAGGAAAAATCATCACAATCAGGGCTTACGATGATCAAGAAAGATTGTCCCAAGGAACTATCCAACTCCCTATTCAAGTAGGGCCAGCCATCATGGAAACTACCTGCCAGGTCCTAGATCTTGATTTTCCTTACAACATTCTCCTGGGGCGTCCGTGGATCCATGGGATGCAAGCAGTGGCATCAACCTTCCACCAATGTGTCAAGTTCACATTCCAAAACCAAGAGGTCACAATTTATGGGGATCCCAAACCCTTTCCTTACTACAAGAGCCTAGAAGCAAAATACTATAAAATCCCCCAAGTGTCAAAGAATGATGAAGGCCCTTCAACCCCATATGTAGACCTAGCTACTTTGGCCTCCACTTCTGAGAAAAAGACACCCACCATCCCTAATATATCTAAAATCAAAGTCATTATCCAAGACAATGGGTGTGGGGATTATAAAATGAAGAAAGGTGCTTTTGTGGTAGGAGAATTACCTCAATCTCCTAGGTCTCATGGGCAACCCCAACTGGCTGAAACCTCATCTTGAACCTTCAGAGCAGACCCTTCTAGATTTAGACATTGGGGAGATTTAAGTGATGAAGTGGTTGATGAAAGAGACATATCAAGTTTATTATACCAAGATAATATACCTACAGCTGAAATTACAATGGATGAGAGAAGCAAAGGACTGTAAATGATGCTCAGTATGGGCTATGATAGAAACCATAGGCTTGGGAAAAAATGATAATGGTCTCCTAGTACCAATCATTCCTGAGACGCGCTTGAGAAATCTTGGCCTCTGATGTACCCCTCCGAGTGTAACCATACATGGCAGAGGTCCACTAGTTAAAGCAGTCAAGACTTCCTCTCAACTATCAGCAACCAAACTTCACTTACCCATATCCACAAGCTGCATTATAGACAACTTCAAATTTGACATAACCAACATTTGTAGTAGTAGTGATGATGAGGAAGATGCCACAACCGATTTACCCATGCTGTTTGAAAAATCTTCCTTACTCATGATTAGTACCTTGTCATTTGAGTCAACTAGTCAAACCCATGAAATAAACCTAGTTTATCCCCAACTCATTGATTATGACCAACAAGGACCACCGGTTCTAGACACATTTGAAAATGATGAGGCACTCTTGGAATTCATGGGACTAGGGGATACTATACCATGCAGAGATCATAAGGGTAGATTAACATCATACTGGACACACACGCCTATTATAGGGAAACAATTGAATGCTTTAGTCGCAAAAGCGAAAACTTGAGAATAATCTCTAGGTCTCTGAGTGAAAACCACACTATGGCACTCTCTAACTTGAAAAAAGTAAAAATAAAGGACATAACGAATGGAGAAAACCTCTCTAGGGTACTGGAGGATGAAGGATTCAATCTTCCTCTCATTGCCATCCATCAAGAGAAGTCAGCGGTTCTGGCTGAAACATGCAATCTAGTCAACCTGGGAACATAAGAGGTACCACCCATAACATTCTATGCAGAGTCTCTTTTAATAGAAGAACAAGAACTCCTCATTTTGTTCCTAAGAGAAAGAAAGGTCAACTTTGCATGGACCTATGTTGATATGCCTGGACTCGATCCAAAGGTTGTGGTTCATCACCTAGCAGTATATTCTGAAGCAAAACCTATGAGACAAAAGCTAAGGAATATGCATCCTTAGATAGCTCTATTGGTCAAAATGGAATTGTAAAAGCTCCTGGATATAGGATTCATATGGTTGATAGATTATCTAGAGTGAGTCTCCAATCTTGTACTTGTCTCAAAACCCACTAGGGGCATCCATCTCTACACATATTGCAGAGAATTAAATAAGGCATGTCCCAAGGATGACTTTCCACTCCCAAATATTGAAATGATAGTGGATATGATAGCAAGACATGAGATGTTATCCTTGATGGATGTATTCTCCAAGTATAACCAAATCATGATAGCCAAATAGGACCAACATAAAATGGATTTCACTTGTCCTTGGGGGACATATTGCTGGAACACAATGTCGTTCGGCCTAAAGAATGCAAGTGTGACCTATCAAAGAGCCATGACACTGATCTTTCATGACATGATCCATAAGACTGTGGAAGATTACGTGGATGATATATTAGCCAAGTCAAGCAAAAGATGAGATCACATAACAACATTGAGTGCCATCTTTGATAGACTTGAAAAGTTTAAGGTCTGCTTAAATACAAAGAAGTGTGTCTTTGGGGTCCAATCAGGAAAACTCCTAGGCTACATTGTGTCCATGAAGGGAATTGAGGTGGAACCAACTAAAGTTAGAGCAATATTGGAAATGGAGGCACCTAGAACATTGAAACAGCTTAGAGGCAGGCCTACAAGGAAGACTCCAGTCAATCCATAGATTCATAGCACAATTAACAAACAAGCAAATCCCATACTCTCATTTACTCCATAAGGGGGTAGCATACACATGGGATGAAAAGTGTGACCAAGCCTTCAATAAGATCAAGGAGAATCTACTCACACCACCAGTACTAATTCCACCCATTCTAGGCAAACCCTTGATCTTATACATATTAGCAACAACAGGAGCTCTTGGTGCTCTCCTAGCACAACACGATGAAACTAAGAAGGAGAGAGCCATTTATTACATTAGCAAAACTATGGTGGGTCATAAACTAAACTACACACCTATTGAGAAATCCTTTCTAGCAGTAATCTTTGCAGCTCAAAATTTTAGGCATTACATGCTAGCAAACCAAATCAAACTCATTGCAAAGATAGATCCATTGAAATACCTACTGCCCAAAGCAACTCTCACAGGAAGAACAACAAAATTGGTTATGATCCTCATAGAACATGATATCGAGTATGTGGAATGCAAGGCCATCAAAGGACAAGTAATAGCCAATCAATTGGCAAAGGCTCCCATCTATGCAGAAAATCCACTTGTGTCAGAATTTCCTGATGAATCAATCTTCAACTTAAGTGTGGCAGACCATTTGAAAATGTACTTCAATGGGTCCTATACACAACATGGGTCAGGATCAGGGATTTTCTTCATCACTCGACAAGGAGATTGTATACCTAAATCATACAAGCTATCATTTCCATGCACAAATAACATCGCCGAATATGAAGCTCTTGTCATAGGACTAAGGATCACAGTGTAGTGGTAGATAATGGAATTTAAGGTATACGAGGACTCACAACTCATAATCAACCAGGTAAATGGTGAGTACCAAACAAAAGATGACAAGTTGAATCCCTATAAAAATATGGTGGAAAGCCTTAAGGAGTTATTCATCGATATCTCATTTGAGCAACTACCTAGAGAAAATAACAGAGTAGTGGACGCCATGGTTACAATTGGATCACTCCTGGAAATCTAGTGCAACATCCCAAAACAAAAATTCCTCATAGAGAAGCTTCTCGTGCCTGCATTTGAGGTACCAGAGTCTGAATTTGTGTGAAATCATTGATCATTGTGATCCCTGGTACCATGATATATACACTTATCTAAGAATAGGAGTCCTCCCCACCAACACAACCTAGAATCTCAAAAGATCCTTTGTCAAAAATTCTTCCCGTTTTGTCATCCTAGGAGATACCCTTTACCATAGAAGCATTGAAGGAACCTTGTTATGTTGCCTAAACATTGAGGAAGCCTTGAATTCTTTAACAGAGGAAGATAATGGCATTTGTGGCTCACACTCGAGCAGAATGACCTTGGATATGAAATTGCTGAGGACAAGGTGCTATTGGCCAACAATGGAAAGAGAAGCACATGACTATGTCAAAAGGTATTTACAATGTTAGCAAGATGGAGATCTCATCCATGCACTAGCTCAGGAGCTTCATCCAATTGTCACACCATGGCCCTTTCGTAGTGGGGGTTCGATCTCATTGGAAAAATCACCCCCACCTCATCCAACGGCCATAAATTCATCATTACCGCCACTGAGTATTTCATGAAGTGGGTGGAATCCATCCCCATGACATACATCACTAGAAAGAAGATATCTAAGTTCATCCTAAACTACTTAATATGCCACTACGATGTCCCCCAAGCCATTATCTTAGATAATGGGACACCTTTCAAGAATCGGGATGTCTATGACCTTTGCCAATAATTCAACATCCAACATCACTTTTCCGCTCCATATTATCCCCAAGGCAATGGCAAAGCAGAAGCCACCAATGAAACCATTTTGAAAATCCTAAAGAAAATAGTCAATGACCAAGGTCATGACTGGCATTTGTAGCTAAATCCCGCCCTCTGGGCCTATTGAACCAGTATCCGCACACCAATAGGTGCCACCCCATTCTCCCTGGTCTATGGATCATAAGCCATACTCCCCATCAAGATCGAGCTCTCATCACTAAGAATATCACTACAGAACCTCATCACAGATGAAGAATACCGAGTATCAAGACTAAATGAGCTAGAGTTACTAGATGAGAGGTGTATGGATGCTTTAAATCATTTATAATTCTAGCAAAAATAACTCAAATGGACCTATAACAATAAAAACATGAGTCAAACATTCCAAATTGGAGAGCTGGTGCTGAGGGAAAATTAGAAGAACGTTCCTAATCTAGATAGCAAGAGTAAGTTCAAACCCAGTTGGTTAGGACCTTTTTTCATCACAACAAGCTACAAGTTAGGGGCATATCAGTTATCAACAAAGGAAGGTGAGCCTCTGTAGGAGCCCATGAATAGCTCCCATCTCAAAAAAATTTATGCCTAAACTTTCAAGTATAAAACCAAAAATAATAAAAAATAAAAAAACTATCCTGAAAAAATGGTCACCTTGATGAAAACATGGCAATCAGGCATCTTGGTGACAACAAAAAAAAAAATCCAAAAAAAAATAGAAAAAGGATTAAAAATAGTAAAGACAAAAATCGTCCTCTAGTGAAAACCACTTCGGTGGCGCTTTGGACAAGTACCTTGGTGAAAACTTGGCAAATAGGTGCCTTGTGTAAATAAGCACTTTCCATCCATCAGGATCTTCATGGCTTGCTTTGCACCATCTATCATGTTTTCATCATCCATCGCATTCCATATCTCCATCCATCACTCATCGGTATCCCCATCATAGCTTGGTCATGTGTTCATGACATGATCCCTCATAATACTACTCTATCCATTCTCAAAGTCAGTTTGTCCTACCTTTATTGAAGTAGTCTATTGCTTCATGCTGGGGGCATGTTCTCATCGGATTATATTTGTGTATATTCTTGAAGTCTTCCCAAAATCAGAAAAATCCAAAAAACATTCAAATCATACCAAAATCAAAAAATAGGTCAAAAGGTCAGTCAAAAATTCAAAAATAGAGTCCTCTTGTTGAACTACGGGTCTTTGAGCCCTAAACGTAGGCAAGGTTGATCTTTGCATGATTCCCTGAGACACTTAGGTTAGTCCTTTAGGGGTTCATCATAATATACTAGAAAATCCATTTTTTTATATCTCATCAATAAATGATTCTATGTCAATCAAAATATGTGGTCTCTGCATGTATAACGTAGGCAAAGCTAATCTTTGATCAGCGCCCGAGGCCCCTAGGATAGGTCTTTAGGTTAGTCTCTTGGTCAAAATCTTGGAAAGCCCCAAAACATTGGAAATTTTGAAAAATCAAAACATTTGTAAAACCTTGAAAACACCAAAAACAACCTCAAAACATTTCAAAAACATCCAAATATTTAAAAAAATCCATATGTCTCATTTCACTTTCACTAGCAATAAGCATCACTCATAATAAATCAATGATCCTCAACCTTTGGTGTAACAGTCATAAACGAGTCTAGCAGCTCAAAGTGAAAACTCAAATCATCAAGGTCTCAATTCTAGGTCAGTAAGTAAACAAGTTGGTGAACACTTGGTACTAATAGCTTATCATCCAATCAGTCCCAAATCATCATTTGATATCATCATGTCCTAGGATGCATCCTTCCTACAATGGACATCAACATCAGACATCACCGTAGTTTAGTCTTGGATAGTGGTATGAAGAACATTTATCTTGTTTGTTTACTTTATCTTGGTCTTTTTGACTTATCTTATTTGTGCTCATTTCGATGACTTCTCAATGATGTCCCAAACGAAGGGATTTAGAGAGAAAGGAATGGGGCAACAATCATTATCTTTTATCTATTGTGCTTGTTGGATATTCTTGTAATATAACTTGGTCATGCGTGATTCTTTTGGGTGTAGGGAGGATGTTTTAAGTGTCATGTTGACCACATAAGAAGGCTTTCCTTACTATGTTTTGGTCTGAGATATTTGGAATATCTGAACTACATTTTAGATGAGGTTCCATATGTCAAGTGTGAATAGGAGTACTCCTATCTAATTGTCAAGTCAAAGTCCATCATAGTAGGTGCAACACCATCCTAGTTCTTTATACCTTGATGCATCGTACCTATGTGTATTATCAAACATAAGGTAAATGGCCCTTTTAAAATCCCAACTCCTTGGTAAGAAAATCATCATCATCATCATTATCATCTTATAACTTGTTGGATCCTCTTATTTCTTCTATCTTCTTTTCGTACTAACATGGTACCATGATAGTTAATCACAAATCATCACTATTGCATCCATCCTGCATCCACAAACCGTCAGCATAGTGCATATCATATCATATCATATATGAAACATTAGTCATTTTGCATGCATTACATTTCATCATTAATATGGATTGGTTATTCTAAGCATCTCATAAATCATAACCATACATTTGCATCCATTACATAAAAATAGATCATCATATCATATCATATGCATTATCATGTCATCCATAAATACATGAGAAAAGATAAGGAAAAAGAAAGATTGCATTTCATATATTGCATCACCATTCATTAGGTGCATAATATAGATTGTTTAATCATTTACATATTATAACATTTGCATCATCCATACACCATCATAAAAAGTGCATAAGGAAAGATATTGAAAAGGAAATGCATCCATACATCATTGCATCATCATATAGAAACACACATGGCATTGCATCACAAAACATAAAATCATTTCATCACATATAAACCATCACATATAGAAAGTAAAATCTATCCATAATGAATTAAATAGGACATCATGCATCACATCAATCTTCTCATATCATATATCATCAAAATAATATACTGTCATGGTACAAATCAGGATCAAGTATGTATATCAATATAAGTACAATCGCCCATAGGGCTATCAAAAATGAGCCAATGGATCACAAAAAGAATCATGTCTCTTAACAAAATGAGCTAGCCCTGTTGGCTCCCCTCGCCCTCATCGGCCTATCTCTCTATGGTCCTCTGGGGGTCAGTATCCTATCTACTATGAGTAATCTGGGACCCAAGATGCTTGGGGCATGACCTAATGATAATGAACTTGATAATAATCCACCTCTCGGATGGCATCTCAATATGCCCACAGGGACACTGTGCTCGTAGAGGAGGATGTAGCCATGCTCTCTAAATGTTATCTCCAACCCATCTCTAATGCTACCTGCAGCTCTGTAACCTGTCGCTGCTAGACAACCTGATCCATCTCCACTGTAAGGGTCAATACCTACTATCTTGCCTAATCTCGCTCATCTATCAGTGTGGAGACCTATCCCTATAAAATCTATATCTATGCTTGCAACTATAAAATATGAGCATCTATCTGATCTAGTTGTGGTGGTGCCTGGACTGCTGGCTGGTCCTGATGACCATCTTGGGGTGGTGTTTGTTGCCTATCCTAGGCCTACCAGGCCCGATCCTAATCCTGATCTTGCCCATCCCTTTGCTGCTCTGGCTGTCGGCTAGGTGTGCCACCTCCTCCTCTTCCTTGGCCTCTACCATCATCATCTCCATCACCATCACTGTCTCCCCTACTTGCTTGGCCCCGACCCCACCCTACACCTTGGCCTCTTGGTCTCCTCCTTGGTAACTTTGCACCAAGAACTATCAATCTGATGGGAGGATAGAACCAATCCCTATATACCTATGTTGTGCTTGGGTCTGCCTGTCCTTGATCATAAGTCCATGGTCTAGCCACTAGTTGCATGAAGCTCTATACTACATCCATTACCAAGATCATTTGACCCCATGTCCTATCCCTCATAATATGTGTGAAGATGGCCACGTACTAGTCATCGGGTTGATCCTGTGTATCCCCAAACTATCAGGCCACTTTGTTAGGCAAGTACCTCTCAATCATGGTATGCTCCCTGCCTTGCATCAGTCTGTCCTTCCTAGCAAAGAATAACTACTGGACGTTGTCATACCAAGTTGGCTGGCCAAGATAGGGTCTCTATGTAAAGACTATCATCTCATTGATGACCCTCCACCAGTGTCAGATACTTGCTACTCGTGTGCGTGAAAAAGTGAGTGCACCCCTATATGTCCAAATGATTGGGTCATCTAGCTCCATGTCGACAGGTACGACTCTCATAGGGAGAAGCACTGCAATGTGCTCCCAAGCATAAATATGTAGCAGTGTAACTCCTGAGCTGATGGACCTATTGTTGATGTATTTGAACTCATGAAGGTCATGGTATAGTGCGGCCAGCATCATTGGCCCCCAGGCAAAGTAATCCCTCTGTCGGAGCATCCGCTTCCAAGCAAGCTCTCGTCTTGGGCTGAAGTATCACCCATGTCGGTCTGGTGCCACGAGTCCTAGGATGATCGCAACCACTATCAATCTGAATGTTGCTACTATAGCTCTATACCGCTCGAGCTTGATCTGGCCCTCTGAAAAGATAATCTCGTTGACACCCATAATGTCATAACAGTTGTCCTTGTTGGCCTCCACATCATAGATCACCCTCTCTCTATGGATGGGCAATCGCAAAATGCGTCACACGTCCTCCAAAGTCATGGTGACCTCATCGGTGGGAAGGTGGAATGAAGATGACTCGTTGTGCTAGCACTCCACTAGTGTTGTCATCATGCCTAAATGTGTCTGGATTAGAGGTGCATAAGCGATGTACCATAGCCAAATCGCTCCTAGGTGCTCTTGAAGTACCTCATCTAGAGGAGGATCCTGAGTTAGTCTACACAATATGGATGACTTGTGCTCTCATGAATGGACCGGCTCCATGTCCTCCTGCATCAGTAAAGTCACTGAGTCAAGTTTTGTAAAAAATCGGGTTCCTGTTTGAAGTTCATGCAACTAAATTAGCAAATGCGTTGCTATCCACATATGCGTCATTGTTTGAAACTTTCAAACTACGCCATTGGAAGCCAAAAGTTTCAAACTTCACCGCTGTGGTGCAGTTTTTCAGAGACTCAATTTGACCCTCAAACCCTAAATTTCAAAGAGGACCGTCGCAACACTAGGCGCATATGCAACGCAATTTGTGGCAAACCCTAATTTTTCAAAGTTCACCGCTACGATACTATGTGCATATGCGACATAGTTTGGGCTTGCACAACACCGATTTAAGCTTTTCAGTGGTGCTATATAGCACCGCTTGACTTCGATTGACTTTCTAAGCTAATAAATGCACTCAAGAATCAAAATGAAAGGTTGGGACAAGATGACATACCACGGGTCCTGTGCTGAGAAGCCTTTGGTACACTCACACGTGGTCAGAAATGTGTTGTGGAAGCACACGTTGTGCCATCTCGATCAATCCTTAGAGCTCAAATAGAAAAATTCTCTAAAGGTTGTGTGCAAATGAATTGGAAGTGGCCCCTCAAGGCCTATTTAAGCCTAAAAGTTAGGGTTTTTTTACCTCGTTTAGCCGTCCAACTAGGGTTTTGAACCCCCGAGCCCATTTTTGTCCAACCGAAGGCCGTTTGCATCATTTTTTCACATTTTTGCATGTTTTTGGCATCCCAAAGCCTTTATGGACCCATCAGACACCTTGTCCTATTTTTTTGTGAGATCGTCCAAAAATCAAAATTTTCGTCTGATCTCTCGAGGGGGTAGTATAGCAGCATGTTTCATCTCACTGGGGTAGTAGTGGGGCAATTTTGAAAATAATTTTTTTTTTTAATTTTGATCGAGACAGTTTATTCTTTGAACCAACGCAGTAAGTACTTTGCTTCAAAGAGGGGAAAAATGTAGACACAAAAATTATATCAACACACTTGAGACTGATTTACTAACATCGTTTCATCATTTCATCATCTTCTTAGCTAGTCATCACCTTTCATCTCTTAATTAAATAAATTTGTTTTATCTAATTAAGTTGTCATCTTCCTATTAATTAAATTAGTCAATCTGATATAATTAACCCTTTAATTAAATAATTCATTTTATTTGATTAAATCTCTAAATTCATTCTATTGAATTAAATCAATCCTTATTTAATTTAATCTAACATCATCTCCCTCTTTAATTAAATAAATCAAAATATTTTATTTAATTAAATCTAAATCATATTCCTCTCAACTTTGATTTAAATCAATCCAAAAATCTAAATCAAATAATCACATAAATAATCTCCTATTAAATTTCTTGATTAATTTAATCCTAATCACCTAAATCCTCTAGATTTTTCAACTTGCATAGGAAAACACATTCAAATGATTTATTAAATCTCTATTTTCTTTCAACATGGCATCTTTAGGGGAATATTCCTCCAAGTTTTAAAATCCCTCCAAGCAGGTTTGTCCTTCCAACAAGGCATTTATCTCTTCTTACATGTCCTTGCGCATTGAGCCAAGTGGCATTTAATCCATTTTCATCCCCCTCAAATATGTCATTTCATAAATTTGAAATGCCACCTAATGTCATTTATTGCACACATTCATTAAAATGTGCTCAAGCTTCCTCCATTCACATCTTGACAAATGGCACTTGGCCATTGGATGTTGAATGATCCCACATTGCTTCATTTTGCTCATTCTTCCATCTTGTTATTCTATTTATAGAATGATTTCCTTTGTATTTTGGATCCACAAGTTTATACTCTATCATCCACAATCTTTGTTATTTGCACCAACAGCTTAGAGAAAATTTACTCTCTTCACATTGAGAGCTAATTTTATCAATCTCCATAGCATTTTATCATCATCTTAGATAGGTTATTGCAGATTTCACCAAGTGGATCAACCTTCATCAAAGATCATCAAGCTTGCAAAGGAGTTGGGAAAGGGTCAATTTTCACATCAAATTGGGACCAATTCCCCCATGGGATTGACGGTTTGCATGTTTAAATATGATTTTATTGCTTCTCTTGTTTTGTTCTTGATTTTCCTTCCTATTTTGAGCATTGTAGATGAATTCCATGGGGAATCGTATTTATAACTTGCATTTGGATCTAATATTGTATTTGTTTGCTATGTTTGTGCAGGTCTAGGATTGGGGTTCACAGTATGAAATCACATAGAAATCGTATAATTTTATAAACCATCACAAATGAAAAATAATCTCATTAAATATTATCTCACATATACTTTCATATTCACATAAGGAAATCTCATGATATACACAATAACTATAACTATAATTATTGAACTAAAATCCGTCATCTAATCAATTGATACCCAATGATAGCCAAGGCAATCCACATAAGCATAATAATGTATCAACTATGTCTATGAGAAAAAACCATCATTATAATCCATTTAAAGTAGGTATTTTTCATCCTTATCCCTATGATCAAATAAAAGAACATTCCTTTAATCAAAAAATTGTACAATTAACATAAATGAAGAGTCGAACTTATATTCTCATTACCAAATACATAGTAACTTGGATATTCCTTTTCAAAATAATTAAAGATATTGAGTCTCCCAACCTTAGTTTTAATGCACACATAATTGTTACAATTAAAATGCATACTCATGATATAAGAATTTACCAAATCTTAGTAGTATTCTCATCATCGCATGAAATTAACCAATTAATTTATCCAAACCACCTTTTGATCATATCATCTAACAAAAAATTATTTTTTAGAAGAATAATTATAAACATAAAATGTCTAGAACTTACAAATACTATGCATTTTGTAATCTTAAATTGAATCCTTGTGAAGGAAAAATCATGGAAAATGTTTCGGATTTATCTATTATTTAATAATTCTCTAAAAAATATCCCACAAAAATGAAGGATGTTGATAATAATTGTCACCAAAAAATGTATACGTGGACTTTTTTACACTCATTTGAGTCTTTCTTATGGATGTTGGCCTAGTTTTTCCCAGATTTAATATTGTAATGTGGATAGCACATTCATATTAGGTCTTAGGCCCTAGAAAAATGAATAAAGTGCATGTCTTGTAAAGGTGTTGTAATGTGTTGTGAATGATTTTCACATTTTTCTAGACTCTTATTAAGCATCTAAGTCTAATGGACCTATTTTTCCCCAAATTAAATATTGTAAAATATATTTAATTGTGTTCTCACATTAATCTAGAAGGCTTGTAAATTAAACCTAATTCTAATCTAGTGAAATATTGTAATGTGTCTTACACATTCACATTCGATTTTGTGCCTTTCTGGGTTATGTGGACCTCATTTTAATGATATAAAGTGGATTTAATTACACTTTCACATTGAACTTTATGTCCCTAGCCATAATTACCATTTACATAATCATTAATAGGCCCTTATGGCTCCATATTGTGCATCCCAAGGCTTAATTTGATCAAAGACCTGAAGAGATCAACATAAAAAGTGAAATTATTGATTCCCCGATAATCCAGTTGGAAAAGAGCCCCTATGGGACTAAGTCACCCATCTGGGTGAATCAGTCCTAGCCAGGTGGGACTAAGTCACCCAACTTGGTGAATTAGTCCCATTTGGGTTATTTTCGAGGTTCAGGTGGAAAAATTTGGATTTTAAGTTTATTTTTCCTTCATGTTAGTCTTGGGGATCAAATTAACAGAAAAATTAGGTGGATTTCCTATAAATACAAGCTTCTAAACCCTACTTCATAATCAATTTCATTTAATCATTCATCATTCATCATGGTCTTAAGTCAAGCAAGCTAGGGTTTTAACATTTCAAGTCATCAAGATAGCTTTTTCAAACATTCAAGGGCAGATTCTTCATATATTGTTGTAGAAATTCAAGATCTATCATCATGGAAAGTTGATAACTCCATTATTTCATGCTTCATTGTCTTATTTCTTCATTTTGGTTTAATTACATAAAAGGGGTTTGACTTGGTCAAACCCCCATGCCTTAACATTCAATATTTATCTCTCTTTTCTTGTGTGTTTGTAGATTTATGTACTTTGAAGGTTTGAAAATCATTGAAGAATAGTTTACAAAGTTGTTGAAGACATCTCCTTGTTTCCTAAGCCAAAATATGAACAAAAAGTCAATTACAGTGCCGAAAATCAAAGTTTCAGAACTGAACACTTGTAGGAAAACAAAGTGCAGACTGAGGTCTTCTATTTCCACTTTCAAATTTTTAGAAATTTAGAAGTGGAATAAGTCACCAACAATGGTGACTTAGTTCCACTGTACCTATTTTCAAATTTTTCTATAGATCTGGATACCCATTTGGCTAAAATGGGCTCCAAAATAGTTTTCTAGATCTAGGACTAAGTTGTCCAGAATGGCGTAAGTGTCCTAGTAGGTGAAAATTTCAGGATCAATAGTATTTTCAGCTTCCATTCTAGTCTACAACACATCTCTAGGTGCATTCTTTTTTCTTTCTTTCTTTATCTGTTCTATTTGCATTTCTATTCATCTTTCGAGGTGTTTTTGCATACATCATAGTGTTTTCAAACAAGGTGCATTTCTTTAGTTTTCATTTAGTAATTAATATCTTTTACCAATTTTTTACATAATTTAGGACATTAAATTTAGACATATTTCAATCATTTTTGCATTAGTATTGAGTGGGGACATTCTGCATTTTGGCCTACCTCTCTCGTTTTAGGTGAAAAACCCTAGAAGTGCTACAGAGCATTAGGGTACCAAAATCGGTGTCCACAATAACAATAAAAATAGTAGTAATTTTCAATTACAAGTAGCATTCACCTTTTTCATAATCTTTTAATAATGGCCTATGTGTAGAGAAGGGTGGCATATCAATATTGGAAATATATGGGTGGGAAAACTAATAGCTGTAAGTAGTTTGTAGAGTTATGTGGGTATTTTAGCATACATGGTTCTCTTAGTAAAAGGCATTTTCCTCATTAATTATTTATTTAATAATCAGGTAAATTTTCCTCTAATTACTTAAGCTCACTTAGTTCATGCTTTCTTTATATCTCATGTCATAGGATGAGGACACATGTCATGATCTTGTCTTATCCTCACCTAGGGTTTCTAGGTTAATTATTCTTTTATAAGAATTCTCTATTATATTATCATTAGAAGATGCACATTAATATGATTCGTGATTTTTTGGATCAATAGCTCTTGGCCTCCATAGCTTTTCTATTCTCTCTTTCTCTGATAGGTGTTTGATTGTAGGTGATCCTTGGGAGCCTTGGAGTTGATTTTTTCCAACTTCAACATGGTATCAAAGCTCTAGACCTATAATCCCCTTTCCTCTTCTTGAGATATTTTGTTCCTTGAGCTATCATTTGGTGCATCATAGAGCATATAAGTGATTTCCATTAGATTCAAAGCTATTGGGAAAGTCAATTTTGTATTTTGTTTGGCCTGATTTGGACTCCAGACGCAAGATTTGCAAGAGTTTGAAATAGGTACTTTTTTTCAAGATTCAAAGGGTAGCTATGTTTTCATAGTATTTTGGGCCAAAAAGAACCACACGATTGTGTTTAGGAGGTTGATTACACAAATTTTGATATATATAATTTGACCTATTTCAGTGTCGGGAGCTTCTAAAGCAATTTTTTTCCTAGGGAAGTCATATGACCCCCCCAGCATGCAGATTGAGGTAAAATTATATATATATTATATTTTTCCTCCAATTAAATAAATAAATAAATAAATTATTCAAAAGCCCTTTAAGGGTGTCACAGGTTTTTTCATATATTTAAAAAAAAATATGTATATATGTATATATATATGTATCTATGTATATATATGTGTATATATGTATATATATATGTATATATGTATATATGTATATATATATATATATATATGTATATATATATTGTATGTATATATATATTGTATGTATATATAAATTAAGTTTTTTAATGTTATTTTTCTTTACAAATAAAACATGCAAATTTTTTTTGCAATATTATTTTTTTACAAAATAAATTGACATGCAATGTACTTGGAGGAGATTTTTTCTCAGACTTCCAAATCTAGCGGACCTCCACATTTGGGGGTATTTTTGCTAAATTTAGTAGAGAAATTTTTTGTTAGAGTGAATGGTTTTACCGTTCACTTTTTTCTTAATTTAACTTAGGGGTAGTTTTTTCTTTTAATTTATTTAATCACCGGGTGGTTTTTTCCCATGCTGGGTAGTTGTGCACCTGTCACATATTTTCATGCCTTTTTGTACATTATGTATTTCATCATGTCTCAATGCATTTGTTTTCACTCTTGGTGAAATAGCTTCTTATGTTTCTCTCGCTCATGAAGGTTGTTTTGGCTTGCAGTTGCTCCTGGGTGCTCCAACACGCTATTAGAGTGCAACCACCTTCCACAAGAGTTTTTTCTAGGCATGATTAATGCTAAAGTTTGGAGGTGTGATTCTGTTTGGCGGATTGATTCTTAGTGGAGGATATTTCATGCAAATTGATTTTGATGTGGTGTGTTTCAACTCCCAAAGGCTCGATTACTGGGAAAAGTGTGATTCATTAATCTGAAGCCTGAATTCATTTTTGAGGTGGCATTTCTTTTGTCATGAGGAAAGGGCACATCATTTTCACAATATTCTTCCCATTACAAGGTTGCACTTCAATTCCCAAGGGTTGCAATTGAAGTTCCATTCTAGCTACCTTCACTTGGAGAGACAACATGTATTTTCTATTGAAGAGGCCTGAAATATTCCATTGAAGGCTAGGGTTTCCTTCTTTTGTTGAGGGTGAAAAAATCACCTTTTTTTTTAACTTGGTTGGGGATATATATCCCACAGTGGATGTGTGTGGATTCTCTTGTCGATTCAAATACCCTTTTCTTTGTTGTGTTGGTGTGAGTTAAGGCTCACATGGAAAGTTTGGTGGCGACTTTATTGCTCATTCTGTGTGGAGTAACTTGTAGAGGTGGCATGGAGTTCTTGGTGGCAAGTTTGTGGAAATATTTTGCAGCAGTTTGTGAAAGAGGTACCACCTTTTGAATATTTTTTTTCCATTTATTACTAGGTTTTTGCCTCAATTCTTGTGTCTTTTTTGAAAAAGTTTGTTTTGGGGAATTGCACATTGTTGGTTCTATTTAGAACATTGGTCTCTTTTGCACATTGGGTGATCCCACAATACTGCTTTACAATTTTTAGCCAAACTAGACACTAAAATAATTTTCTCTAACTAAATCTTCACTGTCGGGCACCTATAGTGGCTAAACAATGAGGAATTTGAAGATGATGCATACTAGTGATTTGATAAATTTTGTTTGTAGTTTCTAAATATATTTTTTTCAAAATTTTTGGAATCGTATTGTACTTCCTTTTCCATCTCCTTCGAAAACTAGTTTTTTTCAGTAAACAACATTTTTAAGGAGTGACGCTCACCGTATAACACAACTTTTTTTTCCATGAAGGATAAAATTCAAATTTTTTTGAATTTATATTTGTATCTATGATATCTAGTGCTTCCAATTGGTTTCATAGTGTTTTATTGAATATTTTTTCCTTAATCAATTTTCAAAGTCAAACCAATTACAATTTGGACATAGGCAGACCGTATAATGCATAACTTTTTTTGTATGTATCAATTTTTTTTTGTTGGATCAAGGACTTCAATATCTGGTGCACTCATATTTTTCAAAAAAAATTTATAATCTTCTATTTTTCTACATGTGTAGAACAAAGAGCTTGATTTTCGGTGAAAAACCTATGTTTAATAAAACTAAAAAATAAATACATAATAAAACCAAAACATATTAAAATTATATTCGTTGGATAGCTCGTTCTAAGGACTACTATCATCCAATTGGGTCTGTGAAGTCTCCTCCATTTTCATCCTCAACCCGAGCATCAAAGTGCAAAATTCTAGACATTTTTGGTGACAGAGGGTGAGAAGGTGGGAAAAGGGGGGTTCGGGCAAACTAGGGGGGTTCGAACGAACCCCCTTTCAAAGAATGTTTTCTTTGTTTTTTGGTAGGAATGGTGGGACCTTGCATTTAATGGGTTCACTTGAACTGTGGTTCTATTGAACCCTTTTTTAGTTCACTCAACCAAAAAGTTTGTTTGAACCCTAGAAACCAATTTTTTTTGCATGGGGTCATTTTTTGCAACTTTTCCTCCCTCACTTGAATTATAAACCACTTTTGTGGGTTTACCCCATTATGTCAAAGCCAAAAATTGAACTACTCAGCCCCCATAACTACCACACATGGAAGCTCAAAATATCACAATTGTTGTAATCTCAGGGTCTTTGGAAAATGTTGGATGTCGAACAACCCGAGTTCACTAAGGAATTTGAGAAAAATTTTCATAGAAAAAAATGGATGAGGCTAGAGGGCTCACAGGTCTCCATGTATTTGATAATTTGTTGTTTCACATTGTGGAATGTACAACAACCAACTCGAAGTGTGGGATAAGCTTACTAAGTTGTATGGAAAGGTCAGTCAATTCAAAATCTTGCAACTTGAAGCCGATCTCACCTCTCTCTCTCCCCAGATGCCTTTCCCACTATTCAGGATTTCGTTGCATAGTTCAAGTTGATTTTGTCATAGTTGAAAGGATGTGGTCATGCCAAAAATGATCAGGAGTGTATTTTCTTGATCTTGTCAAAACAGAGAGGTCCCAAGTTTCAAGTGTTTGCCTCTACCTTCTATTCTACTATGGATTCCATGGGAGAAGATCATAAGATGACAAGTCATTTGAGGATTTTTGTGATAGATTGACTAGGGAGCAGGCCAAGTTGATTCAGATAGATGCTCTTCCTAAGAGTCATTCCTTGATGGCTCAATCTTCAAGTGGAAATAACAAGAAATAGAATAAGGATTCCATGTCTAATGAGAAAGTTAAGGATCCTAGTACTGAGAACAAAAAATATTCCAAAGAGGAACCATTAGAAAAGATGAAGATCAAATGTGCTTATTGTAAGAGATCTAGACATGATGAGCATAGGTGTTATACTAAGAAGATTGATAAGCTTACTCACCTTCCTTAGAAGAACATCTCGATGCCCTCATCAGAGTCCCCTTCTTCTTCTTTTGCATCTCCATTTGCATCATCATCCAAACCAACACAGACTGGGAATGCAAGATTTGCTAATGGGATGAAAGGTAAAGCACTCTTGGCTTCCACTATTCCTAAAAGTGGGCAATGGCTTCTTGATTCAAGTGCATATCATCATATGGAATCTTCTACGGCTATGTTCTCTTCTTTTGAGCTGTGTAATTCACCTAACATTTTGATGGGTAACAATACTTACATGAAAGTTTGTGGAAAAGGTTCTATTGATATGGGTGAAGGATCTTTTAATGATGTTATTTATATGTACCCTCCTTGTCCACTAATCTTCTTTCAATTTATCAAATTACTCATAGTGCACAAGGTAAGATAGTTGAGTTCACTGCTGATCATGTATATTTTTGGGACATGCAGACTAAAGATATCATTGCTACAAGGGTGGTGGATCATGCATCTTTCTTATATTCTTTTTCTCATTTTATTCTAGGTGAGGGTATGTGCAGGATCATCATGGAAAAAATAGGCCCTTAAGTGGCAAAAAAATCAGAGTTAGGAAAATTGACGTAAAAATTTGAATAAGTTATCTATATTATTTCAAAAATAAGTAAGAATAGAATTTGTAGCAAATTGAATGTAGTTTCTAAACTACTAGGTTTTTTTTAAAGAAAAAAAATCTATTTGGTGAAAATTTGAAATTTCAATGCGATAGTAATTAAATTTCAAGGAAAAAATAAGAAGTAGGTGTCTGTCACCACCCTAACCACAATAAAATGATAAAAAAATTTTATAAGATTTTAGATATAAGTAGAGGACTCATGTCCCGATGTGATGCATATTTTTTGTAATTTGTTTCCAAGTAAATAATTAATTATGAATTTTTTATTACAACTTTTAAAAAATATAAAAAACTCTTATGTTTGACCACCTTAGTCAAAACTTCATGAAATTCATTTTTTCTTTTTTTAATCCTATTGTATGGAAAGCATGTTTTGGATTAAAAAAATGTGATACCGTTTGAAAGTTATAGATGTTTTTCAATCACCCTATCAATCATGACTTTAGTCATAATTCAAATAGAAAATGAATAATAATTACTTATTAAATTCAAGTAAAACGTAATTTATATAATTGGTGGAAAGTTGAGAATCTCCTTTAAAAAACCTTTTCGTTTCATCAATTTTGGGTAAAAAAAAAAGTCGTCAGCCACATACCCATCATATTGCCACTTTTTGGCCCATCATTATCCTACACATATACCCATGATGATGATGTTTCTTTGGTTGATGTTCATACCCTTCCATCAAGGGTGAATCATGTTTGTGAGGAGAGGTTTGGTCACTTGAATCTTGGTATTCTTGAGACTAGTGTTGAGATTCCTCCTCCTTCACATCTTGTTTCTTCATATTTGAGTTCTCTTGAGTAGGTTGGTCATGAATAGTTTTTTAGATCTTGCTTTATTGGATGAGTATTTGGTAGGCATCTCAGATTTGTTTGTGGAGTCTCATCTTTCAGATTTGGGAGACATACTTAAGGGGATTTCCTTCCTCCTTGATGACAATTTCAACATGGTTGGTGATACATCTAGATTATCTTTTGAGATTGACATTGATGAGCCTTCACTTGATTTGTCACATTCCTTGGTTGTTTTTTTATCATGATTATGTGGTGGATTATTCATGCTTGGAGACTCCTCCTCACTCTTCAGAGATTTCTATTTAGAGACTTCCTTCCTCTTTTTCAGTTGGACATGGAGTGGCTTCCTCTGGTGAACTTGTTTCTTCCTAAGGGGAGAGGAGTTGCTTGTAGGCATTGGATCATTTTTTTCTTGCAGGCATATTTCATCAATATTGGAGCTTCTTCATTATGGGAGGGATATATTATCTCCTTTTTTCCTTCCTATGACGGGATCACTGATTGTATATACATGATGTATATAGTCCTTCGGGGTGTGATTTATTCCTCCATCCATGCATCATTTTTTGTTTTCTTTTCTCTCTTTTGGAAGGGGTTTTTTCCCATAGGGTTTTTCTCCTTTTCTTCGGTTGTGAGAGATTTTATTTTTTGCATTATAAATGGATATCTAACATGGTTTTGTAGCCGAGATCCATATTGCATCTTCATTTTTAGTTTCCCTAAGTTGCACTTAAGGGGGGGGGGGTGTTAGAGTGAATGGTTTTACAGTTCACATTTTTCTTAAGTTAACTTAGGGGTAGTTTTTCTTTTAATTTATTTAATCATCAGGTGATTTGCAACCATCACATATTTTCATGCCTTTATAAGACACTTTGTACATTATGTATTTCATCATGTCTCGATGCATTTTTTTCACTCCTGGTGAAATAGCTTTTTATGCTTCTCTTGTTCATCAAGGTTTTTTTGGCTTGCAGTTGCTCTTGGGTGCTTCAAATTTTTTTTTTTCCCTACTTAGCCCCTCTTTGTTGGGCTTTTTTCAGTTTTGCACCTAATATTCTAGAGGCCATATCTCAACCATATGATGGTCTTTTCCAATGCCTTTTTTTTTTGAAATGGGGTAAAATTTTGTGCTCTTTGCAATGGTGTAGGCAGTTTCTAGTTTAGAATTTTTCTTTTTTCAAAAATTATATTTTCTCAGTGTTGTTGTTGCTCAGTTCTTATTTTGGAGACTTCAACAGGCCATATCTTCTGCATACAGACTCCTTTTTGGGTATCATTTTTTGAAAGTGCATGATTTTACATGTGCTTCATCATGGTGCTATAAATTCTCTCTTTTTCTACTAGAGAATTTTATTTTCAGCACATGGTCCTCTTTTTTGGACATTACAGACTCCCATTATATGCATTTTTCATTATGTAAATGCATTGAAATAAAGTGCCATTGTATTACACATGATTATTGGGATCTTACACATCACTTTGTGCCTTATTGTACTCACACTATGATATAAAGTGCCATGGGGGATTGATGTTTTTTCTTTGTTTTCCATCATACCTTTGTCACATGAGTGTACCTTCCATGATAATACCCTCATGTGTGTGCCTTTTTTTTGCAAACCCTTTATATTTGTTGGTGCTTTCATGTTTACACATTCAAAAATTTTCTATTCTTTTTCATGCACTTCTTTATGGCATTCAATTTCAGTGTACCTATCATGCCACTCCCTTTTCAGCATTATGGGGGGTTTTACTATTTATGGTAATGCTTCCCTGGTTTTAGTTTTTGGAGTGATCTACATATCTAGTTTTTGTTCCTATGTACTTTTAGATGCAACATACATCAGTGGCTAGTTACCCTTGCATTTTAGTGAGATAGATCATTTACCATATGGACACTCTTGCATTCCTATTTTTTGTAGGTGATCTTCCATTTTCATTTGATCAATGTTCTTCAAACTTTTGATACCTATGCCATCTATATATTTGAGTTCCAGGTGCTTTCCTTTTTTTGACATCTGATTTGAGTAGTTTCACTAGGGGAACTCATGTAGGTTCTTGTCTTCTTGATCCTGATCATCATCTATTTCAGTGAAGGTTCTTGTTTCAACACTATAGCAGTCATTCTTCAATAGAGTTTTTAACTTCTTCATGCTTCAGTGGTGTTCTTAATGTTCATCCTTTGTTCCTATCTTTTGGAACAATTCGAGTTTGGAGGCTTCTTTAGTCCTTCACTTGTATTTCTCTCTCTTGGAGAGGAGTTTTCTCCCACTGGGTTTTTCTCCTTTTTCTTTGGTTTTGAGAGATCTTTTATTTGTACATGGGTACCTCACAAGCCTTTTTTTCAGGACCCATCATGCATTCATCTTTAGAGATTTGAGCATGTCCCTAAGTTTCACTTAAGGGGGGTGTTAGAGTAAAAGGAATTTTCCTAATTAATTATTTATTTAATTATTAGGTTCCTTTTCTTCTAATTAGTTAAGCTTAATTAGGTCACGTTTTCTTTATGTCTCATGTCATAGGATGAGAACACATGTTGTGATCTTGTTCTACCCTCGCCTAGGGCTTATAGGTTAACTATCCCTTTATAAGGATTCTCTATTTTATTATCATTAGAAGATGCACATTAATATGATTCATGATTTTTTGGATCTATAGATCTTGGCCTCCATAGTTTTTCTATTCTCTCTTTCAGTGATAAATTTTTGATTGCAAGTGATCCTTGGGAGCTATGGAGTTGATTTTTCCCAACTTCAACAATGGTATGGTTTATAATCTATAATTCATAATTTATTTATCATTTATAAGTTATCATTTATCACTTATAATTTAGAATTTATAATTAGTAATTTGTGTGTTTGTTTTAGTAAGTTGTGAGGATTAGATGAAGACAAGGATTTGGAAATAAAATTTCTAAGTTTCAACTTTGGTCAAGCCTCCACTTTTCATATAAAATGGAGTCTAGATGAAATTTGGAAGTTGGAACTTTTAGTTCCCATTCCTACTCTTCATTGAATCCATACAACTGATGAAAACAAGAACAAAGAATTCATTGAGTCGCGTGAATCCTAAGTTGGAGGATATCATACACTTGTATTTTAGCAATAGAGATTCAATACCTTTGACAATACAAGAGGAACCTAGTCCATTGTTTTAAGTTTCATTGGAGCTAGATGAGGATGATTCATCCAATTAGAGATTTTTGTGGATTGCAATCTTTAGTTCAATTATCAAGGTGAGAAATCACAGACAATGTTGTGTATTTTGTAGTATTCAATTGAAATCTCAAAAAGGAAAAATCATGGATAATGTTGTGGGTTTATCTATTATTTAATAATGATTTAGAGAACATCCCATAAACATGGGGGATGATGATAATAACAATAACAATAGTGGTAGTAATTTTTAATCACTAGTAGCCTTCACCTTTGATGGAATATTTTGTGATATCTGGTCTGTTATGTAGATAAGAGTGGCATATCAAGGTTAAAAATATGTGGGTAGCACAATCAATAATTGGAAGTAGTTTTTAGAGTTACATGGGTATTTTAATATGTCCAATATAGTTTATAAACCTACAAAATAATGATTCAAGAGTTAACACACATTTTGAAGATAATGGATTTATGTTTATCGATAGGAGGTTGCATGAAGTTTGTTCAAGATAGGTATAATTCAATTTTTCTTTCATAAATGAAATGAAATACTCAGTGTAATTCATATTGTCTTCCATGGTAAGCTTTAACATTTCAAAAAATATTGTTTCATGTTATAAATAGTTTTTTAATGTATAAAAAGAGTTGTAAGAAAAATTATTATTATTTTATTGAACACACAAATGATATTACTATTTCATTGTTCTAAAAACTTAAAAAGAACTACACTATTGAATATTTGAATTAAACATAGAGGTTTACCTAATGTGACAATATTTAAGAAAGCAATGCTAGATGAATATCTATTATTGACATACACCCTTAGCACTTGAGGAGTTATGTATACACATTTTCTATGTAGCCTATATTTGGTTGCTTCCCTTTATCCCATAGGTGAGTAATAACTATACCTTAGCACATGAATTTAGTCACAATAGAAATAGAGGATAAATAGAAAATTAGTACATCATACAGATAAGTGAAAAGGAAAACTATTGTTGTAGAAAGAACAAGATAATAACAAAGATCATTGGAAATCCTTGGACAAGGCCTCCATTCATACCATGCTCCCTCACTTCTAGTAGCTCACAAAATTCACCTTGCCTGTTACATTTATATTCATCACCACAGTAAAAGGCACAAATTACACATAGAATCCAAAATCTAACCAATGTTCACTGAGAGCCTCCTTTTCTGGGTGCAATAACTATTGATTTCTTAGATCTTAAATTGCATGCAGAAGCCTTTTAATTATGTTGAACCATCACCATTAAATCTTGTTATATGCCATTATCATCATTGCATTGATTACATGTTTGGTATAGTTCATTCTCGTAAACCCATTCATCAACAAAATCACATTTATATGTGCATATGAAAGAATAAAGCGATATCATTAATTTAATTAAAATAATATATAGAAGACCATTACTTTTAATACACTAGTTAATAACAAAATATATTATATAATTAATGGTCATGATTTATTATTTTTAAACATAAGGGGAGGTTCTTATGCACACCAGTTCTAACCTCTCCCTAATATAACCCCTGGACATATTTACATAATATATAACTCTCCTAATATAAATAAAGTAAATAATATAAATCAATAAAAAACAATATTTTAAACTAATTTTAAGATAAAACTAACATATCTATCTTTAGAAAAATCTATAGAAAAACATCAAGTGATATCATTCTAGAGATGTATATTTTACATAAATAAATAAAAAATCATAAAAGACAAACACGTCACAAATGATATCTCAAAATTTTTTTACATTATTTTAAAAATAAATCAATAAAATTTTATAACACATTAACAATACAAAATATTAATTTAATAGCAATTAATATTAACATCATATTAAGGTCAAAGTAATGAATAAGTGTAATGTTGATCTTTCTTATGTATAAGAAGCATCTTCTACATATTGCATATTAACATATATTAGTTTATTTGAAATAATTTAGAAGCCAAAAATTTAACTATATCATATTAACGTCATAGTAATGGTAGGTATAAGTTTTCCAGTTATAGTAATGAACAAGTCCAACATATTATTATTTTATTCGAAGTAACTTACAAGACTTCATATTATACTCGAAGTAACTCACACGTCTAACATATAATATCATAAAAACTTTCAGGTCTCACATATTAACTTCGGATAATATTATTTTATTCGAAGTAACTTGCCAAGTCTCACATTGTTGCAGTGTATTTTACTTGTGGAAAGTTATCTCGAGTACAGACCCCCAGATTTATATACAAGTGCCTAGGAACTCCACACAATTAAAAACATGGCGACATAAAGGAGCGGAGCCGCCTAAGATTTTCCTCTGTGGATTACTGCAGTCCTTCCCTTCAAGTTGCAATTTGCAACCATACAATTGTGCAGAAGATCAAACAGCCAAGGCATTGCGTTTGTCCCTGGAATGCTCGGTTGGCCAATAAACGGCAGTTAGAATCTGAAGTTGAAGCTAATTTTACTGTGAGCTCGTTACAAGTGCGTTCAATGGACCCACCTTTGCGGCCAGGTGCAGAAACAGAAGGGAACAAAAGACCAGCTCTAGGAATAGAATCAGAAAGCTACACGACCACTTCAGGCATCCAACGACCAGCTTCATCGAAATCGAAGAAGCTGAAGCTCATCCACTTGATATTCCTCATCTACTTCGAAGTCTCCGGCGGCCCGTTCGGCGAGGAGCCGACCGTCCAAAAAGGGGGCCCACTGGTAGCGTTGTTGGGGTTCATGATATTCCCGTTCGTTTGGAGTATACCCGAGGCACTGATGACGGCGGAGCTGGCCACCGCGTACCCCGACAACGGCGGGTACGTGGTGTGGGCGTCGGCGGCGTTTGGGCCATTATGGGGGTTTCTCATGGGATGGTGGAAATGGCTGAACGCCGTCATCGGCAACGCCGCATACCCGGCCCTCTGCCTGGACTACCTGAAGATCATCTTCCCGGCCTTCGGGCACGGCCGCATCCGAATATTCGGAATTTTGGTGTTCACGCTGGCATCGAGCTATCTCAACTTCATGGGGCTCAGAATAGTGGGTTGGACGGCGGTTACGCTCGGGATGGTGTCAGTGATTCCCTTTTATCTCATGTTTTTCTTCTCTATTCCGAAGCTGAAGCCCTCGCGGTGGGATGCGCGGCCGAAGGGCAGCGTGGACTGGACGACTTTCTTCTGGAATCTGAATTTCTGGGACAACGTGAGCACGCTGGCAGGTGAGGTAGAGCACCCGCAGCAAACAATCCCGCGAGCGCTCTTGTTCGCGGGGCTGTTGACGTGCGTGGGATACATCGTACCCCTTCTGGCCGGCACGGGGGCATTAGAGTTGAAAAAGGAGTCGTGGACCAACGGTTACCTGGCCGAGGCTGCGGGAGAAATTGCTGGTGCATGGTTAAAATACTGGATCGAAGTTGGCGCTGTGTTGTCCACAGTGGGGCTGTTTGAAGCCCAGCTGAGCAGCACATCGTTTCAGCTGTTGGGGATGGCAAAGATGGGGCTCCTGCCAGCTTGCATGGCCAAGCGCTCTACTAACGACACACCCTTGTTGGGATTCCTCGTCTCTGCCGGGGGCACACTCTTACTGTCGTACCTCGAGTTCGAAACCATAGTAAAGGCCGCAAATTTTCTGTACAGCTGCGGAATGCTTCTGGAATTCGCTTCATTTCTGCGACTGGGGCACGTGTTTCCCGCCCTGAGCAGGCCCTACAGGGTGCCCGTGGGGATACACGGCTTGACTGTCATATGCGCGGTGCCCATGGCGTTTCTTATTTTTCTCATGGCTCAGAACAAAAATTGGCTATCTACGTCCTCGGTATTTCCGTGACGGTGGCGGGCGTTTTGGCCTACCTTTTGATGAATGTTTGTAAGAAGAGGAAGTGGATGGAGTTTGCTGTTACGGAAGAGAACAGACTTCAAAGCTTGGCTGAGCATCAAACCGAGTCGAAGGCAGAGCCCAATGGAAACTTTTACCACCATGTCTAATCTGTACATTCGTTGAAGGCGTTAGTGGTTAACTTCTGCTGCATCATTTTAGACTACTTTACTAATCTGAAAGTCCGTGATATAAGAGGTGATGCTTACGAGGAGTAAAATATTTTGGTTGAAATTGCAAATTTTAAGTTTTGATTTGTTTAAGTGGTTCATTTAAAATCACATTAAAAAATGGTAGATCTTTTTAAGTGTGATTTGAGATGAGCCATTTAAATAGGTCAAAGTTTAGAGTGTGTTGTTTAAGCTTGCTCATAAAATACATGTTAGTTGTTATATGATAAAACTTAATTATAGTTGTTAAGATATTTTGAGGTTCAAGTGTTTAATTATAAATGTGGATTTTTTATATCAGACTTTAATCAATGAATGTAACATATTGTTGTAGTGTTTTACATATTTATTTGCATAATAATATGGTTGATTTGAAATGTTCAATCATTATAATTGTTTAGATTCACAAGGCTTGTTAGGTTTCTCGTGAACAATAAGGGAGAGGACCCAATGGTGGTGAGAGTTATGTTGTGTGAGGGGTCCATGTCAGTAGAAGACACGTTAGGCAAAAACTACGATTGCACAGTGTAGAGGGTACAACTAGCAACTCAAAAAAATCAAATCGAGAGAAAATATTGCATGTTTTCCAACTCATACCAACTGGTTTCCAAAAAAAACATTTTATGAGGCAAAAGGTGGCATTGACTATTGACTGATGCGTGGTACTTTCTTTCCTATTTCCTTGCTACATAGTTCTCATGAACTTAATGCTCATTTACTTTGCATTAACTTCCCCTCTTCTCTCCATTGTCAGTCTTTTGGCAACCACAATGACATGCTTTTGACAAACTAGGGTATCATTTTGGTTCTTTGCAATACCATTCAAAGTTGTTGTCTGCACATAACACCATCCATTGGGGAACTAGTGGTACCAGTGCACTTCACAATTGACTGTAGAGAAATTGAAAGCAAGCCATGGTGATATTTTTTTCACTTCTCCTGTGTTTATGAACACTTTCAAATTGTAAGGAAAATAGTAAACTTTTTCCATCACAAGTGAGATTGTCTTCCAACCTCACAATGGCAATGAACCTCCATTGCATGTGTTTTTAAATTCATTTTGAAATGTTCTTTATAGTATTGAATTTTTTTTTTCATTTTTGAGATACTTTATGCAACTATCTTTTGATTGACTATGTGTATATATATACACATAGTCGATTATGTGTATAAATATATGCATAGTTGGCCAAAAGATATATCTACAATACCTATAAATATTGTATATATGTTAGACATACATATGTCTATTTGTACAATCCCCATATATATCTATAGCATTTGAGGGTATCATATACTCGACTATTAAGGGATTCATGCACCTATCTTTAGGCTAACTCTGTATCATCTGTTGTTGTATACCCCTCGCACAACATTACCTACAACACTACTATCCTTTCCACCCTTTCGATATTGCATTCTTCCTACCTTATGAAACTTTGCATGCACCTCTACTACTCGTATGAAGGACATTTTGATAGCAATTGAAATACATTGTATGTATATATATGTGTATGTACTATGATTATACAATACATACATATATATGGGTGTGTGCAAGAAGTTGAGTCCACTTTTTGGCCAAAAAGTGGAAGTGTTTTCCCTGATTTTCAGTATTTGACACATTTGACTTTAAAATTTAAAGCACTTAGAGATGAAATCTTTAAAAAAGTCACTGATCATAAAATGTAGTGCTCGGAGTCTAGTTTCCAAATATGTAATTTATTTCAATACCCAGATTGTACAAATTGAGTTTCAATAGGCATTTCAAAAAACCACTGTTTAAAAGTCATTTTTTGTACCATACCATGCACGTGTACGACATCCATATTTTGACTTAAATTATCGTATTTTTCTAAATCCTTTTGGGAAAAGTTTTATGACTCATTGAACCTTGCTCTTGATATTTTTTGTAATTTTTTTATTGAATTTTTTTTTTTGTTAATTTTTATTAGGCAGATTGTGTTGTTTTGAAAAATGGAAAATGCATGCATAAGATGACCTAAACTTATCATTTTTGACTTTTTTTTTTTCAAATTGAAAAGAATTGTCAAGTTTTCTCTCTTGCAATCCGTTTGTCAAAATGTTATGTTGATCAAAAGTTATTCAAATAGTAAAAACTCGATATTTAAAGTTTATGGACCAATTTTATTAGAAATTAATTGAAAAATACAAAAAATAATTCAATTGCAAAACAAATTATATATTTAGAATCTGCATTGTTTGATCTAAAATGGGTTTTCATTTTGTCAGAAAATTTTCAAAAAAAGGTCGTCAGCCATATGTCCAAAGTCGATATTTTGCTTTAACATTGTTAAGGCTTACAATTTGCAGGTCAAACCAGGTTGAAGGCTTAGGTTCGGACTTCCAAAGCTATTCCCGAACCTAAAACCTTGGCAAAAACCCGCCCACAATGCAAAACCAAATTCAAATTTCAAAAAACGGGATCCCGATTATAACACGGGATCCCGTTCAGTAATAAACGGGATCCCGTGTTACAATCGGGATCCCGTTTCGTTTTCGACCGTTGAAAACGTAACGGGATCCCGTTTATAACACGGGATCCCGTTACCTTCACAACGGCTCGCGGAGTCAGTTTTAATAAACGGGATCCCGATTATGGAGCGGGATCCCGTTTATTAGTAGACGGGATCCCGTTTAGTAATCGGGATCCCGTTTTATTATAAACGGGATCGCGTTTTATAGACGGGATCCCGTTTTATATTATTTAAAAACACTGTTGACAATTACTGTCAACTCTGCAACTTTGCAACTTGACATGTACGGCCGAGAGCACTGAAAATCAATTATTTTTCATATGTTATTGTATTTACAGGTGGTCAATTTGATTTTTTGTTGATTTTATCAAAGGGAGCATCATCTACACCATTTTTGAAGTGAAATTTGCAATATGGATTGAATTTTTCAAATGAAGCATAAAGAGAACAATTTTTAAAGTGGAATTGTGGTAGTTTTCTATTTGTTTTGAGGAACACAAGAAGAAGAATTTTGGCGTAATAGGTACTCAACTTCCAATTTGGATTCAATATTTTGAAGTATTTCACTATTAACATTCATCTGTCCTTGAGAATTTTATAATTATGGGAGATAAATTTCGTAATAAGAGAAAAAAGACATTGACTCCTCAAGAAGTTGAAGCAAATAAAGAAAAAGAGAGACAAAGAGAAAGAGAAAGAAGAATGAGAATAAAATCAATGAACGATGGTGGAACAACCAATTCAACAACTATTGAAGATGAAAACATTGAAGATACCATAGTTGTACATGAAGCTAATTTGCAAGGAGTCAATTTGGAGAAGAATATGATTATACAAACAAGTCCTACTATGTCTTCAAATCCCTCTTTGAATGCTATGGAGAATGTTTCAATATACACAAATCCAGGTACGTCTTCAAATCCACATGTTAGTGACATGGTAAATTTGTTTGTAGAAGATTTACAAGAAGCTGGATATAATGATGTTGACATTGACTATATTCAAAGAAATGAAACTTTTATAGAATTTGTTGAAAACAAAAAAGAAAAATCTTTTGTTGCAAATGAAAATCAAAATGATCATTTTCTTGAAAATGAAAACAAAACCTATATTTTTGATGAAAATGAAAATGTAAACCGTTTTGTTGATGAAAATGAAAATGAGAAATGTTAATGAAAATGAAGATGAAGATGAAAATGAAAAACCGTTTTGTTGATGAAAATGAAAATGAAAATGAAAAGCTGTTTTGTTGATGAAAAATGAAGATGAAAATTTAGAATGTGATGTTGAATTTAATGAAAATACTTTATTTAAAATTGGAAGTGGTGTTTTGGATAATCATCGATCAAATTTCTTGGAGGCAAATAAGAACGCATGCGAATGAATATACGAATTCTTTTTATCATTAGAAATATTGCATTTCAATGTCAACTAATGATGCAATTGATGAGAATGCAAAAAATGAGGAAAGTAATGAAAAGGTTAGGCTTTATGTTCAACCAAAAGAAAAAGATCAATCATTAAAACATGCTATGTCTGTTGCTAAGTGCCATTCAATCTATTGGAAAAATAGTCGATCTAAAGATAAAGCGGCAAGAAGAGCTATAACTACTGCTATAGTCAATAAAACAACTTTGAATAAAAGAATGGTAAGCAATATTAGTGAAGTTTTAAAAATGCATCCTAAAACATTACTAAGAGCAGCAAAAAGAAGAGAAAGTATAGAAAATGACCCTATCAATCAATGTTGGAGTTTCAGTGGACGACTACCAAGGTCTGATATAAAATTGAGTGTTGAAATTAAATCTTTGATCGAAAAATTTTGGCATGATAATACTAGGGTTTCATCTAATGCTAGAGATGTTTTAAAATTAAGGGTGGGGTCCAAAGTCCGCGATCCTCACCCAAAACACCTATTAGATACAACACAAACTGAATTTTATAGAAAATTTTGTAGCGATTTAGTGTTACCTGGTAATATTAAAATAAGTCAAAGGTCTTTTGAAAAATGTAAACCCTGGTATGTAAAAATTAATAAACAACGAATATCTTGTTGTTGTAAAATACATGTTCAATTTCGTTATTTGTATGATGTTTTTCGATATATACATTGTACCTTGCATTCTAACATGATTATACAGGAATGCGGTATTGATATGCCACCTGAATCAATAAGAGAGTTTATTTCAGGTTTGTTTTGTGAAAAATCTAATGATAGATTATTTTATTTAAGTTCTTGTATTTCTGGACAATGCATTAACTGCGAAAATATTTCATTTTTAAGAAATTGTTTGCATGAAAGTGTTGATCATGATTTTGGACAACAATTAGTAGATGTCAAAAGATTTAGGAATGTTCAGTATTCTTTAAAAGATGGAAAAATAGGAAAGCGTTGTGATTTAGTTACAGAAAAAGTTAGTGTGCATGCATTTATGAGTGAATTTAATAATAAAATTGTACCAAAATATGTTATGCACTCTGAACATGCTCGATGGCTTGATGGCCAATTTCGCGCATGTAGAAACACATTTCCAATTGGTGCTATACTTTCAGTGGTTGATTTTGCGGAGAATTATACTCTCGCTCCAAGAGGAAATTCAATCTCAATATTATAATTCTGTGCAAGTAGCTATGTTTGTCCATATTGTTTATAGACATGCAGATGATGCTTGAGGATGATAGAAAAGTTTTGAGGGAGTATCATTTTTATTTGAGTGACAATGGGTTACATTCATGGAGTTTGTTCAATATTGTTTAGTATATTTTATAGAAATTTAAAAGAAAGGAATCCATATGAAGAACACCTCATATGGTCGGATATTTAATGCGGTGCAGTTCAAAAATGCTAGAATGTTCTATTGTGGTTAAGTAGGGTTCACAAGGAACTTAATGTCCAACATATATGGAGTTTTGAAGGCTGGGCATATTAAGAGAACATGATGGAGCTGGTACGTGTGTCAAAAGAATTCTTGCTAGAGAACAATTAAAATTCGAGGATTCAGTAAAATTTAAAATGCACATGAGATTGTGGATTGGTGTAATAGAAAATTATCTGCACCTGGTTCGAGTGATTACTCTACAGTTCATCGATTCTTTTGGTTGGTGGAAAAAGAAAACATTGTATCTAGAGTTGATTGTGAGACAATTAGTGGATCTACTAAATGGCATTCATTTAGGAGTGCAACAGTAAACACATGGACTATTTGGACAAGGGAGCTTGCATTTTTTTCCTAGTTTTGTATCTCAGGAGATTGGGAAGCTTGTGAAAATACAAAATGGGTTGAACAGTGGGAGCAAAGATCGTTGACACCTGTAGAAGCACATAATCAATATGAAAGAACTATTGAAGAAAATGATCAATTGTTTGCATCTAAAGATTATGATCGTGTTTCAGACCTTGTACAAGAAGGTAATTTTAATTTAATTTATTTCATTTTATTTTGCTTTATTAAGTTATTTTTTAATACTAAATTAGTTATATGGATATGCACAAGTTATTAAATAGAATTTTGTTGGCAGGACATGTGTATGCAGTTATTGCACCTGAGGGGAATGAAGAGCAAACCGAATATTGGTTGGCTCGTTGTGTGGAAACTAAACATAAGTTGTTAACACCTCGAGAAGATGATGATGGCTTTCATTATCCAACAGGTACAGTGATCCCCTTAAGACACCTCCTTAAGCAAATTTTGATAACAAGTTTTAGATCTCCTTAAGCAATTTTTTAGAACAAGTCTTTGATCCCCTTAAGTAAATTTTGAGAAGTTATTTGATGGTGGTTTTTGAACATGTTTTCCAATAGGATCGGTGGTGGTTGTTGGCACTTGGCTACAAAATACTTGAGAAGAAAGAATGGTCTACCTGCATTAGAAGACTATGAAACACATAAAAATATTATACATTATTCACATTTGGTGGTGGCAACAAATATAAAACTAGAGAGGTATCATGGAAGACCTTCAAAATAATTACTATGGTCAATTTCTATGGAAGAGCATGAGGCAATCATAGATGCATTGCAAAAAAGAGAGGATGCAGATGGTACAATGGACTAAGTAAATACAGGTAAATATAGTTTTGGTTTTATTTTGTCCTTTTAAATACATTAAATACATCTTTTGACATTGGTCAAGTGTGTTATTAGTTGAAATTGATTTAAATTGTTCTTTTATATATCCTTAAGGCATAATCACAAAAAGGATCTAGTCTATGCAAATTCAACCTAGACAACATGGAATACTTGGTAAAAACAGGTAATTATTAGTTAAACTATATTTAAATACATGTTTTTATTACATATTGATATTTCTTGGACATAAATAGTTAAAATTGATTTGTTGTCATTTTTTGTATCCTAAAGCCATCATTGCATTGATCTCATACTTTAAAACAAAAGGGAGAGGATGCCTGCATTCAACCTCGAATACTTTTAAATGCAGGTACTTGAGTTATGTACATATAGATAGTTTTATATAAATTAAAATATGTATGTTTTGATGATTTCATTGATATTGCTTGTACCTTTTATATATCAGGTGGTGTGAAGACCTACTACATTCTAGGCACAAGTTTGAGATTTTCTTGAGATTGCATATCTAAATTTTGTAAACATTGTTTTGAGATGACATATATGTACATACATACTTACAGAACTAAACATACTCTGTGTACTTCTATGTATCAAATATATATTCTATATATTTTTTTTGTTAAATGTGCATGTTTTCCTACTTTGAAACTTTATGTCTAATTCTATAATGCACTAAATATCATGCATACATTATTGTTCTATTATGACCCTTTTATACATCCCCTTAATTAACATGTATTATGACCCCTTTAGACATCCCCTTAAGACCCCTTAAGACATCCCCTTAATTAACACATTCTATTATGACCCCTTTAGACATCCCCTTAAGACATATTCTAACTCCTTAAGACATCCCCTTAATACATTCTATTATGACCCATTTAGATGTCCCCTTAAATAACATGTTCTATTATGACCCCTTTAGACATCCCCTTAAGACATCCCCTTAATTAACACATTCTATTATGACCCCTTTAGACATCCCCTTAAGACATATTATAACCCTTTAAGACATCCCCTTAAGACGTTCTATTATGACCCTTTTAGACATCCCCTTAATTAACATGTTCTATTATGACCCCTTTAGACATCCCCTTAAGACCCTTAAGACATCC
>VDFB02000015.1:328887020-328958956 GCA_007258455.2 Sequoia sempervirens | reverse complement strand
CTTAAGACGTTCTATTATGACCCCTTTAGACACCCCCTTAAGACGTCATTATTTGTTTTGACAACTTATAAATTAGTGTTAGATGAACCCTTACCCTGTCCTAAAATTAATCCTATCCCTAAGCCTTGTTGTATCTTACCCTAATTGAAACCTAACCCTAACTCTAGTTGTCTCCTAATCCTAACCTTTACCCAAAGTTTTATCCTATAACCCTAACCTTAATTCACAGAGAAAATTTGGTGGGTCATATTTCTATTTCTTATGTACATAGTTTATGTGATATTCTTTTTTTTTTCTTGTTATTGACACATGGAGACAAGACTTTTATTCATTTTTCATACACAACACACAATCATGATATTCTAAATGGGGGAAACAATGATGAAACTAATTTTCCTTTGGATTGAGCTTCATATTCATCATTTTTAAAATTTATCATGTGTGTACACTACGTATTCATCACTTAATGGTTACAATTGTTTTACATATACACATTCTTATGTTATCATAATTTATGTGATATTCTATTTATTTTTCTTATTATTGACACATGGAGACAAGACTTTTATTCATTTTTCATACACGACACACAATCATGATATTCTAAATGGGGGAAACAATGATGAAATTAATTTTCCGTTGGATTGAGCTCCATATTCATCATTTTTTAAATTTATCATGTGTGTACACTACGTATTCATCTCCTAATGGTTACAATTGTTTTACATATACACATTCTTATGTTATCATAATTTATATTTTTTCTAATGATTACCTCTTTCCTTAATTTTTAGTAGGAACACTTTTTTCCATTACTAGTGAGAAACTAGTAGTGTCATTTTATAAATATGTACATTAGCTAATTATAATAAATACCTTGTTGAATTTTTTCACTATATAAAGATTTTATTTGTAAGGTTTAGAGCAGATTCAAGTGCACCAACAATGAGGGGTAAAATTCAATTTATAGAACTAAATAAGTAGTGAAATCCACATGAATTTCTCTCATAAAATTAAAATTAATACATTAGAAGGAAAATATCTTCTTGTTCATTGAAAGAAGATTAAACCTAAAATTATTCTACAATTATGAAGTCAAGTCAGTAAATTTCACATTAATGTCCTATATTAATGTCTTCACTATGAACATAAAATGCATAAATGTACATGCGTAAATTAAAATTTCAAACAATAATAAAGTCCATAATTTATGTAACATATTAAGTGTATGAAACCAATATATTAAGCACACATGAAATAAAGTCCAACAGAGTACATGATAAGTTACACGAAATATAAAACACATAAAATCACATGTTTGTAGGTCATGTATTGTCTCTATAATCAAGAGACCTCTTCACACCATGCGGACTATGTGGATGACCTGAAACACTCTGTACATAAGAGAAAGATGAAATTAGATGTAAGACAATAAAAAATAATTTAATGACAATTTTATTTATAATCGATCATAAAATTAAATTACCACCATATCTAAATCTGGATGCTCTGGTGAGCCTGAAGAAACCTCTAAATTCTCTAAATCAGTCTACATAAACAAGACAAAGAAATTCAAAATTAGATGTACAACTCTACAATAATTATTTTTTTATTCAATTTAATTCAGAATTTATCATATTTTAATTACATACCGTATTCTGAGGTTGTGCACTAGGCTCTTCTCCAGGACCTGTCTGTACATGCTCAACTACATGATGTGTCTCATGCTATAAAAGAAAAAGAATATGTGAAAATATCATATTAATATGTATATATTCAATTTAAAATTTATAATTCACTTTAAATATAATAAAAAAATAAAATTACCATTTCATCTGAGGACTGCTCTACATGTCCTCCTGGTGGTGTAACTATGTCTGGGTTAGGGCTGAAAGTTGCACCAACAAAGTCCTACAAGATCAAAATTAAAGCATGTACAATTCAATTAGGTTAATATATACATATATATTCAAGTTTGCACATTTTTTTTAAAAGTTTTGTAAACAACCTGGAAATCAGTGGCCTCACAGTAAGCTGCAACATCAAATGTTTGCCCAATGCCCACATTCTTGTTGTGGTATCAACCTAGACATACATGTACATAGACATTTAATGCTTATAATATTCTGAAGTGTACATGCATCGTTTCATATATCTAGTGAATTCAAAACTCCTTAAAATTGTAACTATACTAATGTAAACTTTTAAACAAATTTACAATATGAATGTACACCCATGATCTATGTGCATTTCGATAGTGGAGGGTGCTTGACAATCCCTCGGGGAGAATCGGCGTGGATCTTGATTGACTCACCTAAACCAACATAATGTTGAAACATATATGTAGTTCAGTTATAAATTTAAAACTCCAAGTTAAATAATTTATGATTTCATATATAATTTTAAAAAATGAGAAATCAAAATACCCATAAGGGTTGCCAAGTATGGCCATTGTGGAAACATGTACTTTCATTAAGTACGATGATTGCCCTTGCATCGAAAGTGTCATCGTACACCAAGAATTGATTGTTAAGATGTATTGCAAACTTTTTCTTTGATATATACAACCATAAAAAATATTATAAAATGAGTTAAGTACATCTAGATGCATATTTATACGGTAATGCGTAGTGTCCTCGAGGGGTGATGTTACTTTCACGAGGAACTCTACAAAATGAAGCGATCGACCAGATGAACCACCAGAATCTCCCCGTCCACCTGAACTAGGTGTAGCCTGATCAAGTCCATAACACACTTGATGACAACTAGTACATATATGGGGGACGGGTCTCGACACTCCTGGAGTAGTACTCGGACCAGCTCCATAAAAACTCCTCCATCATCATCATCGTCTCTATGCTCCCCACTCGCTATCGCAGAAGCGTGCTGATCAAGGTCTCCTGCGAGTGTACTAAGGGAACCTAATGTTGATACCAGAGCTTGATGATGTATAGGTGCAGGAATGGGAGGACCAGGAGCAACAACAAGGGGTTGTGCATGCGCGAGTCGGGGATCAACCTTGCCCCTAATCTGTTGTGGCATGCGCCACCAACACCACGAAATGATCTAAAATCAAATAATTGGGCTTTTTCCCCAAACAAACTCTACATACAGTTTTCTCAAAAATACAATGGGCACTCCCAATTAGCATGGGGGACTATCAAAAAACCATATACCATTGATCCAAAATGTGCAATCATCGTGGATGTGCGCACCACCTCATGGATATTCTAGATTTGTTGGGTGGAATGGGTTGTCGAATTAGCGGGATCAAGAAGTAGGGGGCTAGATGGGCTTTGTTATTTTAAGGTCTAATATTTGTTTGTAAGAGAGACCATTAGAATAAAATTGTCTCATTTGTTCTCTCTCTCGTCGATGCCTATCAAGATCAGAATCGATCATCCTAATGGAATCAACAATGTTTTGCATTACAGATGCAAAACGTCTCACATGTGGTGCAATCAATGCTTGACTCTGCATAGCATTGATTTGTGTCTGTAAGGATGCAACTTGATCATTTATACGTGCTCTCAAGCGAGCCTCATCAGATGCCATAGGTGCTGGAGGTGGCATATAAGGTGGAGGTGGAGGTGGAGGTGGAGGTGGAGGGAGGTCGAGGGGGGGAGGGAGGTGGATCTGGCTGTGGCTCAGGTGGTGGATTGATGATATCATCAATGTTAAAATCATCCATGATATATGCTTGATATAATGTGCACCTGCATTTAAAATCATACAAAATAGGACCCATGCGCATACAAAAATTAAGATCATATATTTAATTGAAATAGGATGAGCAATGTATATATATTAAGCTCATATATTTAATTGAAATGCACATATATATACATTGATTGTTCAACTCAAGAGCATGTCCATACAAAATTAAAAATTAAATGTATGTACATGTACATTTAAAATAAAAAATATGATACATAATTTGCATGCGTACAAATCATTAAACTAAACTATACATACATACATATACAAATTTCAAAATTTAAGAACTATTATGCAAATTTTTAATACATGCACATACATACTAAACAATAAACTTGAAACATTCACAAAATCTCATTTTATGTCTTTAACACACACAATTTTTCAGCAGGAGAAATCATGATCTAATAGATAGTCATTAAATATATACTATTATATACTATTCATTATAAGTTCATAAATTCCACCAACTTCACAAATCCATGTCACTAAAAATATCCATATACAACCAAAATCATAAATTCATGTCACTAAAAATATCCATTTGGAACCAAATTTATAAATTCATCACACAAAATATCCATCGTTCACCAAATTTATAAATTCATAACTATTTAAGATCATTGTTTTAATTTATAAACTATTATGGCTCTCTACTGCATAGATATTCATTTCTTTGTGTTTTCCTTTTCAAAATTAGGAGTTCTCCTCTCCTCTAGCCATTGTCGATGCTCATCTACGATCCCATCCGCCACGACATCAACAGGGTTTGCATCCTAGATGCAAACATCCTCCACAGGAGGTCGACACATTCTTCATTTTGAATAATGTTGATTTGATCTTGGATGGTTCTAGCGAAACATTGATTTGTGCTTGCAAACGAGCATGCTCATTGATTTCAGGTGGTGGAGGTGGGGGTTACGAGGTGGAGTGGGCGGAGGTGGAGGTGAAGGTGTTGGAGATGGATGGCGTGGAGGTGGATTGCGAATATTATTGAATGGATCCATGAGATCTTCAAGATATGAGTGAACCTGCATTATATTTGTAATTTCAAGATGTAAGATACATGTTTAGGAAATACCAAGTTAAACCATTCAATATAAATGGCCTTAAATAATTGAATACAAATGATAAAATTATATGTAAGCCTCATTTATATGTCTAAGGCACATGTTATTTGAATGAAAATACAATTAACTAAATTGATATTATATAATCTTGCAGGATCTTATTATTGTTAAATTTGGTTGGGCCTTGGGCAATTTTGATCACCAAATTTTAAGAACTTCTTTAATCCCCTTAAGAAATGTCATATTGTCAACCCCTTAAGAAAATTGAATTACGATTTAGGGTGACAGGATGGCTTAAGGGGATTTACGTCTAGTGAGGTCCTAGGAGAAAATGGCATGGCTCAAATGAATAAAATTTGGTGAAGTTGCCGAAGGCAACCAAATTTCATTAAGAGCCTTTAAAGAAAAAATGATGGCTTTAGGGTTTAGGGTTTAGACTTTAGAGTTTAGGGTTTAAGGTAATAGGATAGCTTAAGGGGATCTACATGTTGCAAGATCCTAGGAAACAATTACATGGCATAAGGTAATGAAATTTTTAAATCGTTTATTATTTTTGTCAATAAAGAGATTTTTATTAAGGTTCATTAAGGTTAACTATAATGAGTTATCTAATTATAATCATGATATACATGTGGATAAGTAAAATCTTTTTTTTAGTAAAAAATTACTTGTTGGAGAGCTTGTTAATGTCACTTCTTCAACATAATTATCTACATTTGTTTATAATTGGTTGCTCAAAGCTCTTTACATACATAGATTCTTCATGACATTGGTACTATGATCACCTCTTCTTTTTTGCAAGGTGCATCTTCTCATTGCAACCCACTCAATCTTGCTCTTTCATTTTCCCTTCATCCTCTCATCTTGAGGTAGATCCTCTCATAATGCCTACATCTCTTGTTGTCACTTCTAGTGTGACCCCCATCTCTTATGTTCCTCTAGTACCATTTCCACCTCTTCGTCTACAAGTGAACCACTTATCTCTAATCCCACTAGTTCCATTCCTTCTTGTGTGCCTACTAGTGCTCTACTCCTAGTGTTATCCCCTCCTCTAATTGTGTTAATGTTTGACCTTCCTCACCTTAAAGTGTTGTTTATAATTTGTCTATGTTGTATCATTGCCTCTTATTTCTCATTGCCTTTATGGTCATTCCATTGTCACCCATGCTACTACTACTATCACCATCCCCACCTCTACTCTAGATGCACTAGTGTAGAAGTTATCCTTGGCTAATTTATTTTCTCACTCTGTGTCTATGTTATTCAGTGGTTCTACTCATTGCCTCTTGGCTCCATTCATTATTTTGATCAATTAGAGCTACAACATTGCTTGGCCATTTCCACAAGATTATGGACTTCAAACCTATTGTTTCAAATTTATTAGAGTGTTCCCAAGGATCTAATGAGCATATTGATGATTATCTATGTTTGATTTAAATTACTTTGTGCTAAAATGAAACATCAACTTCCTAATTACAAATTGCAAGGGATTTTTTTATAAGGGTTTACTATCCACTATATATGTGATAGTGATTTTTTTTACAATTATGCTTCTTTCATGAATTTTTGTGCTCATGTCAAAGATGAAAAAAACAAATTACTTATTTCTAATGGTTTGAAATGTGTGTCCTCACATATAAATTCTATACCTTCTTACCCTTCCAAGTTAAAAAGGGTAATCATAAGAAAGAATCTAAAATAACACTAATCATATTCATACTACTTCTAATGTTGTTTCTTTTAAGCATCAAACAACTAGGAGATTTACAAAATTGAGTGGAACTCTAGCTTATGTGCTTCAAACCCTATTGAATGAGAATTTGATTACTCTTCCCCTTATTCATCCACTCAACCCATCTAGAGGGTTACATACGAAATGAAATGAGTGCACTTTTTTAATTTTTATACTACCTAGAAAATTACCATGGACAAAACTCAATAAAACACAATCAACATATTGTTAAAAATAGAACATCACCATAACAATAGTACATAGCAAATGCATGATAAGTGTTGTTATACTTTTGCACTATAGCATAGAAGTGGAAATTCAAATAAGGTAGTTGATGTAATAAGTAGGAGACAAAATTTGTTAATAGAGATGATAATAGAGGTAGTTGGATTTGAAGAGTTGAAACATTTGTATGAAGCTAGGCCTAAATATATGGAGGCATGGAAAGAATTTAATGAACTAGTAAATATAGATAGAAGTGACTTGATTATTTTATTCAAAATTAGATGTTATTTTTACGGGTAGTTATTTATGAATTCTTAGAAGCTCAATGAGGGAGAATTGATCAAGGAGAAGCGTAATTATATATTAGCATGTCATTTGAGAGTAGATAAGTCTATTATTAGTGAGTGACAACCATTTTTGGTCAAAAATATAAATAAAATAAGAAAATTTATTCAAGGTTGCGAGACTTATCAAGTTATAACAAACTTAGGGTTTTAACAATTTTTTTTGTTCCAATTCAATTTAGGGTTTCAGTTTTAAACAATTAGGGTTTTTAATGAATTTTTTTCGTTTCAATTCGAACTAGGGTTTTCAAATTCAATTTTTTTCGTTTGATTTGAATTTATGGTTTCAAAAAGTTCGATTTGGATTTGTAAATGCGATGTTTTATATCATTTCGATCTCTAGGGTTTTGAAATGCGAATTTTTTTGTTTTGTTTGAATTAGGGTTTTTAAAATCAATTTTTTTTGGGTTTAATCGATCAATTTAAGATTTAAAAGTTAAAATTTGTTTCTAACACACAATTCAATGTTTTTTTTTCTCAATTTTATAAAAAAACATTTAAATTTTATTGCAAATTTTCATCTAATTTGACAACTATTGAATTATAATATAACAATTAAAAAAATGATTAAAATATGACATAAATTGAAAAAAAAGCATGTAAATTAACATATTTCTTTTAAAATTTCAATTCAAATTAAAAAAAGTGAAGAAGTGGCATACCTGTAGCTGGTGTTGATGTCGCTGTCACCAGGCAACTCGGGGTCCCGTCCGCAGAAATGAAAACTGCTATTTTTTAAAAAAATAAATAACAGTATAAAACGGGATCCCGATTTATATAACTCGGGATCCCGTTCTGTATAAATCGGGATCCTGTATTTTACAAATCGGGATCCCGTTTATTAAAAATTGGGATCCCGTTCCGCCCTCATTGGTTTGGAGTCCAACGGGAAACGGGATCCTGATTTTTAAAAAGCGGGATCCCATTTGGTCTTAGGCTCGGGATCCCGAACCGTAACGGGATCCCGCTTTTTAAAAATCAGGATCCCGTTTATTAAATCGGGATCCCGTTTCTCTGATGCCGATTTCATTTTTTTGGCTAAGGCAAAAAACTTCCACGTTTCGTGGACTCAACTTCGTGCATTTACCCATATTTATACATATAACATATTTATTATATATAGTTCTTAAACCCTAAATAGATAATAAATTTTTTTTTATAAATATATATTATATAAATATGTAAGTATGTATGTATGTATGTATGCATATATGTATGTATGTACATATATGCATGCATGTACATATATGTATGCATTCATGATAGATACATATGTCTATATGTATATACATATATATGTATGTATATGCATATATATGCATGCATTCATAGATATGCCTGTATGTATAATCATATGTATGTATGTCTATCCATATCTATGTATGCATAACTACATGTATATGTATGTATATGTATATATGTATGCATTCATGCATACTTACATATATATATCCTATTTTAGGGGTTCTATATAACTTACAACAACATTATGATATAAATTTGTATAATCCTTTCTAAAACTAATATATCTTTAAAAGCTTATAAATAAATTGAAACAACATTTTCATACATGTAAGAGTCACTATAATTGAAGAACAAACAAACCATACATCTAATTCACTACATTGTAAATGAACAAGGCTATATGTCAAATGTATATATCAACTTGCTCTCAAATGTCTATTTATACAAGTTTTAATTTTAGACACCTATTGCAGTTCAAAAGTATGTATATTTCAAAGTTGTTATAAGATTACAATTGTATAAACTGTTCAATGTATGTTTATTATTCATATGTATCATGATTTTATTTAGAAACATTTGCATACATACTAAAACATATAAAAATAGGTTTATCAATATGAAATGGTAATAAAGGGGGTATGATAAACCTATCTTCCTACTTTCATTAGATAAAAGAGATCCCCAATGGAAAGATTGAATTTCAACCCTTAGGTGAGTCAACCTTAATGGAGATCTTGTTTTTTTCCTTATGATCGAGGATGGGGTAAATCAACTTGAAATGCACTTTTTGGGAGATGAATTAAAAATTGAAAATGAATGTAATTATGCAATGTAAAACATGAGTCATCAATTTAAACCTTAATCTAATAGAATTGACAAATTTCCAACATATCTAAGGAGGTTATGAATTTATGTTCTTGTCACAAAAAGCCTCTACTGAGTGTACTCCTAGGATAGATTCACCCTAGGGTGAATGGGTCTTGCTACAGGGATCTAAAATCTACTTTTACAATCCTCTACTCCTAGATCTACACTCCTTATTCCTCTAGATTTCATAGTCAGAAAGTCAAAATTAAATTTTGTAAGTTTATGTATCTTGACGAAAATGTTGATAACTTTGACAACTTTGCAATTTTTCACTTTTGATCAATCTTCAATTCTTCTTCAACCTAAGACCTACAAACAAAAAGAGAGGGAAAATTTGTTTATTTTTGATAAATGGAGGTTTTCCTTGGTCAAACCCCAATTTGGTAATTAAACCTTGAAATGAATGAAATATGAATGGAATGAGGGATGAATGAACAATGCTATCTTGTAACTCACCAAACCCTTGAATGTAAACCCTTAGAGGACTAAAATCTAATACATCTCTCCAAGGTCTTGATCTTGCATGAAATGGCTAGATTGGGTGTGGATCTTGATGCTTGAATCTTGACTTGAATGCTTGAAACATATATCACAATGTTAGCTCAAAAAACATGCATGAATGAAGATAACATTGACATGATGTTTGGGATCTTGAATGCTCCAACAAATGACAGAAATTTTGTCTTGAACACCTTTTACAATAATATTAGCCTTAATAGGAATGCTTGCATATAAAATATAGGATTTGAATTGACAAAAATACCTTCTATTTATAGGTAATTTTCTAATTTCTTGAAAATTAAACACCTAAAGCTGAAAATTGCAAATTGAAATTGAATCATAAAAATTTCACCAAAAACATATTAAAAATTGGGGTCCTAAACTTAAGGGGAGCCCATTCACCCTTGGGTGAATGGGTCCTAGGCCTCAAACCTAGGACACACCAATTTCAAGGAAATTTAATTAATGATTGCAATTGTTTAATGCAAGTTTCCCTTTCAGAAAATTGAATTAATTAGGCTTTTAAATGCATAATTGGGCCAATTAGAGGCTTAATTAAGTACAATTAACTAAGGGACCCAAACATAGTGTAAAAATGTAAATGAGTACATTTTCTAACACTACATTTATTCCCCACTTTAGTGAGAGGATGATCCCTACATTCAAACTCACACTAAAGTAGTCAAACAAGCATCAAGAGAGACCTCTACTTGTACAACTGTTGGAAAGATAAGATAACAAAGGTCAAGGAGGATGATTGAGCCCCCAAGATCTAAGATCTTATGACAAAATAAAAAAGGCACAAAGAGAAACACGCCTACATATGATAAATATGCAGTAGCAAGACAAGATACATAAGCATACAATGTCAAAATTAATGAGAAGAGAAAGAGGGGATGGATCAAGCCTTGACTATTTATCCAATCGGTGTGAATCAAGCCTTAGTTGTTTTTCCAAAAAAAAATTATAAGTGGAAACCCAGTGTCCACTGTATCCACTATGCAGACAAAATGTACTCACATAGGCTAGTGAAAATCCATTGTCCATTAGGAAATCCCCAAAAAGTGGCTAATGGGAAGTCATGCCAAGCCTATAGGCTCTCATTATACTAACCATATCAAAGTTATACCTCTTGATAACTTTGATAAGGTGCCACAGAAAAATGGTCACAAGGCTAGAAAGTTGCGAATGCTAGGCACTCATGAAAAAGCCTCCACTGGAAAGCAAGTTGTGTTATGCTTGGTGGCCTTGATACATGCAATAGAATATTCAAATGGGTTTTCATTAGTTCATGAAAGGTCTTGCCTTAGGGAACATCGTGCTTAATGTCTCCAAGAGAGGACTAGTCAAGGATAAAAGATTCACAACTTAGGGAATGCAAGCCATAACATCACCACTAAGAGGAATGTCATATGCCAAGAAAGGTCATGATCTTGAGGAGCATCAAACCCAATGTCACTAGCAAGAAGACACATCACGTGAAGTAAGAAGACCACACTTTGAAGCAAACAATGAGTGGGGATGTGTATTCTCCCACTTTAAAGAAATTTCTAAACACCATGTTTTGAGAAATTACTTTAAAGTAGAAAACAATAAATGCTAATACATGAGAGATTTATTTGGAAAGCCCTATGTGAACATATATTTCCAAGATAGAGCTACATCATGAAAAGGAGGGTTACCTCACATATGAAATCCTAAGATAACACATTAGAGATCCATGGATTTGGGGTTAGCATTTTTCATTGCTACAGTGATATAATTGAGGATGAAACCATCATCATTCCCCAAATGACTCATGGAACAATGAGCACAAAGAAAGAATGAAACATAGAGAGTGAAAACAAAGGAGATATTTTGGGTCAATATCGAAGAGACTTGAATGTCTCGACACCCTACGTCATCCTTAAAAGGAAAACACAAGGAAAAATATAACTATAAAGGTTACAACATATATAATAATGTAGATACAAATAGACGAATGTCATGATAGATTTGCCTATTTTGTATCCTTGCAACAATAGAGTGACAAGGGTCATCCAAAGTAAGCTCACAAATGTAAAAAGAAGAAAAAACAAGAAGCACTGTACGTGGGATCACATTATGCACATGCAATCACAAATAACATGAAAAGAAGATAAAGACAATACAAGTACAACACATGCAAGTCAACATATAGCAGGTCATCCACATCCCAATCTTGTTCATCATATGCAAAAGGCATATAACTAGCCAAAGGGACAACAAAAAGTGTTGTACTAGGAGCATTTATGGGTTGGTAAGTCACTCTTTATAGGGGGATCATCATAGTTGTTATCATCTAAGTTCATGGAAGAGGAAAACAATCAATTCAGCTCATTATGCACTTCCTCATCAATCTTAGCAATCTCATCATCACCGTCCAAGTTAATCACAACAAGAGGCTTCATGAAAATGTCCATAGAAGTTTCTTGTGTTTGCTGTTGTGGCAAAGGTGGAGAATCATCATGCTTTGTATCAATTTTTATTTGATCTTGATTTTCTATTTTATTCTCTTCATTTAATCTATGAGAAATAGCATGACGTCTACATCTACACTCTTTAACATTTTTGTTTCTTTTCGTATGATTTTCAAGTTGTGATTGTGTAGGAGTGGGTTTATCAACCATAAGTTTCTTTTCTTCCCATAAGGGAGGAATGAAAGGAACCATGGAAGGTTGTTCAACCACTTTCTATTTAGCTTTATAAACTTGTTTGATCTTAGGAGGCACAACAAGATTTACATTGTTATCTCTTGGTTTTTATAGGAAACAGGTGAAGGATTTGTCATGGGTTGGTCTTGGTTACTTGGAAGGGATTTTGGTTCAGTCATGGTTTCATCAATAATAGGAGGCTCAATCATGGGATGAGGCATGTTGCTAAGGGATAATTCCGATATGTGCTTTTCCTTTAAATTTTGATAATATTTGAAAAGAAATTCCTCATGAGGTTTAATAGGTTCCATAGGTTTTGGCCAAAAGAAATGCAATGAGAAATTCCCACAAGAAGACACATGATTAAAGCCAATATGGTGCATAATAAAGATATCATTTCCAAATGGAAACTTTAAGAATTTATGCACTACCAAAGGGATGACATCAATGGAGCATAGCCATGGGTAACCAAGATTCACATGGAATTGGTCCAATGACAAGATGATGGAGAATGAGAGATTTAATTGTTTTGGTCCAATTTTTAAAGGAAGAGTGATCAAACCTATTGTAAGGAAAGAAAAACCATTATGTTTTTTGATCCATGCTTTCTATTGTTCATAAGAGTCTTGATAAAGTTCATGCACAAATAATAATTCTTTGATGATCACATTCTCTACACACATGTAATCAATTAATATCCTATTAGTAGGATTGTCATTGATTCTTCCAGTGATATAAAGAGGACCTGTAGTGTAGATAAAAGTATCCCTTGCTTAATTTGGGAATGTTTAATGATAAATTGGACTTGATATCACCTTGATCTAGTGTTGTGAGGTGTTTTACACATCCACAAATTAGGTCTTGGGCCCTTTTAAAGCTAAATTAACTTAACTCTGCCCTAATTTAGTGTTGTAAAATGTATTTATTTACACTTTCACATTAAATTTAGGGGGCTTGTAAACTAAGTGGACATAATCTAGTGTTGTAATGTGTTCTACACATTCACATTGGATTTAGAGCCCTTCTAAGCTAAATAGAATCAATTTTTCCTTAATTTAATGTTGTAAAATGTATTTATTTACACTTTCACATTGGATTTTGGGCCCCATTCCATTTATAACCTTTTAATAGGCCCAGGTATGACCCCATATTGTGCATCCCAAGGCATATTTCAATCAAAAACCTAACAATATCAACATATAAGCATAAATTCTTGACTCCCTAACATCTTAGCTGGAAAAATAGCCCTTGTGGGATCCATTCACCACTTTGGGAAAATGAGTCCCATCCAGGTGGGACTCATTCATCCAGCTTGGTGAATGAGTATCATTTGAGCTATTTTTGAGTTTTGAGTGAGAAAAACTAGGTTTTAGGTTTAAGTTTCTTCTATGTCATCCTTGGAGATCAAATTAATGGTCATTTGAGTGGATTTCTTATATAAACAAGCTCTCAAATCATTATATCATCATACATTCATGTTATCAAGTCAAGCAAGAAAGGGTTAAGCATTCCAAGTCTTCACAAGGTTATCAAGATATCTTTCAAGATCATTTCTAAAGCATTCAAGGGCATAATTCTTCATCATTTGTTACAAAAATTCAAGATTCATCATCATGTCAAGCATATCAAGCATCAAGCATGTTATTGAGCTAGTGTTGTGATGTAGCATTGAAGATCCAAGATCAAGATCTACATCCTTCATTGCTATTTCATGTTGAGTTGCAGATTCACAAAGCATAATTTACAAGGAATCATTCAAGGTATTATTGTCCATGATTCATGCTCTTTATTTCATGTTTCATACCTTCATTTATTTGTCTCATCACTTGGTTTAATTACCTAAAAGGGGTTTGACCAAGGCAAACCCGTATTCCCTAACAATCAACATGTTTTCTCTCTTTATTTGTGTAATTGCTAATCTAGGTGCTTTGAAGATTTGAAGGATCATTGAAGATAAGGTTACAAGCTTGTTGAAGTTGTCTCCCCATTTTCAAGGTCATAATATTCACTAAAAGGTCATCTACAACCCCAAAATTAGGGTTTCGGATCCAAAAACCAAAAACCCAGAGAAGCAGATTGAGTAGACTGAGAAGAACAAATCCAAACTTTAAAGTTCTAGAAAATCCAAACTAGACTCATTTGCCACAAGTGGCGAATGAGTCCCAATGTAGGTGTTTTTCAAAAACTTTTACAGATTCAAATACCCTTTTGTCTGAAACCTGCTTCTGTGAAAAATCCAGAATTGGGACTGATTCACCCATAATGATGAAAGAGTCCCACTAGGTCAAAAAGTCATATTTTTCAGCATAATTTGAGATATTCAATCAGTCATTCTCAGATTTCCAGGTGCACCCCTTTCATATTATTGATTTGTGTTTTGTTTCATTACTTTTCTAGGTCATTTAAATCAAGTTTGCATCATATTGGGGTTTGCATTTCATCTTGTATTTCACTTTCTTTTCCAAGTCTAAACTTGGTGGTGAACCCCTCATTAGATCCCAATCATCCCCTAGGATAGTCCCTTAGTAGATCTCTTTCTCCTTTGCATTGAGATCTCAAGGGCGTCCTTGAATGTGGAACATAGAAAGTTCGTTGCCCTAGGTCCTAAACTCTACTGGTGATAATTTTCTATCTTTCAAGACCATCGGGTGCACATCTAATGATGTCAATTTGTGAGAAAGTAATGTCAAGGGGCATTTTGGTTTGGCCCTAATGAGGTTACACATCAATGAAGTCAACCATACATTCTAAGTCTCCTTCATTTTCATTCATATTGTCATTATTTGCATCTTGAAGTTTGTCAATATTCATCACATGTCATTCTTGGTATCAATAGCTTTTAGAAAGGAGATATTGTAATTTTCCATGGGGTTGCTAAAGATTTACAAATTTTGGTTGGGTGAGGCATGTTGGTGTATTTTAAATACCAAGCTGATCTCATAGATTATTTATGGATTTCCCATTTCCAATGGTTAGTTACCTGGAGGTATTTCCCAATGAACAGGTGAAAGTTGAAACAACTTTCCCTCTACACTTTGGGCTCTGCAAAACCCAGGAGAATGAATCAAAACAATGCAATCAAGATTATTTGTGCCAATTTACCTTGTACATTGTGAATAACAGATACATTCTCTTATATTTTTCTTGATAGATAAAGTAGTTTAAATATTTGGCTAATCCTTTACAACATTTAAAATTTTAAAGAAGGGTTTATGCAGGATTATGGGGGTCCAAAAAGAGGTGATGTAAAAAAAAGGTGTTTTTTACATGCCCAAAAATATGAAATTCCACTTTGAATTCTTTTAGGCTCTAGTAGAAAGTGCATGTTGCCATAGCAAGCACCAAAGAAGAATGGATATCTGTTTAAAATGGATATCATTCAAAATGGATATCCATTTCTAAATGGATATCCATTCAAAATGGATATCCATTTCTAAATGGATATCCATTCTAAAATGGATATCCGTTTAGGAATGGATATTCGTTAAATCCAAATCATACATAAAAGTTGTTAGAATTGGCTATGGATGCCAAGATCTTGAGACCAAATGGAAATCACAAATAGAGAATAGAATGTGACAAGAATAAACTATATTCTTATCAATATGATTCAATGATATGTTTGCGATGTACAATGTAGTAGAGACCCGTTGGTTATATAGCCAAGGTGAGATACAAGATGGCATAGGATTATGAAAAGTGTCTTAATCATATGAAATGAGAAAAATAACCACACTTACCTAGGTTCACATGTGTTACAAGTCAAAATATAAGATAACAACTAGTGACAACTAACACCTTCTAAAAAGATTCCTTCCTAGGACCTAAGTAAACTTAACATGTGCAAATAAGCCCCCTAGTAATGAATTAACTAGGTACAAGACTTTATTTACACCAACACCCCCCTTAGGTGTGACTTAGGGAGTAGTAGATTATTATGAAAATGACACAAAGATGCAAGAATGTGTCCCGGCTACTAGGCCATGTTAGGTACCCATGTACATATGCAATGCAATCTCTCACAAATGGAGAAAAGGAGAAAACCCAGTGGGACAAAAATCCTCCCCAAAAGAGAGATAAAAGATACAAAATATAAATGCTCTCAATGAAGAATGAGAAGGACAAAACCCCATGTGAGGAAAAATAACCCCCATAAGAGAGAAGAAGAAGAGAGACAATGCAACCCCCCCTCAATGTTGAGTCTCTTGCAATGATGGTAGAAGCTCGACATTGAATGCTGAAGATGATCCAATCTCACCAAACAAAATTCCTCCCCTTGGGAAGAAAAAAAACATGAATGTATGTAGTATGTTAGGTATATAGATGGTGTATCCTATCTCTGAAGCATGCTCAAGTGTCTCCATGTCGATGCTGAAATCTGATACACTCCAAATAGGCATTCTAGGCCACACTGCTGAAGAGGACAATCCAACATCTAGTAGAGATGAATGTAGAACATGATCCAAAGAATAAAATATCCCCTCTGAAGATAAAGAAGCCTCCTCCAAATGTTTTCCAAAATTATCCATAGTCACGTCAATCTGCGCGAAGAATGATCATGTAGAGAATGAACAAGAGGGTCAAGGTGTTCCCTTAGAACAACTAGAGAAGGTTCTTCTCCGTCAAGGAGAAGATGAATGTCATCAATAATGTCCCATAAATATACAATATGAGAGTCCACAAACAAGTCTGAAATACTTGTCAGGAAGTCATCCAATGTAGCCAAATCTAAAAGACTATGTATATCCTATTTCACCGAATCACTAGGAGCCAAAACTGTTGGATCACAAGTATCCTCAAGTACAATAGTAGATGATCCTACCAATGCTAGATTACAAGAGTCCTTAGCCTCAAGATGTTGACTCATAGATGAAGAAGATGAACCCTCTAAATCTAGATTAGGAGCCATAGAAAATAAAGTCTCAATAGATGTCTCTGTAGGAGGAGAAGGAGAAGGTTCTGTGTCATCAAAACTACCATAACTTTCCCAATCAACAAGTTTTTTAGTTGTTTTATCATCAATAGTTCAAAACTATGCAAGTGGAACAAGACAATCCACAACAGGATCCTCTGGGAATGGAGGTTGATTCAAGTCTCCATACATCTCCCAAAGTTTGGTCATAAGGTCACGAGGGATCTCAATACCATTAGTGGCCATTTGTGTATCAATATCACAACTACAACCAATTATTCCCTAGATATTTTCTGTCTTTATGTCCCACACAACTCTCTTCCATTTTGATGAAGGCTTAAGAACCAGTACATAGAGATATGGAAAAAGACTAAGCCACCTACAATGTGTTAGGATTCCATCTCACCAAGACTTAAAGTTCCATCGATTTAACCTTATTACAGCAGGATGTTTTTTTATTCCAATATTAAACTCCTCAATTTAGTCACATAATAGACCAATCAAGAGACATAAACCAACAAAGGAAAAAGATTACCCCCCAAAATTACTCAATCATGAAACCTCCCAAGCAATAATGATTTGAGGTACTTTATATTTAGTTTGTTTACAGTTGCCACTTTCCAAAAATAATGAAGTGGTCTTTGATCTTGGTACATGCAAATTCCAAATTTGGTCATAGAATCAAATACAAAATGAGATCAATACATGATCATACCACTAAAAAGTGCACGAAAAATTATTCACTTACAAAAAAATACACCCAAAAATGTTACTGTAAGAGCAAGATATGAGCTCACAAAGTTCCCAAAATGAGGATGAAGCAGCAACACCTGTGAGAATCTATAAATTATGGAAAAACCAGGCACTAAAACCAAAATATGATTTCATCACCATGAAGAGTGCAAAAAATTAGCCCAAATAAAAAAATTGCTCAAAAAAAAGAGCCAAAATGAGCAAGATATGGCCATTTGAAGTTGAACTAGAAAATCAAAAAGCTCATTGAAGAGGGGGGAAATTTTTTTGAAAATGATGATTTCATCAAACACTGGGATTAAATTTGATGTTCTACAGGGCATAAAAAAGGAATATTCACCCCCTATAGGAATATTCATTGAACTTGAGCTTGAATTTGATGTGTGTTTAGACGTCGAAGGTTTGCTTTACTGTTGATGGAATATTCTATCAAAATATTTGTTGTAAATGTCACCACCAGATTTTTTTTTATTTTCTACCTAATTTTCTTTTGAAATATGCTGCCAAACTTTATTCATCGCCAGTTTAAAAGAATATGGCCGGATTTTTTTTAGACTTTGGCCGCTGACTTATTGATGGATTTATTTGAAATTGCTAGCCGATTTAATTTGAGACTGCTAGTTTTTAGAGACACCAACCATAGATAGAGTGGAGTCTGTGGGTGGAGTGAGCCATTGCTTGGTGAGCATGTGGTGGACGGAGATGCATGTAGTATAGGTATAGTCTGTAGACATAAATTCTGTAGATTGTACAATGATATATTTTCCCATTTTTTATTTTTAATAAACTTTTCAACACAATAAAAAATTGTGAATAATTTTTTTACAAAATAATTAAAAATTTTATCGACAAAAAATATAATAATATTTTTTTATAAAATTTTACCGCAATAATGATGGTGACCTGGGGGGCCATACAACTCTCTAGATGTGATGGTAGGGTTGGATTTGACGCAAAATGCTCCAAAAATGTAGCTACCTTCTAGATCTGGTAACCAATCTTCAACTTCAAACCCTCATAGATTTGGCCTCGTATGTCCAATTTGGACCAAACAAAAGGCATAATCAACTTTTTCAAACCTTCTGGATGCAATGGTGAGCTTAGATTTGCACCAACAAGCTCCAATTTGAACATGCAATAGAGAGCCAAAAATGGAACCCTCCCTAGATCTGGTATTTCTATCAAATTTTTTTGATTCTCCATATCATCATACGATGCAAGAGAAGAGCATACTCAACTTTTCAAGATTTACCATCTCTCTTCAAAAAAATACTATCCAATGGCACCCAACCCACTCTGATACCATGTTAGAATTGGCTATGGCTGCCAAGATCTTGAGACCAAATGGAAAGCACAAAGAGAGAGAATAGAATGTGACAAGAATAAACTGTATTCTTATCAATATGATTCAATGATATGTTTGTGATCTACAATGTAGTAGAGACCCCTTGATTTTATAGCCAAGGTGAGATACAAGATAGCATAGGATTATGACAAGTGTCTTAATCATATGACATGAGACAAATAATCACACTTACCTAGGTTCACATGTGTTACAAGTCAAAAGACAAGATAACAACCAGTGACAATTAACACCTTCTAAAGAGATTCCTTCCTAGGACCTACGTAAACTTAACATGTGCAAATAATTCCCCTAGTAATGAAATAACTAGGTACAAGACTTTATTTGCACCAACAAAAATTATTATTATATATTAATTTATAAATTATCTATATATATATATTATAATATAATATATATATTATATAATATATTATCTATTTATATTATTATATATAATGACATAATGTATTATAATATAATATATTGTATTATAATATATTAATCAAATTATATAAAAAATATTGAAAGTTATTATTATATAATAATCTATATATATTTTATTTTATTTTAAGATTTTCTTTTTTAAAAGCAAGCAACTTAGAGGTTCATGTGAAGTGATAAGCAGAATGGATGAGATATCTTCAAGCATAAATAACTCAGTTTCTCCTCTGTAAGTGACTTTGATGAGAGGCTTATCATCCTTCCCTTCAATGATGGTAAAAGGTTAGAATTTCAAGTTGTCCTACACAAGAATTAGAGAAGCACCTTCCAATGAGTCACTTTGCATCAAAGACAATGTTAATAGGATTGTGTTGAAATCTAGTGCTTGGCAGCATCACCAACAAGTCTCTAGGAGGAAGTAAAATCAACCATAGAATGAGTGGTTTTGGTGCCTTGCTCATTAGCAATAATCTCAACCATTTTATGTTGCAGCTTCCATACCCCAAGACAACATTAGCTTGTTCTTAGACCTATGCCAACATGGCCTTCTCTTGCTCCTTCTCCTACACAGACAGTTCTTCCTACTGCAAGAACATAAAGAAAAGATCATTATGTAGTATAGTCATCTTAGGGATTTGGTAAGTGCAAAGCTTACATATTTGACTAGAGTGTTAGCAAGTGTAGATAGGGTGACACAAAATAATCTAGTGCCCAATACCCCAAGTGAAGGAGAAGATCTCCTTATTCAATTTGAGAATCAATGTAGCATACTTTCCTTCATGAAGAAGGATTGGGAGATAGGAAACAAGGATTGAGAGGAACACCTTGAAAATATGAAAGTGTCTAATAAGTGTAATTTAATCTTTGTTAGTTGAAGGTGTACATATCTTTTTTGTTTATTTAGTTTTTGATTTCTATGTACATATGTGAAAGCAGTGGATAAGTCTTGCAATATTTTGTTTTTACATTTTTTTTGGATAAAATTGTTAAGAGCGGCAACCTTATATTTCCTAAGGAAAATATTGGTGGAGAAGTATGTTGTATAGAAAGGGAGAGTTACTCTCATGTGTACATACTTATATGATCAGTTAAGGGGGAGTAGTTTGAAAACCCTGATATGACATGAGCCCTTTGCCCTTGATGTCAAAGGGGGAGAGTAGTAAAGGTAGAGAATAGTTTTGGAAAATTTTGAGAAATTTTGAAGAGTGAGAGCGTGTTGCATTCAATGATAAAGGGGGAGATTGTTGAAGACTTGGGTTGTTGGCAACATGAGCATGATGATGTATAGATGATTTTGATGTACGGTGTGGGGAGATTGTTGAATGGGGAGATAGTTGAAGATTTATGAGCATGACAGTGTATGGTGTTTTCATTGATGACCAACCATTATAGATATATAGTAGTGTTGGTTTGGAGAAGACCAAGCGAATTTTCCTAAGTCCTGGTGTATAGTTTTCAATCTTCAATGAACTAGTTTTGTGCTCCACATTGCTAAAATATGAAGAATTTGGTCATGTAGTTTTGAGGTAATGCTGGTGTATGTTGAAGGTATCTAAATCCAAATATTCAAGCTTTTATGTCTTCTACAGTTGAAGATATTGTTGATAGAGGATCGGCTCTAGAAATGATAGAGTTGCAGTTACAGAGTGTATGTTGGAATGCTTCACATTCCACCATGGATGAATATTTTGATGTGTAATTTTGAGAAATTTTTGTAGGATATTAGTAGTGTGTATGCTCCAGGTGACAAGTTTTATGGTAGTCCACATATCGAGTAGTGAGTGAATAGTTGTTTCATTCATTGTTACTTCACCATTTTTGTTGTATGGTGTCAACTTATAGGTTTTTGGGTCATGCAAAGATGAAGTATGTAAGGAGAATATTTATGGGAATGATTATAGGTCATGCTAGCCTATTTTGGAGGTGTACACATTTTGGTTATTTATGTAATGTGTATGTGTTAATGTTTTAGGTCGAAAGGTTATATAATACATGATACACCTAATTAGGCTGACCTAATTGATGTTTTGGATAGTTGCAGTATATATACAAGGTTGATTCATTGTGTGAATATGTGGATAGAGTGTGGAGAGTGTGTGTGCGAGATATGGTGTAGAGAGAAGTGTGAATCATAATTTTGGTGAAGTATGAAGTGTGTTAAGCTAGTTTCGGAGCTTCAATGGAATTGTATCTTCAAAATATGTTAGATGCATTATTAGTAGTTCATCATTGGAAATGAGCCACCATTTCTTATATCTCTTTATATTTTGGGCAGTGAGCCATCGACAATGAGCCATTCTCTTTTTGGATAGTGAGTCCACCATTATATATCAAACATTGTAATTGGTTATAATATATTGTGAGCTAATCCTCACTGTGGTTTTTCCCTTTCAAGGGTTTTCCACATAAATTTGGTATTCTTATGTTTCTTAATGTGATGTATTCTTTATATGTTCCTTTCATTTACTGTAAGTTAAATATGATGCTTTGAATGGGTGTTTGAATTTATAAAATTAATGATTTTTAGTGAATATTGATTCCTCTAAGTATTTCAGGTGATAAAAATTTGAATAAGAGCTTGGTTCCTTCAATTGGCTTGATCACTGAGGTAGATCTTGGAGGTTGAACACATGGCTACAAGGAATTATCCTATTCCTTTGGAAGAGATTATCCTTGAAGGTTTTACTGAAGAAGATTGTGAAATTGACATGGAAGGAGAACTCAAATCAGCCCTTGATGATTTGGATAAAGAATCTAAGCTAAGAATAGAGATCTGAAAAAGGATCTTAAGTTGAGTGTATCATGAAGTTCAAAGAGAAACTCAAGAAAGCTAAAGAAAAGGTTAAGAAACAAATGAGAAAATCAAGCAATCAAATGAGACTATCACCAATCTGAAAATGAAAGGTCAAGAAGGAAAAAGACTTGAAGACTATCTAAATGCCAAATTGAAAGATAAATCTAAAGAATGTTCAAATCTTGAACAAGAGATTGTCACTTTGAGATTAGATCTAGAGAAAGAAAACATTCAAGATGAAAAATTAAAAAAGAGCTCCATCCTACTTGATGAAATGATTACAAATGAAAAGGCTTCCAAGGACAAAGAAGGTTTAGGGTTTGAAAAATGAGAAAGTCAAAGGAGAATAAGACTTCAAATAATGCTGAAAAGAAGAAAGAAAAGAAGAGTAATGTCAAAAAGGTATGGAACCAGAAGAAAGAATTCAAAAGGCCTCCTATCAGACAACCTACTACACAAAGGTATTCATCTTTTAATGGTTACTATTATTCCTATGATAAATTTGGATATAGAGCTATAGAATGTAGAATTAGAATGGTCAATCCTTTCTCAGTTAGTGTTTTACATGCAATAGATTTGGTCATAAAGATAGTGAATGTAGAAGTCAAATGGTGAATTGTTATAATAATGGTGTGATGTAACAATATTTCAATGGTTGCTATTATTACATGCGATGGATTTGGACATAAGGCTTTTGAATTTAAATTAAAATGGAAAGAAGTTTGTTCAGAAAAAAGGCATTATAAGTCACAAATGTAGCAAACCAAGACACATAGCCAAGTTTTGCAGAATCAAGAATCTAAAACCCTTTGTTTCACAAAAGAAGAAGACTGATCTAGTAGAGAAAAATATTGATCCAATTGAAATGAAGAAGGAAATGAACAAGATCTAGAAAAAGAAAGAAGAGAGAAAATTGAAGAATGAGTCTATTCTAGCTCTTGGTGCAAATGTTTCCTCCAAAAACTAGATAGAGAGCTTTGGCTCAGGGGGATTTTTAGCAGAAAATCTTCTATCCCTTTCCAAATATGTGGTGTTGATGTCTTCAACACACTAGTACATGTGTAGATCGAGATAGTTAATCTATTAATAGTATTTTAAGTATTACATTTCTTGTTGTAGAGATTTACAGAGTGATTAAAGGTGCCTATGATATTTACTCCACAAGCAGTTGATATCTTGGAGCATCTGAAACCTAATTTTAAGAAACATCCATACAAGTCCATGGAGACATACCCTCAAGGAGCATTTTCAAGGGTTTCATATGGTGTGATACACACAAAGGATGTGCAAATTTATATTCACACAAAAATGGAAGAATATGATCGCATGAAGATGGTGGAGTACTGCATTAATGAGCTAACAAGAGATGACTTTGAATTGAACCTTGAATATGAGAGTTTAACAAAGAAGAAATTGGATGTCTAGAATAATTTCCCCAATTTATTCTATGAGAATGAATGGGTAAAGTACATGCTCAATAGAAACTTTGACAAGTTCATGTGGTTGGACATGCCACACATGATAAATAAGGAATCTATTAGGGTTATCATATAGGGTTATGCTCAAATGGACCCATTCTGACAATGAAGGTCGTGAAGAATGAAATAGTAATAAAGCTCATCGCTGTGAAATTTGACAAACATACACCCTAATAGTGAAGTGCATTGATGATCCAATGGTTAAGTATGCATCGATGATGATTGAGTATAAGATATTTAATACCAACATAGAGAAATATGTGTTTTTTACCGTTATTCATACTACTCACTAGATAGTGAAAGAAGGTCTAGATATTGATTTGTGTGAACTTCTAAGATAACAGTTGATAGAGAATCTTCAGAAGACCAAGGAATCTTGGTAGCCCTTCTGGTATGGTGCCCTAATTGTATGCTTATTGTTTTAATTTATTAGATAATTTCTCACTACAAAGAATATTGTGTGGTTGGACAACATTCATGTTGTAGTGCAAATTATAGACCACTTGAGAGGGTTAGGGAATCTAGGAACTTAGAAAACCATGTTGTGGGGTTTCTTCAAGAATTTTCAAGGTACAATACAAGAAAGTAAGAGGATGCCAAAAAAATGTGTTGAGAAACATAAGAATGTGAAAGATAAAAAGTAGTCTTTCTTATGATTTAGGACATAGAACTAGAAGTTTTCTTCTCTCTCATTCAAGGAAACCCTAGAGATCTCAATCCAAGGATGAAATGAGGGGAAGAGATCTACAATAAGGTGTCCTAGGGTCTAATTAATGACTAAAGAGGGGTTCAATACCAAGCTACAACTTGGAAAGACAAATGACATGCAAATCCTAATGATCAAACCTAATGATGTGAAAATCTTCACTAAAATGACCTAGAAATGTATGCAAAATAAAATAGAAAACTGGGAAAGTATAGAGGGGAACCTGGAAACCTATAGAAACTTGATTGAAGGCCTGAAATGCTAAAAAATTTGAACATAATGTCTACTAGGAATCATATGCCAGTCTAGGTGATTTAGTCCTAGATTAGGGTTTCTAGGAAGGAACATAAATCTGGCAGAGATGTGTCTAGAACACCTAAAAATTGCAAATTTGACTGAACTAGGACTCATATGCCAGAAGTGGCATATCAATCCAGTTTGGATTTTTCAGAGGATCAAGATCTAAGTCTGCTCTTCAACCTCTGCTCTATCTTGTCAACCTAATTTTCAAACCCGAATTGTTGAATTTTTCTTTGTAGATGTCTTGTAATGATCTTCTAAACAAGGTGATAACTTGGAAAACTTTGCAACCTTGACAACTTCTTTCCAATCTTACTCTTCAATATGTCTACAACCTAAATCTACAAATCACACACTAAAGAGAGGGAAAAGTTTTGTTTTATTAGTGGAAAGGAGTTTTCCTTGGTCAAAACTTGTTTTGGTAACCAAACCTTGTAATGAAATCAAATAGAAAGGAGGAATAATGAATGAACAAATAAGCAATGTTACAACTCACCAAACCCTAGAATAAAAATGCTACAAACATGTATGAGATGGCTCCAATGGATGTGGATCTTGAATCTTGCTTGAATGTAGTAGATATTGAATATAATGGTTTATTGAATCATGAAACCCTACATCACAATTGTTAGATCAAACAAAAACATGATGCATGATGACTTTGACATGATGCTTGATACTTGAATAATGATCCAAAACACTTGATAATCAACTCTTGAAGACTCTTGAATTCTTTTGTAAACTCTTGAATGCTCTTGTCAACTCAAATTTGTTATAATGCATGAATACTCAAGTTGCTAGGTCACTTGATTGCTTGTTATGAGAAAATGAGTGAAATAACCTTATATTTGTACTTGTTTATACCAAATTACCTAAAATTACAACACTACAAGCCAACACAAAATCTAGGAGGATAAAATCCTGCCAAGAATTTGAATTTAATTTAATTTATAGCCACACATGACTCATACGCTAGAAGTGGCATTTGAGTCCCATTAGGCTAGGCATTAGGACACACTTTTTAAGAAAATGCTTAGATTTATGTGAAATCAGGATCAAGGCCCCAAAATTTAGGTGGGACCCATATTCCCAAGGTGGTGTATGAGTCCCAAATCACCAAATTTGGGCCATATAATCCAAAAACAACTAAATTATGATTGAATACTAGTTTATGTCAGGATTATCCTCAGAAAGATGCATTAAATGAGGCTTGTGGATGCAAAATAGGGCCAAATAAGGCATAAAGAATCCCAATTAATAATGAAAACCCTAGATTAGTGTGAAAGTGTGGTACAACTATTTACAACACCCTAAATAAGGCATAATTAGGTTCATTTAGTTCATAAGAGAAAAAGACCTAATGTGAATGTGTTAAACACATTACAACACTAAATCAAGGCAACATTAAGTCTAATTTTACAAGGAGGGCCCAAACAAGTGTGAAAATGTAACGAACGATATTTTCTGACACTACAGAATGATATAGCCTTCATGGTTAGCAAAGAGAACTGCATTATTGAAGAATTTGAACCTAGAACTATTTGGATCCCAGAGCTAGGATATGAGGTTACAACAGAAGAACTTACTAGTCTTACAAAGACCATGTTAAACAATCCAAGAGATCCATTGGTGGAATGGTTTGGAACTTATGCAGAGAAATCAACGAATGTAAATCATGAGAAGAGGAAGGACATTGAGAATAATGTGGAGAAGATGAAAACTTAGCTGGAAGAAATAGTGAACACTCCAAAGGGTTCTATGGAGAAAATAAAGGCCACATCTATTGCTCTACAGGGTACTCCAAGCACAAGAAGGTTAGCTAGGACCTCTACCCCCTCTCTAACTATTCCAAAATCCTTTAGAACAAAAGCTACAACAATTTCAAAGAAGAAAGAAGTGTATGGCTCGTCTGTGCAACAAATGCCTCCTAAGACGAGAAGAAATGAAAATGCCACCATAGAAAAATATATCAGCTGTGACAATAAAGATGTAGAAGAGGAAGGACCCCAATTGACCTCTGGAAGAAGAAATATCAAGTGGAAGAGACTAGTGCCAAGAGAATTGTAGTGTAGTAAAATGTATACCCTTCCATTTTCACACTTTTTTGGGCATGCCTTGCTTTATTTATTCCTATTTATGTCTTAATTGGTCCTATTTTGTATCCACAAGCCCTATGAATTATATCCTTTTTGGCTAATCCTGAAAATCATCAATGAATAAATGATAATTTAATGATTTTGTCTGTGTCCCTGATTTGTGGACTAGGACTAAAACACCACCTAGGGTGTCTTTGTCCTCCATGGGTCTTAGGACCCTAATTTGAATGTACTTGAAAAGGTCCCTTTTTGGAGTCTGTGCCCCGAGATTTGAGCCTTGGGACTAAGACACCATCTAGGGTGTCTTAGTCCTCCTTGGTTTATTTTTGAGATTTAATTTCAAATTTTAGTGAGATTTAGCCTCCTTAAATTAATGAATTCTTATGTTGGCTTGTGGTGTAATTTCAAGATATTAAGCATGAATAAGTATAAATACAAGGTTCCTCCACTCATTTTCATAACAAGAATTCAAGTATTCATTCCTAAGGCAAGCTTATGCATTCAAGAGAATTTCATCAAGCATTTGAAGCCATCATCAAGGTTCAAGCATCATTGCAAAGGTTTAGTGCATCCATTCATGTTGTTGAGCCAAGATTGTGGACGTAGCATTGAAGATCTATTTGCAACCATTGTTCACATCATATTCATTTTTGGTCAAACAATGTTAGTACCTTACCCTTCTAGGCATGCTAAGAAAAATTTCATATCCCCTCCCATGAGAGTGTTTTAGTGCAAGAGAATACAACCTTGGACAATCCTAATGATCATACTCGTTCTTCTCCTAATATCTCTCCTATTGGTGAATAAGATATTTTGATGTTAGAAAAACTAATCAATGAGAGTTTTGAGAATCCTAGTTGTTTATCTCGTCTTATATCTCTTAGTGGACAATAAATTGATGTAAACGACAACACAACCGTAGGTAATCATGACAATAGCATTTGTTCTTCTCCTAGTATCTCTCCTAGTTATGAAGAGGATACTTTGATCGATGAAAGTCATGAAAATATTAGTTATCCCTCTTCACTTAGGGAAACCCTTATTGAGCAAGACAATTCAACCATTGATCATTCCACAACTTGCAATAAAGTCATTTGAGAAGAACCGACCTTTGAATTTCATGAACATTTAGTTTGTGGTTCTCCTAAAAACTCTCCTCCTAGGGAGGATATCATGGTGCAAGAAAATTTGAACATTGACACATGTAATGAGGCTTCCTTACATGAAGTAACATTAGAATATTCTTCACTAAGAGATCATGCAAATAAAGAAAGGATTGTTGAGGTTCTAACGACACAAATTGGATCTCCTTTAATTACTGATTTTCCTAAGTCACCTCCCATTAGCAAATCACATAAGAAAATAAGAGATTTCTTGAAATATGCAATGCAATCTAACAATGTTTTGCAACAACCAAGATATAGCACAATTGCTAAAACATGTAGGGGACCCCAAATAGCTCAAGTAACATCACCATCACCTCAACATATTTTTCCTAGTGCTCCTCGTTCACCTTTTCATAATATAGTTGAAGATCTTAAGAAGACCCCTACTAATATATCCATATGGAAACTTATTCAACTATCACCAACATACAAGTGCCTATTTCAAGAAATGTTACCAATAAAGCAAGAGAAGATCCAAGCTTCTATGAAATTGAATAATGTAACATCCTCCTTTCATCCCACACAAGTTACACAATCAGAAATTATATTCCCTAAATATGAATTTCCCTTACTTGAGACTCAAAACATGAATGAAGCCTTGATGATAAAGGTTATCATTAATGAAATTGTAGTTAGGCACACTCTCATAGACAACGAAGCAGAAATTAATTTCTATAGCATTGAATTCCTAAACAAAATTGGCATGGACAAAATGATCATTCAACTTAATGATATTCATATTCGTGGCTTTGAAAATATTAATAGGCAACCACTAGGATTATCGCATTACCAATTGAGGTTGGGCCTATAATGTTTCTTACCCCTATCCTTATCATGCAAGGACCCCCTTCATACAATCTTCTTCTAGGGAGACCATGGATTCATGCTATGAAAGGAGTTCCCTCTACTCTCCGCCATACAATAAAATTTGAGTACAACAACAAGATATACACGGCTAAAGAAAATTAATGAAACTATGAATCACATGATCACAACACTTCCAACTCTCCTAATACTTTCATTCCTAAATCAAAAGTTGAACCTATACAAGTTGATGCTAATAATTCACTTACAAAAAACCTCTTTAGTGATAATTGGGGGTCATTAGATTTTATCCCTCCTTTCAATAGAGAATCCAAAAATCTCACCCTCAAAATCTAAAGATTCATATACCAATGATTCATTTTCAGATACGAGTTCTAATGATGATTGGGGTTTTACGCATCCTTTTATAGGAGAATGCAAAATCTCACAATTTAAACTAAACAGCTTTGTGTTTCATTCACTTGAAACTTAGTTATAAAATATTACCCCATGGTAGTGATGGGGGCTATATAACTCCCATCCCTCATGAAGGAACGACACATAACTTTAAAAAGGATTTGTATTCTTGTGAAGAAGCCAATCCTTCTTAGAAACATAAAGCCCCTTCATCTGACTTAGAATATTGTTATGGTATTGGATACAATATCCCTACTACACATGGATACACTGAACACACAAAGCAAACTGACATACCATACTCTTTCAAGAAAGATCTAGGTTTGCCACCCTTATCTCCATTTTCATCTAAATATTTATCATTTAGTGTGTGCATGACATCTTGCGCAAACAAAGGAACATCTTCTACAATTGATCAAGAGAGTATCTTTCCGAGACTCCTCCAGGATCGTTTGATAGCTCTCCCTCTAGGAACGTGAAAGAAATTTTACTACAAGAATTCATTTTGTGCATATCATAGAGTTCATGGTCATTCTACTAATGAATGTAAGGCTTTGCATAACAAAATTCAATATCTTAAGGATTGTGGCGCTCTTCCTTGGGTTGAAGCACCTATTTCCTCCAACTGATACTTAGTTTCATCCTATTTGGCTCATCCTTGTCCTGCACTAAGTGGAGGCAATGGGTTAAGTAGCCTTGTCCTCATATGTCACCTGCCATTGCCTCTTTTGGCTAGTTGATCACCTTTCATGTACATATAAAAGAAAGCTTGGGATGTGGACGACATGCCTTAAGTTGGATCACATGTGACATACTACCTTTTTCATGGTGTAGCTTATTGGAAACATATGAATTGGCATAGGGCTTTCCGAATAATCTCTCATATCTTCTTCTACTTTAAAGCAATTGCTCACAGTAGTGGTGTTAGCAACCACTTTAAAGTGGGGGCATGCATTGAAACTCATGTTTCATTGTGAAATTTTCTTTCTTCTTGTGATGTGTCCTTTTCTTGGCGGTGTCATTGTGTTCGATTTCCTCCAAGAGCGTGATATTTCTTTGACTTGTCCTCTCTTGGAGATATTAGGAACAATGTTCCCTAAGAAGAGACCTTGCATGAACTAAGACAAATCCCTCTGAACATCCCTCTTTCTTGTTGCGTTACATCTTTTATACCTTATTAAAGTCATGGAGGTATGGCTTTGATATGGTTCCTTGGGGCTTACCTAGTGAACAACTAGCTTCACTAGCCCTTGTAAGATTTCATTTTTCTTTTTGTACCTTATTAAATTCATGGAGGCATGGCTTTGATATGGTCCTCTGGGGCTCACCTAGTGAACACTTAGCTTCACTAGCCCTTGTGAGCGTGCATTTTATTTTTGTCCTTATCATAGTCAAGGGGTATGATGTTGATATGGACCTCTTGGGGTTCACCTAGTGGACACCTAGCTTCACTATCCCTTGTGAGCATGCACTTTGTTTGCATAGTAGACAACTTGTTCTTCTTGTAAAACTCTCTTGGACAAGTAGCCTAGACCCATTCCATAGTGCATTGGATGACCAGTTGAAGGTTGATCTATGGCATTTTTATTTTTCCTTTATTTTTGTTTTCCTTTTTCTATCTTTGATGGTGTATGAGCTAGTGATCTGATTATGGCTTCATATATCATCCACAATCGTGTTTGTTTGTGCCTATGTTGGTTTGCCATAGGATCTTGATCCTGGGGGCTTGATCATCCCTCTTGGTCATTTTCATCCTATCTTACTAGCATTTGTACATTTGAATCCCTCTTGATTGTGTGGTTGGCTACTTTAGTGTGAGTTTGAAGCAAGTTCATCCTCTCACTAAAGTGGGGGCTAAATGTAGTGTAGTAAAATGCATACCCTTTCATTTTCACACTTGTTTGGGCCCTCCTTGCTTTATTTATTCCTATTTAAGTCTTAGTTGGTCCTATTGTGTATGCACAAGCCCTATGAATTATTTCTTTTTCTAGTTAATCCTAACAATCATCAATGAATAAATGATAATTTAATGATTTTGTCTATGTCCCTGATTTGTGGACTAGGACTAAAATGCCACCTAGGGAATCTTTGTCCTCCATGGGTCTTGGGACCCTGATTTTGAATGTACTTGAAAAGGTCCCTTTTGGAGTCTGTGCCCTAAGATTTGAGCCTTAGTACTAAGACACCACCTAGGGCATCTCAGTCCTCCTTGACTTATTTTCGGGATTTAATTTCAAATTTTGGCAGGATTTAGCCTCCTTTAATTAATAAATTCATATGTCAGCTTGTTGTGGTGTAATTTCAAGATATTAAGCATGAATAAGTATAAATACAAGGTTCCTCCACTCATTTTCATAACAAGCATTCAAGTATTCATTCCTAAGTCAAGTTTATGCATTCAAGAGCATTTCATCAAGCATTTGGAGCCATCATCAAGATTCAAGCATCATGTCAAAGGTTTAGTGCATCCATTCATGGTTTTGAGCCAAGATTGTGGATGTAACATTGAAGATCTATTTGCAACCATTGTTCACATCATATTCAAAGATCCAAGATCTACATTCTTCATGGACACTACATGGTAGATTGTAAATTTTCTTCACAAGACATCATACAAGGTGATATCATTTACATATTTTGTATTTCATGCTTCATTCAATTCATTTCATCATTTGGTTTAATTACCTACAAGGGGTTTGACCAAGGAAAACCCCCATTCACTAACAATCAACAAGTTTTTCCTCTCTTGTGTGTTTGTATTTGCATATCTACGTTGAAAACTTGAAGATCCTTTAAAGTGCAAAGTTGTCAAAGTTGCAAAGTTGCATTTCCAAAGTTGTCATCTTCACAGAAACTCACCTACAAGCCAAATTTAAAGGTTTCAAAACCAGAGATTAGAGAAGAAGGAAGAGTGAACATCAAGCCTCAGGACCCCGTTTAAAGATTTCGAAAATTCCAAATGGGACTAAGACAACATTAAAGGCATCTTATTCCTCCCAAGGGTATTTTTCAGAAATTATTCCAAATCTGGTTCCGATATCCAAAGATTCCTCATCTACCACGAAAAATAGTAGTAGGACTAAGACAACAATAAATGCGTCTTTGTCCTCCCTGGAATATTTTGGCAGCTTCTTTGCATAACTGGAATCCTCACAACATCTCCAGACTTCCTAGGTGCATACCTCCTAACTCCCTGTTGTGCATATTTTCATTATTTGCATTCTCCATTTAGCTTGCATTGTTAGATTTTGTGAATTGAATGCTTGTTTTTCTTTTCCAAGCATTTGCTTGGTGGGGAACCCCTAAAAGATGAAAAATCCCCCTCCTAGGTCTTCCTTGTTGTGAATTGACTCACCTTGTGAGATTGATAGTCAATCCAATTAGCACCCCTAGGACATTATTGAGTGTTGGTAGGTGAAGAGTGGTACCATTAGTACACCCCCCTTTTCACCCTACGAAACAAGAATGAAGGTTCATATTGTTGATAGTGAGAGTGAAGAAGAGGTACAAAAAGAAAAATGAGTCTTTGTCTTTCAGAGAAGATAAAAGAGTTTAGTAGAAGGAGAAAAATCTCCTAAAGGAAAGGGGAAGAGGAAAGAAAAGACCCCTCTGGTAAGGGAACATAGCCCTTTGAAATTTCATGCTTTGTTCAATAGTATTTTAGAATTTGGTCTCTTGTAAGCGAGAGCCAAAATGTATCCAGATTCTAATGATGAAGAAAAGGAAACCATTGAAGAAGCCATAGTTAATTATATGGTCACATTTGCCATTAGCTTGGATAAGATTGAGGATGAATTTCCTAATAACTTGAAGAATGTTTTAACTACAAGAATGCAAGAACATATTTAAGAAAATGTGAAGATAAAGGAATTTTCCTTGAAGAAGACTGGTTTATTTCTAACTCATGATGACAAGCACAAATTTTATAAACTATACAACAAAATTTTTAGAATAAAACTAAGAATTAACACTCTAATGAGTAGAGACAAACAAGACATTGAAAGACTAAAGAATGAGCCTCTATGGAAGGTTGAAGAACTACCTAAAGGATTGAGATTCCCTCCATATAGTGAAGAAAAAATGTAGAATGATTCATCTATCCCAAAAATAAATGAACTTGAAAATGCACAACATGAGCATGTGCCTAAGTCTAAAATGCGTGCATGAAAACATGGTTACAAATAATACCCCTCGGGTGGTGGAGAATTTTTTTGGTGAAGAGAAGGAAGATAATATGCAGGATTCCTAGAGAGAAAGAGGAAGCTCAAAATGATCAGAATTTGCCTCCTCCAAATATGGAGAAAGACAATAAGAAGAAATAAGAAGATAAACAAGAAGTCCCAAAGAAGTATGTGGCAAAAAAGGATGAAAACCTATCTTCTCCAGATAATGAGAAGCCTATTAAAGAAGAAAAGAATGTAGAAGAATGCTTCGGTAGTGGAGAGAAGGAGAAAGATAAAGAGGAAAGTATTATTTTTTTTGGTGAATCCTCCAGAACCTTTGGAGATTCATTGAAGAATTTGTTAGATATGTAGCTATAGTTTGAATCACTGGTGTCTCATACCCATGTAGCAAGGACAATTTGGTATGAGCAAGATCTATCCCCTGCACAAACTACAACATGGTGATGCATTTCATGCCTCCAAAAGGAAGGAAATACTATAAACCCACCAAAAGAGTGCAAAAAATGATTGAAGAAGTTGTTAAGGTGTTGCAAGAAGGTATTCCTAGAACAACCATTAATGATTCCCTATCTGATGTGCATAAGTTGAAGCTATTTTTAGATTCCTTTAAGGATTATTTTGTTGGTATATAGAAGAAAATATTGAAAAGCAAATAAGGTCAATGATAGGAGATTGACGGAAGTATCTAATAAGTGTAGTGTTGCACATGGCAAGTTGCAAGGAAAGTTGAAGGAAGTATAGAAATGTTTGGAAGAAGCTAAAGTTTCATTTCAATTTTTCTTAAAATATCCTAACTCTACAAGGAGCATAAATGACCAAATAGACTCAATAGAGTCACAAATTGCTCAGGCCTCTGGTGCTTATGATCTAGCTAATGATGCAGATGGTATGACAAGGACAGCAATGGAGAATCTACATAGATAGTTCTTCCTACAGGAACAAAAAGACAAGATCATTATGTAGTATTTTCATCTTAGGCATTCGGTAAGTGCAAATATTGCATCTTTGGCCAAAGTGTTAGCAACTGCAGATAAGGTGGTGCAAAAGAATTTGGTGCTCAATACCTCGTATGAAGGAGAGGATGTCCTTATTCAGTTTGCGAATCAATGCAGTATACTTGGCTTTGCCAAGAAGGATTGAGAGATAGCAAAGAAGGTGTACACCTTGCAAAATTGAAAGTGTCTAATAAGGGCACTTTAACCTCTTATAGTTGAAGGTGTACACCTATGTTTTGTTTATTCAGTTTTTGATTTCTATGTATATATGTGAAAGTAGTGGATAAGTGTTGCAATATTTTTTTTGTCATTTTTGATGGGTAAAAATTTAGGGGGAGCAACTTGATATTTCGATTGGTGGAGAAGTATGCTTTATAGAAAGGGGGAGTTACTCTCATGTATACATACTTATATTTGTTAAGGGGGAGTAGTTTGAAAACATTGATATGATCAGCCCTTTTACCTTGATGTCAAAGGGGGAGAATAATAAAGGTAGAGAATAGTTTTGGAAAAGTTTGAGTAGTTTTGAAGAGTAAGAGTGTATTGCCTTCAATGAAAAGGTGGGAGATTGTTAAAGACTTGGGTTGTTGGCAACATGAGCATGATGATGTATAGATGATGTTGATGTATGGTGTGGTGAGATTATTGAATGGGAGATAGTTGAAGATTGATGAGCATGATAGTGTATGGTGTTGTCATTAATGGCAACCCATTATATATATATATATATATATATATATATATATATATATATATATATATATATATATATATATATATATATATATATATATATATATATATATATATATATATATATATAGTAGTGTTGGTTTGAAGAAGACAAAATGTTTGGTAGATTTTCCTATGTCCCAATGTACAATTTCAAGTGTTTAGTGAACCAGTTTTGTGGTCCAAATTTATCTGCTATGAAGAATTTGGTCACGTGGATTTGAGGTAATGGTGGTGCATGTTGAAGGTATATAAATCCAAATATTTAAGATTCTATTTATTGTTGGCCCCCATGGTTGCCATTGCACCAAAAGGTCGACTTGTTAATGATCAATACAACCACCAGAGTTAATGGATCCACAAGAAGAAGTTAGTCCAAGTCACAAATCTCAAGGGGAGCATTGACCATTTGCCAACAATCTCCCCCTCAACGCAATATGAGGGGATTCGAACCTGGCACCTTTTGCACATCAATTTTCTGATGCACCTGCCAATATTGATATATTCCACTCATCCAACATATTGGCATTTGGCACTGCTTTTCACAATTGTTGGAATCATCCCCTGGAATTACAAAAATACTATAATCAAAATATTGATGCAGATGAATCTTCAATTCTTGCAAAAGATAAGGAAACTGGTCCTCTGTACAACAGAGGAAAGAAGCACTATATGAACTCCTTTTGCACATCAATTTCTAATGCACCTGCCAATATCGATATATTCCATTCATCCAACATATTGGCACTGCTTTTCACAATTGTTGGAATCATCCCCTGGAATTACAAAAATACTATAATCAAAATATTGATGCAGATGAATCTTCAATTTCTGCAAAAGATAAGGAAACTTTTCCTCTGTACAACAGAGGAAAGAAGCACTATACTATAGAAATCACAGAAGATATGGAGATTCTAGCTCCTTCTTAAAAAATACTCTGTTTTTTTATTATTCTGAAAACTAAACATTACATTCTCCTACGTTAACATCTATGCTCATTTTAACCAACAAAAGCACCTAAATCACTCCTATGCAGACTGCATAGTAACTACAGTTTAAAATAGAGGGATCAACACCTAATTAGTTCCTACGAAGACTAGTAAGAAACAACTCAACTCCTTACTAATAGCAGATCAACTCCTAAGAACAACAGTTCAACCGCAGTCAAGGGATGGTTGCATCAGCCTCCCCACCTTTTAGAATTTCTGAACCTCCTGGTTCAGAGTCATTTAAAGGACTTGTCTTGCTATATTTAAGCAAATCAGTCTCTGTGATCCAAGTGTTATATGAATCTGTGAGGCCTTTCCACTTAACAAAATATAGTTTGTATGCCCTGGACCGTGTAGCAAGCAATTTAGTATCCAACACTCGTTCAATCTGCTCTGTTTCTTCTTTGGTATGTGCTTGGCCAGTCATTGCTTTCCTTGCCACACTGTTCTGTATTTACCTGATCATCATTTGCCCTCGCAGAGTATGGGCGAAGGTCGGCAACATTAAAAATAGGACTGATGTCTAAATCCTCAAGAAGATCAAGCACATAAGCATTGCCATTTATCACCTTCTGAATTTTGCACGAACCTATTTTCTTAGGCTTCAGTTCGTTATAGGTACTTTGAGGATACCTCTCTTTGCGTAAATGTGCCATGACCATCTCCCCTTCATGGAATATTTGTTTTCTCCTATGCATATCAACAGTTTTTTTATAATGTTCGTTCATGGCTTGCAACTTGTTCCTAACCTGTTGATGCATCTCTTGGATGTTTTCTACAAAATCTGTCGCAACTTGGCTGATTTGTGGGTTTATTGGTAGATCCATTGAATCCACAATTCCTTTAGGATTTGAGCCATACACAATTTGAAATGTAGACTTACCAGTAGATCTATTTATGCTGGAGTTATAGGTGAATTCAGCTTGAGATAGAACCAAATCCCATTGTCTCGGGTTGTCACCAATCAAGCACCTTAATAGATTGCCCAAGCTCCTATTTACTACCTCTGTTTGACCATCGATTTTGGGGGTGGTACGCTGAACTGTATTGCAATCTACTATCCAACTTTTTCCACAAGGTTCTCCAAAAGTGGCTTAAGAACTTTGTGTTCCTATCACTGGTTATGGTTTTTGGAATACAATGTAACCACACTATTTCCTTCAAGAACAAGTGTGCTACTTGACTTGCATCATTGGTCTTCTTACAGGGTATGAAGTGTGCCATTTTAGAAAAATGATCAACCACTACAAACATTGAATCAATCCTCTTTGGGTCCATGGCAGCCCCAAGATAAAATCCATGGAAATGTCAGTCCATGGTTTTGTTGGCACAGGTAGAGGCATATAAAGGCGTGTATTTTGTTGTCCTCCTTTTGCAATTTGGCACACCCTACAACTAGCAACAAACCTATTCACATCTCTTCACATATTTGGCCAAAAGAATTTTTCATATGAGTATAAATATTTCTGACATTCTGAATATAAATATCTTCCTATGGAATCCTGAATATGAGTATCAAAATAGAGAAGTATTTGCAAAGTAATCTGCATTAGGTGCTCACAGATAAGATTTTTTTTTGCAGTCATATGTCCGAAGTATACTTAAGATAAAAGTAACTTCTACGGATTAAACAGAGTATCGCTATTCAAAAAGCACTAGCCAAGACATCTCAATTTAAGAGAGTGTTCCCTCTCCACTGGTCAGTAAATTAAAGAAAATTAAATCATAATATTATTTTTCTATTTGCAATTTTTTCTCTGTAAGTAGTTACACGGTCTCCCATGTATCTCTTTTTCACTGTAACCTTGGGCTTAACACCAGACAGAATCTTCCCTCTGCTAAGATGCCATAGAAGTATTAGATCTTAGCACTGAGATATAACCCTTCATTAAAGGTATGCCGGAAGCACCACTGGCTTAATTCTTCATCACAGAGGAACAAACTGGATTGCAATTTTTTTTAAATATTCAGCCTTAAGTACTATGACCCTGCATTAGACATCCTTAAGACTGGGCTAAAGATTCCAGACTAGATGCTTCTTAAAACGAATTGCATGCTATTTCAGAATTATTTTTAACTTGAACTGTGATGAGAATCAGGGCTCAGACACTCAATAATGCTTGTTATGATGCCCAACTGCAAAATTTCGCAGTGGAGACCTATACTATGGGGCAATAATTGCTCATGGGATGCTTGGGGCTCTGCAAATGGTAAAGGTCTAATGGATAGCTCCTCAATGCTTGGAAAGAGGGCTTTATCCTTTTTCATTGGGTTTTGGTCCAACATTCAACTTTTATGAAATCTTTAGACGATTGATATGCAAAGTAGATCTACGTTTATTTATCAGTAGGAAATTGGTAGATTTTCGTCTGAAATATAATTCAATTTATTTATTAGATCACTTTGGTTCATTATGTTACCAGAAACGTGACGGCAAAGCGCCGTTTCGCGTTTCAACGGCCGAAACCCGTTTCCCCGTCGCCAACGGTCGTTTCCAACCCGTCGAGCCGTTTCTAGGCCGTTGGAGTTAAAAAAATAAAACCTGCTGGTGTTTTTAGGCTCGCCGGGAATTAACATACACTTTCAGTTAACCTGCAAAATTCTCTGAGTAGAATTAATACACTGTCAGTTAGTTAAACTGCACAATTTAGTGAGTAAAAGAAATGCTCAGTTAGTTTAACTGCAGAATTCAGTAAGCATAATTAATAATGCTCTTTATTATGATAGATTAGTTTGTTAACCATTTTTGTTTTTTTTTCTTTGTTAAATATTTTTAATAAAATTAGTATACATTTATAAAATTATTTAAAAATTAAATTGTAGTGTTATATAGATAATTGAAGTTATTTAATGTATTTATGTATATAAATCTATTTAAAATATAAAAATATGTTTTATAATTTAGATTATGTTTTATATATATAAAAATGTAAGTAATCCGTTTCTTATATGCAACCTCTAAATATCCCGTTTCTCGTCACGTTGTCGTTGCCGTTGCGGTTTCCGTTTCTCGTTTCTGGTAACATAGGTTCTAATTTAGGACAAAATACAGACAATCAATGCTTTACCTTCAAGAGATCCATATGGAAAGCAGGACTGATGATTTTCCTGTGCTGAGCCCATTTCTCACCTTTCAACCCCACAAGTCCCTGTCCAACCAGTTGTTTTGAAAGTGGATCATTCGCAAGCTTTGGATAGTTGCCAAATTTAGTGGTCAATATCTCCTTAATAAGCTCAGGGTGGGGAATAACCAACCTGGCTTTAGGCCCTAACCAGTAAATAAAATCCTGACCTAAATCACATATAAGAGTTTATTAATCAATAGGGTCTTCAATATCCTGCATCTTCTCCTTAAACAGTGACTATTCTAAGTTCTAACAACGCCCCGATAAAACAATCAATGGTAATAAGAAGGAATTCCAGTAATATGACTAATAAAATACCAGATGCTTAAAAATATGCAGAATAAAAGTGTACCATAGGTTTTGCTCCACTGATGATAATAGGGAAGAACTCGAGGGAGTATGTCATGTGAGAGTGGCATGAGTTTGGAGTTCTGCTCATCGATCATTGTGGATATATCTGTAGAATTCCCATAGAATAGCCTGTATGGAGGGCCCCTGATTCCTTGGGCTTCAAAGGACTTTTTCAATTGCAGAGGCTTCCACCATATTGTTGTTGTAATCTTGAGCAGAAACAAAACTAAACTAGCACAAACAGCCGCCAAACCCCAAAATACCCATTCCATATTCCAGACGTTTCCAACACCCAGTAATTATTTGGTTCTGAAAGCTTCAGATTTACTGTAACTATGTCTACGCTGCCCAAGTGTAGGTTCCCTTCTCTTCTTGTAATATTTACATTCGCAGAAAGAAAATGTCCTGTTTATTGACTGGACAAAACTAAACGAATGCAAGTAAATTGACGAAGCATAGATTTGACTTTCGGGCACAATGTCTGCCTCAGACAGGAAAATCTATACTAACAAATTGCACCACAAAATGCGATGGGCATGCCTGTAGTAATTTAAAAGTTAGTTTTATGAATATTTTATTAGTCTTTTTAAAAAAGGAAAAGAATTAAATTGATGTAGACAATTTTGACTCTTAAATATAAAAATTAATGAATTTAGTTTCACGTATTGGTAATTCCATTTACTATATTGGAATAAGGTATATATTATTATACTGTTTTATTATTCTAGAAAGATAATAAAACATGGTTTTGATTTTGTTTAATGTATTGAAATATGATACTAATTATTATTACAATGTTTTAGTATTTTTCAGCAGTAAAATTGAAATGAAATGATTTTTTTAGTGTATTGTAATAAGATTTAGAGTATTACTATAATATTCTAGTATTAAATTAATAAGAAGGAACATACATTTTTCTAAATATTCATTAAGAAGAGGGTTTTGATTTTTTTTATATCTTTGTGTAAATATTTGTAATGATCTAGATGAACTTTTCAACATTATATGTGTTTTCTAGGTTCTAATGGATGTTCAACATAAATTAATATTGAGTGACTATTTTGACTCCAAACAACTTATATAATCACATATATTACTATAAAATAAATGGTTAAATTAATGTGCAATCTCAAGTCTAATATAATACTTCTCTAATAGCTAGTCATATGAAAATAATAAATTTGAGTGATGGTACATGCATTCCTTATATACCAATAGATGCACCATGAATGCTAGATAAGCATTGCCAATCTTAGTCCATATTGATCAAATTCATGCTATTTTCAATTTTTGAGGGAGAAGGTAAGTGAAAAGGAAGTTAGATTGGAGTATGCGCCTACTAAGGAGTAGATTGCAAACATCTTTACCAAGCCATTGCCTAAGGATACTTTTGAGTATCTCAGAGGGAAGTTAGGGGTGATTACCCCTCCTAATTAGAACTAAGGATGCATTGCATTGCATCATTCCATGTATTTCATAGTCATATCTTGCTTCAGATTGATGTTGTGGTGGCTGCTACTTAGGGGGAATAGTTAGATGTTCAAAAATTCAGATATGTGGTTCAGAGCTTAGAGACATTTTTCATTGATTTCAAAGGGGGAAAAGAGTCATGTGAAAAATTGGTGATTATCTGAGGAGAAGAGCTGTGTTGGAAAAGATCATGTGAAAGTATTGAGGAGAAGATGAGTCAAATCCTAAGGGGGAGTAAGTGTTAAGTGTTAGTTGCATTGATGGTGTTTCTCATATCATGTGTTTAATATGTGGATGTCATTGATGTCAACAATATTAGCATTAATGCATTTGAAGTTGTATATGTTGAGGATATTGAGAAAATTATAATAAATGAGTTGCAAGTTGTCAGTGGTGAAGTGAAGTTCAGTGTATTGGTTATTTCTATATGTTGATGATCAGAGGTTGTGGACTAAAGGGTTTGTTTCTGAGTGTATCTATTTTATCCACGTCGAGTTTTAGAGATTCATGTGAAGATTTGATCGAGTTATGAAGATTTTCATTGTGATAGTTTTTTTGTTTCTTCAGTTGGTGTTCCTAATTGAAGATGATGCTATTTTAGTTAGTTCAATTTTTGTGGATACTTCTCTAGTGATTCATGTTGTTTGTGGATGTTTCTATATCGTACTCTATCTTTGTTGCATGTTTGCATTGATTGTTGTGCCTGTAGTTGACAATTTTCTCTTGTGTGTTCATCTTTTTCTTGTTCTTGGCTAGCATAGTGTTTGTAGCATGTTGTGGATCCTCGAGGAGAAATTTATTGAAGTGTCTTTGTGTTGGAGATGTTGATTTGGGACCTCACTAAGTTGTGGCTAACCTTAGTTGATTCACATTGATAATCTTTAATGTTTTGGGCCAACAATTTATATTCATTTTATTATTTCTTTGTGGCTGACTTGTAGCGATGAAATTTCTTGTTGCGGATATATATAAGAGTGATTGTTTATTTGAATTGAAGAGTGTAAGGGTATGAAAAATTATGTAAGAGGGTGAAAGAAGGTGCAAGTGTATGCCAAAGTGTGCTTCTGCATGTGTATGTGCGAATATCATTCGAAGGCAGAGCAAAGTGTGAAGAAGTGTGCAAAAGAGTGAACAATTGTTTATGTGCTTAATTGGAATTGTAATCAGGCATTAGTAGATGTTATTTTCTCAGTTCAAAATCCAGATGGTTTTAATCCAAATCTCTTTGTAAGATAGTGTGTCTTCCTTTGTAATTAAGTAGTGGGCTCTAGGCAGTGTGCTTGAATGCATGTGCATTCCCCATATTTTTCCCCTAACAAGGTTTCCACGTGAAAAATCTTGGTTTTATGTGTGTTTTTGATGTGTTGATGATTTATGTTTTCATGGTTAATAATCAGATCTGAGGATAAGGTTAATAAGTTGACTAAGTTTTGAATTTCTATGATAACTAATTCACCCCCTCTCAGTTGTTTTCCCTTGTGTTGCCAACAAGTTCATACATCAAAAGACTATCCCTGACATCCACAACACAAAATGACAATAGGAAATTACATATGAGTCAATGTACGCAATTTTGTCAGATGCCCTATTTTAGCTTTGATAGTTGACATATATCTTCAATCTGACTTCTGATATAAGCAATTACTAAGGTACAAATGGGATTATTAACTAGGGTTGCCATCAATGATAACACTAGATGACTTGTGCAGTGTATCTTGCCAACAATCGCCCCCTTTGGCATTGATCACAACACTTAGTGAAAAATGACTAAGTGTCGGAATCAATACCAACATGAATACACTGCAATCTTCAAAACTTGAAAATGATTTTTAATCATAACTCCCCGTGAGATGAATATGACATTTTTCACTATCCCACACCCCCCCTTTGACATCAATGGAAAAGACCAAAATATGCATACCAAAATTAATACAAAATTTGTATGAACAAACTATATGTGTATAGACATGCTTTTCTAACTTGCATGGACTTGAATATGTCTACAAAATTGTTCTTCAACCAGCTTAAACTCTAGTGTCCCAACCATTTTTGAGACTCTCCAAAATAGTCATGTGACCACATAACATGTAGGATTGCATCTTTGTTGATTCAAGATTTTCCAAATCACTGACAACCATAACATTCTATACTTCCTTCAATGCACTAGGGATTGTCTCCATTTTAGGACCAATTAGTCCTCTCAGCTCACATACCCTTGCAAGAATTTTGTCTTTTTCATGCTTCAAAATTTTAATTTTGTCAAGCAGGGATATGACTTGATCTTCTTGCTTACCCACATAAATGGTTAGAGGATCAAAGGCTTGAGAAATATCTGCTAACTATTTTTCATATTCCTTAATTTTCTTCTCAGTGACCTCAGTGAACTTAGGCAAGGATAATCATGAATTGTAGATATTACCACCCTTAGATAATGCACCTTGAATGTTCTTTTCATAGGTAACTAATAAGGATTTATCATTAGCAATCATACACTTCAATCTACTGAACTTGTTTGCTTCAAATTATTTTTGGACCTTATTCTTAGCTGACTTTTCAAGAGACTGAAAGTGAGTACTTATAGAGTTGATAAGTTTCTTTAGTAGATTGGAGGGAGAATCAAAGGAGTCCTTGATGTGTGTGGGCATGATATTCTCCAAGATACTAGATGCAAGACTTAGTAGCTCACTGTGCTCAATGTGAGATTGCAATATCTCTTGCCTTGCCTTGGCCTAAGCAAATGATGCTACCTTCAACTTTTGAATAAGAGATTATAAAGTGGCCAAGTTGATAAGACTTTCAAGCAATTCAGGGTCAAACTCCTCTTGTTTTTCTTCTAAAATCTTCTTTAATACCTTTGCAGTGTCTCTTGCTTTCAAAGCAACCTCCTTTGCCTCAGCCTTCTTTTCTTCAATCATAGATTCTTGCTTGGCTTTGGGAATCTCTATTTCTTCAACTGACACATCTTTAGGAGCTTCAATCTCCTTGGGAATTTTAGTATCTTGCATATATAGAGCATTCTAAGTTTTCTCAATTGTGTCTTCTTTCACTTCTTCAAATTTTAGACCAAATGGAACATCTTCATCATGAGTTTCTTCAAAAACAACATTATATTTGTTCTTCAATAGAAGTACCTTAAGAATTTTCTCAATGTATTTCGCTACTTCCTCGGTCTGCCTAATCATAAGCTTATTAACCCTTGATTTTCTCTTGAAATCCTTTTTAGCATCATTGAATATTTTCTTCATTTCTTCTATTGACATTACCATACATAGATCAGAAAGTATGTGTTCTCTCATTTGTTCATCTTCAGCTCTTGCATTTACTATCCTCATTTCTAAGACTTCATATAACCCTTTAGGTAACTCTAACATTATTTCTTTGAGAGTCATTGAAAATATTCAAATATTTTATTGTGGCTTCTTCAAGAGTTCTCTAACCAACACTATCAAAAGTGTCATACCATTAAGAAAGTGGTTTGAGATTACCATCCTTAATTAAGTCTCTTTCCACTTCCTTTACAGTCATACTTGTTCTATCATTTTTCACCTTTTTCTTTGCTTTCTCTTCACCAGAGGGCTTGTACTTAGAGAATTTTGATGCCTTTGTGCCCTTGTGCTTGATTTCTCTTCTTCATCTAATTCATTTTCTTCATCACCTTCAACAACATAGACTCTTATGCTTTTATCCTTTTTCCTCTTTCATTCTCTACTAGATGTCTTGAATTGATCTTTTTCTGGGCTTGATTTCTTTGTACAAGTAGATGAGGGTACAAAGCTCCTTTTAGATCTAGATCTGGCAGAGGATGTTGTCAGACTAATTGACTAAGTTCTATCAAGATCCACTTCTTTAGCTTGTTCTCTTTTCTTTCTAGCTTCCCTCATTGCTTCAATTAGCATGCCAATACTTTATGCAAAAGCTTCAAATTCCTTTCTCACCTTCCAGACTATCATAGAATTCCTTAGTTGTGTATGCACCTGCATATGCTTCTCTTCTAAGGTACCAAACCTTTCTTTTATCAAATCCTAAGGTTTACTCAACAAGTGTTAGGCATACAACTCCAAAATGTGTTCTTCAACCTCATATCCCATAGGCATTATCCAAACTGTTCTAGGTTCTTCTGCTTCCATAAAACACTGATCAATGTCAACCATTAAGCAAATAGTGTCTTTATATTTTTCCATAATAGATTTAGGAATCCTTTCCCTAGCTTGCATTTCAATCTAAAATCTTTTGAAGTAACCCCAGACAGCAATTTTCCTTGCTTTGTTGTCACCAATTCTATATAAGATGTCTTTGATTTGAACAACAACTAGTCTGTCAACTTCCCATTGCACTTTACCAACTCTCGAAACTTCCTTCATGAAGTAGAACAATAGACATAATAACAGATTTCCATACTTGAAAGATTTCTTCTTGTCCTTCTTGATTTTACCAATATTTTTAATTAGCTGGCCCTAGAGTAACTCACATAAGTCATATTCTTCATTTTCCTTAATCATTTGATAAGCTACATAGATTGCAATATTGGATACATAGTTATCCTGGCTGGAGTGATAGATTTTATATCCAATAACCATAGAAGAAAAGATTACATCCAATTCAATGATTTCATTAATTTCCATGGCTCTTTTGTTGAAAGTTGAACTGGTTGCCTCAATGATTGTTTGGTTCTTCACAGATTTCAATGTGGGCAACCCACTAGATGAATTTAGACCAATAACAATGCTTATAGCTTGTCTTGTGATCTTGAAGGGCTGATTTAACCACATGAACTTGACATGCAATTGACTCAGTATGTATCAGACACATTCATTTTCATCGAACACGGGAAACTTCATAATTTGTGTGAACTTCTTCTCCAAAGTCTTAAATTCAGGCCTTATACAAAGATCTTCTGGGTATGTGCAGGATCATAATGGGCCAGAAAGTGGCAATATGATGGGTATGTGTAGGGTATGTGGCTGAAAACTTTTTTTTTACCCAAAATTAATGAAACGAAACGGGTTTGTAAAGGAGATTCTTATCTTTCCACCAATATAAATTATGCTTTACTTTGAATTTAATTAATAATTATTATTCATTTTCTATTTGAATTATGACTAAAGTCTTGATTGTGAGTTGATCGAAAAACACCTATAGCTTTCAAACAAGATCACATTTTTTGAATCGGAAAAATGTGTCACATTCTATGCTTTACATACTATAGGATTAAAATTTAAGAAAATTTGAGTTTCATGAAGTTTTCACCAAGTTAAGGTGGTCAAACATACATGTTTTATATTTTTAAAAGTTGTAATAAAAAATTCATAATTAATTATTTACTTTGAAAAAATTACAAAAAATATGTATCACATCATACATGAGTCCTCTACTTATATATAAAATCTTATAAAAAATAATTATCATTTTATTGTGGTTAGGGTGGTTAGACAAACACCTACTTCTTATTTTTTCCTTGAAATTTAAGTACTACTACATTGAAATTTCAAATTTTCACCAAATAGTTTTAAAATAAAAATAAACATAGTAGTTTAGAAACTACATTCAATTTTCTACAGATTCTATTCTTACATATTTTTGAAATAATATAAATAACTTATTCAAATTTTTACGTCAAGTTGCCTAACTCTAATTTTTATGATTTTTTTGCCACTTAAGGGCCTATTTTTTCCATGATGATCCTGCACATACCCTTCTCCCACAATGTGATTTGTGAACAAATTCAACATTTTGGAGCTTTCTAACTCCTCAAAATTTGCATGGATATATGCCCTAATATCTTTAATGTGCAAAACACCATACAAAATGGAAGAAAATGCACCTAATGGTTCTGTCTCAATAGATTTGAATGGGTGCCATTTGAATTTTTGGCGGGGTCTATCCTTAATATCAACTACTAATGGAGTAGCTATTTCCATAAATTTCAAGTTCACAAGTTTTGTAGATAAATAACTTTTTCCAAATTAGGGTTGGATCACCAAATTTCCTTTAGACTTGTATCTTGCCAAAATTTACTACAGAGCTCTCCAAACTTCTTCTCGAAATGCAATGTGATGACTGAGGAATAGAAGTAATCTTTTATCATTCACACACCTAAATTTTTATCACAATAAATGCTTTTTCTCTAGGTTTTCTGTACACCCTATTTTCATAGTCTGTGAAAGAAAATTCTTCTGCAAACCTTCAATTTTGCTTAAATTTCCTCCACAAGTGTTCCCAAAACATCTGTAGATCATTAATGCAATCATTGTAATTTTCCATATCCTAGTACCAACTACCGGTAGGGGGTAAAATATTTTCTTGAGAAATCCCCCTAGGTCAGTGGCCTTAAACTAATTCCTGGAGGAATTTCTAGTACCAAATTCTGGTGCTGACTCATTTCCTGCGTCAGAAACACTCTTCTTCACCCATGTCTTCTTTATTTGATTCCTGATCTGTTCTGCAGTAAATTTACATTTTCCCTTATCATCTTTTTGCATATTTTTCTCTTTGTTTACTAGACCCTTCATGCTTCTACAGAATCTTGCAATGTGACCGGATTTGTTGCAATTATAGCACACGACATTTATTTTTCCAAACCAGTTATTCCATTGATTTTCTCTTGATCTACACTGGTTAGCAATATTTCCTAATCTATTGTAGGCATAACATCTAACATTTCTATTGAAAATTTTGTTTGTCATATTTCTACATTCAATTGACTTATGACCATACTTATTGCAATTGAAACACTGACCGAAAAATGATGGACCACTTGTATTCATTCTACTTCTACATTGAGTAGCCATATGACCAAATTTATTGCAAACAAAATAGTATCCATTGAACTTTTGAGCATTGGGTTTTCTTACTGGATACCTTCTAGCTTTGCTTGTCTGATTTCCTGGCCTAAATTTCCTTTGACCAGATCCAGAGGTTTTTCCTTTCTCATATCAAAGACCTCGCTTGTCACTTTCAATCTTTTGACTTTGAATTAGTTCATCAAGCTTAGTTCAACTAATCTTGAACTTCTCCTTGTATTCATTTGCAATAGCAAGTTCATCCCTAAGAATAACAATCTATCTTTCAAGCTCTTCTTCATTGTTTCTAGATTGTTGCAATTCAATCTCCAGCTGATTGAATCCACCATTAATTCTGCTACATTCTTTAGATTTTTCTTTCAAGGACTGAGTAAGATTCTCTTCATTCTTATTTTTCTCTTCAATCTCCTTGGTCATCCTCATCACAATAGATTTCATCTCATGCTTTCGGACAACATTATCTCTGGTGAGATTTTCACATTCTTCTTTCTTTTCCTTCAAGGCTTGACTTAGGTGTTCATCTCCCATGCTTTTACTCTCTTTCTGCTTGAGTTGATCATAGAGATCCTTTCTCTTTTCCCTAGACTTATTGATTTGATCTTTCAATGATTGAATGAATTTCTCAACATTCATGAGGCTTGCTTGCAATTACTGGACTTCAGATTTGGACTGATCAAGATCATCTAGTGCCACCAAAAATAGTTGTTGAAGACTACCAAAATTCATTGAATCACCTTCTTGGATCTTCCCCAAGCTATTAAACTTCTTCTGCAGAACTAGGCTCTAATACCGATTGTTGGAATCAAGGAACACTGAGAGGGGGGTTGAATCAGTGTTCTACAAAATTTAACTTTATTAACTTGATCTTTAAACCAATTATAGCATTGAACTAAAAGAAAGATACAAGAACATAAGGCAATCAACCACAACACCATAACACAAGGATTTTTTATGTGGAAACCCTATTAGGGGAAAAACCATGGTGGAGGTTAATCCACAATGTGATTATACTCAAAATAAGTGTTTACAAATGGGGAATGCACATGCATTAATCAGGCACACTTCCTAGAGCTCACTACTCAAATAAAAAAGGCTTACTAAGGAAGAATCACTACCTTACAGTCATAGATAAACAACTGGAGTGGATGAACTATGAGATAGTACCTGCTAATGCCTAATTATAGTTTCAGTTAAGCACATTGATCACATTCTTCACATTTTGTTTGATTATGCTCTTGAAACTCTATCTACTTTAATTCAAATCACAAATCCTTTTTCTGCTCAAGTGAAACTATGTGCACAATCGATCTATAATCCTTCTGAATTTCACATCATATTGCATCACACCTCAAAATGATATGAATAATTGATTATATATATCCACAACTAGAGATTACATCAACTACATGTCAACTTTAACAGAATATGAAATGTGCACAAACTACCAGCCCAATCCGTACAAAATTATCAATACAAACCAACCAATGTAAGCCAAAACATATAAAACAACATTCCTTGAACATGAAACACCTTAAACAATTATTCCACAAAAAATTGCAACATGCTACACTCATCTAGTCAGCCTTTTTGCACTGTTAGACTTAAAATCAATGAACCGGGTCCTCTAACTTGCAAACCAATCAATACAAGGCTCAATGATTCAAACATAAGATAGTTCATACATCAAAATACCTTCCCTAAGATCCACAAAAAAAAAATGATAATAGGAAATTACATATGAGTCAATGTACACAACTTTGTCAGATGCCCTATTTTAGCTTTTACAGTTAACACATATCTTCAATCTGACTTCTGGTATAAGCAATTACTAAGGTGTAGATGGGATTACTAACTACGGTTTCCATCAATGAAAACACCAAATGACTTGTGTAGTGTCTCTTTCCAATAGAGCTATTTCACTTTCAATTGGAGTTGATTTTTAACGTCCCTTTTTGACCAACCGACCCCGAAAATGATAGTCTTCCCTCTTCTCCGTAATATTAATTCCTTCTTCATTCAACTCATATCTTTTTGCAATATCTAAGCATTCAACCCATCCTTCTTTCACATTCTTAAGCACTTCCAGCACTTCAACACTCCATTGTAGCAACAACAATTTGTCAACTCCACAAAGCAAGTGTGAACCAAGCCATTGCAATGTGGGCTTGAGCTTTTCTGAGACCTCGCTTCATTATAGTCGAGGTTGTGCTGATTTTCAAGCCTTCTTTCTCTTCCATTGGCTAGTGAGCTGTTGGTGGAGGTGTTAATTTTTTTCTTCTCTCTTTTGTGATTTTGTTGAGTAGATCTTTAGTGTTTTGTAGTGTTATTTGCATTCCTTCTTTACTTCTTTATCATATATTTCTCTCTCTTTGCTATTTGGATGTACGTGGAGGCGGAAACACCAAAATGGGGGTCTGAATAAGGTAGACCCCTATAAAAATCCAAGAATTTTCCCCTTCCTTCTTGTGTGCAGGTGAAAGAGTGTGTTGAGCTAGCTAGCGAACTGGCGCGTTTGTGAGATTATCTTTTTCATTTTAGCTCTCATCTACTTTATCACCTATGTTTGTATTTATCGTACTTTATAATTCTATTTTTCTCATTTAGGAGTCATTATCTAGGTCATCAACTTGTTTTCTAGCAGTTCATATTTTGTTCTTTGTCCTCTGGTTGTACAGACGCCAACGAGCCTGAGAGATGCCAGCATGCCGCACTGTCATCCTAGAACTGCACTTTCTTCTTCGCATAAAGAGCTACCTAAGGTGTAATATTAAACCCAAAAACTAGCTCACCTATCCCCATTTTAGATTTTAGGTCTAGAGAGTGATTACAGTACTTTATAGTCCTCATCATTCTCATTCCTTATTTCAAAAACATTCCCTTTAGAGTGAGGTAAGTTAGGGCAGCCTTCCACTTTTGGTTCTCCATGACCTAGGGCTTTGATGTGGTTGGTCCCTCTCTCTTACATTTTTGGTGAACCTAACATGAACCAATGTCTTCTCATTCGTTGGTGTTGGGTCTTTTCCCTTGTACCTTGTGATTATCGCACCCCTGAGTATTGTGAAGGTTTATGAGCATCATAACACATTCCATGGCCTCTGGGTATATTGTTAAGAGAAGTGCATGACACCTTTTAATGGAGAGGATGAAGGTCACTATCAGTTTTTCTACATACCTATTTGATGGATCTACCATTTGTCTTGTTGCTCAGAAGAAGTTGTTAGGGGGCAAGGTAGGGATCTCTGATGAGACTAACCACCTCCCCACTCCTCATCATCTCCTACACCATTGTCAATAGATGAGCATGAGTTTGTTCACATTCCTTTAGAATATATCTCCATCCTTAGCAAAGGACTAGGTGACTTGGAGAATCACTTGGAAAAGAACCTGAAGATGGCTAGGGCTACTAGGTTTATTAGTGAAATAAAGTATATGGTGGGAAGAGACTGAAGGGGTATAGAACTCCTGGCTAGTCTCTCTAGTTTGACTAAAGCATGTGCCCCTCCAAACAATCCTAACATTATACAAGGGGCCACTTTCGAGGACCATGAGAGACAACAAGGAATTTTGATGCATCCCACATCTATGTACATGGTTGAAATAGTCCCATTGATCAACATCCTTTCTACCTATGAGGGATCGAAAACTATCAAGGTGAATAGAATACCCTTGGGTTTTAGCTTCACCCCTCTTATCACCTCTAGTGGTGGAGGTTTTGGCAGATTGAGTGGTGGGGGCTTTGGTAGTGGTGGTGGCTTTGACAATGGAAGTGGCATTGGCGGAGGTGGTTTCGGTGGAAGCTATGGTGGTGGCTTAAAAAGGAGAGGTGGCTCCGATAGAGGCCTTATTGGTGGCGGTGGCTCTAGTAGTGGTTCCAGAGGTGGCTCCAGTGGTGGTTCTCGAGAAGGTTCCACTAGACCCTTGTTATCCCAAGACCCTATTCTGAATACTCTTCTTTAGAATATGGGTAAGATGCAAAGCTAGCTGGAGAGTCTCAACCAAGCCTTTGACAAGCCTATCTTTCAACCCTTTTTTTGACATAGCCCATTATCAGTAGCAATTCTAAACACTCCCTTCCCCCAAGGAATGGAGATTGCTAAATTCAAAAAATATGGTAGCAAAGGGGACCCAGAAATTCATGTGTCTACCTTTAATTCCCGATGCATAGACTTCTCCCATCATGATGCATTGATGGAAAAATTATTCACTTAATCTCTCAAGGATACTACACTCGAATGGTACTATTCCTTTCCCAATAACTCAGTTTTCTCATTTGATCAACTTGTAAACCAGCTCCTATGACAGTTCCAAGCTAACATAGAAATGAAGATGACCTTTTCGAATCTTGTCCTATGCAAACAAGGTGATAACTAAAATATCACTAATTTTATAGTGCAATACCAAGTGCTTTTTTCATAAATCTCGTATCTATTTCCTGATTCTAATGTGTAGAAGGTGTTCATAGGGAACTTGCAAAGACCTTGGTAGGATAAATTTTCCCTTATGAAATACCCTTCTTTTGTGCATTTGTGTGCTACATTACGAGAGGATCAACAAATGGTAGTTCAATTCTGGGGATCCTCCTCACACTCCCATTCAGAAGGAAAGTCCATTGTATTGATCTCTAGAAAAGGAAAGGCTATTGTGAATGTAGTGGCTGCTATGAATGATAATGGCCTCAGATGTAACATAAAGTTCACAAAGTTAGCAGAATCTTACTCTTCCATCCTACAAAAGTTGTTGAAGGATAAGATCATAATCTTGGAGAACTCAAAACCTCTCAAGGAACCTTTCCCCAATTGGTATGATTTGAATAAATTTTGTCAATACCATCAAGTTAACAAGAATGATACTAAACATTGTACACACCTGTGCCATGAGATACATGACTACATTAAGGATAGTACTATTTATCTTGATGGAAGTAAGCAAAATACAAAGAAATCAATGGTGAAAGTGAATAGTGAGGTTCAAATATACACGTATCCATTTCAATCACACTCTTCCAACATGATTATTAATCCGTCTGATTCTACTAGTCGGCCTGAGGAATATGTTAACATGGTCACAGTTACTCCTAACATACAACCTATGCCCAACTCCCCAGACATGACATTCACATCACAAAATTTATGCTTAAACAACAAGCCCTCTCCCCTCTACATTCCTTCTCACCTCTATGGAAACATTGTGACAGGGGTCTTAGTCAACCACGAGCCGAGTGAATGCCATTACAAAATAGACATTGTGGCTTAATTTATTGAACAGAAAGGAGTATGAAGAAGAAAAATCTACCATCCATATGCATGATGGTCTTTGTCTAAAACTGTATGGCTCAATAACTCTATCCATCCTAGTAGGACCTAGGGCTATAGACACAACCTTTGATGTTATTCCAAAATCAAATTTTTTTAGGATGAATTTGGGCATACCTTGGCTAGCTTCCATGAATGGAATCACCTCCATCATTCAAAAATGCTTGAAGTTCTCCCATGAAGGTGTTGTGCATGTAATGCATGACACTAAATACTGGTTGTTGGTGTCCCATGGTGGTTATTCAATGGATCACTTTTTTCCCACCCTCATGTTGGATGTTCTGGTTGTGTTGCTAATATGTGGTTGTCATTGATGTCAACACTATTAGTAGTAATTCATTTCAAGTTGTATATGTCGCTCGGATATTGATAAAATTGTAAAGGAATGAGTTGCATGTTGTTAGTGTAAAGTGAAGCTCAGTATGTTAGTATGTTCTATACATTGATGATCAAAGGTTGTGGACTAAAGGGTTTGTTGTTGAATGTATATAGTTTATCCATGTCAAGATTAAAAGATCCACATGAAGATTTGATCGAGTTATGAGGATTTTCATTCTAACAATTTTTATATTTCTTTAGTCGATGTTCCTGATTGAGGATGAGGCTATTTCAGTTAGTTCAGTTGTTGTGGATGCTTCTTTGGTGATTCATATTTCTTGTGTATGTTTCTAGATTTCTCTCTATCTTTGTTGCATGTCCGTATTGATCGTTGTGCTCGTGATTAGTGATTTTGTCTTGCGTGTTCATATTTTTCATGTTCTTGGCCGACATGGTGTTGAAGCGTGTTGTGGATCTTCGAGGAGTAATTAATTGATTTTTTTTTCATGTTGAAGATGTTTATTTGGGTCCTTACTAAGTTGTGACCAACCTTGGTTGATTCGCATTAAATATTATCTAATGTTTTGGGCCGACAGTTATATTCCCTTTTATTATTTCTTTGTGGTCGACATAAAGGGATAAATTTCTTGTTGCAGATATATAACAATGATTGTTTATTTGAATTGAAAGGTGTAATAGGGTGCTTCTATGTGTTTATGTGCGAATATCATTTGAAGGTAGAGTAGAGTGTGAATAAGAGTGAAGAAGAGTAAAGAATTGTTCATGTGCTTAACTAGAACTATAATCAGGCATTAGCATATGCTATTTTCTTAGTTCACAATTTGGATGGCTATAATCTGAATCTCTTTGTAAGACAGTGTGTCTTCCTTTGTAATTGATTAGTGATCTCTAGGTAGTGTGCTTGAATGCATGTGCATTCCCCATATTTCATTTTCATTATACTTTTAACAGGGTATAATCTTATGGACTAACCTCCACTGTGGTTTTTCCCCTAACAGGGTTTCCACATAAAAAACCTTGGTGTTATGTGTGTTTCTAATGTGTTATTGAATCATGCTTTCATGGTTAATTATCAAATCTAAGAATAAGGTTACTAAGTTGAATAACTTTTTAATTTCTGTGACAACTGATTCACCCCACCTCTTAGTTGTTTGCCCTTGTATTTCCAAAAAATATTATCAGAGCAAGATCCTTGGAAGAATTTTAATAGCTTAAGGTGATCTAGCATGGCAAGTTACAAGAAGGATAGTCTAAGATTTGATGGAACAAATTATTCATTGTGGAATACTCGAATGGATTGTCATCTGAGATGCATTGGTGAACCCTACTGGAGCATTACAAGTAATATGTATATCATTCCACAAAATGGTCCTACGACTTTTGCTGAGATCAGAGATGCTAAGTATAATATCCAGGCTAAGGAAGCTTTTTTGAGTGCTTTAACTGGTTCTAAGATGAAAAATATTATGGATCTGAAGACTGCTCATGAGATCTAGAAAAAGTTGGAAACCTTGTATGAAGGTGATGCAAATGTGAAGATTGCTAAGTTGTAGAGTTTGCAAGGGAAATATGAAAGGTTGAGAATGGGTGATGATGAGAACATTAATACTTTCATGCAAAGAGTGAATGAGATTTTTTGTGGTATTAGATGTGTTGGTGGAAAGATAGATGAATCTGAGATTGTTGCTAAAGTGCTTAGATCCCTGGCTGATTCTTACAAATTCAAAGCTAGTGTTATTGAATAACTTTGGACTGTAACAAACATAACCAAAGATACATTGGTTGGTAAACTATTTGCTTTTGAGTTGAGAGAATTTGGTGATTTTCTTCCTAAGGTTGAATTTGAATTTAAGGCTACTACTTCCGGAAGAGATAGACAGATATATGATCCAAGTGAGAGTTCATCTAGAAAGACATTCAAGTATGAGGATGAAATCAGAAAAAATGAAGAAGAAGAAAGAGTGCTAGAAGAGTTGGAAGCACTTATTATCAAAAGAGTACCGAGAGGAAAAAGTAAGTATGAAGGAAAATTTCCTCTTAAATGTTTTTCTTAAAATAAGATAGGTCATTTTGCATCAAGGTGTCTAGAAAGAGCCTCTAAACAAGGACATAACAAGCATAAATTTTAGAAGAAGTATTACTATGTTGGTAATGAAAGTGTGACATATGATAAATCTATTAAAAGTGATGATGAATGGGTATTTATTTCTATCAAGGAAAATAATCCTATATCTAATAAATCTACTGGTTGTACTAATGTGGAGAAAGACCTAGCTACTCGAATTGAAGAGAAAGATGAATGGGTGATTGACAGTGGATGTTCACATTATATGACAGGAGAAAAAAGTAAGTTTGTAAGATTGGAAAAGTATGATGGTGGCATTATGAGATTTGGTGATAATACACCTAGTGTGATCCATGGAAGAGGATGCATTTATCTTTATGGTAAGCATAATATTGATGATTTTTTGTATGTAGAAGGCTTGAAGCATAATCTTGAGTGTTGTTCAAAAGGTTGATAAGAGGTACAATCTTTAGTTCAAGGATGGAAAGTGTAGAATATTGAGTTCTGGAAATGAAATTGCATCAGGTACAAAAACAAAAGGTAATATCTTTCACTTGAGCGTTAATAGTAAAAGTTGTTTGATTGCCGAGGTTGATGAAAATTGGCTATGGCATAGGAGATTGTGTCATGTTAACTTTGATAATATTGTCAATATAAGTTCCACTAAGGTTGTGAGAGATCTACCTAAGTTGCCTACTAATACAATATGCAAGGAATTCCAATTCAGAAAGCAAACTAGGATTTAATTTCAGAGTAAAACACATTGTTTAAATGAATTGTTAGAGCTTGTGCATATTCATCTATGTGGTCCCTCTAAAGTTAGAAGTTTACGAGGTTACGAGTAGTTCATGTGACTCATTGATGATTGATCTAGAATGGTATGGGTTATCTTCTTAAGGGAGAAATCTGAAGCACTGGAAAAGTTCAAGATCTTTAAAGCTATGGTTGAGACAGAGACAAGTTTGAAGATTAAATGTATGACCTATTAGATAGAGGTGGTGAATTCACTTTTGGTGAATTCAATTCTTTTTGTGAAGAACATGGAATAAAGAGAATTATCTATACCACAGACCCCTCAACAAAATGGAGTTGTGGAAAGGAAGAAAAGAACAATTGAAGATGTTGCTAGAACAATGATGCTGGAAGGAAATGTCCCCCATATCTATTGGAGAGAAGTTGTGAGTACTGTTGTGTACACACTCAACTGGGTACAAGTCAAAGGTGATACTAGTAAGACCCCTTTTGAGCTATGGACTAGTCAAAAGCCTATTGTTAAATACTTAAAAATATTTGGAAGTAGATGTTATATTAAGAGAGATGAAGACATGAAATTTTTATGCTAGAAGTGATGAAGGTATCTTTTTGGGTTATTCTACTAAAAACAAGGCCAATCGGTGTTATAATAAAAGATTGAAGAAAATGGTTGAAAGTGCAAATATTAAGGTTGATGAAGATTTAGGTACACTATACAGAACCGGTGGACATGACTCTAATGATCAAGATGATAGTACAAACAAAGGAAACAAAGTTTAGACTACAAATAAAGTGCAAATCAATCCGATAAATCAAGTAAATAAAGAAGAAGAAGAAACTGGTGAAAGAGTAGTCCAAGAGAGATTAGAAGAACTTGAACTTGAAGAAAATTCTAAGAAGACTCTAAGGTATGTAAGATTGAATCATTCAAAATATTAGATTATAGGTGATAGGAACAAAGGTGTCCAAACTAGGAGAAATATTGCAGACGAGTTTTGCTTGATTTCAAAGATTGAACCAACTAGTGTGAATGAAGCATGTAAAGATGAGCATTGGGTTGAAGCAATGAAATAAGAGTTGAAACAGATTGAAAAGAATGATACATGGGTTCTTGTTCCCAGACCTAAGGATAAGAATGTCATTGGAACTAAATGGGTCTTTAGAAACAAACTAAGTGAGCAAGGTGAAGTGGTTAGAAATAGAGCAAGCCTAGTATGTAAAGGATATTCACAGATGGAAGGAATTGATTTGGAAGAGACCTTTGCCCCTGTTGCTAGAATTGAAGTTGTAAGCTTATTTATTTCCTATGTTTCTCACAAGAACTAAAAAGTTTATCAGATGGATGTCAAATCAACTTTTCTAAATGGTGAATTGGAAGAAGAAGTGTATGTTGAGCAACCTAATGGATTCTAGTTGATTGATAAGGAAGATATGGTGTATCGGTTGAAGAAAGAACTATATGGACTCAAGCAAGACCCTATAGCATGGTATGCAAGATCGGATAAGTATTTGTTGAAGATTGGATTTAAGAAAGGTACTGTTGATAGTAATTTGTATCTCAAGATTGATGATGATAAATAATTGATTGTTGAAGTCTTTGTTGACGATATAATCTTTGGAGGAGATGACGATTTGTGCATGAAGTTTTCTAATGAGATGCAGAATGAATTTGAAGTGTCAATGCTTGGTGAGATGAAATTATTTTTGTGATTGCAAATTACTCGGTTAGATAAAGGTATTTTTATATCTCAGTCCAAGTATATGAAGGAATTGTTGAAGAAGTTTGGTATGGAAGATTCAAATCTAGTTGGTACACCCATGGTGACTAGATGCAAGTTGACAACAAAAATGATTCTCTGAAAGCAAATCAAACAAGATACAAATCAATGATTTGTTGATTATTTTATTTAACTCAAAATAGGCCTAATATCATGAATGTTGTATGTATTGTTGCAAGACTTCAAGCTAATCTGAAGGAATTTCATGTGACTACTGTGAAGAGAGTTTTTAGATACTTGAAGGGAATTGTTGATCTTCGCTAATTTTATCCTAAAGATGATGATCTTACTTTGAGTGCCTTTACTGATGTTGATTGGGAAGGAGATGTGAATGATAGAAAAAGTACTAGTGGTGGAGCATTTTTCTTTGGTAAAAAGCTAATTTCATGGTTAAGCAAGAAGTAGAATGCCATTTCCTTATCTACTATAGAGGATGAATAGATTGTTGCTACTAACAATTGTCCTCAAGTCCTATGGATGAAACAGATGTTGAAGGATATAAGAATTGTATATGATGAGCCTATTGCTATATTTTGTGATAACTCAAGTGCTATTAAAATTTCCAAGAATCTAGTGTTACATTAAAAAACAAAGCATATATCTATCAAGTTTCACTTTTTGAGGGAGAAGGTAAGTGAAAAAGAAGTCATATTGGAGTATGTGCCTAGTAAGGAGTAGATTGGAGACATCTTTACCAAGTTGTTACCTAAGAATACTTTTGAATATCGTTGAGGGAAGTTAGGGGTGATTACCCCTCCTAATCAGAACTAAGGATGCATTGCATTACATCAATCTGTGCATTTCATAGTCATATCTTGTTTCAGATTGATGTTGTGGTGGCTGCTACTCAGGGGGAGTAGTTAGATGTTTATAAATTCAGATATGTGGTTCAGAGCTTAGAGATATTTTTATTTAATGTCAATGGGGGAGAAGAGTCATATGAAAAATTGGTGAATATCTGAGGAAAAGAGCCTTGAAAGGATAAGATCATGTGAAAGTGTTGAGGAGAAGATGAGTTAGATCCTAAGGGGGAGTAAGTGTCAAGAGTTAGTTGTGTTGATGGTATTTTTCACATCATGTGTTTTCATCAATTCCAAAGGGGAGGATTGTTGGATTTTGTGGTTGTGTTGATGATATGTGGTTGTCATTGATGTCAACACTATTAGCATTAATTCATTTGAAGTTGTATATGTTGAGGATATTGAGAAAATTGTAAAGGAATGAATTGCAGGTTGTTAGTAGTAAAGTGAAGTTCAGTATGTCAGTATGTTCTATACGTTTATGATCAGAGGTTGTGGACTAAAGGATTTTTTGCTGAGTGTATCTAGTTTATCTATGTCAATTTTTAGAGATTTGCATGAAGATTTGATCAAGTTATGAAGATTTTCATTTTGACAGTTTTTTTGTTTCTTCAGTCGGTGTTCCTGATTGAGGATGAGGCTATTTCAATTAGCTCAATTGTTGTGTATGCTTCTCTAGATTCATGTTTCTTGTGGATGTTTCTATATCGTGCTCTATCTTTGTTGCATGTTTGGATTGATCGTTGTGATTGTGGTTGGAAATTTTCTCTTGAATGTTCATGTTTTACATGTTTGTGGTTGACATGGTGTTGAAGCGTGTTGTAGATTTTCAAGGAGTAATTAATTGAAGTTTTTTCATGTTGAAGATGTTTATTTGGGTCCTCACTAAGTTGTGACTAAACTTGGTTGATTTCCATTAAAGATTATCTAATTTTCTGGGCTGACAGTTATATTCATTTTTATTATTTCTTTGTGGCCGACATGAAGGGATGATTTTTTTTGTTGTGGATATATACGAGTGATTGTTTAGGGTATGTGTAGGATCATGATGGGCCAAAAAGTGGCAATATGATGGGTATGTGGCTGAAAACTTATTTTTTACCCAAAATTGATGAAATGAAAAGGGTTTTTAAAGGAGATTCTCAGCTTTCCACCAATATAAATTATGCCTTACTTTGAATTTAATAATTAATTATTATTCATTTTCTATTTGAATTACGACTAAAGTCCTAATTGATAGGTTGATTAGAAAAAATATATAGCTTTCAAATGGTATCACATTTTTTGAATCCAAAACATGCATCACATTCTATGCTTCGCATACTATAGGATTAAAAAAAGAAAAATTGAATTTCATAAAGTTTTGACCAAGTTAAGGTGGTCAAACATACAAGCTTTTATATTTTTTAAAAGTATTAATAAAAAATTTATAAATAATTATTTACTTGGAAAAAAATTACAAAAAAATATGCATCACATTGGGACATGAGTCCTCTACTTATATATAAAATATTATAAAAAAAATATTATCATTTTATTGTGGTTAGGGTGGTCAGACAAACAACTACTTATTTTTTCCTTGAAATTTAAGTACTACTACATTGAAATTTCAAATTTTCACCAAATAGATTTGTTTTTTAAACAAACCTAGTAGTTTAGAAACTACATTCAATTTGCTACAAATTCCATTCTTACATATTTTCGAAATAATATAGACAAGTATTCAAATTTTTACGTCAAGTTGCCTAACTCTGATTTTTATAATTTTTTTGCCACTTAAGGGCTTGTTTTTTCCATGATGATCTTACACATACCCTTTATTTGAATTGAAAGGTGTAAGAGGGTGCTTCTATGTGTGTATGTACAAATATAATTTGAAGGTAGAGAAAAGTGTGAAGAAGAGTGTAGAAGATTAAATAATTGTTCATGTGCTTAACTAGAATTTAATCAAGCATTAGCAGATGTTAGTTTCTCAGTTCACAATTTGGATGGCTATAATCGAAATCTGTTTGTAAGACAATGGGTGGTCCTTTGTAATTGAATAGTGAGCTCTAGGTAGTGTGCCTAAATGCATGTGAATTCCCCATATTTCATTTTCATTATACTTTTAATAGGGTATAATATTGTGGACTAACCTCCACTGTGGTTTTTCCCCTAACAGGATTTCCACGTAAAAAAATCTTGGTGTTATGTGTGTTTCTAGTGTGTTGTTGATTCATACTTTCATGGTTAATTATCAGATCTAAGAATAAGGTTAATAAGTTGAATAAGTTTTGAATTTCTATGACGACTGATTCACTCCCTCTCTTAGTTGCCTACCCTTGTATTTCCAACACGTAGTCAGTCCACTGCCTCCAAGAACGAACCTACTTTACAAAAACTATGCGAAGTATAAGACCAACGGAAAGGGATAGCTAAAATTGACTCTCGCTATAACACAATAGTTGGATACCTCTCCTTCTCAAAAGGGAAAAGATAACCTACACCTTTCCTAGGATGACTCTCCCACTCCTCTTTCTAGAGAAGAGTTTTGGATGAATGTCTTGATTTACTACTTTTTCTCCCAAAGCAGTAAATGGGAAGAGGCCCATTGTTAAGGAACTAGAGACAATTCCCCTATTGCTACTCAACCTCTTCCTCTTGCTCCCATTTAGGATCTTGTCCCTCTGTTGGAAATAGCTATGGTGGACACTCCCATGGCTGAGCAGGAGCCTTTCATTCCTTTGTAACCTCTAGCTTCAAGCTTGAAGAGTCACATAAATCAACTTATGCACGAACACAAGCGCTAAAAAAAGGCTCTTGTGGCTGAGCAGGCTGCCTTATAGAGCAAGGAAGAGGAGATGACCACCCCTGCTCTAGGGCCTTCTCCTACATCCTCCCATCTCCTCCCTTCCGCTTCCATTCAACCAAGCTCCATATCACTTCTGACTCCTATTGTGAGTGCACCTGACTCTAAAGAGATATAGGTGTTCATTTCTCCTTCAGTTGAGCTACCCTTGTTGATGTCCCTTCTAGAAATCCCTCCTTTCCCTAAGCCCATGGATATGCCAAATACTTTGGTGGTATCTATCGCGATTTTCTCCTCCTCTTCCTCCACACCTCTTGCCTCATCTGTGGGGACTCCACACCTCCTAACAAGCAGAAGATGGAGGATGTCCCTTCCAACAATGGAGGGCATAAGAGTATCCCACCTTGTGTGAAGGGTGGTCTTGCACTGGCTTGTTTCATCCTAGTAACGGAACTAGCCCCAGCTTCCCTTGAGTTCGTCACTACTCCTGAGTCACTCGATGAGCCTAGTAGTGAATCTTGGGGACAATCCTCTAATTACTCTCTTTCCATTGAGGTACAACATGGAACTCTAGAAAAGTGCATGTTTAACTCTCTAGATGATGTTCTGGCCTTGTTAGTGATTTTCACAAAATCGTTGACCACAACTCCACAAGAGCCGAGTCGAGGAGACCTTAGAAGGCCTTCTTCCTTAGACCTTGTTTTGGGAGGGTTAAAAACTCCTCCCTTTAATATTCCACTACTGCAAGCTCATCCTTCTTCCCCTACGATGATTTGGAGTGGGAATCAGACAACCTCTTGGTTGATGATTGTTAGGGGGAGGCCTCTTCTTTATCTTTATAGTAGATGTGTGTGTGTGTTGTGATGTGTTCCCCTTGTGATCATGAGATGTGTTCTTGGATGACCCTTATCACCCTTGTTTGTGCTTGGATACATGCATGGTTTTTGTTTTATAAACCTTATTCTATTTGAATCATCATTCTTCCATTTTTGTGATTGATTTTCGATAAATTGGGGATGATGCAAAGAATTGGGGGCATTTAGGCTTTCCTTCCCTATTGAACCAATTTTTTAATTTTTACTTTATCTTCTCGCGCATTCTTCACATGGTTTTATATAGTAGGGGGTTGATGATAGTTCATTTATATACTACTATCATTATACTTACATATATTTATGAGTAGTTCTGACCTCGAAGTATCAGATCACCTCTATGCCCTATGTTTATGTTTATTTATATTTCTCTCTTTTATTATCTATCTCTTTTCTTTTCTTTAGTTGTCCCTTTCATGTGTGACAACATCATTAATTTTATTTTCAGAAATTTTGTTAGTTTCCAACAAATATTTTCTTGAGAATCTTTGCAAACCTTTTTTTGAGAATCACATTCTCAACTTGGACCCTTCACAGAACGTGTTTCCTTCATCATGGGTTCACAAAGAAAGAACTTGAGAACTTTCCTTCGAGGTGGAAGTACCCTTGAATACTTTCCCCTCACAAGGGGGCATCTTCTTCCTTTTGAATTCCTTGATGAAGTTAACATCTTTTGAAAGGATTCCTTAGTGTTGAATCGATTTGAGAAAATGCATCTCTTCCACACTTTCAAATAGTGTATCCTTTGAGTGGACCCCTTTCTTCATGCTAGGTTCCCAAGGGACCTCTTTAAAAAAAATTAACTTGTTGATGCTCTACATTACTTTCAACTTTCCCACATGACCATTTTTGGACATGTTCTATCTATGGGTAAACATGTCGCTTTGCAGGTGCACCTATAAAGTCACTTTCTAACTTTGTGGAGTCTCCTTTTCTTGGGTTTCCTCCATGTGAGAGATCCTAGAGGACACCTTCCTTGCAGATTTGTGGGCCTGTAAGGTGCTTCCTTTTAGATTCCTCCATGAGAGAGATCTTGGGGGTCTCTCCCTTGCAATTTTGTGGGTTTGTAAGGAACTTTTTCGGGGGTTTCCTTCATGTGAGAGATCTTGGATTATGCCTTCCCTATAGGACTACAGACCTGTAGGGCACTTTTTGTGGGTTTCCATTATGTGAGAGATCTTGAAGGATGCCTTCCCTATAGGTCTGTGGGCCTTTACGGTTCTTTTTCTAAGCTTCCTCCATGTGCGAGATCTTGGGGGTCACTCCCTTGTAGGTCTATGGGCCTATAGGGTGCTCCTTCTAGGTATCCTTCATGTGAGAGATCTTGGAGGACACCTTCCTTGTAGGTCTGTAGGCCTATGAGGCACTTAATTCTTAGGGATTCCTTCATGTGAGAGATCTTGGGGGTCACCTCCTTATAGGTCTGTGGGCTTATAAGACACTTTCATTCTACAACTTCGTAGTTCTATGGGGCTATGGAGTCCTTTGCCTACCCTGCACTCTTGAGCTCCCTAGATTGTGGTCCACTTCCTCAATAGTTCAAGTATAAATTTCTAACCATACTAATTCTTTGATCCACTTTATCGAATCACTCATTAGTATTCTTGCTCGCTAAAGCAGGAAAAAAATATATAGGAGCAAATTTTCATCGCGTACACAAATTCCCCTTTTACACAACCTCGCCTTAGAAAACCAAATCTGAAGTCAAAATTCCACATCAAAAAGCTACCTACCTTCCACTTGGTATCTACCCTTTGTGTTGGTAGAAGAATATTTGTTGGGGATGCGTGCAAAATGCGCATACATCCATGCAACGTGCTTACGTCCCTAATGGATTCCTGCATTTGAATTTGGTAGAGGTTTTACACTTTTGATTGGAGTCAATTTGTAACATCCCTTTTTCAACCAACCGACCCTTGAAATAGTAGATTCTTCCCTCTTCTTCAAATTCATTCCTTCTTCATTCAAATCATCTCTTTTTGCAATCTCTAAGCATTCAACCAATCCTTCTTACATATTCTCAAGAAATTCCAACACTTCAACACTCCATTACAACAACAACACTCTGTCAACTCCACAAAGCAAGTGTGAAGAAAGTCATTATAGTGTGGAATTGAGAGTTTGTGAGATCTCTCTTCATTGTAGTCGAGGTTGTGGTGTTTGTTCAAGCCTTCTTTCTCCTCCATTGGCTAGTGAGCTCTTCGTGGATGTAGTAATGTTTTGCTCCTCTACTTTGTGATTTGGTTGAGTAGCTCTTTACTATTTTGTAGTGTTATTTGCATTCCTTCTTTACTTCTTTATCGTATATTTATGTATTGTTACTATTTGGTTGTCCATGGAGGTGGAAACACCAAAATGGGGGTCTAACTAAGGTAGACCCCTATACAACCCCAATAATTTTTCCCTTCCTTGTTGTGTGGAGGTGAAAGAGTTTGTTGAGCTAGATGGAAAACTGGCACCTTGGTGAAATTATCTTCATAATTTGAGCTCTCATCTGCTTTATGACCTATGTTTTTAGTTTGCATACTTTATAATTCTCTTTTTCTCATTTAAAAGTCATTAGCTAGGTTGTCAACTTGTTTTTTGGTAGTTCATATTGTGTTTTTTGTCCTTTGGTTGTATGGATGCTAGTGTGCTAGAGAGACGCTAGTGCACTGTGTTGTCATCCTAGAACTATGTTTCATCTTTGGGCAAAGAGCTACCTGAGGTGCAATATTGAACCCAAAAACCAGCTCGCCTAGCCCCATTTTAGATTTCAGATCTGAAGAGTGATTGAAGTACTTTATAGTCCTCATCATTTTTGTCCCTTATTTCAAAAACATCCCCTTTAGAGGTAAGCTAGGGTAGCCTTTCTCTCTTGGCTCTCCATGACCTAGGGCCATGACGTGGTTGGTCCCTCTCTCTTACACTACCCTTTTCCTTTGTTGACTATAATTATCATGATGACTGTTATTATGTAATGTCATAAAATTGCACCCCTTGCAATTTTACATGCATTCTTGCATCCACTTTAGTGTCCACTCACTTAGCACTTGTGTAGGCTCATTTTAGCCCCTATATTAGTGTTTTCCCTTGTCAAGATGCTTAAGACCCATTTTTAGTAGCTACCTTCATGCATCAACTTTGAGTTAAAACTTGTTCTTTTCTCATTCTCATTGATTTGTAGCATGATGTGTCTGGACACTAGCGTAGCATGTAGATGTTCATGTGTCATGCTATTGTCCCATGACATTTCAATGTTCAAATGGTTGTTTTCAAACATATTTACCACTTTTCAACTCCTTTTGTTAGTGGTAACAACCCAAGATGCATTGTAATAGCTCGAGAAGCTTCTTTTCCCTCATATTCTCTCTTTTAAATCCATTCTTTCAATTCATTTTTCTCTCTGTGTTCTTTCTCTCTTAGATACACTCTCTTTTCCCTCTTGCTTATGTAGCTCTCTTTTTTTTACAACACTCCTAATATCTCACATTATTACATTGTTCTCTACTGCTCTCTTGGCTCTCATAGCCCTCTCTTTCATCATTACTCTCTTTGGCTTCCTCAAGCCTTGCAAGTGATATATCTCCTTTCTTGTATCTTTGAGCATCTTGGGATTTCTCGCATCCTCTTTAGATAAGCATTTTATATTTATTCTATCTATCTATTTAATGATATAGGTTCTCCTCCTTGAGTGAGGATTTTTTTTATCACTTCATATTTTCTTACTTTGTTCACTTCCTCTATCTATCTAGATGTCCATGGAGGTGGGAACACCAAAATAGGGGTTTGACTATAGAAAGCCCCTAAATAGTGCCAACATTTTCTCTCAATCTTATGTATGCATGTGATAGAGGTTTCATTACTTGGATTGTTGTTTGCACTTTATTTATCCTCTTTAGTCTTATCATTTACCTCACTTTATTTTAGTTATACCATATCTTGTTAAAATTTCTCACATTTCAATATTTCTTTGCAATTAGAGTAGAAGTAGTCACTCTATCATTTTTGAGACATTCTCATCTTTTTAGTCCATACAGGATGCTAGTGCGCCTTTGGGACTCCAATGCATTGCATTGTAGTCTGAGCTCTGTAGTGCTATCCTTTAGCCAAAAACTTGCTAGTTTGTCTGAAAAACCTTTGTGACCTACTCCTTTTGATTCTAAAACTATCACTTTGTTCCTTGAGGTAGTTTAAATTAGTTCTCTCCCTACGATTCTCTTAAGAATAAAGAGACTCGTGAGCAACAAATCCCCCTTCTCTATATTTTGGTGAACGTGACATGAAAACACCCTCCCTAGTTTGTACTATGAGGGTGATACACCGACCTTTAGCCAACTTGTATATATCTCTATTTCAAAATGTACTTTCTATCTTTCTTCCTTCTATCTCTTTTTGGCTTCGTTAAGAAACTTCAAGAAGTCCTTTTAAAAGCATATGAAAATGAGTTATTTTCTCCTTTCTTATTATTCTTTGTGGATCCCTCTCCTAAAATTCCTTCTAAGCATATTTTGGGGCAAGAGGATGAAATCATTGATGCTTTTCTTAACATTAATCTACCTTCTCTTTTTAATGCACTATCTTCTAGAGATGGTGCATTGGTGAATGATGAATCTCTTGTTTATTCTAATGCACTCTCTTCTAGAGATGATGCATTAGCAAATGATAAATCCTTTCTCATGTTAGATCGTCTAATGATAGATGTTGAACATATTTCTTCAAATGATTCCTCTATGAGTTGTAAGGAATTCATAAATATAATCTATGTCTTTGCTACCCCTCAAATTCCTAAGAGACTGGTCATTTACTTAACTCCATCTAGTCCTCCTAAAAAGATTTGTTCTATTAATGGTGTTCCATTTGATAGTGATTCTATTGATCCTCCTAAGGCTCCCTCTTATAGAGCAGTAGCCCATACTTATAATACTAGAAATAATAAATTAAATGTTAATCAACTTACTTCTTTACCACTTTCTCAACCAACTCTTCCTTTAGCACCTAAATCCATGACTAAAGCACCTAGTGATTACGATCTTGTCGAGAAACTCCATGCTACTTCGGCCAAAATCTCATTATGAAACTTGCTTCAGCTTGCTCTAGTTTATCAAGGTATGCATTAGGAAGCCTTGTAAAATTTCCTCTTTCCTTCTTTTGCTGGGCTGATGGATGTTAATGTGTTGATAGCTCATATTCGTACAAATTTGTTCAATATTATGTTCTATCCACAAGAACTCTCACCTTCAGAATTATAGAAGCAAGTGGATCCTCTAATGATCATTGTTAACATTAATAATATCAACATTAGATGTACTCTCATTGACGCTATTTTGGCACTCAATGTATGTAGCATTGATCTATTGCCTAAAATTAATATTGATTCTTCCTCTCTAGTTGGTTCTTCTCTTGTTAGTCATGGGTTTGATAATCATGGTACAAAACCTTAAGGGATGATAGTCTTGCCTTTAAGTTTGGGACCCATTACTGTACCCATCCTCTTATATCTTATGTCAAAAAATTTATGATATAACCTTCTTCTTGGTGGAACATGGATTCACACTATGGGTTGAATCCCATCTACCTTGCATAAATCTATTAAGTTCATTTGTAATAGTTAAGTAGTCACAGCCAGGGATAACCCTGATGCTATACACTTAGGTGAGATGACAGTTGTTGGTCAAGCTTTGGTTGTGCCTACTCTTATCCCTTGAGTGAATTCCAATGTGTTAATTTCTACTCCAGTGGTACCCATTACAAAGGATACCCTTGAGGCAGATGTCCCTAAAGAAGATTCTTTTGAAGCAAGAAATCTTAATCCCGCTCCTTCTACCTCTTCTCAAGAGAATGCATGTCTTGGTGATGATTGGGGTTCTCTAGAATTTACATAATTCTTCATTGGATAATATAAAGTTGACTTGATCCACTTAAGCCATCCAATATCATCATCCACACCTTTTATAAAAGATGGTTATTCATTTGCATCATGGGATAATATGCATAACAATTGTAATTTCCATAATATTGATCCTCCTTCTAAGGAAGATGATCACACTTTTGTTAAAGAAGTTAATGCTAGTAGTCCTATCAAGAAGGCTAATGGATATATCATAGAAGAGTATGATCCCCCTTTCTAGAATAATGCTCTCTATGAGGATCCTCCTTCCCAATATTCACAGACATGTTATGGCCCTCGCTTTAAACTTGTCTCTAAATATGGCTATGGGCATAAAGGTTGTGGGCATAATGAACAAGTCATTTAGGTCCCTATATAATGTTCACCTTGTAAGTTTAATTTGGGGCTTGGTTGCTTGAATGAACAATCTAAATGGAAACCAAAGTTGAATGTCAACATGATTTTTGGTCAACCTTATTCTCTCATATTGATTCATCCACCATTATCTTCCATCTTCATGTCTTCTTCTTGTGAGTAGTCAATCTTTTCTCCACAAGAGAAAGGTTTGCTTCCTACTCATCATCTTCTATCTGAGTAGGAATGTATCTTGTTGAGGCTTCTCAAACCCCATTTGATTACTCTTCCTTCTCCTACACATAAAAAAATTGATAAAAATAATAAAGAAAAAAATTCTTTCTATGCATACCATCAAGTTCCTAGCCATTCCAATAGTGAATTTAAGGCCTTGAATGATAAAATACAACTTCTTGATTTGAGTGTCATTACTCTTTCATTTTTTGATGCACCTATCTCTTCTTTGCATGACAAGTGATATCAAGGTCTACCTCTACCTTGTCCATTCTAATAATTTTCTCATGAGGTTTCACACCTCCCTTCAATATTATCTTGCATGGTTCTCCTCCCCTATATGTTGGAGGTAGTGATAACTTGTTCTGAAGATGCTTGTCCTTCTTAAGCACCCCCTCTCTTCTCTTTATCATTCAATTGGAGTGTTCCTTGAGTGGACCCCTTTCTTTTGAAGGGTTCTTGAGGGAACTCTTTGAAATCTTCTCCTTCAAATGAATTCTATGGTGTCTAGCTTAGGGGTAGCCCAACTAGAATTGTTTAATATCTTCGTGTCTAGCTTGATGGTAGCTTGACTAGACCTATCTTTTCTATAACTATCTTACAATGTAGGTTGCAGCAGCCACATGTTCATCTAATTAGTCTTTCCCTACAAGGTCAAGAATCTATAAAGATCCTTTCCATCAAAATTTCCTTGTAGGACTGAGCACCTGTGAGGACCAATCAGACTCTACAGAGCCTTTCACATTGGGCTTCCCTTAGGATTGATCACTTGGGGCACGCCCTTTGCAAGTTTGAGGACCTTTGAAGTGTTTACATCCTATGGGATCTCTTTGTTCAACATTTTAGGACCGACCACCTACAGAGCCTTTTGTTTACCTTCTATAGGTCTGCATATCTGCAACGCATTTGTACAACCCTCCCCAAGAGAGAATACTTATGGAGCCATCTATTTTAGAATTTTTATTCCCCTCTTAAATTCTTTTGTATCTTCTCTTCTTAATTGTGTATACTAGATCGAAGATATATACCCTTTTTCATCCTAGGTATATACTTCTTTGTCTCTTTAAGATTGGTTGCTTCCCTATCTTTTTTATGTATTCTTCTCTTGAAGCAATCAATCTTTACCTTCTCTTCATTTAAGAATTTTTGTATGCATATTATTTCTTAATTTGGGGACAACACAGTAATGAGACAACCCTTTACATCGAGGTCTCTTTCACTTTACTAACTCAAATCCTTTAGTTTTTTTTTTTTTTGTGTGTAAGTGTTTTTATATGTTCTAACCCTATGATGTAATGGCTTTCTATGTTCTAACATTATTGTCTTTTGCAAATCTTTCTTGTATAATGTGTTTGTTTTGTAGGTCAACCTAGGGCATGCTTCCTTGGTTCTAAGAGTTATTTTCTTCCTCTATAGTATCATTTTCATATTGTGATGTTGTTAATGTTTAGTAGATTTCCTTTAGCATGCATATTAGTGTAGATTCATATGCCCACTAAAGTGGGGGAAAAATGTAATGTCGTAAAATTGCACCCCTTGCAATTTCACATACATTCTTGTATCCACTCCCTTAGCACTTGTGTAGGCTCATTTTACCCCCTGCATTAGTCTTTTCCCCTCTTCAGATGCTCAAGACCCCTTTTTAGCAGCTATCATTGCATGTCAGCTTTGCATTAAAATTTGTGTTTTTCTCATTCTCATTATTTTGTAGTGTGATGTGTCTAGAAACTAGGATGTCATGCAGAGTTTTGCACACCGTGCTAGCATCCCATGAAATTTCAACATTCAAATTGTTGTTTCTGAGCATTTTTACCACTTTTCAACTCCTTTATTCAATGGAAACAACCTGTGATGCCTTGTAATAGCTCGGGAAACTTGATTTCCCTCATATTCTCTCTTTTAAATCCATTCTTTCAATTCATTTTTCTCTCTAAGGTCTTTCTCTCTTGGACACACTCTCTTTTCCCTCTTGCTTGTGTAGCTCTTGTATTTATTACAACACTCCTAACCTCTCACATTCTTACAATGCTCTCTACTACTCTCTTGGCTCTCACAACCATCTCTTTCATCCTTGCTCTCTTTGGATTCCTCAAGCCTTATAGGTGATATCTCTACTTTCTTGTATCTTTCAGCATCTTGGGATTTCTCACATCCCCTTTCTAAGAATTTTATATTTTTTCTATTTATCTATCTCATGATACGAGTTCTCCTCCTTCAATAGGGATAGCTTTTATCACTTCATATTTGCTTAATTTGTTCACTTTCTCTATCTATTTGGATATCTGTGGAGGTGAGAACACCAAAACAAAGGTTTTACTGTGGCAAGTCCCTAAACAGCCCCAACATTTTCTCTCTATCTTATCTATGTAGGTATTGATGATATTCATGTGTTGGAGGCTTCATTACTTGGATTGTTGTGAGCACTTTCTTTATTCTCTTTAGTCTTATTTTTTACCTCACTTTATTTTAGTTCTACCATATCTTGTTATATTCTCACATTTCAAGATTTCCTAGCAATTAGAGTGGAATTAATCACCGCCA
>VDFB02000015.1:328755019-328886920 GCA_007258455.2 Sequoia sempervirens | reverse complement strand
ACATTTGTTGCACAAATATAATTTTTCTAAATGACCTACTAATTGACCTCATGTACTACACAAATGTATGCCAAAAATAGACCAAAATTTTCCTTGATTAACTTTCCACACCTCTTTGGTGTACCCATTGCACACCAATGTGTGATTGCTAGTGTTTATTTTTGGATAAAACCATGTTTATTGGATGAAATTTGTATATTTGAAATAGTCACTTCTATTGTTTTTTCAAATGAGTAATGAGGAAATGAAGTATTTTTAAAAAATAATTATGAAAATATAAAGGATACAATGTTGTGCTTTATGGGAAAATATAAAATGAATATTGATTCAAATTTAAATGTTTAAAGCTGGAAAACATGCACATATGAAAAAATTATATTGTATATTGATTTTTAGTCATCATGGAAAGTAAGATTGCAAGAAATAAATCTATAAGTTGTTATTAATTATAATTCAACCATTCTAAAGTGAATATACATTCAAATTTAAATGTTGAAAGCTGAAAAATATGCACATAAGGAAAAATTATATTGTATATCGATTTATATATAAATATGTAGAATAATTGTCTACACATATACAAAATTGGCATTTATACCAACACAAAATATTTTTTACAAAATGTTGCATATGTCATCTCAAGCTCCATATGCCATCTCAAAATGTATATGCAATGTGGATGTTCAATAACTACACATTAAATATTAATAGTTCAATTGATCATATGTCTCAAGCGAGTCCTAAACTTGTGGTGGATCATCAAAATCTAACCTCCTCATGCCACTTGGTGGATGCAAAATTGACTGCACAATAACAAGTCAAACCATATTTTAATGCTCAAGAGTAAATAAATTAGGCCAACCAAATAAAAACTTATTTACTATAATTTAAAATTTTCAAATTACCGTATTGTTACCATCTCTACTTTGCATTACATCCATTGTTGAAGCTGTTTGGTTAAGATCAATAGAAAATGGTAACATGCATTGTTGGGTGTTCTGTTGATTATCTAAAGCCACAATAACATGCACAATTAACACGTCAACTAAGAAAAAATAATTTTAAAAATTAAAGACATAAAATTGATTGAAGTGTGTTCTATAATTTCTATACCATCTCCACTTTGCATTGTATCTATTTTTGTTTGGTTAAGATGAATAGAAAAAGGTAACATATGTTCTTTATTGTTTTGTTGATCCTCTGAATCTGTAATGACATGCACATTTAACACATCAACATAGATAAAGTTTTCAAGTGTAAAATTGCATTACATAATGAATATAAACAATAGTAAATTTATTAAGTATAAAATTAATAAATACATTTGATAGTTAAAAAATACCATCTATAACTTGTATTTCATTTATTATTGTTTGGTTTAGATCAATAGAGAAAGGTAATCAATGCCGTTGAGTACTTTCTTGATCATCCAAACCTACAATGACATATATTTAACATATGAAATAGAAACAAGAAGTATTATTATGCAAATTACTAAAATGCATATGAATAAATATACTCACTGGGTTGTTGGATGATAACTCTTTCTTCTTCTATTGCGATGCCTGAGCGATTAATGACCTTTTTTTTCTTTTTCTTTCTACATCCAATAGAGGGGAATTGAAAATTTCCATACTCTTTAGTTGTTTCATTCAAGTCTTTGGAGATGACATTGTCTCTTTGATGAGTTGAACGACGTTTGCACATTTTGCTTGGACTAAACCATGGTGATATTCGTCTCATCGACATGTTCTCTATGCCAGGGATTGGTGTGAATTTGGAAGAGGATGGAAAAGATGTATTGATATCTTTTCTCAACCTCTCAATACATTGACTAAATTTATTTCTTTCATCTTCGCTAGTTGGTAAATTTTGGAGCAGATGATTTAAATAATCAATAGAATTTTGAAAGTTCCAGCCATCTGTAATACAAATATATATGATTAAATTTGAAAATATTTTTAAAATATCTTAATGTTTCATTATAAAATATATAAATTGAAATGTACCTGTTCTCTGGTCTTCACCAATGACAACCCCAAACACATCTTGATCTTCTACTTGATTACAACCATCTATAATTGGTTTAAGATTTAATTAATTTTGAGAACCATAAAAAATAAACTAATATTTAATTGTAACGACCATATCGACATTACCGATGGTATTAATTTCGTGACTAAAACTCCCTCTGACATTGTCAGCATCATCAAGCAATGGAGTAACACCATCTATAATTTAATGAGATTAATTTAGTTAGTTTTGAGGAAAAATATAATAATCATTTAACCTATGAATATTAAACTTAAACAAATATTTAAACAAGTGTGCAGAGATTGAAATATTTAAACAAATAAATTGTACAAAATTATCAATATAACATTATTCACTATGTAATAGCATTGTGAAATCTTTTTTCCCTAAATACACTAGAAAATTATATAATAAATTGAATTTTCATTAATCTATAAATTTTACAAAAATCCAACAAAGAAAGTTTTGATCTAAGATAATATTAATTTTCAGTTATAAAATTTTATTTGTTAATAACAACAAAATTGACATAAATGGAATTTAAAAACTTAATACCTATAAATACCTATATTTGAATCTAAAATTTGATTTTAAAAGTTGGAGCCTCTCACTGACACTCGCATTCTATAGTTGCCCTGCTATGCATCGCACTCACTTCGCCAATACACATTGCACAACCAAAACAAAGAATGAAAATTGCTTAGAAAAAAAAATGATTTTTTTTCTTATCCAATAGAAAATATGCCATTTCATAAGAATTTGCTTTCATTTTCCCTCCCTCGTAATTTATTTCAATCTTAGCTCAACAAGCGTTAATAAAATGCTTTCTCACTAGTGATGTATTTATTTACTATACAATATTGAAAAAGATGAAATGGGTTGTGTTGTCATACAAGAGTTCTACTTTGTGCCTTAAGAAAAAGTTAATACCCTTAGGATGGAAATGTAAAACATAAAATAAAAAATAAGTAACAAGGACAAAATAGAAATTTGCATATGTTTTGAATGAAAAAACAAACCTTACAAAAATATATACATTGTAAAAACATTATTTAAAATAAATTTGTCCCTATATTTTAAAAATATTGAAATAAGTATGTACACTTTAACACACTTTCTTACATTTATTCAATAATTAATTTTTTAAAATTTGATTTTACCAATAAATTTAATATTTATAATAAAAAATAATAAAAATTAAATAGTCATAAAAAAATATATTAAATTTATTGGTAAAAAAAAAAACATTTAATTAAAGGTTTTTTGCCAGGTTTATGAGAATAACATAGTCTCATAGTCTGTATATTAAGACTGCGTTTGTTTAATTTTGTATATCTTGATCACAATGTCTGAAGCATAATTGAGAAATTAAGCTTAGAGGGATTTGACAACATAATTTATTAGTTGTGCACTACAGCAAGCTAGCCCATACAAAATAAAGTGAGCTCCCTTACGCACAAGCTTTACACAAATATTATTTTTGAAGTCAACATCTACACACAAGTATTATTTTATCTCTTCTGATGATATGTCCTCTATGTGATCAGTCATGTTTGAGTCCCTATGAAATGAAAACAACAACGACAACGACAACGAGAAACGGGATTTTTAAAGATTGAATTTTATATACATATATAGTTTCAAACATATTATTATAAGTTTTTGTCCCACATACATAAAAATACATGCAAGTTAAAAGTTTGTCAAATATAAATTATAATAAAATATAAACCAAGAATCACTTTAAAAAAAAATATTATATCACTTTTAAAACATTTTATTAAAACAGCAAATAAACTGTATATATAAAAAATACTTATAATTAGAAAAAAAACACACAATTTTTTTTTTTTATATATTTTATCTTTAATTATAGTTTATAATAAAAATTAAAAATATTAAGAGTCAATTATAAACTGAACCTCTATTTTAATGGAGAGTGTTCATGGTTGGAATAAGTGTTAGTTCTCTTTTGTGTGAATGAGTTCTTTCTTACATGTTCTTTGTTAGTCGATGAGATATATATATATATATATATATATATATATATATATATATATATATATATATATATATATATATATATATATATATATATATACATGTACATGTCAGCGATAGACTCATGCATGTGAGTAAATACACGCATGAGTACACGTAGGTAGATGCACCCACGTATGCTCATGAATGGATTACCCATATGCATGGGAATATCCAATGGAAAAACTGACATATATATACTTCATGTATATATGTCAGCCAATATGTGTGTCAATATATGTGATTGATTTTTGAAGCAAGGGTATATATATGTAATATATGCATATACATATATACATATTAATATATACGTATGTATCGACGCAATGGAAATGCTCATACATATACATTAATATATATGTGTGTGTACATATATATATCACACACACAGATATATGTGTATGTTTGTGTACATACATATATATATATACTGTTTATGAAAAATAATGATATAAGCATTCGAATATCGAATGAAATATTTCATAAATATGTTTTGGTATATATATATGTATAAATATATATATATATATACATATATATTATAACATATATGTATATATAATATATTATATACACATATTGAAATGCATGATAGCACTGAATTATCAATGTAGCGCATTACATTTAAACAAAAACTTGCACTAAGAATAGCACACAACATATAAACATTAGTATTGCGCTTAAAACATCGCGTAAATATATAGGGAATAATGTGTTAAGCATTTAAAGTGTAAAGAATATAAATATGGACAGCGCTATGTAAGATGCACATAGTCTCCAATAACTCCAACATGCAAATAAACACTACCGAGACTTTGTCAAAGGAAAAATAAATGTAAATGCTCATGTGTTGAAAGCAAATCGACTAAGTCAAATAAGAAAAAAAAGACCATATTAAGTGGCATAAATAACATAATGTGGCACCAAGCTGTGAACAAGATGATTTGATTAGAAGTCTATTGGATTCCAGAACGTGAAGCATTTGAAAATACATGGAAATGGTCAAAATGCAGTTGTCTAAACAAGTCAACTTGTAGGGAACAATTAAAACGGTTTCTAATGTCCCAGAGCTTTTTATCATGTATTTTTTGTGCAGATCTTTAGGCTGCTCATACAATTTTTTGTTTTTGTTTTGCTTTTGATATATCTAGCATAAAAGAGCTACATTTTTGCAAAGGATATTTTTTCATAGAGGGATTAAAATGATATAATATATTAGAGAGAAATATATTTATTTGTTTGAGGTTTTTATTATATAATTTTTAAATTTTTTTTTAGGTTTTTTATTATATAATTAATATTAATTTTTATGATGATTAAAATAGTTAAAGGGTTGCAGTTCAATTGGTTGAACACAATTGGTGAGGATGATGGTATATGATAAAAACCATCCATCAAGATTCCAAATTTTGAAACCATGTTTCAACTTTCAACTACAACTTTAATAGAATTTAATCCAACTTTTTACATTAAGAAGAAAAATGATTAAAATATTACTATTTAATTTGAATATTTATACGAATATCTATATATTAAAAAAATAATTTAAATATATTTCCAGTGGAGATTTTTTTCTTCTTTTATCTATACTAACCTTAAGAATAATACTAACCTTAAAGGATTCTTACAAGTGAAAAAATAATATTATAAATTAATTTTGTTTAATTTACAGACCAATGGAGAAAAAACTTAATTCTCTTGAATTGAAATACTACTGAAATGTCTTGACAGATACATTGTGTCTTCCGATATTCTTGTTTCAATCTGTACAAGTTACTTTTATAGAAACTATGACTGTAAAAATATGCTCTGGCAAAAACATATTTTGGATTTATATTCTGGCCAAAACAATATCTTATAGAAACTAATGACTCCAAAAATTTGAATCTTATGAGTAAGTTACTTTGATATGAAGTATGTTGTCATACTAAAAATTTATATATTTTTATTATTCTATTTCTGTAATTACAGGGTATGATTCCAACAATTGTGAAAAGCACTGCCGATATGTTGAATGAATGGAGTAAACTGCTATTGTCAGGTGCATCCGAATTTGAAGTGCAGAAGGAGTTCTGTGATCTCACAGCAGATATTATAGCCCGCACAGCATTTGGTAGCAGTTTTACAGAGGGAAAGCATATATTTGATATGCAGGATAAACAGATGATTCTTGTATCTCAAATAGTTTACACTGTCTATATTCCAGGTTTCAGGTGACAAATTTGAGTTTTTTTTTATATCAATATTTGTGAATCTTAAATTATCAAAGAATGCAATCAATATTTTGTGTTTTTTTTATTGTGATTTTTTTGAAATAGTCATTTGTTTAGGTGGTTCATCTCAAATTACATTAATAAATAGATTCTGTTAGAGAAATTAGTGTAATTTCAGATAAATCACCTAAACAATATATTGTTTAAACCAACTAAAATAAATGTCAAGATACTTTAGAAAGGTGTATTCATATTATGAAATAAACATAATCTATACAATCTATAACTTCTTTTGGTTTGTTACGTGGGTAAGTAATGTTTCAAAGTGACTCCTCTTATCAGGTTTCTGCCTACTACAAAGAATAGGCAACTATGGAATGTGGAGAAAGAAATAAGAAGATGTGTAAGACAAGTTATAGATGCCAGGGAAAAAACTGTTGAAAAGGGAAAAACAGGTAGCTATGGTGCCGATCTGCTTGGTATTATGATGTCTGAGAGCAAGAAGCAGGTGGGAGTCAATGTCAAGAGTAGTGCAAGCCTGACTACAGAGGAAATCATTGATGAATGTAAGACTTTTTACTTTGGTGGTCATGAAACGACGTCACTCCTCTTGACATGGAGCATAATATTGTTGGGCATACATCAAGATTGGCAAGAGCGAGGCCGCAAAGAAGTGCTGGAGGTATGCGGGAGAAACAATTATCCAGATGCAGACAGCTTAAGTCGCCTCAAAATTGTAAGAACCATCTAACAGAGACCGAAATTTCCATGTGAATATCATAAAGTATTTTAAAATTAGTAAAATAATAAATTAGAGCAGGGACCATTCGATGGCTCTCTACTTTTCCCTGTACATGAGGTACCTGCTGACATCCTTAGAGAAATGTAGATTCGGTTACTGTAAGCTTAAATATATAGGAACCAGAATTCAATCCCACATATAGGGCCTTTGAGAAATGATATTAAAGAAGGTCAAATTATAATAATTAGCAGTGGGTGAGCAAGTGGTCTAAGAAACGAAACAAAAAGCAAAGACATTATTCAAATTTACTCATATTATCTTGGCAAAACAATTTCAAAGAATGTAGTGGGAAGCAAGACCCAATTTAAATAGTAAACAAGCACTGGGATTTGAATTCATAAGCAGTATTTTGGATTTGTCTCATAAAATATTGTATGACTATTTTGTAGGTGGGAATGATCATAAATGAGACCTTGAGACTTTATCCACCTGTAGTGGGTGTATTGCGACAGGCATGTGCGCCAACAAAACTTGGAAGAATCTCAGTTCCTGCAGACACTCAACTTGAGCTTCCCATCATTGCAATTCACCATGATCCTGCTTTGTGGGGAGATGATGCCAACGAATTCAACCCAGGGAGATTTAGTGAAGGAATTGCAAAGGCCGCAAAGCATCCAATGGCATTCATGCCCTTTGGAACAGGTCCAACTATATGTGTGGGTCAGAATTTTGCCTTGTTGGAAGCAAAATTAGTGCTGGCGATGATTCTGCAGAAGTTTTCTTTTGTCATTTCACCTTCTTATGCTCATGCTCCTCTGTTTTTAGTTACTGTACGACCTCAATACGGAGCTCAGATTATCCTCCACATGGACTAAGATCTGAGAACAATACTAGCTAGAAACTCCTCAGTTATTGAAATTTTTAACTGTCATTGTAAATCTACTGTACATAGTATTAATCTATCACCAAGCGTCAATAGTGCAGATGTCCAATAGTACCTCAAATGAGAAGTGCTGGGAATAATCACATTCTCTCGACGTGTTGTAAAACTCAAGTGTTCCCTAATGTTTGCAAAGGAAAGAGAGTGAATGATATCCTATGGACCTCATGCATCATAAATCTTAATGCCACGGACTATAGTAAATTTGTTTTATAGACTAGTAAATTATTGATATCTAAGTGTGTCTCTTTTTTAAGAATGATTAATGCTTTACGAAGGTTAAATGAGATATGATAATGATTAAGGATTAAGAGGGATCTTGAAAATAATTGTGGAATTTTCTAAAATCTAGTTAGCTAAGAGCATTATATTTATGAGAAGAGACAAAGGCAGTTAAGAAGGATAAGACCATGCATAGGAAGCTCGATCCCTAGAATCTCTAGGTTGAAAGTCCCTATCTATGATTATATTTGGTAGGGACTAAGACTTTAGTAAAAGTGTAGAGAGCATTATTCTACTAGTCAAAAAGCTCCTACAAATATACAACTTTGAGTGCAACTTTTTAAACTTGCACTTGGATTTACATAAGAACATTAGAACAAGTCTTAGCTTTAGTGTATAAAGAAAAGCCAACATTAGTCAAACAAGCAAAAAAGATGTAATTGGATTTATATTTTTCAAAAGATTGAAATTCAAGAGGAGGCTACTCTCTCTTACTAGTTGGGAGCCTATTGATGATGGTCCAACTAATGTATGGGATGAACCTAATGATTGTGATCCCCCTCCTACCAGTCTTACTCTTGTCACTTAGCGATTTTATTTATGTTTATTGTCAATCAAGCTCTAACTTTTGTTTATTTTCATCTCCTGTTTGAACTTGGTCTTGCCTAGATTTTAAGGGTGTGTCTTTCTACCACACACCTTTTTTTTATGAATAGTGTATCATTGTGTTTTTTTAAAAAAATATAGTATGTCTTATTAATAAAAATAAAATGATGGACCTAACAATAATCGAAAATGATCTTTAGATTATTAAAATATTTTAGATGAATATTTTTTAATGATGATTTTTTAAAATTTAATATGGATCTCAATGCTTTAATGATTTTTTGAGTGTGTATGTAAAAAACTTGCATGGATTAGTTCAACCAAGTGGAATGGTAGTATACAACTTCAAGATTTTTTTTATGTTGGTGATGAACGACAATGCATAAAAAAGATGGTAAAGGAAGAATAGAAAGGCTAGGATAGATTGAGGATGACAACAAACAAATTGTGATTTCATGTTCTAAATGGCACATGACATAGACCAAGAATAATGTGCCTCAAGATAATGATGTGGGATGGTAAAGAACTTTTATGTGCATGGTAGAAGATGAAATATCCACTTGAATGCACTACTAAGAGAATAGCCAATCAAATGAAGCTAAGAAATTGAATGGTATGAAGAGCCCAATGAATGAAAAAAATTAACATAGTAAAATCTTAGATTATCATTCTATGGAATTAATTTATTGTCTTGACTAGCTAATGAAATTTATAAAGGAAGAGCTCAAATAAGTTGTCTAACTACTAGAAGCATTTGAGTACAAAATTTGAATGAAGAAAAAAATATAAAAAATTAGGGAAACCATAGAGGCTTTGACTAGGTGTATGTTTGTGGTTGGGCTTGGTAATTTTAAGCTTATAAAAATGAGTTTGGTGCATGTAATCATGTGTGATTTATCTGGTATATTAAGGCCATATGTGGCTTAAGGGAAGATAATAAATTATTGTAAGATGAGTTGAGTGAAGTGGAAAAGCTTAGATTAAACTCAATGAAACGGGAAAATTAATTAAATTGAGTGAAGAGGGAAAAGCTAGATGAACCTGATAAAGTGGGAAAACATAGGGAAATTGAGTGAAGGATTCAGTTTTAGCTCAAATGATCAATGGGGTGAAATCCCAATGATAATTGTATGTGCTTGAGTCTATAAGAATCTTGGGAGGATAACTTGTGTTGAGCCTCATGTATCTTTGTATATGTAATATGTCATTATACTTTTACCTAGTTGTTTGTGTGTATGAGTATGTGAGTGTGATTGGATTCAACAAGTTTGGACTATGATTCAAATGAGTGGTGGATGTCAAGAAATAAGGTGGACAATATTTTAATTAAATCTTCTTCAAATTGTATGCAAATATAAATTTTATTTCTAAATATTGGATTACCATAAGAGACTATGTGAAGATGCACAACTAAGCAATATGAATAAAATAAAAAAACAATAGTAACCCAAGGTTTATGAAGACCCTTTTAGGAAAAAACTCCACCAGAGAAAGAGGACATGTATTAATCTTCAATGTACATGATGCAAAATCAATACATTATACTTTGAGAACATTCTAGAAAATCTTGTGTACTTATAAATAGTACTATCAAACTACTATCCTACTACTAATATATAGGATTTAAATGAGGCCAAAACCATAAATGGTTTTATAAAATAACAGATACCAAAAACTATGGTATCATTCAAAACACTTCACACTCACCTTGGAGAGCATCTTTCAAGAATTGTAAATTCAATAAGTGACTTCACATGGACTCAATTAATGAATTCGTAAATAGAAAATGTAACCACAAAGGAATCATTGAACCACAACTCCTTGAAGAATCACATCCTCAAGTTTAACACTCTATTTTGGTGTCCACTAATTCATGTGGCTCCCATCCATTGCGGAAAGCTTTTCTACTTCTTCCTCGAGCACCTAGATTTGGGAATATATCTTAAATCAGTCCAAAGGAAAGTATAGTTGCCACCATAGTGCTCCACCTCCCTCATGAATGCATATGACAACTAATACCATGATCATAAGAGAATCTAAATTAAAAGTTATTTCTCTAAATAAACCTAAAGCATCCAATACACCTTCCAAGATTGTTGGAGACATACAATATACATAAGATTTATAAAGATAATGATACCTTAATCCTAACATTCTCCCATTTTAAATTATGCAATGCAGATAAATCCATATGAAATTGTAGAGTAGTAAAAAATTAACTACTTCAAAGAAAAATATTCTTTGAAAGTCAATTTGACTATCTATAGTAGGATAAATTGATAGCTTAAGTTTCAATTAAGTCTACTTGGATTATCACTTTTATATAAATTTTATACTAAATAGAAAGTTACAAATTACTAGCCCAAATGCTTGATTACAACAAACTCATGAAAGTATATTTTCACAAAGAAAGTATTACTTTTAATTAATAGAAATATAAAATACTAATCATTGAGAATTTGGAAGTATTTTTTTGAAGCTTCTACCTCAAAAACCAACACACCACATGTATTTATTTGCATTACCTTATCATCCAACCCAAATGCATTATAAAATTTACTATTAGGCACAAATATACTTCCTATATACACAAAATATAAAAGACACAATTTTAAAGTACATAAATCCTAGATAACAAGAATAATTTAGTGAAACTAACTACTTCAATATTTAAATAAAAAATAAAATAAAATGTAAAAGGAACAATTGGAGAGGAGATCATTAAATGAAACTTATTACCCAAAAAATATCTACAAACAAGAAAGGAAAAGAAAATTTTGTGATCGCTATTAAGGGACTTGCTTCATTCAAACCCCCATTTTGGTATTTCTACCTCAATAATACCCTATATTTTTTATAATATTTGAAATGAAAAATAAGAATGCTTCAAATTTAAAAATGGGAGTAATTGAAATAAAGATAAAATCCAAAACACACTATGCTAGCACTTAGGATATGGTAAATAGCAATGAGAAATACAAACAAGGAGAAAGGGAACAATATTATAAGAATAAAATCCTTTGGAATCCTTTGGAAGCCTTTGAAAACCTCCAAAAATAGTTTTCTTTCATTTTTTCTATTTATTTCCACAACCCCATGAAGATATCACTCAAAAATATTGAATACAATTATATGTAAAGAGCTACTATGGCTATATATTTTGCTTGTTTTTTCTTGAGAATGAAAGAGCTTTTTGAAAGATTGGAAAATGAAAGTTAGAAATAAAAAAGTCCTACTTGGAAGCCAAAATGGGAATTTTTAAGTTGGGATGAATTTCAAACTTGCATGCAAAATCATTACTTTCTCGATTATTAGTAAGACCAGGGAAAAGTGATGCTCAAATCACCACAAGAATCAAGAATTTTCATGAGATGTTAGTGTGTCACATGGATGTCCAGGCATTGCACTCCCATTCAAAACAATCAAACTCAAAAATCCTATATCACCTTAAAAATGAAAAATATACAAAATGAAAGTTCTAAAACGTTGTATTTGAGATAGTATATATTAGATAGCTAAAGTGAGGACAAGATTTAGTGTGAAATTGTGAGGTTGTACAATTTTTTGTAGTATATTTCTGCCCACTTTAGCAGGTATATGATCTACACTTAATATGAATGCTATATTAAATGCATAAAGTATAAAATTTACGCAAGGATACTTTAAGGGATGTAGAATCTTCAAATGAGGTGTATGCCCCTAGAACTAAGACCTAAAAAAATAATTAAAATATCTTGCACAAGTCACATATATTATGCAATTTTTTCACAAATAAATATGTTAGCTAAAATATGGAGTAAGTAGCAAAAATAATACACACAAAAGAAAAACATAGTATGAATACTCATACACAAAAAATTTATAGATAAAAACATTCAAAAAAGAAAGTAGAAAAGGAGTTCTAAGAAGATGTGCAAAGGGCTATTTTTCCAATAATGTGTTGCTAGGAAAAATACCAAGTATGGCTAGCAAGTTGTGCTATGCTAGATCCCATACAGTGTTTTTAATAAACCACAGATACTAGAAGCTATATTGTAGGATGGAAATGAAAAGAGGTAGGAAATATGATGGCTCATAAGCTATCAATTTGTATTATACTATGTGGTTCATATGCTACCAACACTACGAGGAGTGCAAACATCATCAAATATCTAGAAATTACAAAAATGAGATGTGTGCATTGATACCCCACTTAAAATAATTGTATGATGTAAAGAATTAATATATTTTAAGGAAAAAGAGGGGAAAGAGAAATATTTTTAACACATAAAATACCTACAAGGATGTTGTAGCATGAAACAAATAACATCACTTGAAAAATGCACATTAAGGGATCCATAAGCTTTGGGTTAGTATACATGTATAATTGATATTCATGTATATCATAATAGGAAGGAACTAATAATTCATTATTCCCCAAGTTTTGTGGAACCATGAGCATGAAGGAAAAATATTACATAAAAATAAATTAAAAAAAATGGTCAACATGGAAGAGGCCTAAATTCCTTAGTACTTTACGTCATCCTTGAAAATTTAAGAGCAATATATGAAAAAAATAATTAATATAGATACATATAGAATAATTTCATAACATTTCATCTACCCTACATCCATTTACCAACAAAGGTATCATGGGTCATCCAAGAGAGATTTAAAAACATAAACAAGTATATATGAGAAAATACAAAAAATATGAGCATCTAAAATATACAAATATGAAGGAATTGCTCTAAAGCTCCTCACGAAACAAGAAATCACTCTCCAAATCTTGATCATATGAGGATAAAGCATGAGATTTGGGAGGTGTAAGGCCCAACTAATGTTCAATAAACTTTGTGATATTCACACAATTCAAAGGGGGTACCTAACTAAACAATCCACTAAAACCTTGTAAAGATTCCATTTAATTATTAACCAGGGCTAACGTAAGCTTGTGATGATGCTAGCACTGTATGTGCATCTAAAGACTCTATGCTACCTATATCATCCTAGTATATGCTTTTACACATGTGGGAAAATATAAACTGCATAATAGTTTAAAAAGAAATAAATCTAGAACTATTACTACAGGTACTTACAACTAAAGAATGTGACTAGTTCACTATCAAAACTAAACTTTGTAACTAGCTAATGCTGCTAACTTCAACTCACTTTGGAGGATAATGCATTGAGACAAAAAAATCATGAAATAAAAGACATGATCTTATTCATGATTTAATTCACATTCACAACATGAATAATTTGATTAAGAAAAATGAAATAATGAAGGTAACTATTGTAACAACAAAAATAAATATGCATAAATTAAAGTGGGGAACAATTACCTTGAGTTTCCCTTGCTCAAGTGACTATCTCCACAAGATAAACTCAATTATAGCTTCTTAAATCAATTAAACATAATGGTAAACTGAAAACTCCTTCATTGCATAACACCATATTCATAATTCAATAAGAATCTTCAAGGATATCTTATTCATAAAAACATAACTGGAAACAAGAGTATTATTTGTGTAATAAAAGAAAACTATCTGCACATATCTATCTACTATATCTTCTATGATTGTTATTGTCCTTGACCACCAAAAAATATATATACATAGGTGTAGGGAAGTATTATTGAAATAAGGACTCAAAACCAAAATATAAATGCAAATCACCACTCTCCTATAAAATAGAGTGTGAAAAAGTATAATAACTAAAAAACATAACTTAAAAGGTAGAAGAAGTTGATTAGGATTGCAACTCTGTTGCAACAGTAAAATAGAAGTATGGATTGTGGAAACAATCACGGTGGATTCCAAATCATAGTAGGTTTCCTCTCCTTCAATAGTCTTATTAAATGACATGGTGACTCACAATCATCCATATAAATAAATGCCTCCACTTCTATAACTACTACATTCTTCTTATTCTATAACTTCCTCTACATCATTGTTTGAAGCTCCTTTGGTTATGGCTTGCACTTCTTAGTTGTTGTGGGATATATTATTATTGATCTAGCATATTGGCTCCAAAGACTACTTCACCTAAACATATATACACAGTACTAATAACTATAATTTAGACATAGATCTACACTACATTCCATACATATTCACACATTTTAACCATGCAATTACTAACATACCATAATCATATTTCCATATACTAAAACCAGGTTCAAGTTGCATGATGATCATAAAACTATAGTAAATTTTAGGAATATGTATGAAATGAGTATCTAGAAATGTCTAAAATTATGTACTAAACAACATAAAACTAGCTAATAATTGGCCTCGTCAGGAGGAATAATTTTTAGGGTAGTACTAAGCATCTTTCATGTAGCAAGAGCTAAGAAATTAGTTGTAAAGTACACCATCTTCTTGAACCTCTTGTAAAGGAAAGTTTCAATGATCAAGTGTGAAGATCAAGGACACTACTATAATATGAATGAAGGACTCAAATAAATTATATTTAGGAGAGAAAGTGGGTGGGTCACTATTAAGATAGGTAACAAGAGGAATATCACTATTGAAAACCTCGATAGGAACTTAGGGATAAAAGCATAAGAAGTTGTAGCTTCTTATGTGAGAGGAACAATTTTATAGTGGTCTTGAGGTGGCAAAGAAGGTGGGTTGAGTTTCTATTTGTGATATGGTGGAGTGGCATAGTTTTTTGGATTTATTTTGAGAGGTGGTTAGGGGATATCAATATCTACACTAGTGATATAGAGAATATCGAGAAATACTTGATGGTGGGTGCACTAGAATGAAACAAGGGAAGCAAGCATGGTATTTGAAATTACACTTGTGTTATACATTCCCATTGGCATGAAGAAATGATAAATTTTTATAATGTTAGGAATGAGAAGCATATCCATCAAAGAAGTGAAGATAATCTACACCCGTTTATGGTGAGGCTCATCTAGGTCATGACATGGGGAAAATGGGACATAGGAGTAGCATGGGGAGATGGATAAGTAGGAGACAAAGGAACGAAAAATATTAGGAGATGATCAAATGTGAGGAGGATTCTTAGCAATAGGAATCTCCATAGAAACTCGATCTTTAACCATGGCATGTTGATGGTGCTTGCATTATTGTGCAATTTGGTTCTAATGGTGGTGGGATTCAATTAAGATATAGGAATAGGGACATGATATCTCTACTCTATTTTTGAGACTATTTTCACTTTTAAAATAGGGAGAGGAATGGTCCTAACAAGTAAAGGTCAAGGACCTTGGGGTACACATGGCAGAACATGCATTGTGGGTGCCTTTCTTTTTTATGTCATAGAGACAAGTGGAGGATGATGGACCACTATTGAAGGGAAAGTTTCCATTATTGCATGGAAGGGTTCTCATCCTATGAGTTGCTTTCCCTTTGATACTGGAGTGGTAGGTCTAGGAGAAACAAGAACCATGGGAGGATGAAATACCTAGGGGGCCATTTTTGCAACAAGGGTTCCTTTCCTCTATCTACTGTACAAACAAATGAAGGAACATAAGACACCACTATAGTTTATGAGACCTTAGGAAGAATGTAAGGTTAAACCAATAATGAGTGCTTCTCATTAGCCAATGTGGGGGTAGGTGTGGGGACAAGAGTAGACTAAAATAGTTGGATGACTAAGACATAAGGGACCCTATAGGAAGAAGAAGACGGTGATAAAGATGTTGAACCTAAATGTATCACTTTGAATTTTGAATATTCTTTAAATACAATATCACAATCCATGGTTATAAGAATAATAGAGAATTATATTAGAGTAATCATTTTGAAACAACCAAAAATAGTGTAGGTGGGAGTGTGTGCTATCATATGGCTTAGGACATAGAGCACACCCCACTTTCCAAGTATTCCATTCAAGGATGACCCTAGAGATCTCAATGCAAAAGAGAAAGAGATCTTGCAATTGGGCTATCCTAGGGATTGATTGTAAACTAATGAGGGGTTCACCACCAAGCTAAGGCTTGGAAAGAAAAATGCAATGCAAATCAAAATGATTAACCCTAATTCAATGCAAAGTTTAACTAAATGACCTAGAAATGCACATAAAACAAAACACCAAGCTATAAGATGAGATGTATGCACCTGAAAGCCTGTAGGAGAAAGGATGAGATTCTGAAATGCTAGAAATTCTACATTTAATGTTGACTGGGACTCATATGCCAAGTTGGACGAATCAGTCCAAGATCTGAGTTTCCATATAGAAACAAGAATCTGGAAAATGGGTATCCAAATCTTTAAAAATATAAATTTTGACCTAAATGGGGACACATTTGGTAGAATTGGTGAATCAATCTAGTTAGGGTTTTTGGAACTTCAAGGTCTAAATCTGGTCTTTAAGGTCTTCTCTGTGCTTCTTGATTGATTTCCGGATTTGAAACCCTAATTTGCAACCTGTAGAAGTTCTCCAAGTATCTCCAATTCTTGATGACAACTTTGACAACTCTTGGCACTTTGAAAAATTTCTCCAAACTTACTCTTCAATGTATCTTCAACCTAAACCTGCAAATCACACACTAAAAAGAGTGAAAAATGTTGTTTTGTTAGAGGATAGGGGTTTGCATTGGTAAAACCCCATTTTGGTAATCAAACCTTGAAATAGAAATGAAATAGGAATGGACATTGTTGAATGAACAAAACAAGATGTTGCAATTCACCAAACCCTAGCAATTAAGTGCTACAAACATGTATGAGATGGCTCCAATGGATGTAGAATTTGACTCCTGCTTGAATAGGATAGATCTTGATTTGAACACTTGCTTGAATCATGAAATCCTACATCACAATTGTTATCTCAAAAAAAAAAAAGATGCATGAATTTTGCTCTAGAATGCTTGATAATCTACTCTTGAAGATGATTGAATGCTATTGTGAATGCTTGAATGCTTTTGTGAACTCAATTTTCTATAAGCGTCACTTGATTGTTTGCTAGGATGTTAGGATGAAAATGAGTGAGATAAACATGTATTTATACTTAATTATGTAAGAATTCCCAAAATTAGAATAATACAAGCCAACATCAGATCTAGAAGAATAAAATACCACCAAAAATTTGAATTAATTTTTATTTTGGGCCACACGGGACTCATTCTCCCAAGGTGGTGAATGAGTCCCACTAGGCATCATTTATGGGACCATTTTTAAAGATGCTTAGAAAGGTGTGAAACTAGGATTGGGACCCAAAAACCTAGGTGGGACTCATTTTCCCTGGGTAGTGAATGAGTCCCAGATCACTAAATCTAGGCCACATAACCTAAAAGCACTTGAATTATGATTGGATGTTGATTTGTGTCAGGATTATCCTAAAAAAATACATTAAATGAGGCTTGTGGGTGCAAAATAAGGCTAGTTAAAGTATAAATAAGCCTAATTATTAATGAAAACCCTAGAAAAGTGTGTTAAAACACTTAAAATAAGGCATGATTAATTTTATTTAATTCACAAAAGCCCAAGACCTAATGTGAGTGTGTTAATCAAATTACAACACTAAGTCAAGGCACCATTAAGCCTAGTCAACAAGGAGGGCCCAAACAAACAAGGAAAAGTAAAAGGGATACTTTTTTCATTGCCACATTTAGCCTCCAATTTAGTGAGAGGATGAACTTGCTTCAAACTCACACTAAAGTAGACAAACACACATCAAGAGAGGTCCAAGTGTGCCAATGCCGGTTAGATGAGACAACAGTAAACAAGAGGGGTGATCAAGCTACCAAGATCAAGATCCCAACATAGGCACAAAAAAACACACATGAAAATGATATAAAGAGCATCATAGAGGAATAAGCATACATTGCCAAAGGCATAAAGAAAATGAAATAGAATGCAAAGAAAGGGGTGGATCAAGCTTCAACCATTTGTCTATTGCAATGTGGATCAAATCTAGATTGTTTGTCTAAAAGAATGCACACTCACTCTAAGGCAATGGAACTTTAGGTTGTCCATTGGGTAAGAACTCCAAGAAGGTGAGACAGATACACACATGGTCAAAATGTACTCACACACACATGCGAGTGGCTAAGGGAAAGTCATGCCCTCATTTATCTTCCCATCAAACCATACCAAAGTTATACCTCCTGATAACTTTAATAAGGTGCCACACAAAAATGATTTTTGAGCTTAATGAGACAAGCAAAGCTTTGTATGCTTGGAACTCATGAACAAACAAGATGGATCTATAGGCATGTGCAAGCTGTGTTATGCAAGGTGGCCATATAACTGAAAATGAAAAATGTTCAAATTACATTCAAGAGAGTCTTGCTTAATTCATGTGGGGTCTTAACTTAGGGAACATTGTGCCTAATGTCTCCAAGAGTGGACCAATCAAAGAATACAAGATTCACAACTTAGGGGATGTAGTGTGTCGCATCAAGCCACTACTTAAGAAGAATGCAATATGCCAAGAGAGATGATGGTCTTGAAGGACATCACACCCAATGTCATCCAAAAAGTGAAAATGCATCACATGAGATAAGAAGACTACACCATGAACCACGAAAAAAATAATGCAAAAGAATAATGCCAATGTATTCCCCCACTTTAAAGAAATTGCTAAAAACCATGTTGTGAGAAATTACTTTAAAGTAGCAGATGATAAATGTTAAGAATAAAGAGTATATGAAATCCAACTTGGAAAGCCCTATGCCAAGTCATGTTTCCAAATGAAACTACATCATGCAAAAGAAAAAAAAGAGAGCCCGATTTCCCCCAAAATGAAAACACTAAACACATAAGGGATGTATAGATTTGGGGTCAATATGTTATTGCTACAATGTTTATAGAGAGCTCGAAACTGTCATCATTCCCCAAATACACATCAAACTAGAAGAATGACACAAAGAGAGAAAAAACAAAGGAAAAACCTTTTGGGTCAACATGGAAGAGACATGAATGTCTCGGTGGCTTGCATCATCCCCAAAAGGAAAAAAAAAGACAAAGAAATAAAGAATAAAGGAATTTTTTTTGGGTCAATATGGAAGAGACATGAATGTCTTGATGCCTTGCATCATCCCCAAAAGGAAAACACAAGACAAATAAATAAAGAATAAAGGAAAAAATTTGGTCAACATGGAAGAGACATCAATGCTGACACCTTCATCCCCAAAAGGAAAAACAAAAGAAAAGAAAAAAAGATAAAGAAAAAAGATGCGAACATAGGGTGTGTGTGTAGGATCATCATGGAAAAATAGGTTTAAGTGGAAAAGAAAAATTTAGAAAATCAAAAAGTTAGGCAACTTGGACTAAAATTTGAATAAGTTATCCATATTATTTTCAAAAATATGTAAGAATAGAATCATAAATTGAATGTAGTTTTAAACTACTAGGTTTATTTTAAAAAAATCTATTTGGTGAAAATTTGAAATTTTAATGCAAAAGTAGTACTTAAATTTTAGGGAAAAAATAAGAAGTAGGTGTATGTCCACCACACTAACCACAATAAAATGATAATACTTTTTTTTATAATAATTTAGATATAAATAGAGGACTCATGTCCTGATATGATGAATTTTTTTTTGTATTTTTTTTCTAAGTAATTAATTATGAATTTTTTATTACAACTTTTAAAAAATATAAAAAATTGTATGTTTGACCACATTAACTTGGTCAAAACTTCATGAAATTCATTTTTTTTCAATCGTATAGTATGAGAAGCATAAAATGTGATGCATGTTTCAGATTCAAAAAATGTGATACTATTTGAAAGCTATAGATGTTTTTTAATCAACCTATCAATCAGGACTTTAGTTGTAATTCAAATAGAAAATGAATAATAATTATTTATTAAATTCAAAATAAAGCATAATTAATATTGGTGGAAAGTTGAGAATCTCCTTTAAAAACCCTTTTCGTTTCATCAATTTTGGGTAAAAAAATTCATTAGCCACATAGCCTACACATACCCATCATATCGCCACTTTTTGGCCCATCACGATCCTGCAAATACCCATAGAGAAGAATGAAGGTTTAATTAGAGGAACGTCACAAAGAGAGAGGGATACATAAAAAAAAATAGTACAGGGGGATCACAATACACACATGCAATCACACAAAAGAAAAAAAAAATAATGCAAAAGACTAGTAAGACACGCAAGTCAACCTAAAGTAGGTCATCCACATCCCAGTCATTTATTATATACTAAAGGCAAACAACTAGCCAAAGGGACTATAGCAAGTGTTGAACTAGGGCCATCACTAGGTTCACCACTCTTCTTAGGAGAATTATTGTTTAAACTCATGGAAGAGGAAAACAATGTATTCAATTCATTATGCACCTCTTTGTCAATTTTAGCAACTTCCTCATCATCATTTAAATTAATCACAACAGGAGGTCAAATGATAATGTCTAAAGAATGGTTCAACTCTTTTCGTGATTGCATTATAGGATCTTTTTGTTTTGGTGAAGGGGGAAACTCATCATGCATTTCTTCAATCGAGTTTGGATCTCTATTTTCTTTGTTTAATTCTTCATGTAACCTGCGAGCAATGACACGACATCTATTTCTACGCTCTCTAGCACCTCTGTTTCTTTTAGTCTAGTTTTTAAGTTGTGTTTGTGTAGGAGTGGGTTGATCAACCATATGTTCCTTTTCTTCCCCAAGGGAAGGAATGGAAGAAACCATGGGAGGTTGTTCAAACACATTCTCTTTGGCTTTGTAAACTTGCTTTATTCTAGGAGGTGTGACGAGATTGTTTTCGTTATCTCTTGGTCTTTTGTAGGAAGTAGGTGAAGTTTTTGTCTTAGGTTGGTCTTGCTTGTTTGGAATTTATTTAGGCTCAATCATGGTTTCATCAAGGATGGTAGGCTCGGTTGTAGGTTGAGGCATGTTGCAGAGGGATAATTCTATTATTTTCTTTGCCTTGAACTTTTGATAAGATTTGTAAAATAAATCTTCTCATGGTTTGATAGGTTCTATAGGCTTGGGACAAAAGAAATCTAAGGAAAAATTTTCATGGGAAGAGAATGAGTTAAAGCCACTATGATGGATGGTGAAAATTTGATTGTCAAAGGGAAACTTTAAGCATTTATGGACAACTGAAGGGACTACATTCATGGAGCGAAGCCATGGATAGCCTAGCTTCACACAAAATTGGTCCAACCGCGGGATGATAGAGAATGAGATTTCTAATGTTTTTGGTCTTATTTGTAAGGGAAGGGTGATAGATCCCATCGTAGGGAAAGTGAAACCATTATGCATCTTGATCCATGCTTTTAGTTTATCATACATATATCTTGATAGAGCTCATTCAAAAGTAAGAATTCTTCAGTGATCACATTCTCTCCATAGACAGGGTTTATTAATATCCCATTAGTGGGATTATCATGGATACAACTAGCTATGTAAAAGAAGATCATTAGATTCATGTTTAAGTATATCTTGCAAGGAGAAGGCAATATCAAGAGGATTTTTAGTTCGGCCCTTATGAGGAATGACGTTTATCACTCCTACCATGTCATGAATCTATATTATCGTGTTGAACAATATCATTATTATCATCATTTGTATCAACATTCATCACATAATTCTCTGTAATTTCGTGGGCTTTGACAAATGAAATGTTATGATTGGGCATTGGGTTGATAAAAATTTGCAAGTTTTGGTTAGGAAGGGCAACAAACTTATTTCCTTGATCACTAACACCTCCAATGGAAAGATAACTGGAATCGATGAGGTCTTGCACAAGATATCTAAGACACTTACAATGTTTTGTCATGTCCATTTTTTTGGTGATAATGATAGTAAGAGTTTTGTCTATAGCTTGTAGGTAATGGTTTATTAGGATCAAGATTTTTAATTAAAGGCAATGAAATAATTTTATGTTCTAGGAGTTGTGTCATGGTATTATGGAGGGTATCGGGAAAGGGAGTAAATTGTATTTTCAGGTCCCCATAGCTAAAAGGTATCATGGATTTTATGACCACTACTTGGTTATTGACATTCTAAACTATTTGTTGAGGGGGATTGAATTGAAGGAAGTCTTTATTCTATTTTCTAAAAGGTTGAGAATTTTTTTAGTTTGTAGGCTTGGGCTTCTCAGTTCAGCTAGAAGTGGACTTTGTACCTTGATTACTAACCAAGTTTTGATAATCATAGAGGGTAGTACATAAGTGTATGAAGGAGGGGAATTTCATCATGATAATATTATCTTGTATCTTACTTTGCAAATTTTCTATGAACATATTTTGAAGGTGAGGATTAGGAACCTTGACATTGATTTGGCAATAAATTGATTGGTAGCATGAGATAAATGCAATTATCTTTTCATCTTCTTTTTTCTTGCATCTCATCAAAACGACCAAGGTCATCTTAGGAGTCATATCCACTTGGAAATGGTTGAAAAATGCCTCAACAAGTTCATTGAATGAACAAATTGATTTGTTCGGTAATGAGGAGAACCATTCCAAGGCAGTATCTTTCAAGGACCTAGGGAAAAGCTTAGCCAAGAGTTTATCATCAAGGACAAAGTGACTACATAAGGTGGTATAAGCATTAACATGGCTAGAAAGATCTCCCTTTCCTCCATATTTCTTGAATCTAGGAACCTCTACACCTTGTGGCATTGGTGTTCGCAATATGTCCAAGGATAATGGCTTGCTTTTGACATAATATGTAGGTGGGCCATTTTGATTTTGATTGATGGTGGAAACTTTTTATTGAAGGGATGAAATGGTTTGAAAAAGTTGATTTATGAGAGGGTCATTACTTGTGTTATGAGATGGAGGTGAAAAAGGTGGAGGGGGTATGTGTTCGAGGGGAAATGGAATGGAATTCTTATAGATGGTAAGGTGGTAGGAGATATGACATGCAATGCCACTAAGGTACTATGGATGATAGCGGAAATACCCAAGGAAGGAATCAAATTACTAGTTAGTTTCATTGTTGTTGTGACTTGAAGATTAGTATAGGTAGGTATTGAGGCAATTGTTGTGGGAGGAGAAATTTGAATTCCTCCTTGGCTTGTAGCATTTCTTGTAGGTAAAGGACAACTAGTCAAGTTGAGGTGAGGTGTTTTCCAAAGATTTGAACTATGTTTTGCATAAGGTCAAGTCCATCTTCATTTTCATGCATCTGATGAATGTTATCTATGGTAGGGATGGTAGTAGTTGAAATGTTATCATTTTACACTTGAAGTTGTAGGTTTGCTAAGACTTCATGGATTTGAATTATGTTTTCTTGCGGAATAATAACAACCCTTGTTTCAGCATGCATCACACTACTTGAAGGCCAAGAATTGTTAAGGGTATGGTCCATACCTAGTGTACTAGTATCAATACTAGGAGTGAAAGTGATAGATAACCCAATATCCATGATGATTGTGCTATCACAGGATGACATGAGCCTTGAACTTTGTCTCATTATAGTATTAGCAATAGGACACCAAATACTCATGCAAGGGCTTCTAAATGCAAAATGAATGCAAATGCAATATAAGCTAAGAAAAATAAATGATTATAAAAAAAATTATGTAAACTAAAATAGAAATCTATAAACACCAAATAGAAGCTCAGAAATAATGCTTTAAATGCTAAAAAATGTAGTGTACAATCTGCACTGGGACTAATTCACCTAGAGGGGTGTATGAGTCCTAGTGAGGGTTTTTTATCAAAAAATTTAGATAATTTCAATTTATTTTTATGATTTTTATGTTTTATGAATTATAAACTAAGTGAAAATGCATATTTTATATGAATTTTAATGATATGGGATGCAAAAAAAATCTATATGCACTTTCACTAATGCAATTTTTTGAAACCCTAGAATGCTAATTAACTAATGCAAAGTTCAATGCAATGTTAACACAAGCAAGATCTAGGATAATAATCAAATCCAAATCAGAATTACATTGTTCTAAATGTAGGTTCACCAAAATGAAACAACAGAAAATGGGGGTAAGGAGTGAGTGTGTGTGAGTGCTAGTGTATGGCTTAGGATATAGAGCACACCCCACTTTCCAATTATTTCATTCAAGGATGACCCTAGAGATCTCAATGCAAAGGATAAATAGATCATGCAATAGAGCTAGCCTAGAGGTTGATTGTAAACTAATGAGGGCTTTACCACCAAGCTAGGGTTTGGAAATACAAATGCAATGAAAATTGAAATGCTTAACCCTAATTCAATGCAAACTTTAACTAAATGACCTATAAATGCACATAAAACAAAATAACAAGCTATAAGATGAAATGTATGCACTTGGAAACCTAAAGGAGATTGGATGAGATTATGAAATGATGGAAATTATGAATTTCATGCTAACTAGGACTCATACACCAAGCTGGGCGAATTAGTCCTAAATCTAGGTTTCTGTGAAGAAACATGAATTTGGCAAATGGGTATTTGAATCTACAAAAAGTTGAATTTTAACCTAAACTAGGACTCATTTTCCAAAATTGGAAAATCAATCCAGTTAGGGTTTTCTAGAACTTCAAGGTCTAAATTTGGTGTTCAAGGTTTGTTTTATGCTTCCTGATTGATTTCTGAATTCGAAACCCCAATTTGCAACCTATAGAAGTTCTCCAAGTATCTCAAATGCTTGATGACAACTTTGAAAACTCTAGGCACTTTGAAAACTTTCTCCAAACTTACTCTTCAATCTACCTTCAACCTAAACTTGCAAATCAAACACTAAAGAGAGCAAAAAATGTTGTTTTGTTAGAGGATAGGGGTTTTCCTTGGTCAAAACTCATTTTGGTAATCAAAACTTGAAGTAGAAATGAAATAGCAATGGAGAATGATGAATGAAAAAATAAGATGTTGCAACTCACCAAACACTAGCAATTAAGTGCTACAAACATGTATGAGATGGCTCCAATGGATGTATAATTTGAACCTTTCTTGAATATGATAGATCTTGATTTGAAATATTGCTTGAATCATGAAATCCTACATCACAATTGTTATCTAAAAAAAAATATGATGCATGAAGTCTTTGACATGATGCTTGATGCTTGAATTCTGCTCTATAATGCTTGATAATCTACTCTTGAAGATAATTGAATGGTCTTGTGAATGCTTGAATGGTATTGTGAACTCAATTTTATATAAGGATCACTTAATTGCTTACTAGGATGTTAGGATGGAAATGAGTGAGATAAAATTGTATTTATAGTTAATTGTGCAATAATTCTCGAAATTACAACACTACAAGCCGACATTAGATTTAGGAGGATAAAATACAGCCAAAAATTTGAATTAATTTTTATTTTGGGCCACATGGGACTCATTTTCCCAAGGTGGCGAATGAGTCCCATTAGGCATATAATTTATGGGACCATTTTAAAAAATGCTTAGAAAGGTGTGAAACCAAGATTGGAACCCAAAAACCTAGGTGGGACTCATTCACCCTAGGTAGCGAATGAGTCCCAAATCACTAAATCTGAGCTACATAACCTAAAATCACTTGAATTGTGATTGGATGTTGATTTGTATCATGTATTCTTGAAAAGATACATTAAATGAGGCTTGTGGATGCAAAATATGGCCAATTAAAGCATAAAGAAGCCTAATTATCAATGAAAACCCTAGAAAAGTGTGTTACAACACTTAAAATAAGGAAAGATTAAGTTTATTTAATTCACAAGGGCCCAAGACCTAATATGAGTGTCTTAATCACATTACAACACTAAGTCAAGGCACCATTAAGCCTAGTTAACAAGGAGGGCCCAAACAAGCAAGGGAAAGTAAAAGGGATCATACTTTTTTTGTTACCATATTATCAACCAACATTTTGGTGCATTTTTATGGCTCTAGGAGAATGTTTGATCATTTTTCCAAGGTGATTTTGGAAGCTACCCAACTCATTCTGGTTAGAGTGCAAGGTGTTAGGAAGGAAATTTTAATGACTACCCACTCAAGTTTAGGATGGATCTCAGATTCTTGAGGGAATAACCGTAAGAAATAAGATGTCATTAGAATGGGTATGACATCTTCCCTTATCCAAGATTGATAATGCATGATGATTTGGGGTCTTGGTAGTGTTGATTGTGTTAGATACAAGGAACACCAAATCAAATGGGATCCATCTAAATTTGAGAAATATCTTTTGAATCCCCTTGATGATCTGATTAATGGTCCACATAAGTTATCAGGGGCTGCCAAAATCTTGACAAAGCATAAGAAATAATCTTACCAGTCTATTTATGGTTAGAAGAACAAACCTAATTTTCAATTTTCTACAAGTAAAATGCTAATAGTTCAAGAACTTCTCACTCTGTAGAGGCTATAAATGATATGGCATCCTTAATGAGCAATGTTTCTAAAATATCTACAACCTTGGTATGCCATATATGGAAAATTCACAAAGTAAGAAAATAAACAACATGGAATCTGCTTCTAGAAGCAATTTTAAGAAAAAATCTACTCAAGATTCACCAAGCCAGATTTTAGTCAAGAAATTTTGGAAAATTCTTTTGATTCTCTTTCCTTTGGTAGTTGCTTATTCTGAAAAAAGGATGAGTAAGGTTGTAGAAGTTTCCACTAAACATTTAAAGAACACTATGCTTCAAAATAAATGTTCAAGAAAAAATGGATCTATTTCCTATAGCTTAAGCTCAATTGACAAGGAGATGATAGAATTAAATAATTCACAAACATCTAGTAGGCCTAGTACTAATGAGTATGCAAAATGAGAATGCAAAGTCTCATAATATTGTGACTTGGTAGATAAATCAATAGAAAAAAACAAGAAAGATTGCTAATAAATATGAATTTCCAATAAAAATACTAGAGGGATAGAGAGTTATTAGTGGCCTATAGATAAAACCACTGATGATAATATGCATAGCACAAAGAAATATGCATATATTAGAATAGAAGAAAGATAATACATTGTCACTAAAGAAGAGACATAGATGCTAAAAAGGACACAAACTTTAACAACATTGTGGATGGATCAAATCCTTGGAAAAGAGACTCAAATAATTTGCACTCAAACACACGACCATCAGAGGATTTTAATATTGTCTCTAATAGGAAGTTTGAGAGTGTGAAGGAGTTTAAATCAAAGAGAGCCAAAGATAGGAGAAATATAGTTACTAAGTTTCCTCTATTTGATGACTCTCTCTAATATACAATTAGATGTTAAATGGAATCACCTAAAGGAATAGGAAGTGTTGTTGATTTGATAAACATAAAATATGAGCCAGTTTGAGGAGTAATAAACTTCTCGTTCTTGGCATTGAATCTCGAGATCATGTTGTGTTGGTTTTCATCAACAACATTATTATAGGGAAGACATCAATCATTAGCTCAATTTGAAACATTTGATCCTGCACAAAGAACATGGCATCAAACACTAGGTAGATGCACATAGATAGAAAATTAATATGAAAGTATAAAGGCTCGTTTGGAGAAAGTGGGTGTTCATACGTTGAATGGGCAACAAACATGGTTGTGCCATTAAAAACATGAGTTCCTTGGACAATATGTATTCGAAGGAAGGAGAACCTATAGGATAATCAAAGAGATTTCATTTGTGGTTGCACGATTTGTTTCCAAAGGGGTACTTTTAAATGTATCAGGGTGGAGCTTCTCCTGTTGGACCTATATTTCATGGAAATCAACATACAAAAATGAGATTACTAGGGGATTTGAGAGGGGTTTTGGCAAGTGGTCATCTTGGTTATGAGGAGGTTGTAGGTGTACTTAAGGATGTCCTTCCATTTAATGGGCACTAAAGAAGGCCAGACATTGTTAATGAATAATCGCTTGCAACATTTTTTGATTGGTTAGCGCATGAATGGAGAAATAGATCAGGAGCTTAAAGCATATTTCCTTTCTTTTGATGATGAACTTGATCCTCCACCTATAGAAAATATCAGGTCATTGACACATTATGGAGAACCCTATGATGGAAAAACATGTCTCTTTTATTTATAATAGTAGTTATAGTAGGTTACAAAGAAGCTTGTCTTATGCATGGGGTAGAATGGATGCCTCTAAAATGGGGTGTAATAGAAAAAAAATGCTTGAACTCATGGGAACATCTACAATTCTACCTCTTGCAATAGTTGTGAAGCTTCTCAAGGATGATCAGGTTGGATTCACATACATAAGTGGGTATGTGCAAGATCATCATGGAGAAAACATGCCCTTAAGTGGCAAAAAATTTAGAAAAATCAGAGTTAGGAAGCTTGATGTAAAAATTTGAATAAGTTATCTACATTATTTAAAAAATATGTAAGAATAGAATCTGTAGGAAATTGAATGTAGTTTCTAAACTACTAGGTCTATTTAAAAAAAAGTCTATTTGGTGAAATTTGAAATTTCAATGCAGTAGTACTTAAAATTCAGGGAAAAAATTAGTAGGTGTCTATATGACCACCCTAACCACAATAAAATGATAATATTTTTTCATAAGATTTTAGATATAAGTAGAGGACTCATGTCCCGATGTGATGCATATTTTTTGTAATTTTTTTCCAAGTAAATAAGTAATTATGAATTTTTTATTATAACGTTTAGAAAATATAAAAACTCGTATGTCCGGCCACTTGAACTTGGTCAAAACATCATGAAATTCATTTTTTTAAAATCCTATAGTATGCGAATCATAGAATGTGACACATGTTTTAGATTCAAAAAATGTGATACCATTTGAAAGCTATAGATGTTTTTCAATAAGCCTATCAATCAAGACTTTAGTCATAATTTAAATAGAAAATGAATAATAATTATTTATTAAATTCAAATTAAAAAATAATTTATATTGGTGGAAAGCTGAGAATCTCCTTTAAAAGGTCATTTTGTTTCATCAATTTTGGGTAAAAAAAAAGTCGTTAGCCACATAACCTACACATACCCATCATATCACCACTTTTTGGCCCATCATGATACTGCACATGCCCAAGTCAGAAGGAAACTCGAGCATCCTTGTATTCACTTATTGGTATAAGGGAGAATATAAAAATGTGTCCACCCATTGCAACAACTAAGAAATTTCAATGATTTTTGAAGGAATTTGCAAGAGAGGCAATGATGGCTGGTTTATCATGAAGTTTATGAGAAGTCTTTATTAATGTTCATGAGAAGACAGGGAGTTGATTATGGATTAATAGTAAAGGGTGAGGAGGGTTCATTATCTTTAAACCAAAGCACAGTCAATAAATGCTACGCATGGTATCCTTGAGAATCATTTTTTGGGATTTTGTGTTGTGGCATCAATTGAGGATAATGTGAATCAGGCTGATGGAGTTCTTTGTGAAAATTTTAGTGTCAATATTGATACGACATATTATGGTTTTCAGCAAACTCAAACTCTGAGAACTAAAAGATCAGTTGTAAAAAATATTAGGCCAGGATTATCTACTCTTTGAGGTGAAAAATGTCCAATCTATGATCATATTTTGTTGAATGCTTCAGTGGATGCTTAGGTGCATTCGATATGCCTTCTACTATGGAAAGGTCCAAAGAATCTATTGCAAGTGGAGAAGGCCATGAGAAGAAACAAAAGGTGCCCCGAGGAGTTTCTCACATCCCTGCAAAGGCACCCTAAAACTGGCATGACATTATGGTAAGTCAAATGATTTTCTCGCACCCCCACAAAATCCAATCCATAAACCCTAAAGCCAATGTGGTATTGTGGTTGAGGTTGAAAAGAGCTCAAAAGGAGTGTGGTTTGGTCTCTATGATCATATGGATGGTATTGACTAGTAGATAGTCAGATTGGAGGATTGGATGGTTTTTGTGACAAACAAAGTTATTATTTTTGAGGTCATATGCATGGATTTGGCTCTTGCAATGGATAACTTAAAATTTAAAGGTTAAACTACATAGTAGCAATGTAGAAATTTGTAGCCTTTTCTTAGCCCCTACTCTTTCTAGAGATGGGGTTGTTCAAGTAGAGTGAAAAGGGTATATAAAGACAATGTCAAGATGGTAGATAGAGATGATAGAGCTATTGTGGTCCTTGCTCTAATTTTATATCTAATAACAACTATGTGAACAATATTAAGCTAAGCATTATAAGAAATTAAGACCTAGGAATACAGGGTTTTCTAAAAAAAGTGACTTAATGAGAATTGATCCCTCGACTACTACGAAAAAACAAAGAGAAAAACCTAGTTTTGGAAAAACAAAAGGGTGGTGCCTTGATGTCGTGATTGGTACATCCTGTTGTAAGAAATCCCATGAGACGATGAAATTCGAAAGTGAGAACGGGCTTTGAATCATGCCATGTTATTTGTACTGTGTCACCCTTCATTTTTGCACTTCCTCCCAGCAGATGAATGAATGGCTTTTACTTCACTTAAGGATCTATTGTCCAACATTTTGGTGGGAAAATAGTTTTATTTATTTATATATAACTTCAAAAATATATAATATTATATAAGATAATAAAATACATATAATTCTATTCAAATATATATATCAAAATAATCATATATATAAATATATTAATATATATATGTATATATTTACAATAACGTAATTATATACATTATACATATATATATCACTATTTCAATAATCATATTAAAATCACATATAATCACGCACTCATCAATTGATGTATATATGAAAAGTGTGTATATATGTATGTATATACACAAAGTGTATTTATAAATGTATATATATGTCTTACAATCAATATTCTCATATACATGGGTTATTCGTTCATGAGCATGTGTAGGTATGTCTACCTATGTATACCCATGCACGCATATACTCATATGTATGAGTTGTCATAGACACATACACATATGCTAAAACCCAAAACACCTCATTCCATCAAATTGGCACACAAACCCTCTTTGCTCGGCTCTGACTTTAATAATAATTAAAAAACCCTCCTTCTATGTGTAGAGGTGCATTGCACAAATAATTCTAATTGTAATCCCCACCTCCCCATCGAATTGCCCCTACCGAATTCTACACTCTATTGTACTCCCCACTCCTACCAACAATTTCCCAATCACTATTAACCTTGCATGCACTACAATCCACTCCTGCCAATAATTTACCAATTCAATTTTTTTTTTAATTGCCCACTTTAATATAATATTACATAGATAATTTTTTATTTGTGTGACTAATTATTTAGTCATTTATAACTATGATTTTACTCGATGATCAAGTAAGTCATTTATTTTGTCATTTATAGCCATGTTGCAAAAAATGACTATAATTTAGTCATTTTTAGTTGTTGCGACAAATATAGCCATGTTGCAAAAAATGACTATAATTTAGTCATTTTTAGTTGTTGCGACAAAAATTTTTAGTCACATAGTCATTTATTTTCCAAATTCTACTAGTGGTAAAAATAATGGATCTTAACTTTGTTCGGAGAGAGATGAAATCTAAAAGAGAGGAAGTTGAGAAAACAATGGAAGGTGTTTCTTATGAAGATGGACACATGAAGATATATTAGAAAAGAAGCATTTGCAAGAATTTGAGGTAATTCAAAAGTTGAAGAGTGATATCAAGAACCTCGAGGCTCAAGTAGGAAATGTTGAATTTACCTATAATGATCCTGTAAAGAATTTTCATAGATTGAAAGTCAAAGGTGATGTTGCGCAACTTATAAAAGATAAAGGTGCATCGGAAATAACTATATTGGAGGTTGATGTAGGAGGGAAGTTGTCTAATGTGGTAGTGGATGCCAAATAAATAGGAAAGCTACTACTTGAAATGGGACATCTATGAAGAAGAGTAATGCTTATGTCACAACCCTGTATAGAAGAATCACTTGAATATTATATATTCCTTTCCTAGATTAAATTAATAATATTTTTACTATTTTGGAAAAAGACTGTGTGAAATGGATTTACATCATCAATTATTTTTACTTGAATTTATCTAAAAGTATTTTTGATTAATTCACTATAACTAGTCCTCAAAACTATATTTCATGAAGCAATATCTCAAATAGTTCTTTTGTTTTGTCTACACTTCTAAATTTTACATGTATATCTTTTAAAAACACTCACAACCTTATTGATGAGAAAATGCTCAACTATTATGCTTAAGGGATATATTAATTTAAAGTGTAATGTCTCTAGTAGCACTAGGGAAAAAGAATATATAAAATTTGCATTCTAACAATTGTTTCTTACCCATTTTGTATGCATGAAAGATAAAGTTTTGGAGGTAATTAAAATGGGTGGGGGGGAATGCATTCTTTACTTTCTTGTAACTATCATTAGTGACAAGAGAAATACTAAAATAGAGGGGATGAATGAGAATAGGGTGGTCTCTATTGGAAATAATTAATCTTTTGTCAAAATAGTTCACCTACCTCCACGTAAGCTTCTTGTAGCCTATTTGACCTTGCAGAATTTAATGTGGAAGGTGATTTTAAATTTGAAATTAAGCACTCTTTTTTTGAGCTTGCAACACAATACAAAATAGGTATGCAATGGTTAGTGTGTATGAATTAGTTTTTGGTGTTTTGTGAAGACCCTGCAATAATAGAAGAATCTTTTATTGAAGACAAGAAAATAGTAGTAGGAAACAACAGGGAATGTTTTGCAAACACAACAAGAAGTTACAATAGTGTAGTTAGTTCCAATTTTTGGTGTGTGAGCAACACTAGGTTAGGAAAATGGTCCAAAACTATATTTGGAATATTTTGTATTTTTAAATAGGGCATGTACTCTATATTTTTATAATTTTGTAATGAAAAAGGAATATATAAATCAGTAATTTTATGTATGTCCATATATTCTATTGTTCTATTGTCTATGTACATCAAGCTTTTTATTTTTACTATTCTATTTTTCATTTTCTCACATCACAATATTTTTGTTTTGTATTGTTGCACCCTTTCATGCCAACAAGTGGTATCAAAGCCCTATTTTTCTGGGTAGCTAGTATTGTGTGGGTGAATTGGAAAATCCCTAGGTTATCTAGGTATTAGTCTATTTTCTCAAGTCTAAGAAAAAATGGGAGGAGGTGAGAAAAAAGATTGGAAACAACCACCAAATTTTTATGGGAAGAATTATGAAATTTGGGATAAGAAGATGAGAACCATTTGAGTTGCAAATGACCTATGGGATTGGTCACTAATGGGTTCAATGATATCACAAACCCAACAATTTATGAAAACCATTCACATGCACAAAAGAATCAGTTGAAAGAAAATCATATGAAGGATGCAGAATCCCTCAGTTTGATTGAGGCAGCCTTGACTAAGGCTATTTTCCCATGTATTGTAGGAGAAAATTATGCAAAAAAAGCTTGGGAAATTCTAAAAAATAGTTATAAGGTGACTGATAAAGTTAGATTGGTTAAGTCGTAGCTCTTGAGAAGAGATTTTGAGACTTTACAAATGAATGATAGTGAGCCCATTTCATATTTTCATAAAATGTCAACCTTGATTAATCATCTAAGAATCAATGGGGAAACAATAGAAGAATAAAGGATTATTGAGAAAATCCTAAGAATTTTTCCTACTATGTTTGATCCTATAGTCATTTCCATTGAAGAGGAAAAGGATTTGTAAAAAATGGTTGTAGATAAGTTGATGGGTTCTCTACAAACCCATGAGCAATGGTTGAATAGATCCGCTCCTTCCCTAGATAAAGCTTTCAAAGGTCAGACCAATGGAAGAGGTTGGGGAAGAGGAAGAAATAATAGAGGAAGAGGTCAAAGAGGTAGAGGAAGAAGCAATTCTAGAAGATGAGACTCAAACATCATAGAGGAGCCAAGTAGCTCATAGTTAGGCTACCAAGATAAGAAGAAGAATAGAAGTTCAAATCAAAGGTATGACAAGAGCAATGTGCAATGTTATTACTATCATAAGTATGGTCATTATGCTAGTGAGTGTAGGAAGAAACAACATGACCATGGGAGTTAAAATGAAAATGTAGCAAATGAGAACAAGGTTCAAAATGAAAAAAATTCAAATGTTTTCATTGTTTGCAACCTTGTTGAGTGTAGTAGTGATGAAGTGTAGTATTTAGAGAGTAGATGAAACAACCACATGAGTGGTAACAAAAAATTCTTTGCCTCCACAGACAATAGCATTAAAACATAAATAAAAATGGGAAACAATGGGAAGGTTCCTATCATGGGAAAAGGTGTTGTCAGCATTCAAAGAAAGAATGGTGAGAAGAATCAAATCCAAGATATCTATTATGCCCCTAGCATAAAACATAACTTATTGAGCATTGGACAAATGGTCCAAAACGGTTATAAAATTTTGATGGAGAATGGAGAGTGTAAGATATTGGACAAAGGAGGCGACAAGAAAGTGATGATAGCTGTATAGATTATGAGAAACAAAATGTTTCCTCTAAGGATGCACATGGTGTTTGCAGTGTTCATAGTAGAAAGACAACAACAACAATGTTCTTTGAATAATTTTTCTAGATTTGATTATGTTATTATTTTTCCATTAGTGTTTCAAATCACACTATGTGATCCATCATCAAGATGAGAGAGAGTTGAAGGAGGAGAAATGGTTAGTTGTAGACCAATATAAGCTAAAGAGAGAGAGGGGGAGAGAAGGAAGGTGACACATGTATGGTTGATGGAAAAATAATAACACAATTAAATCCATAAAAAATATGCAAAAAACAAGATGGATTATGGAAACTTGATATCTTTAATAGCAACGTTTTCCAACATTGACAACAAAAGAAAAAAAATTGACAGTTGAACAATAGTCTACATTCAGAATAGTCATCAAAGACCCATCCAAAATTTGGCATTTAAGGTATGGGCTCTTAGGATTTTCTAGTTTGATTTTATTGTCTAGGAAATGAATGGTTAGAGGTTTACTAACGAGGGAGCAAACCAGACATAGAAAATGATGCAAACAACCAGAGAAATTTTGTTATTATTTAGATTGGAACTTCTTACATGCAGAGGATCACAAATCCTCAAGCTCTACAATACCTGCAAGTTACTTAAATTACAGAAATTACAAAAGATCCCCTTTCCCAGCATGCAAACTCTTTTCCCCAAAAAGCTACTCAAAAATAAGAAACTAGACCATAAATAACCCCTCTTTGGTTTGGAGCCAAAAAAAGCATTCAAGTTATGAGTATTGGCGGTTTGGTGCTAAAAATTACAAATTGAAATTCAAAAAATTGAGTCCTAATTCAAAAATTGGCAATTTTCCAAAAATTGGTCAACTTTCGGAAGCCATAACTTTTGATCCAGAACTTCATTTTTCAAACCATTTGAACCGTTGGAAAGGTATCAGAGTGAAGAATGCACTAAGAACTAGCCCCACCAATTCTAACAATTTCTGGACCCAAACGGGACCATTTAGTGCCTCAAACTAGACTCAAAAGGTTTTTTCAGGGCAAAAATTAGAAACAAACTTGAATAACTTTCAAATCGTGAATGATCTTGACCCAATTCTTTCACCAAAGTGCTTATTTTTTCATCCTAAACCTTCCCATAAATTTTTGTCTTCCCACACCTTTAAATTCACACCTACTAAAAATAGCAGTTGAACAAAAAAAGTAGAAAAGCAGTTCTAAAAGTTGGGAACTCTTATTCGACAAAAAGGGTATCCAGAAATGCAAAAACATCAACAAAAAGAAAAGAAAAGAAAAGAAAAGGAACATAAATGGAAAACATATTTTTTGGGTGATGCAAGATTGCCCTCACACCACTGGATGCTCCTGCATGAAACACCCAGGGTAATTTGAGAAGTGACCCCGTCACGTCTCAGATGTTTAAGGAAAATCCAAATAGTCAACCTCTGCCTTAAACATCCAAGATGAATCTTCCACAGGCCTTCCTCTCCACTTCACCAGATATTCTTCATACTGCCTATTTCTGGTACTCCTTCCCACAAGGCTATCCAGGATTTCTTGAATCTCCTTCTCTGAAGTAGGTGTTGGAATGCCACACTGTTCCATTGTTGGTACTTCCTCTGTGCCACCTTCATGTTACTCTATCAAATCTAAAATATTGAACATAGGGGAAATGTTGACTCCATTGGGCAACTCTACCTCATATGCATTCCCTAAATCATGCCTCTTCAAAATTTTACAGGGACCAAACTTCTTCATCTTCAATTTGTTATAGGTTCCCACTAGAAACCTTTCTTTCCTAAAGTGGACCATCATTTCATCACCAAGCTAAAACTCCTTATACCCCCTCTTCTGATTTTCCTTAGCCTTATACTGCATATTCATCTTATTAATATTTTCTCTTACCTTGTCATGTATATTCTTGATGTGCTCTACAAAGTCTTTGGCTTCGACACTTTTCTTCTTCTCTTGGTCCATCTTCCTCAATTTTGGAGCGGTCCTGGGACTACCTCCATACACAATTTGGAATGGTGATCTACCAGTGCTTCTGTTGACAGAATTGTTGTAAGAAAATTCTCCCTGAGGTAAGATCAAGTCCCACCCCTTAGGTTTATATCCTACCAAACATCTCAGTAGGTTACCTAGACTTTTGTTCACAACCTCAGTCTGCCCATAATTTTGTGGATGGTGTGTAGAACTGAACTTCAACTCTGTTTTCAACTTCTTCCAAAAGGTCCTCCAAAAGTATCCAACAAATTTTTTGTCACTATCTGAGACTATACTCTTTGGTAGACCATGTAGCCTCACCACCTCTTTGAAGAACAAGTTAGCAATGTGGATTGCATCATGGGTCTTTTGGCATGGGATGAAATGTGCCATCTTTGAAAACCTGTCAGCTAGCACAAATAATGAATCATTCCCTCTTTGTTTCCTTGGCAAACCAAGAACAAATTCCATACTTATATCCTCTCACGGCCTCTCTAGTACAATTAAGGGCTGGTATAACCCAGTATTCTGGCTCACTCCTTTAGCCATCTGACATACCCTGCAACTCTGCACAAACTTCTTCACATCATATGATAATTGAGGCCAATAGTAATGCTCACTAATAATAGCAATGGTCTTGTCCCGACCAAAATGTTCTACCATTCCTCCACTGTGCTTCTCCTTTATCAGGTTCTCCCTCATGGAACTCTTTAGAATACACAATTGGCTTCCCTTAAACAACATTACATCCTGGATTATGAAATCCAACCACTTTTTCCTATCAACCGTAATAGGCTCCTTACAAGCTTTCCAAGCCTCTGCAAAATCAGGATCTTCAGGGTACAATGTCTTGAGTTCATTGAACCCAACCACTTCAATCTGCATCTTTGTCAACAATTTTTTCCTCCTACTTAAGGCATCTGCAACCCTATTTGACTTCCCACTCCTATGCTTTAAAACAAAGGTATAACTTTGCAAAAATTATAGACCCATTTCATATGCCTCTGATTTAATTTTTCTTGACTATTCAGATATTGTAATGCTTGATGATCAATAAATAGAACAAATTCCTTTGGCAATAGATAATGTCTCCATTTCTTTAATGCTTGAACTATTGCATAAAATTCTTGATCATATACTGAGTACTTTCTCTTTGCATCATTTAAGTTTTTACTAAAATAGGCAATGGGCTTACCTTCTTGGCTCAACACTGCTCCATTGGCACAACCACTGGCATCACAATCCACCTGAAACAACTTATTGAAATATGAGAGGGCTAAAATTGGTTGCTCTGTCACCTTGTGCTTCAATAGATCAAAACTCTTCACTGCTCTAGTGCTCCACTTGAACTCTTTTCTATCCCCTCTCATTGTTTTAGTTAGGGGTGCACAAATACTACTGAAGTTTCTAATGATCATTCTGTAAAAACTGGACAAACCATAAAAATATCTCACCTCGGTAGTAGTTCTTGGGGTAGGCCATTCTAGAATAGCCTTCACCTTCTCTAGGTCCATCTTGAGACCTTATGTCGAGACAACAAACCCCAAGTACACTAACTCCTTCACAAAACTACACTTTTTCAGATTAATCAACAATTTCTCTTCTCTCAACTTCTCAAAAGCTCTACTAATATGCATTAAATGCTCATCCAAAGTCTTACTGAAAATCAAAATATCATCTAGATATACAATAACAAAACTTCCCAACAACTCTTTTAGTACCTCATTCATGAGCCGCATGAATTTACTTAGTGCATTGGTTAGCCCAAAAGGCATGACTAACCACTCGTATAGGCCCTCTTTTTTCTTGAAGGTGGTATTCCATTCATCACCCTCACGAATCTAGATTTTGTGATATCCACTCTTCAAATCAATCTTTGTGAAGTACTACACTCCACTCAAATAGTCCATCAAGTCATCCATCCTTGGCAGGGGAAATCTGTACTTGATTGCTATCTTATTTATGACCCAGGTGTCTGTACACATCCTCCACTCCCCATCCTTCTTCGGTGCTAGTACTACAGGTACTACACATGGGATTAGACTCTCTTGAATCAAACCTTTTCTCAACAACTCCTGAAATTTTCTATTCAACTCCTCATTTTCAGCAAGAGTCATTCTATGAGCTACCTTATTTGGCAAACTGGCTCCAGGGATCAAGTCAATTTGATGACTGATCTTCCTCACTGGCGGTAAACCCTCAGGTACATTATCAAAAATAATCTCCTAAAACTCATCCAATAGTCTAGAAACTTCTACTAGAACCTTCTCACTATGTTCCTTATCCATTCTAAGAATCAATGCATAACACATACACTCATGTTTCATGCCTTCTAAAAATCTCCTTCCATCAACAAGAAAAAATATTTCACTACTGCATACCTTTTCTTCATCCTTCTTCAGGGGTTTTAAATTATGGCAAACTCCATCCTTCATCAGGGAATAAGTCTTTGCATGGCCATCATGTACAACTCGCCTATCGAACTGCCACAACCTCCCCAACAACATGTGACATGCATCCATGGGGATGATATCACATAGTACCTCATCACGATAGCTTCCAATATTAAACTTCACTAGGCACTGCTCATTAACCAAAACTTTGTTGTCTTCCTACAACCAGGAAATCCGATATGGATGTGGATTCCTTTCCCTTTTTAGCTTCAACTTCGTAACCATCTCTTCTGACACCAGATTATCGATGATCCCACTGTCAATAATGACATCACAACATTTGTCTTCACACTTGCACCTTGTGTAGAACAAATTCTTCCTTTGTTCTGGCTCCTTCTCTTCAGTAACCAGGGCTCTTCTAACCACTAGGGATTCTCCCCTTTCAACATCATCTAAATACTCAGATTGGGCCTCCTCATCTGCATGCACAACCCTTCCATGACCTTCTAGCCTTCCGTTTGTCCTTCCTTGGTGTTGTGGAAATTCATAGGCTTGATGCGCTTCTTCACCACAATGGAAACAAGTTCCTCTAAAACCACCTCTTTTGGGTCCTGGCCCAGATCTTCCTCATCCTCTACCTCTTTTATCACCACTATTTTGATCATGAGGGAAGTAGAAGTTATCATTCTTATGACTTCTACTGGTACCCACATCTTCATTTTTCCTTTCATCCTCATTTCAGCTTCCAGAAGATCTTCCACTACCCCTTCCGCTTTGACCTCCGCGCCCTTTTTGCTTGTTGTCAAATCGTTTGTTCAACTTCTCCTCAACTTTCAAAGAAAACTGGTACACATCCTCAATGGTGGTCATTCTAACCAAGCTTAGCTCCTCTTGAATGCTTGGTCGTAACCCATTAAGATAACGAGCTACCTTCTCCTTGTTGGCCTCTGCATGGTCCGTTCTAATGATCATCTTGTGAAAATATTCTATGAATTCTTTCATAGATCTAATTCCTTGCTTCAATGCTTGCAATTTTTTCAGTAAATCTAACTCGTAGTCCATTGGTATGAACTGCTTCTTTAGTTTCTCCACCATGTGATCCCAACTGTTGATCTTTCCTTTTCCTCTATGATTTCTCTCCAACTGGACCTCTTTCCACCAAATATTTGCATGGCCCTTTAGTTTTGTTTTTGCAAACTTAACCCGATCTGGGTCCTCTACTTCTTCAGACTCGAAATACTCTTCTAGCTCGTTGATCCAGTTGATCAACTCTTCCGAGTTCAAACTTCCGGAATAACTAGGGACTTCTATTCTGGGTTTTTTTTCGATCTTCGAAATGGCCCTTATCAGCCGCATTTGATCTTGATCAGTCGCTTCTTCTTCCTCTTCTACATCTTAATCTTCCACCTCTTCTTCATCCTCACTTTCTTGTCTCCTTCCTGGGTTTAACCCTCTTCTCATTTGTTCCTACAATGCATCAATTTGTCTTTGGAGGGCTCTAAAACCCTCAGCCGCCAATGGATCTCTTCCACCAACATTTCTACCACCTTTTCCACCTATGGTACCACCATGTCTACCAGGAATCACTCTTGGAGTCATCTTGAAGACCTTGAACCCACAACCATGGTCTTGGTGCAAAATTCCTCATGATCGGTGATCTGTCCACACGCTCAATAAAACCCGCTTTGATACCACCTGACGAGGGAGAAAACCTGAGACATAGAAAATGATGCAAACAACTAGAGAAACTTTATTATTATTTAGAATGAAACTTCTTACATGTAGAGGATCACAAATCCTCAAGCTCTACAATATCTGCAAGTTACAGAAATTACAGAAGATCCCCTTTTGCAGCATGCAAACTCTTTTCCCCAAAAAGATACTCAAAAATAAAAATCTAGCCCATAAATAACCCCTTTTAAGTTTGGAGCCAAAAACAACATTCGAGTTATCAGTTTTGGTGGTTTGGCGCCAAAAATTACAAATTGAAATTCAAAAATTTATGTCCTAATTCAAAAATTGGCAATTTTCCAAAAACTGGCCAACTTCTGGAAGCCATAACTTTTGATCCGGGACTCCATTTTTCGAACCGTTTGAACTGTTGGAAATATATCGGAGTGAAGAACGTGCCAGAAACTAGCTCCACCATTTTTGATCATTTCTGGTCTCGAACGGGTCTTTTTAGTGCCTCAAACTGGACTTAGAAGGTTTTTCAAGGCAAAAAGTATAAACTAAAATTTGAATAACTTTCAAACCATGAATGATCTTGACCTGATTATTTCACCAAAGTGCTTATTTTTCCATCCTAAACCTTTGCATAAATTTTTGTCTTCCCATGCCTTCAAATTCACACCTGCTAAAAATAGCAGTTCTGAAAGTTAGGAACTCTTATTTGATGAAAAGGGTATCCAAAACTGTAAAAACATCTACAAAAAGAAAACAAAAGGAACATAAATGGAAAGCATATTTTTTGGGTGATGCAAGATTTCCCTCACACCACTAGATGCTCCTGCATCATTTACCTTCTATTGTAGAACTTGATGGAAAATACGAAGCATGCATTCTAGGAAAGAAGCATAGGGAAACTTTTCAATTAGGGTATTCTAGAAGAGAAAAATCACTATTAGAATTAGTGCACTCAAATTTATGTGGACCCATTAAAACCCCCACATTAGGAGGAAACACCTATTTCATGACATTTATAGATTATTACAGTAGAAAAATATGGGTGTATTTCTTGAAAAAAAATTTGGAATCCTTTTAGAAATTAAAGTGGTTTAAGGCATCAGCTGAAAAGGAGAGCGGCCACTATATCAAATCCCTTAGAACAAATAGAGGGGGAGAGTACATCTCCAAAGAATTTTTAAATTTTTGTAGGAATGAGGGAATTCATAAACAATTCACAACAAGGTATACCCCACAACAAAATGGAGTTGTTGAAAGGAAAAATAGCACCATTCAAGACATGGTAGCAAGTATGCTAAAAGAAAATGGGCTGTCACACATATTTTGGGGTGAAGCTATAGCAACAACTGTTTACATATTGAATAGGTGTCCTAGAAAGGCTGTCTGTGATAGGATTCCACAAGAGGCATGGAAAAACAATAAATGAAGTGTTGAGAATCTAAGAATCTGAGTGTGTGGCATATGCATTAATACCAAAAGAGAAGTGGACAAAATTTGATGATAATGGTGAAAAATGCATCTTCATAGGCTATAATGAGGAGTCAAAAGTCTACAAGTTGTACAATCCCATCACCAAAAAGGTTGTGATTAGTAGAGATGTTGAATTCATTGAGAATGAAGCATGGGATTGGAATGGTAGTCAACACCATAGGTATTTCAGTCATAATACCCCGTGATGATGAAGAAGCTCTAGAAGACAACAATCTTGAAGGAGTTGCAGAAAATAATAGTTCTGGGAGAAACTACCACACGACTTTGGAAAACAACAACTATGGCAATACTCAACAAAGTAGAAACTCTAGTAGTGTTTAGTAGAACAATATTTATGGACAGAGAAAACAAAGCAACAACTCCATAGTACAATAGAGGAGTAGCTTGGACAATCATCAGTACAGTAGCTCGAAAGATAATTTAGACCCTACACTCACATCATTGATGCCACAAAAGATAAAGAGTGTGATGGAGATTTATGATAGCACAATGCATGTTGATTTTGATGAGAATTTAGATTTTGCATTATTCTCCTATAGGGATCCAATGCACTTTGAGCAAGTAGTGAAAGAAGAGAAGTGGTGTAAGGCCATGGATGAAGAGTTGGATGCTACAGAGAGGAATCAAATATAGGATTTAACTGATTTACCCAAAGGCAAACAAATCATTTTATTCAAGTGGGTCTACAAGACCAAGTGCACAGTTGAAGGTAAGATTGAAAGAAATAAGGTAAGGCTAGTGGTTAAAGGATACAAATAGTATCCTGAGATAGATTATGATGAGACATGTGCACCAGTTGCAAGACTAGAAATAGTCTGGGCAATCATAGCAATTGCAGCCCAACATAATTGTAAGGTGTATCAAATGGACGTGAATTCTGCCTTCTTGAACGGAGTGCTGAAAGAGGAGGTGTATCTAGAATAGCCACTTGGCTATGAAGTCCCAGAGCAAGACCAGGTTAGGACAGTGGTCCAAAACTATACTTGGAATATTTTGTATTGTTAAACATAGCATGTACTCTATATTTTTGTAATTTTGAAATGAAAAAGGAATATATAAATCAATAATTTTGTGTATGTTCATATATTCTGTTGTTTTGTTGTCTATGTACATTGTTTATTATTTTTCTTGTTTTTCCCTTCATTTTGTTACAACAAAACATCTGTGTTTTGTATCATTTCACCCGTTCCAGCCAATAGTCTCATGGATCACACAATTTGGATCTTTATGAAGCAATCTAGGCATCAATGGCATAAACAAGGAGTAAAGGAAAGGGGAAACAACCCTTTATCTAGAAGGATGGGTTATGCTCTAGAGGGGGAGATCAAGATTGATGGAAGAATCCAATATGGGATCATGAGAAATTCTTTATGAGATATTGAAGGAAATTCCAAGATCAGATCAAAGACATGGAAGGACTTTAAGAAGATATTAGTGGAGGGTAAAGAAGGAATTTTCTTTAATCCACATTTTGAGGAAGAAATGGTACTTCTAGATGACATCCATGATATTGAGATAAGTTAAATTGTACAACATATTCTTATTTCATCTGTGGATGTTAAATACTCATTATTTTTTAGTGATACCAATTAATAGTTCTTTTCATTTATTTTTGGGTGCTCAAATTTAATGACTATTATGAATTCTTTTAGTTGTAGGGAAGGATATTGTTCGGTTGAAAGGAGTGAAGCCACATAACCTCCACAAAATGAAATTACATAAAGGAGGAGGAAAAAGAGTATGCCAAGAATCTAAAGAAAAGATTCCAGGTATGCGATGAATCATTTTTCTATTATCAATCTATAAGGATAACTTCCTCTTTAGATAGAAGTATTACGTATCAATCTCTTCAGTTTAATTGTTTAATTGTTAAAAAAATGTAGCAATTCAAAATGATATTTTTAGCAGACCTTTATTGGCTTATCTATGCTTAATCATTTCCCTTCTAAGGAATTGTTATGAAGAATCTAGATCTTAGTTCCTAGAGTATTTGGACTACATTTTGTGTATTTTTCTTCATGCATCGATCTTGTAGGAATCAATTTTACTCTTTTACTTGTAGGAATCGGTTTTACTCTTTTACTTGCAAACCGTGATGTATTCTTTTGTGAGCATATTTGAGATGTCCTTATGTTAAAAAAAACATGTTGATGTTGTGCTTGATTAAAATTATTTTCTTTCTGCAAAAGTTATCCCACAACATAGCACTATTTAATAAGCTAGGATTATGGCAAAGGTATTGCTCCAACTCACCTAGAAATAATCATTCTTTTTAGATAAATTAAACTCTTAGTTTTGTTTAGTATCTCTTGGCCTAGAATTTGACGACCACCCCTACTTCTTATATGAAAATTTTGTGATGGTTTGTTCATTTAAATTCCTGTCACTTAATGTTTTATGAAAAAATTAAATTGTCAAAAAAATATTTAGTTTATAATTTTTAAAAAAGATTATATTACTATTTTTTTCATTGATTCCTCAAATTATAAAATTGCAGTGAACATGTAATTTAATATTTAACTAGAATAAGTTGACTATAAATTAATTTATTGATTTCATATGTGCAAATATCATAAACACATCGATCAATTTGAAACTATTTTATTTGAGTTATTTTATTTTATATTATAAATTGATTTTATTTTTTATATACATTTTAAATTCAATTATTTAGAAAACATATTTAAATATTAGTTTCAAACCTACCAAGAAATAATTATATAAAATTAAAATTAATTTATTTTCTCTGTTCATCTATCTAAAAACATTTTTAAATATCAATTTCAAACCTAGCAAGAAATAATTATATAAAATTAAAAAATAGTTCAATCCCCAAATTCATCTATCTAAAATCATATTTAAATATCAATTTCAAACCTACCAAGAATTAATTATATAAAATTAAAAATAGTTTGATACTTAAATTCATCTAAAAATATAAATTATTTGTAAAAAGTCAAATAAAATTTAACATAAATTTCAACATGCTCACCAATAACACATAAATGTTGTATTATCTTGAAAAAAATTAAATCACCTAGAAAAAATAATGCTTAAAACAAATGTTGTATCTTGACAAAAAGTGAAAATTCTTGTTATGTTATTACTCATATGGATATCCTATATATATTTTAAAAAATGTAAAATTAGAAAATATTGATAATTAATAATAAATGTAAAATCCTTAAATTTACTTAACAAGAAGTTTCTAAATTCATATAAAAAATAAATCGTATTAAAATATTCAAAAAGATAAAAAACAATTATATTCTATTTTGAAAAGATTTTGAATTAATATAGATTTTTATAATAAATATTATAAATCATATGTATTAATATAAAACAATGATAACTATTAGTAAAAATGTCAAAATCTTAAATTTATTGTTAGATCTAAATATTTAAAAAATTAGAAAGAATTATTCCATCTTTGAAAAGATTCTAAACTAATATTTTTATCATAAACATTATATATGTGTGTGTGTGTGTGTGTGTGTGTGTGTGTGTGTGTGTGTCTATAATAAAATTTATGGTTTAATAATAATTTTAAATGTTAGTTTACGGTTATATAAAAATATAACAAGTCAAATAATAGGGTCTAATAAATTTTTAACTTGTAATATACAATCTAAAATGCAAAAAGTGACCACATAGACCATCAAATTCCAGGCCTGAGTATCTCTCAACCCTAACCCTAATATTCATATCTACCTAAAAGCAGACTATAAAGTCTCATATGTCAATAAAGAACTCCCAATTCATGTCTTATTCCTTAAAAAATTTCCAAGATTTATCCTACTCTTCTCTATTTGGTTCTATTGTATTTTTATATTCGAAATAGGGGAGAGGGGCCCATAGTGGAGCACCCTAACTTCGTGTTTCTCAAAATCCTACATGGAATTTCAAATCAGTCCCAATTTTGTACAATAGTTTATTTGGCAACTCACCTGCTTTAAAAAAATTATTTTTAGGGTCACATCATCAAATATGATGCCACATCAGCATGCTTTTTTTTAAGGCATTAAAATAGGCTAAAAAAAAAGTGAGACTGATAGTGGTGCACTAAGTCATGTTTTATTGGTGTGCCAATGTGGCATCACATGATTTTTCAGTTTGAGTACTTTATGGATAAAAAGTGTTTTACAATTAGATAATAAGATGCTCCACTATGAGGCCCACTAAGGACTACTTATATCCCCACTATTGGAGCCCACTCCACTATGGGCCCCTCTCCCCTAGTAGGTACATGTGTATGATCCAAAATTATATGTTGAGCAATATTGGTGGCCATGTGTTTGCATGAATCATTTAGATTCACAAATGTTCTAGTTGGCAACAACTATTACCATACTTATAATGCTTTTTCAGCTCTTTGTTTGTCCAACCCTTGTTTATTTTTGCATCTATATTTCTTATATGAATTTAGCATTATCGATATTAGTTTCCATAAAGGAATAATCGATATTAGTGAAGCATGCATTGTTGCAAATTCATTATCTTCTGTTAGAATATTTCACCAAATCTTCTACTCTTACCACTATGCCTCAATCTTCCTAAGAAAACTTTCGACCCAATAACTCTCTAGTCATGGAAATCCATTACAGTCTCTCATGAATTTTTAATTTAGTCAAGAATCTTAAAAATTCTTTAGTTTGAATGAATAATTTCAATTAGAATATTTCCACTTGATGCTAAAGCTTAAACTTTGCAATTTAAATTTAAAATAATAAGTTCAATCTATTAATTATTAGTTCATTTCATAGGTAGGTTATCTATTGTATTCATTGAATTTTCTTTAGCAATAGTTTCTTGGCCAATGAGATTTTATTGTTTAAAATAGTTTTTGCTTTTCCCTATAGTTGGGATTTAAGGACATATTTTTTGTATTTGAAAAATATGATTTCTCTTTTTCTATTGGTTGGAGAAGGGATATTATTCATTTTCGTTTAATTTAATTAGGAAAATTGGGGGACATTATATATTGTGGAAAATATGTAATCCTTTGGTGCAAATGTTGTGAGGTGGCGGCCTGGTGGGTACTGAAGCATTGAATGCATTAAGTGTAAATTTCAGTAGAATTTGTTGAATTTTCTTTGGAAATAGTTGCTTGGCCTATCAAAGTTTCTTTTTTAAAATATTTTTTTTTTCCCTATAGTTGGGATTTAAGGACATATTTGCTATTGCCCAGAATTCACTTGTGCATGTTTGGCAATTTTTTGTACACATTATTATGTCTTTAACATACTGCACACGGGTTGTAGTTTATAGGCATAGAAAACAACAATAGGCCTAGAAAAATTGCAAGAAAAATAGATTTTGAAATCTCTTTAAAAAGGAATTGTATTCTGGAAAATGATGTAGTGTAGGTGTAAAAGTAAAATCCAGACCTAACGAATTGTAACTAAAGGTTTATTAATATTTAACAAGGGGAGATTATTATTCCTTGATGTTAATCATGTGTGATTTAGTTCCTCCTCATTGTGGGGTTAAATTAAATAATGGTATTCAATGCCTAATTGACAAGGCCAAAAAAATAAAATTGTTGGGATTTTCGCTAACCATCCATTGCTTTTGTTCTCTAGGTCTTGAAGACAAATGGCATATATCATAGAACCTCATCGTCAACCACCAAAAATTGTATTATACATAACCAATCTCTTGAGTTAGTGATTTCCATGTTTCATAAAATAGTTTTTCTATTATAAAAAATATTTTTCCACAACATGCAATTTTCCATTATGTTACATTCACTCACAAGGTATATCATTAACTAGAAACAACTATACTTAATCCAATCGACCTTTTAAGTTACAGGTCTTATTTCATTATACAAAAAATATTATGTTGTGAAACCATTTAGCATAGCATACTGATTTAAATAAAGTTCCATTTGTTCATATTCAAATCTTCTTGCATCCCATCATCAATTGAATTTTTCTATAAATAGTTAGTCTTAAGAAAAGTAATTTACATTTTCTTGTGATATTTTCCCCTGCCCTTCAATATATTTCCAAAGTATATCCTGCTATCAGTGTAACCATTGCACCTCCTTGAGGTGCAAGCACTAGTTTAGTTAATTTATTATATCAGTTAGAACGTTTGGTCCTACTTTAGGACTTAAAAATAGATATTCAGTGTCTTACCTTCAAGAGATCCATATGGAAAGCAAGATTGATGATTTTTCTATGCTAAGCTCATTTCTCACCTATCAACCACACAATTCCTTGTCTAGTTAGTTATCTTGAAAGGGGATTACTCAGAAACTTTGTATAGTTTCCAAATTTAATGAACAATATATCTTTAATAAGTTCAAGGTGGGGAACAACCAACCTGGCATGAGGCACAAACCAGAAAATAAAATCCTAGCCTATATCACATATAACAAGTTTATTAATCAATAGGGTTTACATAATTCATCATCTTCTTTTTAATCACACACTACTCTTCTTAATCAACAACTACTCTATGTTCTTAATCGAATAGCCTGTATGGAGCGCCCATGATTCCTTGGGCTTCAAAGGACCTTTCCACTTGTAGAGGCTTCCACCATATCATAGTTGCAATCTTGAACATAAAAAAATTAAAGCAGCACAAACAATTGCTAAACACCAAAATACCCACTCCATATTCCAGACCTAGCCAACACCTAATAATTATTTGGTTATGAAAGCTTCAGATATGTAGTAACTATGTCTATGCTTCCTAAGTGTAGGATCCCTTTTGTTCCTATTATATTGATAGTTGTAGAAGGAAAATGACATGTTTATTGAGTGGACAACTTAGATAAATGAATACAAATAACTTCAACTATTTTTATAGTCCAGAATTGCCAAAGCTTAGATTTTACTTTTTGACATGAAGGTTTGTTTCACCCAAGACAACCAATAGGCAAGCTGATAATATTTTAAAGTTAATTTTATGGATATTTTATTAATTTTTGTAAGGTTTATTTTAAATTCATGTTGTTTTAGTGTTAAAATTAAAGAATCATATTATAATAAGATATATATTATTATAATAAAAATAAAAATTCAAAAGATAAAATTTAAAGAATTTGGTTTTGTGTTATAATGAGATTAGATTGTTATAATGTTCTAGTATTTTTTAAAAATTAAAAAAATAAAAATACAACTTTGATTTGGTTTTGTGCATTGTAATAAGATATATATAATTACAATGTTTAAGTGGTTTTCAACAAGTAAAAAAACAAAGAATATTATTTTGACTAGTTTTAGTGCATTGTAATGAGATATATAGTGTTATTATAATGTGTAAAAATTATCTCTCGATTACTAAGTTTTATTTTTTGTTAATTCAATTCCCAACAACTATCAACCTAATCAATTGAGCATCTCCCAACTAGCTTAGAAGTCTTAACTGCATAAGTTCTCCAATCACCATGGTCACTCAAAGGCATTAATAACCCAATGTTAGGTTCATCCCTAGACCAACTAAGGAGTACATGTAACAAACACAACACATAAACCCATTAACAAGATTCTCATAGCCTATTGAATCATCAAGTTGGTAGATTTTGACGTCTATTGCCCCTAAGCCATCACTATCAATTTTTTCCACCTAGGAAGGAGTAGCATCTAACATATAACATCTACTAGTGAGTTTGATGATAATGTCAACTAACCTCTTCACAATATGGCTACAACCTAGCATGATTATCTTTGTACTATAAATGATTTCTTGACTCTAGAATGACATTACTGATTGTTTCTCTTATCCAACGAAACCACAAAATCTACCTCATCTTGCACCTCAAGTACTTGCAACCAATGACAACCTCACATAGGTCCAACAACCAAGTCATTAGTCTGAATCAACCTAGACAATTTAATGCATTAAATTTAGAATAACATAGTAAGGTTAATAATCACATTCAATAATGTTACATCTAGGTTCATAATTAGCACACACACACACACACATCCACATAATAAAATATGAAATTCCACCCCTAGTCCAAATTACATCGGGGCTAGGGGTCATGCAAAAGAATTAACAAGGTATCTAGGGGATATGACAAAATTGACCACATTTGGTCAATTTATTCCTATTTCATCTATTTCTGAGCCATAATGTATATTAATTAAATGATATTTTATTATTTAATTAATATTCTCTATTTTCCTCTATTTTTCCTAAGTCCTAACCTAAGATAAATGATTTAATTTAATTATTTATCTACATCTATCCTAGCTTACCCTTTCTATCCCATAAATTAAATAAATAAATCATATTTATTTATTTATTCCCCCTTACCTGTCATATACTCCAACTCCCCTCACTTGCACTAATCCTAATCCTAACCACTCACCTAATCTCCTAAGTGGTTGCACATAGTCAACCCCCCATCACATCAAGCACATGGGCTTGGTACCATGTCACATGGGTCTTGTCCCATCATAGTACCCTTATTCCTCTCAACTCATCTCATTGTGCCACTTGGCACAATCTCATGAGTTGACAGATCACCTCTCATCTCAAACCTTGATCCCAAGATCAAATCCTAGCCCTTCATCCATTTTCATCCCAATCCTATATATCCAACCCTTAGCCATTTATCAAGGGGATCTCACACTTTTTCATTAGAGCACTGTTATGCTATCAAAATTTTGCAAGCACACTTCAAAATCGAACATCTTGGGAAAACCTACACAATGGGAGGCTTGACATCCGATTCTATGTTGGTTTGAACTTTTTATCACTTAATCTTGAGTGTTTCTTTATTTTTGTATTTTGTTGGGTTTTCTTTGTATTTCCTAGCATTTTGAATACATTTTTCACTGTACACATGATTGATATTCCATAATTCTTCATATTGGATTTTACAAAGTTGTACATCTAGAACTTGATAAGAAAGAAATGACATGAATTTAGTAAAAGTGGACCAAGGTTGATAGTATTTATCTAACATTTTATGATCCACCTATAATACATAATGAATACACCATCACTCAAATTTGACTATTCACTATTAGAGAACTACTATATTATATTTGAAACTTCTTATTAGGTCCTACTAGTGGTAGATATACTAATGATTTCAGCAAGTTTTAATAGATTTGCACAAATCAACCAATTGCATGTAAGAATTTATTTCATATTTATTTTAATATTCAAGAACCATTTTTCTTCATTTTTATTGGTTAATAGTTGTGTATAGTCATACTTACATGATGTAAGTAATCATAATAATATATGATTTTTTTGTCTAGTGAGTTGTTGTGTCATATTATGATTTTTTTGTCCACTCATATATAAATACTATAGTAACTTGTTTTGTATGACAATGAAAAATTGCTGTAGAACCTTAACTTTCTAACTTTGGAATAAAAAGGAAAAACAAAATACAAGCTTTTTTTGGTAACGTATGGTGGGTCATGGAATTTATGAGACATGTCATAAAGTTGAACCAATAATTGTAACGTATAGTTTAAGTTTACTGATATCTATATTAATATGAAAAGACAGTAAGTTTACATAATATTCTTTTAGATCTTCATATGGATTCTCTTAGACTGTTCCAGTTGACTACGGGCACTGATAGAGTGCATAATTGAATGTAGGGTCGACAATCATTATAATGCACTTACTGTAGTTTGATGTATCTCTGTACATTTTTCTAGACACGAAGAAGGCTTTTTCTGTACATACTGTAGTTTGATTATGACGAAATTTGACAAACTAAGAAATCAATATTGAAGAAGCTTCACAAAGAAATCTACACAGTGTCTCCTTCAAAATTTCCATACCTCTGAAAAGGCAATTCTTTGAAGAAGCTCCATGACCTCTTCTTTGAGTGCACAGTCAAATTTGACAAGAAGTAGATTTGATACCCACCTTGCAAAATTGCAAACGCTCTACCATCTCCATTATCGAACAACATTTCAAACAAAAAAGTACGACGAAAATGAAACAGAGCACCCAGAAAATAGGCTTCTGAAAAGCGGGCTCAAGCAAAACCTTCAAATGCAGTGTAATAAGCCTCCCGTTACAGTAGTCGTCTCAGAGTTTACAAACACCCTTTGCCATTAAGTTGACTATGTGTTGATTATATAAACGTAGGCTAAGCATGAGCTCCACATGCCAAACTGTCATTACCCACATGGATTTTCTGGTTTTTGAAGTTATCCACGTCGCTCTCTGCTTATGTGGGTAATTTAATTATTGCTATTGTTGTCCAGTAACACCGGTAAACACATTGCTGTTATCATAGTTCTCAACCAAGCGATATAATTGTTAATAATGTAGATTTTTTGTGATCTATGGGTAGTCCATTTGGGGAGAGGGCTTCCCAATAATAGCTCTGGCGTTTATTAATGTGTTTTTGCATGCCAACCTGGAATTGTAAGGTTATTAACAATAGAAAAACATCAACAAACAATATCGATATTATAAATTAGATTCCACAAGGTTTTGTAATGATATATGACTAAACAAATTCACGCTGCTTAACAGGAGATGATATAGAATAATAACAGTCTGAATTGCCGGACAGCACATAAAATCCATAATAGATTTCACTTTGCTTGATCCCAATTTCTTGCAAGTTTTTTTACTTGTAATTTACTAATTATAGTTGGAATGAGATCTAGCTCTCCCATAGAAATGTAAGTATTTACAGAATAGCAATTACCAACCACCTATACATGTTAAGCACTCTTTCTTTCTACTCTTAAGTGGAGTATATTTTAACTATAAATTTACATTTGTGATTAGCATCTAACACGCTTTGATGTTTAAAAACAGATGCTTTTAGGTGAGCTTATGTGAAGTATTAGTCAGCTCAATAGAGAATGGACAGTAAATAAACACGCTTAGGTTATATCAAGAGAAAATAAACATGGTTTTCTTTATTCATTATCAAGACAGTGAGCACCCAATACATAAATATTTTCGAACAGTTCGAAAAGAAGCATCCATTGCACCATTAAATTCTATCTTCTATACGTGTGTCTTCATATGTGGATCGCTCCTCTCCACATATAAATATCTACCCAAAATAAACCCACAAGAACACCATTGCATAAGTAAACTACAAAGTATTAAAGCTCTAAGAAGGTTCATCCAGCAGTGAAATGATCAAAATACCAATTTCAATTTATTTATTTTTGTTGGAGATACCCCCGAGGGGGTCCCTTTTGGCTTAGCAATCAAGGTTTGAGGGGTATCCATTCCTCCAAAATACGCCTAGGGTACAATCCCGACCTCATCCCTTTTAGGCGTCGGGACTTTGCACTCAGTAAGACTTGATCCCCGATGGGCTCATTAAAAACTTATACTAAGCTTTTAATAAAGCATTTAAATTTTTAAATTAATTTTGTTAATAAATTCATACATTATTAAGATATTTATTAATTTAATATTATTAGTTTTTCAAAATTAATATTATAAATATCGTTTAAGTTTTTTTATTCTACATATAATTTTTTTAATATTTAAATTAATCAATTATATTTGTATAGTTTTTTTCCCAAGCAATTTAATTCAATTTTAATGGAATTTTTTTTTTTTTTTTAAATGGTATTTTTTCAAAACCTTAATTTTACTCAAAAAAGGCTATTATTTTTTCTTTAAGCTTAATTAGTGTTATTTTGTTTCTCAAGTTGTAAATTATTTCTTATACTAGTCTTATTTGGGCACTTCAATTATTTGCAATGTCAACTTTAATTTCTAAATTCAGTTAACTTTTTGTGCACTTCAATTATTTGCAATGCCAACTTTAATTCCTCAAATTAAATTAGCTTCTTGTAATTATCATTCTTGAAAATCTCACATTCTTTCATTTTTTTTAATTCTAAACTCTTTTCTATGTTGCTATGGATCCCAAATTGGAACCTACCTGATCTATCTACATCCAAAGATATTGGTAGCACTCTAAAGTATGTATAAATAGTAAAAATTTAGATAGCAGATAAAATACACAGAAATCATACAATATGAATTAGAATTGCATACAATTCTAAATCATTTTTGCAACCAAAGGTTAAATCCACATTCATCAAAGTGTCCTTGACCCATGGATTCAACCCCTTGTGGTGTAAACTAATTTATCACAATCTAATACAAAATGTTAATAGATACTTACCATTTTAGTTGGCATCAAGGGAGACTATAAGAGTATCTTATACTTCAGGGCCTTCCAAATTTACACAATCATATATCTATAATGTTAATGTAATTATTGTACACAAAGCTAAAGGTTTTCTTTAGACTCATGCTACCTACATGTAATTTTGCTAAACTAATATCTTGTAAAATTCTAATTATTCTAGTGGTGCAAAGAGTCATATGCCATAGCACAATCGGCCACTTAAAGTAGTTGGCTTGAGCAACTTAACATTTAACAACTCAAGCATGTGTAGTATAAAAGGCTTCTCTCTTTTTGTGTATTTATCTGTCTATCTTCAAACATTTGTAGTCCATGCAAGGTATGCTCTTATTTAATGTGTTAATAACTAACTAGGATATATCTTCTACCAAATTAACCCTAATCTACTATGATGAAATAGTTTTTGGGAGACCTGGTTTCTGATTTATATAAAGTTTGAAACAAATGACAAATTCAAATCTGATTAATATCTTTAAAAAATATTCTAGAAAAAAAAATGTAAATCAAACAAAAACACTTTTAATCAATTTACATTTGTTCTAAACATTCTTACAACCAACACTACAAATAGTATTTTTTCAAATTATGATTGATAATTGTATAAAAACTAATTATAATAGTATCTACAAAAATCAATTACAATGACTTATTACATTATAAACTAAAACTACTTATGCTTTTGCAATTCAAAGTTATACATACAAATAAGAATATTAGAATCACATGAATTTGTTTTCTCATAATGAATAGTAATTTAAACTTAACATCCATTAAAACATAATAACACAGAATACTCATCTAAATCCTTAAAAATACTTAAACAAAATAAATAAATTATTATAACTTTAAAAAATATTAAAAATTCTCCAAAAGCTGAATATTTAGAAAGAAGTCGTTCCTTATCAATTATCTGTTTACACTTTACTAATCTAAGTTGTCATCTATTTACTACAAAACTCGTTGAAGTACAGCAAATCTGACGCCTTCAGAACCAAATAATCACCGGGTGTTTGCCACGTCTGGAATATGGAGTGGGTATTTTGTAGTTTAGTTTTGTTTCTGCTCAAGATTGCAACAACGATACGGTGGAAGCCTCTGCAAGTGAAAAAGTCCTTTGAAGCCCAAGGAATCAGGGGCCCTCCATACAGGCTATTCTATGGGAACTCTCCAGATATATCCAGAATGATCGACAAGCAGAAGTCCAAACCCATGCCACTCTCACATGACATACTTCCTCGAGTTTTTCCCCATTTACATAAGTGGAGCAGAAATTATGGTAAATTTGTATTCTGCATTTTTTAAAGCATCTGGCGTTTCATTAATCTTGATTGTTTTGCTTGGGTGTTGTTAGAACTTAGAATAGTGGCTGATTAAGAAGATTAGTGAGTGATTAAAAGAAGATTCAGGATATTGAAGACTGTATTGATTAATAAACTTGTTCTGTATGATATAGGTCAGGATTTTACTTTCTGGTTTGGGACTCAAGCCAGGTTGGTTGTTCCCCACCCTGAGCTTATTAAGGAGATATTGTCCACTAAATTTGGGAACTATACAAAGGTTCCCGTTAATCCCCTTTCAAGACAACTGTTTGAACAGGGACTTGCGGGCTTAACAGGTGAGAAATCGGCTCAGCACAGGAAAATCATCAATCCAGCTTTTCATATGGATCTCTTGAAGGTAAGGCACTGAATATCTGTATTTATGTCCTAAATAAGGACCAAAATGGTATAATATATAAATCCAATTTTTTCAGAGCGAAATCTATCAAGTTCCACATTCTGGTGTAGGATTTGTCATTTTTTTTTGTTAAATACCTTCTTTGGGCATCTTATTACTGTCCCAAAGATTCATTCAATACTTAGTGTGCTTTTCTTTTCATTATGAACTTTGGGAAGTAGTTTTGTTTGTTCGTTGTACTTTGGGCTCAGGCATTTTGTGAAAAGGGTTGTCGTTTATCTCTGCTACATAAAACCTTTTCATTAAGTTGGGTTAGACATTTTATCCAAATAGTTGTCCTGCATCAATGCTGTAAAAGCCAAACAGAAGTCTAAGATTTTCTAAAAGTTTACTGTTATTAATCTTCAAACAAACCCAACTACAGGCGAGTTCAGCTTCATTACAATCATAATGCTGTATCACTGAATGGAACAAAGAGTTAGATGTTTCAAGTTAGCCTATCTGGGTATACACCATTTTGGAGCTTTTCATCTCAATGTGGAACTCAATATGATCAATTCATGATCATTTCTTGCTCTGCCATAGTAGGGAACAGAGAACAATGTTGAGAATTGTGTCTCAACTTTGCAAGTTTTTTTTCAGAAAATTCTAGAATTTGTTTGTGGTAGTTCTCCACATATTTATGTGTTGGAAAAAGGTGTATGAGTTGTAAAAAATGTGCCTTGTCCCTATTAGAATATAGGAGGGTTGTTTTTAGAGTATAAACAACTCATTGTATGAATTTAATGGGGGTCTAAATTAGAGGACAAAATTATGGACGAAAATGCTATTTTAACTTGGTTGTGGGTAACATGTGGCATGGTTGTTTTGCCCATGGTTTTGTAAAACCACAAATGGTTTCCAGGTTGTAAATCACTATAAAAGAAGGGCTTGGGGAGGTGTTTGAATCATTGAGTTCAGTTTGCAAGACTGAGTGCTAGAAGGAGTCTCTCCGAGTCCGAGTTCGAGTTGTGGTGATGCGCTCCTGTAAGAACTTGCATTGCAAATGTATTGTAATCTTCTTGATTTGATAATACATTGTGCGGGTTTTGGAGGGTGGGGTTTTTCTCCCGGAAGGGTTTCCCCATGGTAATTAATGTGTTATGAGTTTATTGTGATATTTCATTTATGCATGTTTATTTGTCCATTGAAATCTCTGTAATAGTTAGTTGAATTTGCATAATCGTCCTCTCAAGATTAGCGTAGGAAGCGATTCCGCGCACCTTTGCTTCCTTACAAACAATGATCCATCAAATATGATTATACATGTATGGTTTCAAATGGACCATTTGTATTCTCAACATTAAATGATTTCTAATGTCCCATAATTTTTTATCATGTATGGCTTCAAATGAAGCATTTGTATTCTCAGCATTAAAATGATTTCTAATGTGCCAGAGTTTTTTTTATCATGTATGATTTCAAATGAAGCATTTGTATTCTCACCATTAAAATGGTTTCTAATGTCCCAGACCTTTTTATTATGTATTTTTTGTGCAGATCTTTAGGTTGCTCATACAATTTTTTGTTTTTGTTTTGCTTTTGATATATCTAGCATAAAAGAGCTACATTTTTGCAAACAATATTTTTTTCATAGAGGGATTAAAATGATATAATATATTAGAGAGAAATGTATTTATTTGTTTGAGGTTTTTTATTATATAATTAATATCAATTTTTAAGATGATTAAATTAGTCAAAGGGTTGCAATTCAATTGGTTGAACACAATTGGTGAGGATGATGGTATATGATAAAAACCATCCATCAAGATTCAAAATTTTGAAACCATGTTTCGACTAGGACTTTAATAGGATTTAATCCAACTTTTTACATTAAGAAAAAAAATGATTAAAATATTACTATTTAATTTGAATATATAATTAATTATATGAATATCTATATATTAAAAAAATAATTTGAATATATTTCCAGTGGGAATTTTTTTTTCTTTTATCTATACTAACCTTAGAGGATTCTTACAAGTGAAAAAATAATATTATAAATTAATTTTGTTTAATTTACAGACCAATGGAGAAAAAACTTAATTCTCTTGAATTGAGATACTATTGAAATGTCTTGGCTGATGTATTGTGTCTACCAATATTCTTGTTTCAATCTGTACAAGTTAATTTTATAGAAACTATGACTGCAAAAATATGTTCTGGCAAAAACATATTTTGGATTTATATTATGGCCAAAACAATATCTTATAGAAACTAATGACTACAAAAATTTGACTTATGAGTAAGTTACTTTGATATGAAATATGTTGTCATACTAAAAATTTATATATTTTTATTATTCTATTTCTGTAATTACAAGGTATGATTCCAACAATTGTGAAAAGCACTGCCGATATGTTGTATGAATGGAGTAAACTGGTATTGTCAGGTGCATCCGAACTTGAAGTGCAAAAGGAGTTTTGTGATCTCACAGCAGATATTATAGCCCACACAGCATTTGGTAGTAGTTTTACAGAGGGGAAGCATATATTTGATATGCAGGATAAATAGATGATTCTTGTATCTCAAATAGTTTACACTGTTTATATTCCAGGTTTTAGGTGACAAATTTGAGTTTTTTTTATATCAATATTTGTGAATCTTAGATTATCAAAGAATGCAATCAATATTTTGTGTTTTGTATTTATTGTGTTTTTTTTAAATAGTCATTTGTTTAGGTGGTTCATCTCAAATTACATTAATACATAGATTCTGTTAGAGAAATTAGTGTAATTTTAGATAAGATTCTGTTAGAGAAATTAGTGTAATTTTAGATAAATCACCTAAAAAATATATTGTTTAAACCAACTAAAATAAATGCCTTGATACTTTAGAAAGGCGTATTCATATTATGAAGTAAACATAATCTATATAATCTATAACTTCTTTTGGTTTCTTACATGGGTAAGTAATGTCTCAAAGTGACTCCTCTTATCAGGTTTCTGCCTACTACAAAGAATAGGCAACTATGGAATGTGGAGAAAGAAATAAGATGTGTAAGACAAGTTATAGATGCCAGGGAAAAGACTGTTGAAAAGGGAAAAACAGGTAGCTATGGTGCCGATCTACTTGGTATTATGATGTCTAAGAGTAAGAAGCAGGTGGGAGTTAATGTCAAGAGTAGTGCAAGTTTGACTACAGAGGAAATCATTGATGAATGTAAGACTTTTTACTTTGGTGGTCATGAAACGACGTCACTCCTCTTGACATGGAGCATAATATTTTTGGGCATACATCAAGATTGGCACGAGCGAGGTCGTAGAGAGGTGCTGAACATATGTGGGAGAAACAATTATCCAGATGCAGACAGCTTAAGTTGACTCAAAATTGTAAGAACCATCTAATAGAGACCAAAATTTCCATGTGAATATCATTAAGTATTTTAAACTAGTAAAATAATAAATTAAAGCAGGGGCCATTCGATGGCTCTAATAAACTAAATTTTAAGCCTCTACTTTTCCCTGTACTTGATTCTAGAGTTTCGTTCCATGCTACTTCATGCAGACAAGCTTTTACAAATTTCAAAGAAGGTGTTTTCGGTAAGGTTTTTTTTGGTGACAATAAGGAGTGTGAAATCATTGGTAAGGGTGATAGAGTTTTAAATTTAAAAAATGGTAGTCAATGGATTTTAAAGGATGTGAGATATGTTCCTTTATTGAAAAGAAATTTAATTTCTGTGAGTCAATTAATTGCTTCTGGGTGTGATGTTAAATTCTCTTTAGAAAATTGGCAAGTAACAAAAGGGGTTTAAGTGATTGCAAAAGGAAAGAAGTTGGGTAATCTTTATACATTTTAAAATTCCATGGTGAAGTGGGAGCTGCCATAACAGTCATAGACAACAATTCAAAAATTTGGCACAAGAGGCTCGGTCACATGAGCAAGAAAGGGATTGAAGTAATGCTTCAACGAGATCAGTTTCCCGGCTTGCAATCGGTAGATTTATAGTTTTGCAAACATTGTCTTTATGGAAAACAAAGTCGGGCCAGCTTCTTGAGGACAGGCCATGATCAGAAAACTACTCCTTTGGCACTTGTGCATTCAGACGTTTTTGGTCCACTAAGGTAACTTCATTTGGTGGTGCCAATTACTTTGTCACATTTCTTGATGATTGCACTAGAAAAGTTTGGATTTACATGCTCAATAAAAAATCACAAGTCTTTTCAAAATTTAAAATTTTCAAGGCTCCTGTTGAAAATCAAATAGGGCATAAGATTAAATGTCTAAAAATTGAAAATGGAGGAGAGTTTTTGATATTAGGGAAAAGTAGATTTTGAAGGGATCCATAACACTTTACAACAAGAAAAGCCAGGCTACAGAAAGGACAACCTGTAGCCAACAAAAAAGCCAGCACCCAAACAAAACCCATCAAGATTTACAATTAGCACTATTCTTGTGGGAGCGAAGAGTCATGTCGAAAGAAGGCCGTGAAGATTTATCTTTTTTACCCTTGACAGTAATCCATCCTTCTTCCACCTGCGCAGCCATACTATGCCACACCTTCTTAATATTTTCATGATGATGAAAGCCAACAACCTTACACTTGGGGTTGTCCTCATGACTACTTTGTAAAGATAGAGACTTATCAGAAAAGCTGCCAAGATGAACAGCCGAGGCGCTTTCACCCAGAGAGGCAGCCAAAGGCTCAATAGGGGTTGCCTTAACAACCTCACCAATAGAGACGACCAGAGGGGGGGTTCCAAGGTCCTGTGGTTCCAAAACAACCACCTCAGAAAAACTCCTGTTATGATCAACATTCTTCTCAACAGTATAATGATGTTGAGAAGCACCTTTCCACCAAGTTGATGTCTTAGTATTTTTCTCAAATCCACAATGTACAGCAGCATGTCTAGTTTTGAAGCATCTCCTACACCGAAAAGGAATTCCTTCATAATCCAAAGATTGGATCCAAGAGCCTTTAGAAGATTTGAGTAAGATCTTAGCAAGTAACCCTTTTGAAACATTTAAATCGACCAATATGCGAGCAAAGGTGGAATGGAGAATGTGAGAAGATTCATCATCCACCATAAAAAAATCTCCAAGAGCATCACCCACTTCCTCCAAAAGGGAGTCATTCCAAAGATGAAGGGGGAGATTAGGTAATCGAACCCAAATTGGGAATTTGTTAAAAGTTTCAGAAACTGGGTTGAAATCAGAATGCCAAGGTTTGACCATCAGCAAAAATTTGTCTTCCCAACTAAAAAATTTGTCACACAAAATAACATTTCTGTCCTGAGCATTGTCAAATTTTGCCACAAAAAATCCTCTTGGAGAGTTTTGTTCCTCTGAGTTTTATAATTTATGTGCAGACAATGGCATTCGAAGAATAAAGGTGGTCCCATTCACCCCTCAGGAAAATGGAGCAATTGAGCGATTGAATCAGACAATTTTAGAGAGAGCTCGTTGTATGCTCTCCAATGCCGGGTTGGGAAAATAGTTTTGGGTAGAGGCGTGCAACACTGCAGTGTATTTGATCAACCATCCCTATCATCTCGGTTGGATTTTGACATTCTTGAGGAGAGATGGCTTGGGAAGAGAATTTTATATCATCATTTGCGAGTGTTTGGTTGTGAAGCGTTCGTGCATATTCCAAAAGAACAATGAACGAAGCTTGATTTCAAATCAAAGAGGTGCATTTTTCTAGGCTATGGAGAAGATCAATTTGGTTTTAGGTTGTGGGATCCTGTTGCCAGAAAGATTGTGCATAGTTGGGATGTTGTCTTCAATGAGAAAAAATTCCCAAGTTTGCAGCCTCTGGACAAATCTTGAGATGAATATTTTAATATTGATTTATTTGACAATGGTCGTGTTAAGAAAACTTATGTGTCTTTCTCCCAACCTTTAATAATTTCTTCAAATTCGAGCACCCCTATTTATTCATAGCCTCCTTCATCTATGATTGCTCCACAACAAATTGTTTGTTCTCTGCCTACTGTTAATGTTCATTCAACGCCTTTACAAGTTAATTCACAGTCACTGCCCATGCCTATTGAGCCTCCAATGAATTCACATTTAATTGATGTATTTCTTTTCAATTCGCTGCCCTTGGGAGGTACACAACCTCCATTAATAAATTTGTTGCCTTTAATAAGTAATGAGCAGCCCCCCCAAATGCCTATGCAGTCTTTAAATGGTGAATTGCTGCCCTTCACATTTCAGACGCAGCCTATGCTAAGCTTATCGCTTCCATAAGTAGCTCAATCGCTGCCTTCAAACAAAACACAGCCTCTCTTATTGTCAATGCAGCCTTTAATGATTACTCCATTGCCTTCATTAAATAGGACGCTTCCTTCTCATAGTCATTCGCAGCCTTTGTTTGCACCGCAACCTCTTCATGGTAATTCTGTGCCCTCTCAAATGCCATTGATGGCCTCACAATCTAATGTGCAACCTCATTCTGTTTTATCACATGGAGGTATACAGGGGCACCAATTTAGAGGAACGAAATAGGGGAATGTAGAAAAATAGGGTAATGTTGTTCATTTACAGAATAATCAGGAAAATGTGGGGCAACAAGGCAATATGGAGTCAGACAATGACTCTCAATTAAGGCGATCAACAAGGAAGAGGAAACCACCATAGAAATTTGATGATTTTTAGTTGTTTTTAATAGAGGATTATAATTATGAATTGTTGCTTTGTGGTGAGGTAGAGCCGATGACTTTCAAACAAGCTTGCAAAGATGTAAATTCGGTTAAATGGATGGAGGCAATGAATGAAGAAATAGAGTCTTTGCATGCTAATGACACTTGGGATTTGGTTCCACTTCCACCAAATCAGAAACCTCTAAAGAATAAATGGGTGTATCGTGTGAAAGAGGAAGAGGGAGGTCATCAATGTTATAGGGCCAAATTAGTTGTCAATGGTTTTGCTCAGGAAAAAGGCATTGATTTCAATGAAATATTTTCACTAGTTGTGTGAATGACCACTATTCGAGCAGTGTTAGGCTTGGTAGCCATTTGGGATCTTGAACTTGAGCAATTAGATTGAAGCGAAGTTTGTATGGGCTCAAACAAGCCCCCAGGTAGTGGTATTTAAAATTTGACAGCTTCATGACTCAGCAACAATTTATTCATTGTGATTCAGACCCGTGTGTTTATTACAAGAAGCTACCAAATGGTGATTTTGTCATTTTATTACTTTATATTGATGATATGTTGGTTGCTGGCAATAGTGTGAGGATAGTTCGTGAGTTAAAACAACATTTATCTCAGAGATTTTCCATGAAGGATTTAGGGGCAGCAAATATATTCAAAAAATCTTAGATAGATTTAATATGAATAATGCCAAATCCCTGAGTACTCCTTTGGCTAATCATTTTAAGTTATCCTCAGCTATGTGTCCTAAAACAGATGAAGAAAAAGAGTACATGAAGCATGTCCCATACTCATCCGCAGTTGGCAATTTAATGTATGCTATGACTTGTACTCGTCTAAATATTGCTCAGGCACTGGTAGTAGTGAGCAAATTTATGAGTAATCTAGGTAAACAACATTGACAGGCAGTACAGTGGATATTCAGATATTTGAAAGGGACTTTTGATTGTGGTTTATATTTTGGTGGTAAGGACATTCATCTACGAGGTTATGTTGATTCAGATATGGCTGGAGATATGGATAAAAGGCGTTCTACCACCAGTTATACATTCACTTTTGCTGGGGCAGCAATCAATTGGGTTTCTCAATTGCAACAGGTGGTTGCACTTTCTTCTACAGAAGTAGAATATATTGCTCTTTCTGCAGGGGAAAAGGAAATGATTTGGTTGTAGCGATTGATAGGTGATTTGTGGTTTCAACAATCTGATTTTACTCTTTTTTGTGATAACAATAGTGTTATTCACTTGTTAAAAAAATTAGCTTTTCGCAATTGGAAAAAGCACATAAAGCTGTGATATCACTTCATTCACCATTGTATCAAAGAGGGGAAGTTGCAGGTGGAGAAAATTGACACAAAGTTGAATCCAGCTGACATGTTGACGAAAGTAGTTCAGAGGGAGAAGTTTGAATTTTGTAGAGCTTCTCTCAGACTTGTGCAGCTCTGACATTAACTCTGCAGCGGTGGGATATCTGTGAGCAGCAATTTGGTCTTCAAGTGGAAGATTGTTGGGTTCAGTGAAGCCCAAATTAGCAAGTTTCTCATTTAATTCAAAATAGTTTCTTACTTTGTAATTACTTCTATTGGCATGTATTGGCCAATTTAGAAGTTGTCTATTTCGAATGGATTTTTCCATTTAATTGGTTGGAGACTTGTTTTATAAATAATGTTGATGGTTGAATATGTAATTAATTCAGAACTTGAGAATAATATGAGATAATCCCTGAGTGTGGATGTAACCATCAAATTGATGGTGAACCACAATAAATTTGTGTTCTTGTTTGTGATTGATTTTTAATCTATTTTGTAATTTATTTTTCATTTGATTATGCAAATTATATTCAACACTAAGATCTGAGAACAATACTACCTAGAAACTCCTCAGTTGTTGAAATTTTTAACTGTCATCGTAAATCTACTTTACATAGTATTAATCTATCACCAAGTGTCAATAGTGCGGATGTCCAATAGTACCTTAAATAAGAAGTGCTGGGAATAATCACATTCTCTCGACGTGTTGTAAAACTCAAGTGTTCCCTAATGTTTGGAAAGGAAAGAGAGTTGATGAAATCCTATGGACCTCATGCATCATAAATCTTAATGTTACAGACTATAGTAAATTTGTTTTATAGACTAATAAATTATTGATATCTAAATGTGTCTCCTTTTTAAGAATGATGATTAATGCTTTATGAAGGTTAAATGAGATTATGGTAAAGATTAAGGATTAAGAGAGATCTTGAAAATAATTGCATAATTTTCTAAATCTCAAGGTTGAAAGATTTTATTTATGATTTTATTTGGTAGGGACTAGGACTTTAGCAAAGGTGTAGAGAGCATTATCCTAGTAGTCAAAAAACTCCTACAAATATAGAACTTTGAGTTCAACTTTGCAAACTTGCACTTGGATTTGCATAAGAGCATTAGAACAAGTCTTAGCTTTAGTGTATAAAGAAAATTCAACATTAGTCAAAGAACTAGAAAAGATGTAATTGAATTTATTTTTTTCAAAATATTGAAATTCAAGAGGAGGCTACTCTCTCTTACTAGTTGGGAACCTATCGATGATGGTCCAACTAATGTATGGGATAAACCTAATGATTGTGATCCCCCTCCTATGAGTCTTACTCTTGTCACTTAGCGATTTTATTTATGTTTATTATTGATCAAGCTCTACCTTTTGTTTATTTCATCTCCTGCTTGAACTTGATCTTGCCTAGACTTTAAGGGTATGTCTTTCTACCACTGATGAGGGCACAGCCCGAGACTTAGAAAATAACCCACAAACAAGAGAATAATTTTATTATTTAGAAAATGGAGCTTCTTACATGCAGAGGATCTCAAATCCCCAAGTTCTACAACACATGCAAGTTACAGAAAGCTATAGAATCACCCTTTCGCAATATGCGAGCTTGTCTCCAAAAAGTTACCCAAAAATTAGAAAGCCGCCCATAAATAGAGCTTCTCTTTAGTTTGGAGCCAAAACAACATTCAAATTTGAGTTTAGGCGGTTTGGCACCGAAAAATTACAACTTGAAGTTCAAATTTCAAAAGAACATTTGCAATTGTATCTTCTAGAAAGTGCGCCAACTTCCCAGGGCCATAACTTTTGATCCGGGACTCCGATTCGCGAACCGTTTGAACCATTGGAAAGGTCTCGTAGTCAATAACGCACTCAAAATTTGCTAAGCCAATTTCTACAAGTTTCAGGGCCATTTCGGGAACTCTAAGTGCCTCAAATCTAACTCGAAAGATTTTTAGGTGCAAATTTGGGAAACTAAAATTGCAATATTTTTCAACCCAAAAATACAAAATAAAAACCATAAATTGGGAATTTCATTATGACGAAAAGGGTATCCAAAAATGTAAAAACATCTAAAAACTGAAAAACTTGAAATTTAACAATTTTTGGGTGATGCAAGATTGCCCTTATACCACTGGATGCTCCTACATCAACCACCCACCTTTTTTTTTTGAATAGTGTATCATTGTGTTTTCTAAATAAAATATAGTATGTCTTATTAGTAAAAATAAAATGACGGGCCTAGCAATAATTTAAAATGATCTTTAGATTATAAAAATATTTTAGATTACTACTTTTTAATGATGATTTTCAAAATTTTATATGGATATCAATGCTTTAATGATTTTTTGAGTGTATATGTAAAAAAATTGCATGGATTAGTCCAACCATGTGGAAGGGTAGTATACAACTTCAAGATTTTTTTATGTTGGTGATGAATGAAAATGCACAAGCAAGATGGTAAAGGAAGAATAGAAAGGCTAGGACAGATTGAGGATGACAACAAACAAATTGTGATTTCATGATCTAAATGGTACATGACATTGGCCAAGAATAATGTGCCTCAAGATAATGATGTGGGATGGTAAAGAACTTTTATGTGCATGGGAGAAGATGAAATATCCACTTGAATACACTACTAAGAGAACAACCAATCAAATGAAACTAAGAACTTGAATGGTATCAAGAGCCTAATGAATGAAAAGAATTTGACATAGGAAAATCTTAGATTATCATTCTATGGAATTGATGTATTGTCTTGACTAGCTAATGAAATTTATAAGGGAAGAGCTCAAATAAATTGTATAATTACTAGAAGCATTTGAGTACAAAATTTGAATGAAGAGAAAATTATAAAAAATAGGGAAACTATAGATGATTTGATTGGGTGTATGTTTGTGGTTGGGCTTGGTAATTTTAAGCTTATAAAAACGAGTTTGGTGTGTGTAATTATGTGTGATTTATGTAGTATGTTAAGGCCCTATGTGGCTCAAGGGAAGATAATAAATTATTGTAAGATGAATTGAGTGAAGTGGAAAAACTTAGATTGAACTCAATGAAATAGGAAAATTAATTAAATTGAGTGAAGAGGGAAAACTTAGATAAACTTGATAAAGTGGGAAAACATAAGGAAATTGAGTGAAGGATTAAGTTTTAGCTCAAATGATCAATGGGGTGAAATCCCAACGATAATTGTATGTCCTTGACTCTATGAGAAGCTTGGGAGGATAGTTTGTGTTGAGCCTCATGTATCTCTGTATATTTAATATTCCATTATAGTTTTCCATAGCTGTTTGTGTGTATGAGTATGTGAGCATGATTGAATTCAATAAGTTTGGACTATGATTCAAATGAGTGATGGATGTCAAGAAATAAGGTGGAAAATATTTTAATTAAAACTTCTTCAAAGTGTATGTAAATATAAATTTCATTTCTAAATATTGGATAACCATAAGAGACTATATGAAAATGCACAACTAAGCAATATGAATAAAATCAACAAACCATAGAAACACAAGGTTTATTGACGAGGGAGCAAACCCGAGACACAAAAATTGATGCAAACAACCAGAGAACTTTTGTTATTATTTAGAATGGAACTTTTTACATGCAAAGGATCACAAATCCTCAAGCTATGCAATACATGCAAATTCAGAAATTACAAAAGACCCCCTTTTGCAACATGCAAACTCTTTTCCCCAAAAAACTATCCAAAAATTAGAAACTAGCCCACAAATAGCCCCTTTTCAGTTTGGAGCCAAAAGAACATTCGAGTTATGAGTTTTGGCAGTTTGGTGCTAAAAATTACAATTTGAAATTCAAAAATTGAGTCCTAATTCAAAAATTGACAATTTTCCAAAAATCGGCCAACTTTCGAAAGCTATAACTTTTGATCTGGGACTCCATTTTTCCAACCGTTTGAACCGTTGGAAAGGTCTCAGAGTGAAGAACGCACTAAGAACCCGCTCCACCAATTCTAATATTTTTGGGCCCATACGAGACTATTTAGTGCCTCAAACTAGACTTAGAAGGTTTTTCAAGGCAAAAAACAAAAACTGGAACTTGAATAACTTTCAAACTGTGAATGATCTTGACCTGATTCTTTCACCAAAGTGCTTATTTTTCAATCCTGAACCTTCCCATAAATTTTTTTCTTCCCACACCTTCAAATTCACACCTGCTAAAAATAACAGTTGAGTCGAAAAAGCAGAAAAGCAGTTTTGAAAGTTGGGAACTCTTATTCGGTGAAAAGGGTATCCAGAAATACAAAAAAATCTACAAAAATTAAATAAAAGGAACATAAATGGAAAGCATATTTTTGGGTGATGCATGATTTCCCTCACACCACTGGATGCTCCTGCATCATTTATGAAGACCCTTTTAGGAAAAAAATTCACCAGAGAAAGAGGACATGTGTTAATCTTCAATGTACATGATACAATATCAATGCATTGTACTTTGAGAACATTCTATAAAATCTTGTGTACCTATAAATATTACTATCAAACTAATGTCATACTACTAATATATAGGATTTAAATGAGGAAAAAACCATAAATGGTTTTATAAAATAATGGATACCACAAACTATGGTATCATTCAAAAAAATTCACACTCACCTTGGAGAGCATCTTTCAAGAATAGTAAATTCAATAAGTTACTTCACATGGACTCAATTAATGAATCCTCAAATAGAAAATGTAACCACAAAGGAATCATTGAACAAAAACTCCTTGAAGAATCACATCCTCATGTTTAGCAGTCTATTTTGGTGTCCACTAATTCATGTGGATCTCATCCATTATGACAAGCTTTTCCACTCCCTCCTCTAGCACCTAGAATTGGGAATATATTTTAAATCAGTCCATAGGAAAATATAGTTGCCACCATAGTGCTCCACCTCCATCATGAATGCATATGACAACTAATACCAAGATCATAAGAGAATATTAATTAAAAATTATTTCTCCAAATAAACCTAAAGCATCCAATACACCTTCCAAGATTGTTGGAGACATACAATATACATAATATTTATAAAGATAATGATACCTTAATCCTAACATTCTCCCATTAAAAATTATACAATGCAGATAAATCCATATGAAATTGTAGAGGAGTGAAAAATTAACTACTTCAAAGAAAAAAATTCTTTGAAAGTCAATTTGACTATCTATAGTAGGATAAATTGATAGCTTAAGTTTCACTTAATTCTACATTGATTATCATTTTTTATATAAATTTTATACTAAATAGAAAGATACAAATTACAAGCCCAAATGCTTGCTTACAACAAACTCGTGAAAATATATTTTCACAAAGAAAGTATTACAACTTTTAATTAATAGAAATATAAAATACTAATCATTGAGAAATTGGAGTTATTTGCTTGAAGCCTCTACCTCAGAAAACAACACACTGCACTGATGTATTTGCATCACACTATCATCCAACCCAAATGCATTATAAAAATTACTATTAGGTACAAATATACTTACTATATACACAAAATATAAAAGACACAATTTTAAAGTACATAAATCCTAGATAACAAGAATAATTTAGTGAAACTAACTACTTCAACATTTAAATAAAAAAGAAAATAAAATGCAAAAGGAAAGGATGGAGAGGATATCACTAAATGAAACTTATTACCCAACAAATATCTACAAACAAGAAAGGAAAATAAAATTGTGTGATTGCTATTAAGGGACTTGCCTCATTCAAACCCCCATTTTGGTATTTCTACCTCAACAATACCCTAGAATTTTTATAATTTATTTGAAATGAAAAGTAACAATGGTTCAAATTTTAAAAAGAGAGTAAGCAAAATAAAGATAAAATCCTAAACACACTATGCTAGCACTTAGGATATGGTAAATAGAAATGATCTAAATACAAAGAAAGAGAAAGGGAACAATATTACAAGAATAAAATCATTTGGAATCCTTTGAAAACCTCCATAAAGAATATTATTTCTTTTTTTCTATTTATTTCCACAAATCCATGAAGATATCACTCAAAAATATTGAAGAAAGCTATATGTAAAGAGCTAGTATGGCTATATAGTTTGCTAGTTTTTTCTTGAGAATGAAAGAGCTTCTTGAAAGATTGAAAAATGAAAGTTAGAAATAAAAAATTCCTACTTGGAAGCCAAAATGGGAATTTTTAAGTTGGAATGCATTTCTAACTTGCATTCAAAATCATTACTTTCTTGATTATTAGCAAGACTAGGGGAAAGCGATGCTCAAATGACCATAAGAATCAATAATTTTCATGGGATGTTAGTGTGTCACATCCAATGTCCAAGCATTGCACTCCCATTCAAAAAAACAAATCTCAAAAATCCTATATCACCATAAAAATGAAAGAAATACAAAATACAAGTTCTAATAAATTGTATTTAAGATAGTATATATTAGATAGCTAAAGTGAGGACATGATGTAGTGTGAAATTGTGAGGGTGTGCAATTTTTTGCAGTATATTTTCCCCCACTTTAGTAGGCATATGATCTACACTTAATATGAATGCTATAGTAAACTCATGAAGTATAAGATTTACCCAAGGATACTTTAAGGGATGTGGAATCTTCAAATGAGGTGGATATGCCCCTAGAAATAAGACTTGAAAAAAAAAATCTTGCACAAGTCACAAATATTATGCAAAATTTTCACAAAAAAATATGTTAGCTAAAATATGAAGTAAGTAGCAAACAAACTACACACAAAAGAAAAACATAGTGTGAAAACTCATACACAAAAGACATAATGATACAAACATTCAAAAAAGAAAGTAGAAAAGGAGTTCTAAGAAGATGTGTAAAGGAGTATTTTTCCAATAATATGTTGCTAGTAAAAATACCAAGTATTGCTAGAAAGTTGTGCTATGCTAGAGCCCATATAGTGTTTTTAATCAACCATGGATACTAGGGTGTGTGCAAGAAGTTGAGTCCACTTTTTGGCCAAAAAGTGGAAGTGTTTTTCCTGATTTTCAAAATTTGATACATTTGACCTTAAAATTTGAAGCACTTAGAGATGAAATATTTAAAAAAGTCATTAATAAAAAAATGTAGTGCTTGGAGTCTAGTTTCCAAATATGTAATTTATTTCAATACCTAGATTGTACAAATTGAGTTTCAATAGGCATTTCTAAAAACCACGGTTTGAAAGTCACTTTTTTTTTACCATACCATGCACTGTACGACATCCATATTTTGACTTAAATTATCGTATTTTTCTAAATACTCTTGCAAAAATATTTGTAACTCACTAAAGCTTGGTCTTGATTTATTTTTTGTAATTTTTTATTTAATAATTTTTTTTGTTAAATTTTTATTAGGCAGATTTGTTGTTTTGATAAATCATCGTGTACGACATGCATAAGATGAACTAAACTTATCATTTTTTATTTTTTATTTTAAATTGAAAATAATTGTCTGAAGTTTGTTCTCATGCAATCCGTTTGTCAAAATTTTATGTTGATCAAAAGTTATTAAAATAGTAAAAAACCCTGATATTTAAAGTTTATGGACCAATTTTATTAGAAATTAATTGAAAAATAGAAAAAATAATCCAATTGAAAAAAAATTACATATTTAGAATCTGCATTGTCTCATCTAAAATGGGTTTTAATTTCGTCAAAAAATTCTGCAAAAAAAGTTGTCAGCCATATGTCCAAAGTCAGTATTTTTCTTTGACATTGTTAGGACCTTCAACTTACAGGTCAAACCAGGTTGAAGGTCTAGGTTTGGATTTCCAATTCTTTTCCCAAACCAAAATACTAGGAAAAAAACTAACCACAAAGCAAATAAAAATTCAAATTTAAAAAAATGGGATCCTATTTATTAATAAACGGGATCCCATTTTATAATAAGGATCTTGTTCCTTAGACTATAATATTTGAACTGTTGGGAGGGAAATTAGATCTTGTTTAAACGAGATCCCATTTTATAAACAGGATCTTGTTTCCCTTCCAATGGTCCCCACATTCAATATCGAAGAACGAGATCCCGATTATAGAACGGGATCCCAGTTTTTATAAACAGGATCCCATTTCTTTTATTTAAATATACTGCAAAAAATTACTCTGAAGTTTGCAACTTCACATGTACGACCGAGAGTAGTAAAAGTAAACTATTTTTCATGAGCTATTGTATTTACAACTAGTGAACTTGATTTTTAGTTGATTTTATCAAACGAGGCATCATCTACACCATTTTTGAATTGGAATTGTGTTATTTTTGTGCTTGTTTGGAGGAACAAAAGGTCTTCAATTTGCAATATGGATTAAATTTTTCAAAGGAGGCATGAAGAAAACAATTTTTAAAGTGGAATTGTGCTAGTTTTCTACTTGTTTTGAGGAACACTAGAGGAATAATTTTGTCCTATTAGGATTGAATATTTTGAAGTATTTCACTATTAACATTCATTTACATGCTTGAGAATTTTATAATTATGGGAGATAAAGATCGTAATAAGAGAAGGAAAACATTGACTCCTCAAGAAGTTGAAGCAAATAGAGAGAAGGAGAGACAAAGAAAAAGAGAAAGAAGAATGAGAATGAAATCAATGAATGATGGTGGAGCAACCAATTGCACAACTATTGAAGATGAAAACATTGAGGATACCTTGGTTGTAGATGAAGCTAATTTGCAAGGAGTCAATTTGGAGAAGAATATGATTATACAAACAATTCCTACTATGTCTTCAAATCCATCTTTGAATGCTATGGAGAATGTTTTAATATGCACATATCCAGGTACGTCTTCAATTCCACATGTTAGTGAAATGGTAAATTTGTATGTAGAAGTTTTACAAGATGCTGAACTTAATAATGTTGACATTGACGATACTCAAAGAGATGAAACTTTTATAGAATTTGTTGAAAACAAAAAAGAAAAATATTTTGTTCCAAATGAAAATCAAAATGCTCATTTTCCTTAAAATGAAAACAAAACATGTATTTTTGATGAAAATGAAAACCATTTTGTTGAGGAAAATGAAGATGAAAATGAAGATGAAAATCTAGAATGTGATGTTGAATTAAATGAAAATACTTTTAAAAAAAAAAATTGGAAGTGGTGTTTTCGATAATCTTCTTGGTCACATTTCTTGGAGGAAAATAAGAACACATGCGAATAGAATATACACCAAATTATTTTCTCATAAAAAATTTGCATTTCAATGTCAACTAATGATGCAATTGATGAGAATGCAAAAAACTTGGAAAGTAATGAAAAGGTTAGGCTTTTATGTTAAACCAAAAAGAAAAGATCAATCATTAAAACATGTTATGTCTATTGTTGCTAGTGCCATTCAATCTATTGGGAAAAATAGTCGATCTAAAGAAAAAAACACAACAAGAAGAGCTATAACAATTGCTATAGTTAATAAAGCAACTTTGAATAAAAGAATGGTAAGCAATATTAGTGAAGTTTTAAAAATACATCCTAAAACATTACTAAGAGCGGCAAAAAGAAGAGAAAGTATAGAAAATGATCCTATCAATCAATGTTGGAGTTTCAGTGGATGACTACCAAGGTCTGATATAAAATTGAATGTTGAAATTAAATCTTTGATCGAAAAATATTGGCATAATAATACTAGGGTTTCATCTAATACTAGAGATGTTTTAAAATTAAGGGTGGGGTCCAAAGTTCACGATCCCCACCCAAAACACCTATTAGATACAACACAAACTGAATTTTATACAAAATTTTGTAGCAATTCAGTGTTACCTAGTAATATTAAAATAAGTCAAAGGTCTTTTGAAAAATGTAAACCCTGGTATGTAAAATTTAATAAGCAACAAATATCTTTTTATTGTAAAATACATGTTCAATTTCATTATTTTTATGATGTTTTTTGATATATACATTGTACCTTGCATACTAACATGATTATATAGGATTTTGGTATTGATATGCCACCTGAAGAAATAAGAGAGTTTATTTTAGTTTGTTTTGTGAAAAATCTAATGATAAATTATTTTATTTAAGTTCTTGTATTTCTGGATAATGCATTAACTGTGGAAATCTTTCATTTTTTATAATTTTTTTGCATGAAAGTGTTGATCATGATTTTGGACAACAATTAATAGATGTCAAAAGATTTAGGAATGTTCACTATTCTCTAAAAGATGGAAAAATAGGAAAGCATTGTGATTTAGTTATAGAAAAAGTTAGTGTGCATGCATTTATGAGTGAATTTAAGAATAAAATTGTAACAAAATATGTCATGCACTCTGAACATGCTCAATGGCTTGATGGCCAATTTCGCGCATGTAGAAACACATTTCCAATTGGTACTATACTTTTAGTGGCTGATTTTGCAAAAAAATATGCTCTCGCTCTCCAAGAGGAAATTCAATCTCAATATTATAATTCAGTGCAGGTAACTATGTTTTTCCATATTGTTTATACACATGCAAATGATAGCACTAAGGATGATAGAAAAGTTTTGAGGGAGTATCATTTTAATTTGAGTGACAATCAATTACACTCATCAAAGTTTGTTCAATACTGTTTCAGTATATTCTATAGAAATTTAAGATAAAGAGGAATCCATATGAAAGAACACCTCATATGGTCAGATATGTTGGTTTCTTTTTACAATGTAACCAAGTTTGTCTTCTAATCTACCTATGGAATTTCCAATTCCAATCAAGGTCAGCTTGAATGACTTGGACCAACTAACGAGGACTGTAAGAAGCCTCCTACACTTCGGGCTCTACAAGACCTGGGAGGGTAATCCCTTAATGTGTTTACAACCTCTGAATGATTATTATAAATGACATTAACAATAGCAGATAATCTCACTTAATAGCTCAACATGATAGGATAATATCAAATAGAATTGGCTATTCATCAATAATATCAACTATCTACAGTGTGAGATAACTAGACACAATTCATAATCTAAGATAGTCATTGATTTGAAATTTGTAGTAAGCTCTAGGAAAAGAAAAACAAATACTGAACCATACGGATAATTACAACTTAGACCAGTGCCATTTATCCATTGGAGGAATCAAATTCATAAGCATCTAAGGGTATATGATAGGTTTAACACATAACATATGAAATCCTTGACGACATTGCATTGCAATCTCATCAATATGTATTCTGACTCAATACTACTTATCAAATCCTTATACAAAACATATCCGCCTATAATCCCATTTAAGCATTTTAATTAATTCCTTGAATTATAGCTAAAATAGAATCATACACAACACAACCGTGAGATGGATAAAACAACCCTTAGTTACTTTATTCACAGTTCAGATATGCATGTACAATGGAGAGACATGAGCTTGAATTTATCATTTCAACTCAAATGCTAGTACTGTTATACAACATTAAATCCCCATGAGCTCAAAACATGTTACAAAATGACTCAAAACCTAAATTGCGTTCCTCTAAAACCATCGAACTTTACAATTTTCTCTGCAACTTCACCTAGAGACTTGACAAAAATTATCTAACTTGCTAACACGTACTTCTAGCCTTGAAATCCTTCTTATAGAAAATGAAGGAGCAAACAAGCATCAGGCCAGAAAGTACACATATCACCAGCCAATTGGCACACTTGGAAAAGTTGATGCAATAATAAATGACCACAAGAAACCCGTGTCGAGATTACCATTAAAGCAAAACTAGAAACCGTTGCAACCACAACATCTAATTTATTGATTAAATCATGCCAGTAAGCATCTCATCCGCCATTAAAGCTCACCTCCGCACTGCATGAATGACTCCAACCATATTTGATGTAGACTTAAATCCTAGTTGTTGATCCTTCAATTAGATCAAATGATTGAACGACCGTCTTCAAAACAAGCTGACATAGTCGCCATTGTGGCAATAAGAGGCCCACCATACCATATGATGTGAAGGAAGTCAACGTGGCGGTCGCCCGCAACAACGCAATCAATAAAGCTCTTGCAAATTTGGATCACGTGATGGCGGGAAACTATAGATCTTAAGCATCAATGATCTTGTTCATTCAACATAGTCGCCAGCCTTATCATTATCCATCGAGCAAATTTTTCACCAAGATTATAATAGATCTGTCGATTTAAAACATGTGCACCTCACGAACACTTTAGTAACCCATATTTTAATGTATTAAGGTCGGGCAGTACTTCCTTTATTCTTCTGGATTCATCGGATGAGACACATGGCACCCACCCATGATATTTCTATCAGTAAAGATACTGTAACTTTTGATCATGCAATGGCAGGCGACCATTGATCTTGACAATACTTGATCAGTAGTCACTCAAACTTTATTCCCTTTAGCCTCTCTGGATAGGACACGTGGTGCCCGCTTGTGATATCACGATCAACCAAAGCATTGTAGTGGGGCCATCACAGGATGGCGGGGAACCGTTGATATCTGATGATAATTGATTGATGGTAGCGTGAACTTCATCCTTTTGCAAAATAAAACATTTATTAAAAGGACAAGGGGCCATCACTAGGTGGATGGTAAACAATGCCATAAGTTTTTTTTAAACGATGAAACCTAGGGCCAACCAAGACTTAGGAAAAATAAAAAATCTCGTAGAGGAAATAAAATTAAAACTAAAGGGACCAAAGCCTAGACGAACCAATATGACATAAGTCATTTTAAAACACCTCAAAAAATAACATCAAAATAGATCCCAAACAAGGCATAAGATAAACACAAGGGTTTTACATGCAAACAAAGCTAAAACCCCAAGCCTAAGAAATTTCCAACACCATGAAAGACCACTGACAGAGGATAGGGCATGAGTGAAACATAAGGAGAATTTTTTTTGAAGTTCCATCAGTGGCTCCAGTTGGGGATGTTCATTCCACTGGAATGAAGTGAGAATTCAGAATCTCAAGAAGAGCATACCAAGATGTAGAGACGACCAAAAAGGGATTGTTCAGGAAAAACAACCCAAACTATGTACAAAATATAGACAAAATATACAAACCTAAACTATTGTTCATGGAAAGAATACTTCAAGTGAAGTATAACTTAAAGAACTATCCTTGAACTGGAAGTTCAATAATATCCCCCATCATATCTTGTTTTTCAAACTCCATTTGGTGACCCCAGGCCACCAAATGAAAAAGGGGAGTCAACATTTACCTCTGTCAAACACAATTCTGCAAAAGGAACTAATCTCCCTCAACTCATGCTTGCCAAGTTGTCAAACCACAGGAACATAAGTGACTGCATCCCTGCAAAGATAAGTATCAGGTTGCCTTCATGCAAGTGAAAACTTGCTCTCTGTTCAGCTTTGTCATCATATGGCAGCCAAGTCAAATAGGCCACCTCACTGCCATTCTCTTCATTTATGATCCTACATCAAGTGGTAATATGAGAGGATAGTAATCAAGACCACATTCACTAACCCCCTCAAAATGATCATGTGCTTAGAGGAGATATCATAGTTGAAAAACAACATGCAATCCTCTTGTGCGTTGAGCAAATATTGCTCATACATTTGTATCTCCTCCAACTGAAATACATCACCAGTCAACTTGTCCTCATCCCAACAACACAACCCTAACACATTTCCATGTGTTTCAAGATTCTAAAAATCAGGCTTATCAACATCCACAATACCTTCATTTCCATTCAAATCATGGCATTCAAAAGAAATTTCAGCACCCCACACAATGTTATCTACCTCAAGTTCAAAGACAAGATCATCAACATTCAATATGTTACCACAAAGGGAAACTTCAAGTATAGGTTCATGTGAATTAGAACTTTCATTTGCAACAAATTCATCATAATGAGTGTCAAAGACACATTCACCAGTGCAAGGTCTATCAAAATCAACATCAAAATCTGAAACATACTGCTCATGAGAGGAAATATGAATTGCAGATCCAGAAAAAAGTTCCTCATATGCATCAGTATGATAGACACAATCACATTCCTCATGTGCAAACTCATCATGAAAGTTATAACTAATTACATACCAATGTTTATCTCTACATTTTCATTCTCATGTACATCTACATAAATGGTATCCTCATGCAAACATTCAATTATGGCTTCAAAGGCAGCAAAAGAAGGAAAAACATCAAGTAAAATAGGGGTTCCCTGTTCATCATTATCAACTACTTGTACTGATTCATTCAATACATCTCCTACATGCATATCCTTCTCTTTGTTCATACTGCTACAACAATCAGCAACGTTGCATTCCTCACTATCAAAGTGAAAATCATCATTTGTTTCTTCATGGCAACCTCTCACACATGACTGCTCTAACTGACAATCCATGCATACTCTGTCATTTGTAACTGATACATTGATTCTCTCAAAAGCATTCCTCAAATCTGTAGGCACCCTTATCTCATCATGAAAGCTCTCATCAATGCTACATACACTCAAAAGATTGGTATAACCAAGTGTACTGCATCACTACTGATTACACAGGTCTTCTTCAAACAAGATGTTCAATTCATATCCATCATCTTCTCATTCTTGTGAGTCTCCAGGAACATTGTCATCATCTTCATTAGAATACTTTTCATTCAAGGAGATTAATTCCACCTCCTGCTTTTGAAATGAATCAAAATTTCTAGGGGTGCAAATAGATTTGTAATCCTCTTGATCACCTATACAAGGATGCTTTTCAGCTAATTGCAAACTTCTATCTATAACACCACTGTTCTCATTGGGAAAACTTAAAACATTAGAATCATCATAATCTTCAATTGTGTATTTAGAGTCCATAGAGGAGAAAACACTCTCAGTATCATTTGCATCATTGCAGCCTTCATTTTCTATAGAAAATCTGCTTTCTATTTATGTATTTTCAGAGCAAATGGAAGACACTTCACATGTTTCATTTATATCTTCAAGACCATAATGGCTGCAATATTCTTCTGGACATATTTCTTCTGTAGGTTGTTCAAAAAAAACATCATTATCACTACATGATGCACTATCATTCTTGTCTTCTACTATACCATTTGCATCCATTGGACTAAATCTTGAAAAGGTACCATCACATAATTGAGTTAAGAGATTACTTCCACATTTATCTATCATTTCTTCAATTATTGAAAGCCATTGATATAAGCATTTAAGGCTAGGGGGCCTCAAGTGAACTGGCATCGTACTCAGACCTGGCTTATACTTTTCACAGAACAAATCAATGCAAAATGATTCATCAGGTCTTTCTAAGTCTGGTATAGCAAGCTGAAATTTCATAAATCTATCATGAAAATCATAGATAGATTCATCCTCCAATCTTTCTATATCACACAGTGCATCAATATATGATTTAGACTCAATATTTTTTGCAATATCCTCTTCAAATTCTTCTTGAGCATGCAGATTTCTATCTTCAGACAAGCATTCATCATTCACTACTAACTCATCTTTAAAAGTATCAAGGAAACATGTTCTGAGTCTATGCCATGAATCTATGGAATGAATTGGTAATCAAGTAAACCAACCTTTAGCCATACCTTCTAAAGTTCTTACAAAAAAATTCATGATAACATCTTCCTCTTCAATCTGACATGCTTCCATCAAATCAATAAAACACTATACATGTCTTGATGTTGATTCTTCAAAATCATCTCTAAACTTAGGCAAAAGTTCATTAATTCTTCTTGGGATAGAATGTGGGTAACCCTGGATTTTACTAAAATCTAAAGGGTTGTATCTTTCATTATCAAACACCTTCCTTTGAGGACAAGGCTATGTTCTAGGAATGATACTATAGCTTGTAGAGGGAGAACTAAAACAACCATACATTAAATGCAAATGAAAATTATTCCTTCTACAACTACTCAATTGCAATATTCAACCTCCATTGATTGTAGTGCTTGATTTCACTAAATAATGGAACCAAAGTTCTTTCCTAAGATGTTCAAATATGTGAGGAATACCTAGAAACATTGCCATTGCTGCAAATTGTTCTATAAATTTGTAGATCTGGAAATTTTCTTTAAATCTTCAATAGGTTCTTCTAACAGAGTCACCACCTCTTCTTCTAGAGGACTGAACTTCAAGTATTATGAAGTTCTTTCACAAATAAGTCTATCTTTGAGTTCCTTCCACTAGCAGAGCACCAGAAATCATAAAATAATCAGGTTCACTGCAACAAATCTTTCTCTAGGATTCAAATTCTTCAATATTTGAACTAGATTCAAAATGGCAAACAATAATATGACTTTGTAACTAAGCAGTCTGCACTTGGAAATTCAAAGTTATCCCTAGAAAACTCGCCATTTTGTTGGTTTCTTTTTACAATGTAACCAGGTTTGTCTTCTAATCTACCTATGGAATTGCGAATTCCAATCAAGGGCAGCTCGAAGAACCTGGACCAACTGACAAAGACTTTAAGAAGCTTCCTACACTTCGGGCTCTACAACACCCGGGAGGGTAATCCCTTAATGTCTTTACAACCTCTAGACGATTATTATAAATGACATTAACAATAGCAGATAATCTCACTTAATAGCTCAACACGATAGGATAATATCAAATAGAATTGGCTATTCATCAATAATATCAACTATCTAGAGCATGAGATAACTAGACACAATCCATAATATAATATATTCATTGATTTGAAATTTGTAGCAAGGTCTAAGAAAAGAAAAACAAATACTGAACCATACAGATAATTACAACTTACACCAGTGCCATTTATCCATTGGAGGAATCAAATTCATAAGCATCTAAGGGTATATGATAGGTTTAACACATAACATATGAAACCCTTGACGACATTGCATTGCAATCTCATCAATATGTATTCTGACTCAATACTACTTATCAAATCCTTATACAAAACATATCCGCCTATAATCCCATTTAAGCATTTTAATTAATTCCTTGAATTAAAGCTAAAATAGAATCATACACACCACAACAGTGAGATGGATAAAACAACCCTTAGTTACTTTATTCAAAGTTCAAATATGCATGTACAATGGAGAGACATGAGCTTGAATTTATCATTTCAACTCAAATGCTAGTATTGTTATACAACATTAAATCCGCATGAGCTCAAAACATGTTATAGAATGACTCTAAACCTAAATTGCATTCCTTTCTAAAACCATCGAACTTTACAATTTGCTCTACAACTTCACCTAGACTTGACAAAAATTATCTAGCTTGCTCACACATACTTCTGGCCTTGAAATCCTTCTTATAGAAAATGAAGGAGCAAACAAGCATCGGGCCAGAAATTACACATGTCACTAGCCAATTGGCACACCTGGAAAAATTGATGCAACAATAAATGACCACAAGAAACCCATGCCGAGACTGCCATTAAAGCAAAACTGGAAACCGTTGTAGCCGCAACATCTGATTTATTGATAAAATCATTCTAGTAAGCATCTCATTCGACATTAAAGCTCACCTGCGCACTGCATGAATGACTCCAACCATATTTGATGTAGACTTAAATTCTAGTCATTGATCCTTTAATTAGATCAAATGATCAAACGACCATCTTCAAAACAAGCTAACATAGTCGCCATTGTGGCAATAAGAGGCCCACCATACCATATGATGTGAAGGAAGTCAACATGGCGGTTGTCCACATCAACGCAATCAGTAAAGCTCTTGCAAATTTGGATCACGTGATGGCGGGAAACTATAGATCTTAAGCATCAGTGATCTTGTTCATTCAACATAGTCGCCAACCTTATCATTATCCATCGAGTAGCTTTTTCACCAAGATTATAATAGATCTATTGATTTAAAACACGTGCACCTCACGAACACTTTAGTAGCCCATCTTTTAATGTATTAAGGTCGGGCAGTACTTCCTTTATTTTTTTGGCTTCATCGGATGAGACACATGGCACCCACCCGTGATATCGTGATCGGTACAGATTGTGTAACTTTTGATCACGCGATGGCGGATGACCATTGATCTTGACAATACTTGATTAGTGGTCACTCAAACTTTATCCCCTTCGGCCTCTCCAGATAGGACATGTGGCACCTACCCGTGATATCACGATCAACCAAAGCATTGTGTTGGGGCCATCGCGGGATGGTGGGGAATTGTTGATATCTGATGATAATTGATTGATGGTAGCGTGAACTTCGTCCTTCTACAAAATAAAAAATTTATTAGAAGGAAAAGGGGACATCACTAGGCGGATGGTAAACAATGCCATAAGTTGTATTTAAATGATGAAACCTGGGGCCAACCAAGACTTAGGAAAAATGAAAAATCCCGCAAAGCAAATAAAATTAAAACCAAAGGGACCAAAGCCTAGATGAACCGATAGGACATAAGTCATTTTAAAATCCCTGAAAAAGTAACATCGAAATAGATCCCAACCAAGGTGTAAGATAAACATAAGGGTTTTAAATGCAAGCAAAGCTAAAACCCCAACCCTAAGAAATTTCCAACACCAAGAAAGACCAGTGACAGAAGATAGGGCATGAGTGAAACATAAGGAGGAAATTTTTTGAAGTTCCATCAAGATAATTGTATGGGGCAGTTCAAGAATGCTCAAATGTTCTATTGGTTAAGTAGGGTTCACAAGGAACTTAATGTGCAACATATATGGAGTTTTTTGAAGCTGGGCATGGTAAAGGAGAACATGATGGAGCTGGTGCGTGTGTCAAAATAATTCTTGCCAGAGAACAATTAAAATTTGAGGATTGAATAAAATTTAAAGATGCACGTGAGATTGTGGATTGGTGTAATAGAAGATTATATGCACCTGGTTTGAGTGATTACTCTATAGTTCATCAATTCTTTTGGTTGGTGGAAGAAGAGAACATTGTACCTAGAGTTGATTGTGAGACAATCAATGGATCTACTAAATGACATTCATTTAGGAGTGCGAAAACAAGCACATGGACTATTTGGACAAGGGAGCTTGCATGTTTTTGCCAGTTTTGTATCTCAAGAGATTTGCAAGCATGTGAAAATATAGAATGGGTTGAATAGTGGGAGAAAAGATCGTTGACACCTACAGAAGCCCATAATCAATATGAAATAACTATTGAAGAAAATGATCAATTGTTTGCATTTGAAGATTATGACCGTGTTTCAAGCCTTGTACAAGACGGTAATTTTAATTCTATTTATTTCTATTTATTTCACTTTATTAAGTTATTTTGTAATACTAAATTATTTATATGGATATGCACAATTTATTAAATCAAATTTTGTTGGTAGGACATGTGTATGTTGTTATTGCACTTGAGGGGAATGGAGAGTAAACAAAATATTGGTTGGCTCATTTTGTGGAAACTAAACATAATTTAATAACACTTCAAGAAGATGATGATGGATTTCATTATCAAACAGGTATGGTGATCCCCTTAAGACACCCCCTTAAGAAAATTTTGATAACAAGTTTTAGATCCCTTTAAGCAATTTTTTAGAACAAGTCTTTGATCCCCTTAAGAAAATTTTGAGAACTTATTTGATGATGGTTTTTGAACATGTTTTCCAATAGGATAGGTGGTGGTTGTTGGCACTTGGCTACAAAAATACTTGAAAAGAAAGAATGGTCTACCTGCATTCGAATACTATGAAACACATAAAAAGATTATACATTATTCACATTTGGTGGTGGCAACAAATATAAAACTAGAGTGGTATCGTGGAAGACCTTCAAAAAAAGTGCTATGGTCAATTTCTATGGAAGAGCATGAGGCAATCATAGATGCATTGCAAAAAAGAGAGGATGCAGATGGTACAATGGAATAAGTAAATATAGGTAAATATAGTTTTAGTTTTATTTTGTCATTTTAAATACATTAAATACATGTTTCGACATTGGTCAAGTGTGTTATTAGTTGAAATTGATTTAAATTTTCCTTTTATACATCCTTAAGGCATAATCACAAAAGGATCTAGTCCATGCAAATTCAACCTAGACAACATGGAATACTTGGTAAAAATAGGTAATTATTAGTTAAATTATATTTAAATACATGTTTTGATTACATATTGATATTGCTTGGACATTAATAGTTAAAATTGATTTATTGTCATTTTTTGTATCCTTAAGCCATCATTACATTGATCTCATACTTTGAAACAAAAAGAAGAGGTGTCTGGATTCAACCTACAAACATGTGTGGAATAATTTTAAATACATGTTTTGATTACATATTGATATTGCTTGGACATTAATAGTTAAAATTGATTTATTTTCATTTTTTGTATCCTTAAGCCATCATTGCATTGATCTCATACTTTGAAACAAAAAGGAGAGGATGCCTGGATTCAACCTACAAACATGTGCGGAATACTTTTAAATGCAGGTACTTGATTTTTGTACATATAGATAGTTTTATATAAATTAAAATATGTATGTTCTGATGATTTCATTGATATTGCTTGTACCTTTTTGATATCAGGTGGTGTGATGACCTACTACATTCTAGCCATGAGTTTGAGATGTTCGTGAGATGACATATCCAAATTTTGTAAACATTGTTTTGAGATGACATATATGTACATACATACATAATTAAACATACTCTATGTACTTCTATGTATCAAATCAATATTCTATATATTTTGTTTGTTAAATGTGCATGTTTTCCTACTTTGAAACTTTATGTCTAATTGTATAATCACTAAATATCATGCATAAATTATTGTTAAATCAATTATATCCTTAAGACATTGTATTATGACCCCTTAATACTTCCCCTTAATAAATTCTATTATGACCCCTTAAGACATCCCCTTTAGATGTATTATAACCCCTTAAGACATCCCCTTAAGACGTTCTATTATGACTCTTCTAGACATCCCCTTAAGACCCCTTAAGACATCCCCTTAAGACGTTCTATTATGACCCCTTTAGACATCCCCTTAAGACCCCTTAAAACATCCCCTTAAGATGTTCTATTATGACCCCTTTAGACATCCCCTTAAAACCCCTTAAGACATCCCATTAATTAAGATGTTCTATTATGACCCCTTTAGACATCCCATTAAGACCCCTTAAAACATCCCCTTAAGACGTTCTACTATGACCCCTTTAGACATCCCCTTAAGACCCCTTAAGTCATCCCCTTAAGACATCCCCTTAAGATGTTCTATTATGACCCCTTTAGACATCCCCTTAAGACGTCATTATTTTTTTTGACAACTTATAAATTAGTGTTAGATGTTATTATTTATAGAATTTATTAATGCTTTTATTCTCTAATCTTCTATGGTATTGTTTATTTCTTACAATTTTATCCTTTCAGGTATATAAATAGATTGCTTTTATTTGTAAATTATGATTTATTGACTAATTATTGATTGACATGAATTGAATAAGTTCATTAAGTAATTATCGCTATTTATTGAATGTACATATCATGTATATCATGTATGAAATCACTAAATTTGCAAAGTATAAATATTAAAATGTCCTAGATATTAATATCATGTATGAGATCACTAAATTTCACATTAATGTTCTATATTAATGTCTTGAATATGAACATAAAATGCATAAATGTACATGTGTAAATTAAAATTTCAAACAATAATAAAGTCCATAATTTATGTAACATACTAGGTGCATGAAACCAATATATTAAGCGCATGAAATAAAGTCCAACTGAGTACATGAGAAACAAGAAATATAGTCCATGAAATAAAAAAATATAACACATAAAATCACATGTTTCTAGGTCATGTATTGTCTCTATAATCAAGAGACCTCTTCACACCATGCAAACTATGTGGATGACATGAAACACTCTGTACAAGAGAAAGATGAAATCATATGTAAGAGAATGAAAAATGATTTAATGACAATTTAATTTATAATCCATCATAAAATTAAATTATTGTCATATCTACATCTGGATGCTCTAGTGCACTTGAAGCAACCTCTAAATTCTCTAAATCAATCTACATAAAAAAGACAAAGAAATTCAAATTTAGATGTACAAATCTACAATTTTTTTTTTTTTAATTCAATTTAATTTATAATATAACATATTTTAATTGTATCGTATTCTAAGGTTGTGCACCAGGCTCTTCTCTAGGACCTGTCTATACATGCTCAACTAAAAGATTTGTCTCATGCTATAAAAGAAAAAGAATATGTAAAAATCTCATATTATGTATATATTCAATTTAAATTTATAATTGACTTTAAATATAATAAAAAAATGAAATTACCATTTGATCTGAAGCCTACTCTACATGTCCTCATGGTGGTTTAACTATGTTTGGGTTAAGGCTGAAAGTTGCACTAACAAATTCCTACAAGATAAAAATTAAAGCATGTACAATTGAATTAGGTTAATATATATATATATATATATATTCAAGTTTGCACATTTTGTGTAGAGAGTTTTGTAAACAACCTAGAAATCAATGGCCTCACGAGTAGCTGCAACATCAAATGTTTGCTCGATGCCCATTCTTATTGTGGTATCAACCTAGACATACATGTACATAGACATTTAGCACTTATAATATTTACAAGTGTACATGCATGGGTTTCATATATCTAGTGAATTCAAAACTCATAAAATTGTAACTATATTAATGTAAACTTAAAAAAAAAACTACAATATGAATGTGCTTTCCCCTAATCTATGACGACCGATAGTGGAGGAGTGCTTGAAAATCCCTCAGGATGAATCAACATGGATGCCGATTGACTCACCTAAACCAACATAAATATTTCAAACATATATGTGATTCAATTATAAATTTAAAACTCAAGTTAAATTTATGATTTCATATATAATTTTAAAAATTGAAATCAAAATACCCCATAAGGGTTGCCAAGTATGACTGGTGTCGATGTGTGTACTTGTGGAACAGATGATTGCCCCATCATTACTATCATCTGTACACCAAACAATTTGATTGTTAAAATGTATTGTAAAATTTTGTTTGATATATGCATCCATCAAAATTCTTATAAAATGAGCATACATCTAGATGCATATTTATACTTGTGTCGTAGTGTCGTCAGGGTGATGGTCTATTGTAAGAAACTCTACAAATGAACTGATGCAACTAGATGAACCACCATAATCTCCCCATCCACCTGAATTAGGTATGGCCTAATCAAGTCCATAGCATACTTGATGACAACTATTACATATATGGGGGATAGGCCTTGACACTCCTGGAGCGGTACTCAGACCAGCTCCATAAAAAACTCCTTCATCATAATCGGCTCTATGCTCCCCACCCACTATCACAGAAGCATGTTGATCAAGGTGTCCTGCGAGTGTATTAAGGGAACCTAATGTTGAGACCAGAGCTTGATGATGTACAGGTGCAGGAATGGGAGGACCAGGAGCAACAACAAGGGGTTGTGCATGCATGGGGAGTTAGGGATCAACCCTTGCCCCTAATCTCTATTGTGGCATGCCACCACCAACACCCTCAAATGATCTAAAATCAAAATAATTGGGATTTTTCCCCAAAACAAACTCTACATACAGTTTTCTCAAAAAATACAATGGGCACTCTCAATTAGCATATGGGGGACAATCAAAAACCATATACCATCGATCCCAAAAATGTGCACTCATCTGCAGATGTATGCACCGCCTCATGGATATTCTAGATTTGTTGGGTGGAATGGATTGTCAAGTAACGGGGTCAAGAAAGTAGGGGGCTAGATGGGATTTCATTATTTTAAGGTCTAATATTTATTTGTAAGAGTGACCATCAGAATAAAATTGTCTCATTTGTTATCTCTCTCGTTGATGCTTATCAAGATCAAAATCAATCATCCTGATGGCATCAACAATATTTTACATCGCAGATGAAAAATATTAGGTGGAGGGGGAGGGGGAGGTGGATGTGGCTATGGTTGAGGTGGTGGATTGATGATATCATCAATGTTAAAATCATCCATGATATGCTCGATATAAATGTGCACCGACATTCAATCATACAAAATAGGATGTGCATACATATATTAAGATCATATATTTAATTGAAATAGGATGAGCAACATATATATTAATATCATATATTTAATTGAAATGCACATATATATACATTGATTGTTCAAGTCAAGAGAATGTCCATACTGTAGACACCTAAAAATGACCTAGGCCTGCGAGCACTATTTTACCACTTTTCGTCCTAGCATAATTATGACACGTTAATTATGTTCCTAACCCATCTTCAACTATTAATTAAATAATTCACAATTATTTAATTAATTCAGGGTCTTCTATTCTTCCTGATTATTAAATAAATAAATCATATTTATTTAATGTGTCACTAATTATCTAAAGTCAACTCATAATTAAATAAAGTTCTCATTTTATTTAATCAATCTTTGTCATTAATGTCCTCCTAATTATCAAATAAATATATTTTAATATATTTATTCAATATGTCACTAATTCCTAAATCCTCTCTTTTAATCAAATAGATTTGCTAATTTATTTAATTAATTAACCACTTCTTCTAAATTAAATAATTATTTTTAATTATTTAATTGTTGTATGACACTTCTTTATTTTTTAAATAAAACAATTTATTTAAAAATGTCTCACATAGTTAACTGATTCTTCTTTTAGTTATTAATTTCAAAAATCAATTAATCATTATCTCACAAAATCCATATTTTGAATTAATTTAATTCAAAATGGAAATATTCGTCTACAAATCAAGTAATTTCTAAAATTATTGATTTTCTAAAATCCCATCTTCTTATCTTCTTATTTTTGCTAGTTTCATCTCAACTGTCACATTTATTCTTGATTTAATTTATTTAATTAAATCTTATTCACACATTTGGGCATTTTGCCCTAACCCTAATTGAGAGTTGCCATTTTGAATCTTAACCATTAATTCTAGGGCATTTTTTCAATCTCTCATCTCATCCGTTCATGCAAAATTGCATTTTCTATAGAATGGCAATTTTGCTCTCATTTCAAGGATTTTTTATCTTGATCTTGAATTTCTTAAAAATCATTTTAGATTCCTTGTTTATTGTCATTTCTTGCATTCTTGCCATTAGTATTTGAATATTTTGCACTTAGATTTCATTTTCTATTTGCATAAATCTTTTAAAATAAATCCTTCAAAGTCTTGTTTAGGTTTAGGCATATAGAGTTTGCTCCTCAAAATCTGAGGGCATCCATTTTTACAGCAAACTAGGAGGTATAATAGAAGTTAGTCATGGAGGAGAGAAATGGGTGAGATTGTTCTAATTTCATTCCCTTTCTTTCACATTTCTCCTTTGCATTCTATTGTATTGTTTGGTTAATATTGCATGCACGTGATACTAACTTATTTTGTTTTGTAGAAATCCTTAGTTACATTGGTGAACCCGACATTCTGTAGAAAAAGTTGTGTTTTTCTTGTTTGTTTTCACTGTTTTGTAGGTTACAGCCAAGAAGTCATACAAAATTTTGTCACCTTTTTTTGAGCACAGAAAAATGGGCGAATATATAAAAAAAAAAGGGTTTTGTAGATCTCATTCTCAGCTTTCCAGAACTTTAAATGATTTCAAATTTCGTTAAGATTTGATAAAGTTATGGCCATTTTAGTGATCGCAGTTTTTTAAGCTTTAGTGGTTAAAACCCGAATTGTCTTTTATTTATAACACTTTTCTCTTGCAGGATTTTGCCAAACATTTTCTGGGTTTTTAAGGTCTGTGTTTTGTCTTTCCATAGATATCTATGCTTTAAAATTTTGTTAAATTTTGAGAAAGTTATCGCTGTTTTAATTTGCTGCTATCATTAAATTTTTATTTATTTTTGGTTACTAACCTTTGTTGGCAGCATTTGGCGGTTACTTTTCGTGGGTCAAAGGCAAAAATTTAAACTTCTAACTCGTGGTCTTGCAAGTTCGAATGTCAAAGAATAAACACTAAAACATTGTGTCTGTATTTTTCTTAGATTAGTATACACTTACTTTTAGTGCAATTAAAAAGAACAATGTCTTCTAATTTGCATGACTGTGTTTGCAAAATGGTACGCGAGTATGCTCTCACCTTGTGAAAACTCGGTGATCAGAAAACCAGACCCATTCTTTTGTTTTCTTATTACCCTTACGACTTAGTAATCGAAGTATCCTCTCCCCTTGTGCTTTCGAGCAATCCTGGGTGTAAGAGAAACAGTTACTAACTCTAGAACTTGGGCCTGTTCTGGTGGAAAAAGTACTCACCCTAGGACGACTCAGACCGGTAGCACCCTAATACCGAGGGACTTCCAGCTAGTATATAAAAGTGGATTCTTGGGGAAAACCCAAGAATCACAAGTGTGGTTCTGATGAGATGGATCCGAAAGGGGACTCTCGCCGCATGGATCATGCCCCACGAATGGAATGCCCGTATTAAACACCTCTTGTCTTAGTATCCAACCGTTCTATTGGTCGTTGCTTGATATAGTGCAGGGTACAATATCATGCCCGAAGACACTCACTACTGATCCCCTTGAGTAGAGATAGCAATTCTTGGGAAGTCATTACCCAAAGAATCTAAATTTAGTGTGCTCAAAAGACGTTAATGAGCCATGGAGGGGAGTCAATGCCACCAAAATTCTAAGCTATCCTCTCTCGAGAAGGAAAGGTGTTTATCACCAATCTGGGGTATATCGGTGGGCTATATCAAGTATACAAACCCTTGGCCTATTGGCCTTTTAGGATTGTACTTGTCTTATGTGTGTTTGCTTACACCCAAAACATTTTGATTGTCAAATGCTTGCTGGATTACTCAAACATTATACACAATAGTCACAAATCTGGACACAAACAATCGACCTTAGACAACTTAGAGAATCTTCAACAAACTGAACATCAAGAATCTAAATCCAAACATTTTTGTCAAATATCTTTTTCAAACATCTTTGTCAGAAACCAGAACTGAAATATTGTCCATCATAGTCCTCATTTGGCATCTAGACTTGGCATTGGTAATTTCCCTTGGTCAACAATCACTTTTGCATTTAAATGACATCATGACATCGACCACCTTGTCTTCCCTTCAACAAAATGTTGATAGGCTTGCTAGTAAAGTTGAATATGAATTACTCTGTAGAGGTCGATACTAAGAAGCCTCAGACTTTAGGAGATAATTTATCCAAGCCGAAAGACAATGTCCTTCGTACCAACAACCCATCAGTCCTAGTCCTCCGTCCGTCTACCCCCACTACCAAAATTCACTTAATACCATTCCTGACATTAGTCTACAAAAAACATCCATTACTCACCCTTATCCTAACTTTGACAAGGGAAGTCAACTATTTGCTAGTCCATTCCATGTCTCCACACCATATGCTAGTCCTTCACCTATTAATCCCGTCCAAGTCTGCATCCCTTATCAACCATCTGCCAACTCATGTCGAGTCCCCACATCATACCACACCAATCCAGTTGAGGTCTCCATGTCATATCCTTGTCCTTCAATAATTAATCCATTCCAAGACTCCATGACACATCCAGTCCAAGACTCCATGTCCTATCCTAGTCCTTCATATACTAGTCCAGTCCAAGTTCCCACGTCCTATCCTAGTCATTTTTTCATTAATCCTTTTCAAGTCACCCCCTCACAAGCGACATCTAGTCATGAAAATTCTATCATAGTCTAAAGCCAAATCCCATTTAATAAACTTGAGGATACATGTCAAAATGAAAGCCCAAAGCATGACCTTATAATGTCACCCTCATGTTAAGAACAAGGTAGCCCATCCCATGACCCTATCTTAAAGTCCATTCAAGAAGTCCTTCAAGACAATCATGACATCCAAAACACACCTATCCATGACAACCCCATATTTGACCAAGACCTTGCCATTGACCAAGAAGTCCAAATCCATGACAACCCCATCTTTGACCAAGACCCTACCATTGACCAAGAAATCCAAAACAATCCACTCCTTGACCTTTATGCCATTTATGACCAAATACTTGACGACTCTATTCAGGCCCCAACTATTGACACTTTCCAAAAAGAGACACTTGCCACCATGACACACATAGACGATCTTCCTCCAGAAAAAGAGTCTTCCACTATGGACATATTTGCAAATGACCACGTTATAGCTGAATTTACTAGAATCTATGACACTGACCATCAAGATGGTTTTGACATTGACTTGGAAGCACCAATAGAATCATCTAAATCTGACATGTCACAAGATCAGACCAAAGATATCAGTCAGAAATATGTCCAACATGGCACATTTGAAGCTAAGACACTTTATCAACTAGGGTCATGTATCTTTGTCAGAGCAAGTTTTCTCACAGATGAGAACATTACAAGTAGCAGTGCCCACATATACCATGATGGGTTAGCATCTTACTTTCAAAACAATAAATACCCCATCACCAACAAAATTTGTCAAAGCATGCAATATCAAGGCAAAGGACTAGGCATACATGAACAAGGCATTCGAGAACCAATACAACTTTAGGAAAATTGCAAATATCAAGGTCTTGGGTATTCTTCAGTTAGCAAATCAAATGATGTTAGTGGTACTTCCTCGATATTGGGGGAAACCTTGTTAGATACAAACATCAAAATGGAGTCCATGAGAAACCCTTGTCATAAGATTTCCACCAACACCCCCTCCACCCACACCATGAACCGTCATTCCATCGTAAATAAACCTTCCCTTTGGAACCAACAAAAACAAAAATCTTACAAGTCAAAATATCAAAATCAAATGTCAAAGGCCATTGAACTAGACAAAAAGAAAAGTGGACAAATGAAATTAAAATGGATCCCAAAGAAAAGTGGATCAAGCAAAGAAGATATGTCAAAAGAAAAAGTCAATCACAATGTGGAGCCACAAGGCAAGAGGAATCCCACATATAACACATGTCCACCTCCTTCAAAATGGTCATCAAGCAAGGCATCTAAGTGTGTTGGTTCCAAACACCATCCCTCCAAAATCCGTCACCCACCATCCCAAGTTTCAAAAATAAAAAGTGATTCATCCAAACGTCCAAACAATCTTTCCACGTCTACCATCATTCATCATAACCGTACATCTCGTCTAAAGTCCAATGATCCCACATTACAAATCCATCACATCTTGGTAGCAACTCTTTACCGCAAGGACTCTCATGGCACTCTATCGCGATGTGTGTATTATGATAAGGCCAACTCTAGTATCAGAAAGGACCATAATGACATTGATCAGTTGTATACAAGTGCTACAATCTTGACAAGACAACTACTTCAGACAAGACATTATTGGCATATCATGGCACCAGTCTCTACATCAGCATCGTTAGTGAATTCATAATAGGCAGTGGTCATCTAAAGCATCCAGGCTATCCACAAAATACCAAAAAAAATAAAAAAAATTTGAAAAATGTAAAACATCGTCAGCCTGATGAAAACCTGGCAAACAGGTGTTTTGGTGACACCAAAAAAAATCAAAAAGTCAAGAAAATAGTAAAGAGAAAAATTTCATCCAATGGTGAAAACTTGGCAAACAGGCGCCCTCGATAAGTACCATGATGAAAACCTAGTAAACATGCATCATGTGTAAAATAAATCATCTATGTGGAATTTTATACTTGGGGGCAAGTCATCTCATTTTCCCAGGCCTTCCTCATGACATTGACATTCATCTAAGCCCTATCATTTCCACGTATTTTTCCCACTTACCTCAGTCTTGACATAAAACTGGCACACATAAATCATGCTTTGGGAAAACTCTGGACATTTCTATCCTTCGATCATACACGATTCACGAAACATCATGTCATTGACCATCATAGTCTTATTGTCCTTATACGACATAGTCCTTGAAAATCATATGACAATTCCCTTAGTCTCATGTCTCTCGTCCTTTACCAAGGCCACCTCTTATCCTTTCATGTATGTCACCTATCTTGGCTTTCCCTTGTCAAATGGTCTAAGGATAATTATTATCCCATCTAGTCCTAACCAAGTCATTCCAAATGCAACGAGTCTAATCCATACAAGCACATTATCCAAAATTTTACTTGACTTTGTTCATGGCCCGGCTGCAAACCTCGATACTTTTGTCACATTATTGTCATCGTCCTCATGTTGTTTCGGGATGCATCCTTCCCACGTCAAACAACGTTGTCATCACCTATCAATTGGTATTCAGCTTGACTAGGGGCACAATCATGTTTGTCCTTGGATTCTCATGTGTAGGCATCAGTCATATGCATTTGTCACGATCCTCTTAAACATTAAAATACAAAAAAATCATAAAACGACAAAAAGGAAAAAGCATCATAAAATGTCCTGAAGAAAGACCTAAAAATCATAAAACGTCCTTAAAAAAAACATAAAAAAAAATCCAAATCAATGTCAAAATCCTAAAAAATGGAGTCAAAGTCAGTCATGTCAATCAGTCCATGTCATTATCGAACTACGTTGTCTCTATGCATTTGCTACGTAGGCAAGGCCATCAGTCGATGTGTCCCCGAGACATTAGGTCATTCCTTTTAGGTTGGTCCAAATAAGATCATGGCATTTGTCACAATCGTCACATCGGTCAAATAAGTCAGACGTAGTCAAACTCAGACACAAGGCAGTCATTTGAAATGTCAATGTCAAAATTGGTCAAAATCAGATAACACAGTCCACTCAATCATACAGTCACCATCAGTCAACTTGCCAAAACATATTAATCAAAACAATGTCAATCTCGTCACTCTTTGGTCCTCTTCAAGATGTGTCCTTCTTGGAGTTAGACCTCATCAAAATGTCCTTTTCCTTTTCAAGATGTGTCCTTCCTAACAATAGGCCCCGTCAAACCATCAACACCGTCAAATTGGAAAAACTCTTAAACTGTCAAAACTGTCAAACCGACAAGAAATCAATCTTTGGAAAACAAAATAAAATGGTTGTTAATCTTTCTGGTCTATCTTGACTTATCTTTTGACTATCTTGGCTATTTTGTCTTATCTTTTTACTGTCTTTTCTTTGTGGTCATGTTACTAGCTACCTCGAGGATGTCCCATGAAGGATTTAGAGGTGCGATGACGTCTCCTAGCCTATTTTATTTTCTTTGACTACTGTCTGTGGATTGTCTTGACAAAAAGACTGGGGAAACTTCGCCCTTAGTATGAGTTAGGACATTCCTTGTCTGTGACTGTTTGTTTTCAAGTGGATGACCTTGTACACCTTGGTCTATGTCATATCATGGTGTTTGTTGTCCATTTTTGTCATTTTACCACCCAATGATGATTAAGAGCAATAAATATTAAAGTCCTATGGCAACATTTTGAAGGATTTGATCTAGGAACTAACATCCATCTTCTTTAGTCTTGTCATCTTCTCTCACTCATCTCATATAGGCATTGCATCCATATCATCATCCATATCTTTTGCACTAACATTTCTTTGTCTCTTCATATTCTAGCCTTCTCATCCATTTCGAGAGCAAACCCATGATCTTGGAACCTATCTTTCCTCTCGAGGGGGCATACCGTAACCCTCCTTGTCATTCTTCCTCATCTTATTTTTCACTGGGCATATTTTTGACTTATCTTCTTTGTCACAACGTGACAAGCGACATTATGACAAAGAGGGGTAAATGTAGACACCTAAACATGACCTAGGCATGCGAGCACTATTTTACCACTTTTCGTCCTAGCATAATTATGACACTTTAATTATGTTCCTAACCCATCTTCAACTATTAATTAAATAATTCACAATTATTTAATTAATTTAGGGTCTTCTATTCTTCCTGATTATTAAATAAATAAATCATATTTATTTAATGGGTCACTAATTATCTAAAGTCAACTCATAATTAAATAAAGTTCTCATTTTATTTAATTAATCTTTGTCATTAATGTCCTCCTGATTATCAAATAAATATATTTTAATATATTTATTCAATATGTCACTAATTCCTAAATCCTCTCTTTTAATTAAATAGATTTGCTAATTTATTTAATTAATTAACCACTTCTTCTAAATTAAATAATTATTTTTAATTATTTAATTGTTCTATGTGACACTTCTTTATTTTTAAATAAAACAGTTTATTTAAAAATGTCTCACATAGTTAACTGATTCTTCTTTTAGTAATTAATTTCAAAAATCAATTACTCATTATCTCACAAAATCCATATTTTGAATTAATTTAATTCAAAATGGAAATATTCCTCTACAAATCAAGTAATTTCTAAAATTACCGATTTTCTAAAATCCCATCTTCTTATCTTCTTATTTTTGCTAATTTCATCTCAACTATCACATTTATTCTTGATTTAATTTATTTAATTAAATCTTATTCACACATTTGGGCATTTTTCCCTAACCCTAATTGAGAGTTGCCATTTTGAATCTTAACCATTGATTCTATAGCATTTTCTCAATCTCTCATCTCATACGTTCGTGCAAAATTGCATTTTCTATAAAATGGCAATTTTGCTCTCATTTCAAGGACTTTTTATCTTGATCTTGAATTTCTTAAAAATCATTTTAGATTCCTTGTTTATTGTCATTTCTTGCATTCTAGCCATTAGTATTTGAATATTTTGCACTTAGATTTCATTTTCTATTTGCATAAATCTTTTAAAATAAATCCTTCAAAGTCTTGTTTAGGTCTAGGCATATAGAGTTTGCTCCTCAAAATCTGAGGGCATCCATTTTTACAGGAAGCTAGGAGGTATAATAGAAGTTAGTCATGGGGGAGAGAAATGGGTGAGATTGTTCTAATTTCATTCCCTTTCTTTCACATTTATCCTTTGCATTCTATTGTATTGTTTGGATAATATTGCATGCATGTGATACAAACTTATTTTGTTTTGTAGAAATCCTTAGTTACACATACAAAATTCAAAATTTAACATGTACATGTACATTTAAAATAAAAAATATGATGCATAATTTTCATGTGTACAGATCATTAAACTAAATTGTGTACATACATACAAATTTCAAAATTTAAGAACTATATATGCAAATTTTTAATACATGCACATACATACTAAACAATAAACTTGAAACATTCACAAAAGCTCATTTTATTTCTAACACACACACACACACACACACACATACATATATATATTACAATTTTTTAGTAGGAGAAATCATGATATAATAGATAGTCATAAAATATATACTATTATATATTATTCATTATAAGTTCATAAATTCCACCAAATTCATAAATCCATGTCACTAAAAATATCCATCTAGAACCAAAATCATAAATTCATGTCACTAAAAATATCCATCCAACCAAGTTTATAAATTCATCACACAAAATATCATGTTCACTTAGATTTATAAATTCATAGCTTCTATTTAAGATCATTGTCTTAATTTAGAACTATTGTGACTCTCTTTGCATCTCTTCATTTCTTTGTGTTTCTTTTCGAGTCGAGAAAGTTCTCCTCTCCTCTAGCCATTGTCGACGCTCATCTAAGATCCCATCCATAGCCCTGACAGCATCAACAAGGGTTTGCATCCTAGATGCAAACATCCTCACAGGAGGTGTGACACATTCTTCATTTTGAATAATGTTGATTTGATCTTGGATGGTTCCAACATTGGCATTGATTTTTGCTTGCAAACGAGCATGTTCATTGATTTCAGGTGGTGGAGGTGGGGGATTATGAGGTCGAGTGGGTGGAAGTGGGCTGGGTGGAAGTGGAGGTAAGGTGTAATTGGAGATGGATGGCATGGAGGTGGATTGTGAACATTATTGAATGGATCCATGTGATCTTTAAAATATGAGTGAACCTACATTAGATTTGCAATTTCAAGATGTAAGATACATGTTTAGGAAATACCTTTAAACCATTCAATATAAATGGCCTTAAATAATTGAATACAAATGATAAAATTATATGTAAGCCTCATTTATATGTCTAAGGCACATGTTGCTTGAATGAAAATACAATTAACTAATCAATATTATATGTCTTAGGGGATCTTATTATTGTTAGAATTTGGTTTGCCTTATGAGCCTTTGATCCCTCAAATTTAGACTATTTGATCCTTAAAATGTCATATTGGGACCCTTAGGGAATTGGATGCAATTTAGGGTGATAGGATGTGTGGGGATCTCACGTCTAGTGGTCCTAGGAGAAAATGGCATAAACAAGTGAATAAAATTTGGTGAAGTTTCCCAAAGGCGTTAAATTTCATTAGAGCCTTTAAAAGAAAAATGATATTAGGTTTTTAGGGTTTTAGACTTTAGAGTTTAGGGTTTAGGGTATGCAGGATGGCAAGAGGGATCTACATGTGGTAAAGATCCTAGGACAAAGTACATGGCATAGAAATAAATTTTTGTGGGTTGCACAAACAACAAATTTTAATAAGAACCTAAGAAAAATGATGGCTTTAGGGTTTGAATTTTAGAGTTTAGGGTTTAGGAGTAATTGGATAACAGGGGATATGTATTAAGATCTATATGAAAAATTACATGGCATGGGGAATGAAATTTGGCGAGATTTTTCTAGACAACCAAATTTCACTTTAAGGTTAGGTAGGACAAAATGAATGGTTTAGTGTTTAGGGTTTAAATTTTAGAGTTCAGGGTTTAGGGTTTACAAAACTTAGGGTGAAGTTTTTGTGTCCTTTGGAATATAATGAACTTGCAAGTTAGTGAAGAACATTTTCTTGTCGAATAGTTGATTGAGATCTACTCTTGTTTCAACTAACCAACCTAGATCATGAAATCTCATTCATAAATTATAATCTTGCACGATCTTATTAGTGTTAAATTTGGTTGCCTTGGGAAATTTTGATCACCAAATTTTAAGAACTTTTATGATCCCCTTAAGAAATGTCATATTGGGACCCCTTAAGAAATGGAATTATGATTTAGGGTGACATGATGGCTTAAGGGGATCTACGTCTAGTGAGGTCCTAGGAGAAAATGACATGGCTCAAGTGAATAAAATTTGGTGATGTTTCCCAAGGTAGCCAAATTTCATTAAGAGCCTTTAAAGAAAAAATGATGGCTTTAGGGTTTAGGGTAATAGGATAACTTAAGGGGATATATGTAGTAAGATCCTATCACAAACTTACATGGCATAAGGGAATGGAATTTGGTGGATTTTCCTAAGACAACCAAATTTCACTTTAAGGTCAGGTAGGCCAAAATGAATGGTTTAGTGTTTAGGGTTTATATTTTAGAGTTCATGGTTTAGGGTTTACAAAAATTAGCGTGAAGTTTTGGTGCCCCCTGGAATATAATGAACTTGCAAGTTAGTGAATAATATTTTCTTGTGGAATAGTTGATTGAGATCTACTCTTGTTTCAACTGACCAACCTAGATCATGAAATCTCATTCATATTATAATCTTGCAGGATCTTATTATTGTTAAATTTGGTTTCCTTGGAACTTTGATCACCAAATTTTAAGAACTTCTTTGTCCCCTTAGAAATGTCATGTGGGACCTTAGAAATGGAATTAATTTAGAGTGATGAGAGATGGCTTAAGGATCTAAAATCTAGTAGTCCTAGGAAAATGGCATGGCTCAAATGAATAAAATTTGGTGAAGTTACTTAATACAACCAAATTTCATTAAGAGCCTTTAAAGAAAAATGATGTCTTTAGGGTTTAGGGTTTAGACTTTTAAGATTTTAGGGTTTAAGGTAATAGGATAGCTTAAGGGGATCTACATGTAGTAGATCCTAGGACAAAATTACATAGCATGAGATAAATTTGGTGGAGTTTCTAAGAAACCAAATTTCATTAAGAGCCTAGAAAAATGATAGTTTGTGGGTTTTAGGGTTTAGAGTTTTAGGATTTAGGTTTAGGGTAATAAGAAGGATATGAGATATATTTAGTAAGATCCTATGAGAAAAAATTACATATATGGCATAAGGAATGAAATTTGATTTTTCTTAAGACAACTAAAATTTGCTTGAGGATTCAGTGAGGACAAAATGATAAAGATGGTTTTAATGTTTAGGGTTTACAAAACTTAGGGTGAAGTTTTGGTGCCCCTTGGAATATAACCAAATTGCAAGTTAGTGAAGAACATCTTCTGGTGGAATAGTTGATTGAGATCTACTCTTGTTTCAAATGACCAACCTAGATCATGAAATCTCATTCATATTATAATCTTACAAGATCTTATTATTGTTAAATTTGGTTGCCTTGGGAAACTTTGATCACCAAATTTTAAGAACTTCTTTGTTCCCCTTAAGAAATGTCATATTGGGATCCCTTAAGAAATCAAATTATGATTTAGGGTGATAGGATGGCTTAAGGGGATCGTCCTGAGTGAGGTCCTAGGAAAATGACATGGCTCAAGTGAATAAAATTTGGTGAAGTTTCCCAAGGCAACCAAATTTCATTAAGATCCTTTAAAGAAAAAATGATGGCTTTAGGGTTTAGAGTTTAGATTTTAGAGTTTAGGGTTTAGGGTAATAGGAGAGATGAAGGGGATCTACATGCAGTAAGATCCTAGGAAAAAATTACATGGCATAAGGGAATGAAATTTGGTTGAGTTACCTAAGGCAACCAAATTTCATTAAGAGCCTAAGAAAAAATGATGGATTTAGGGTTTAGGGTTTAGAGTTTAGAGTTTAGGGTTTCGGGTAATTGGATAACTTAAGGGGATATATGTAGTAAGATCCTATGACAAACTTACATGGCATAAGGGAATTAAATTTGGTGGATTTTCCTAAGACAACCAAATTTCACTTTAAGGTTAGGTAGGACAAAATGAATGGTTTAGTGTTTAGGGTTTAGATTTTAGAGTTCAAGCTTTAGGGTTTACACAAATTAGGGTGAAGTTTTGGTGCCCATTGGAATATAATGAACTTGCAAGAGTGAAGAACATTTTATTGTGGAATAGTTGATTGAGATTTACTCTTGTTTCAGCTGACCAACCTAGATAATGAAATCTCATTCATATTATAATCTTGCATGATCTTATTATTTTTAAATTTGGTTGCCTTGGGAAACTTCACCAAAATTTAAGAACTTATTTGATCCCCTTAAGAAATGTCATATTGGGACCCGTTAAGAAATCGATTTACGATTTAGGGTGATAGGATGGATTAAGGGGATCTAGATGTCTAGTGAGGTCCAAATTTAGTCATACTATGGCCTCATTGGTTCCATCTAGGTCTGGGTCAAAAGTGTTTACCCCTCTAATAAAAAAAGTATCATGTTAAAAATGAATCAATCTATACGTATCACAAAAATAACATACATCTATAAAAACAAGTAAAAATTTCCTCCTACATTAGAGGATATCAAAATAAATATGAAATATTTTAATAATTATACTTGTAATCACTTATTAATAAGTTATATCATACATAATTTTAATCACATAATAAAGGAGTAAATATACATATGTAGAAGATACAAAAATAAAAAGAGGCTACTCACATGGATCTTGATCCTTCTAGGAAGTTCCTAGATTGGTGTATTTTGTGTAGGAATCTATGTAGGTGTTGGGACCTCCACCTCTCTCCTTGTATATTTCCAACAATTCCACTCACTCCCTCTATAGAATTATTTCCTTTGTTATTAGCTAGTTCTTTTAATCTTCTAAATTAACCTCTTATTTATAGGAGCATAATATGAATCCTCCTCCTATCTCTATTGTAATAATAGCATAGTTCCTCCAACCTATCATCATGTACCTCCTCCCTTTCCCATGTAATAGGTGTACCTTAGGTGTTAAATGGTTTCATCTTGGTCTCCTTATTGATGCATTTCTATCCTTCCACATAAATCTATATAGTATCAAAATATAGGTAATTTTATGGTTATTGAATCTCTTAATTGCTAAAGAATCCATTATGATTGAGGATGGGTGAATTATTATCTAGGATCACATCTTAAAAATCCTATAGAGGTCATGGTATGTGTTTCTTAATACATATATTCCCATACAAACCTCTTTCCATGTATTATCAACTCTCCTATATAATAGACACCTTACTAGATTTAAATTTCATATGATATATACCTAAGTGTTTCCAATTGGAATTTCTATAATTATACTTTTATGGTATTCTAGATATTCATAATAGTTCTCATATATCTACCAAATAGACCCATTCTTGACATTGAACCTACATAATTTTAGGTATGTACAATGAAAGAAACTTTAGCCATAGCACTCTCACTCGTGCTCTCCTATCTTGTGGATATAATAGAATAAAGTTTTCTTCCAATGATTTAGATCCCTAATGATCATGTCTAAGTGTCATAGAGAGTGATCATCCACTATTTATAAACTTGTAGAAACCAAAAGGTTTTATATTATGTGTTCAAATAAGTGAAAACATTACAAAAAGCTCTACTGAATGGTGACAATAGAGGGTTTTTTAAGGCAACCAAATTTCATTTTAAGGTCCTAAGAAAAAATTCAAATGCTTTAGTGTTGAGAGTTTAGATTTTATAGTTGATGGTCTAGGGTTTAGCAAACTTTGGGTGAAGTTTGGGTGGCCCTTGGAATAATTTAGACTTGCAAGTTAGTGCCAATTGGAATCGATTGTACGTGCTTAGATTTATGAATTTGCTAACTAAATTTGCAAACAAACATCAAGATAAACTTTATGAATTTTAACTATTCTTTAACATATTGTTTTCTAATCTAATTATAATTTAACATTGAAACTAAAGTTTAATATATATCATTTTTTCCATACAAAGCAAATAAAATTTAAAACATTTAAGCAATGCAATGAATTTTTTTGAGCTTGAAATTACCTAGTTTTCAAAATCAAAATGATTTGTTTGATTTTCAATTTAGGGTTTTAACAAAATTGTTCCAATTCAATTTAGGGTTTCAATTTCTAAAGCAATTAGGGTTTTAATGCAATTTTTTCATTTTAGTTCAAACTAGGATTTTCAAATTCATTTTTTTTCATTTGATTTGAATTCAGGGTTTCAAAAAGCTTGATTAGGGTTTCTAAATACAATTTTTTTTTATTTCATTTCAATTTCTAAGGTTTTGAAATGCATTTTTTTGTTTTGTTTCAATTAGGGTTTTCAAACTCAATTTTTTTGGTTTAATCGAACAATTTAGGTTTCAAAAGTTAAATTTTGTTTGTAAAACATAGTTCAAGGTTCATTTTTTCATTTCTATTAAAAAATATTTAGGTTTCATTGCATTTTTCATCTATCTTTACAATTACTCATTTCTACTATTAGAGGAAAAAAATCTCAAAATGTGAAATAAATTAAAAAAACATGCTAAATTCACTTATTTTCTTCACAATTTCAATAAAAAATGGAAAAATGCAAAAAAAGGGGCATGGGTGGGTACCTATAGTTGTTTGTGGGGGTCACGGTGGCCTATACTCAGGATCCTATTCACTGTGAAATTAACTCTGTTTGTTTTCTAAAATATAAATAGCAATATAAAATGGGATCTCGTTTTCTACAAAATAGGATCCCGATTTTTACAAATCAGGATCTCATTTTGTAGTAATCAGGATCTTGTTCTTTCTCCGTTGGTTCGAGGTCCTATAGGAAATGGGATCCCAATTTTTAAAAAGCAGGATCTCGTTTCATGTTTAGGCTCGAGATCTTGAAGCTAAACGAGATCCTGATTTTTAAAAATTGAGATCCCATTTATTAAAATCGGGATCCCATTTTTGCAAAGCCGATTTCAAGTTTTTGGCTAAGGAAAAAACTTCCACATTTTGTGGACTCAACTTTGTGCACTCACCCACTACAAGCTATGTTGTAGGATGAAAATGAAAAGAGGTAGGAAATATGAGGGCCCATAAGCTATCAATTTGTATTATCCTATGTAGTTTATATGCTACCAACACTACGAGGAGTGCAGAGATCATCAATTATCTAGAAATTACAAAAATGAGGTGTGTGCAATGATACCCCACTTAAAATAATTGTATGATGTCAAGAATAAAAAATATTTTAAGGAAAAAGAGGGGAAAGAGAAATATTTTTAACACATTACACACCTACAAGGATGTTGTAGCATGAAACACATAACATCACTTGAAACACACACATTGAGGGATCCATAAGCTTTGGGTTACTATAAATGTATAATTGATATTCATGTATATCATAAGAGGAAGGAACTAATAATTCATCATTCCCTAAGTCTTGTGGAACTATGAGTGCAAAAGATGAATTTTAAATAAAAATAAATTAAAAAAATGGTCATGCAAGAGGCCTCAATGCCTCAATACTCTATGTCATCCTTCAAAATTTAAGAGAAATATATGAAAAAAAAATATAGATACATATAGAAAAATTTCATAACATCTCATCTACCCTACATCCATTTACCTACAAGGGTATCATGATTCCTCCAAGAGAGATTAGAAAACATAAACAAGTCTATATGAGAAAACACAAAAAATATGAGCATCTAAAATATACAAATATGAAGGCACTGCTCTAAAGCTCCTCATGAAACAAGAAATCACTATCCAAATCTTGATCATATGAGGATAAAGGATGAGCCTTCAGAGGTGTAAGGCCCAACTAATGTTCAGTCAAATTAGTGATATTCACACAATTTAGAGGGGGTGCCTAACTAAAAAATCCACTATAACCTTGTAAAGAATCCATTTAATTATCAACCAGGGCCAAGGAAAACTTTAGTGGTGAATCTTCACCAATTGATGAATTCTAGAAATTGGCCAAGTCGAAATGGGAGAATTAATCTCACCGAACAAGGTGTCCAAATCATCTAGATTTTATGAATTATCGATCCAATGCATGTCCATTCACCAACCATTTCTTTTATGAGGCATATTTAAGCAAAAAATTTTCCATAACAAACTATGTGTTTCAAATGGATCGATTAATATTTTTCTTGGAATCTCGGAAGCATGTAATAAAACACCTACATATTCACCAATACTATTAAAACAACATTGTATTAGGACCCATTTCATCAATTAAAATTTACAAATAGTTTCTTGTGAAGACCCATTTTGCCAATTAAAATTTATAAATAGTTGCTTATAAGGACCTATTTTTCCAATAACATTAAAAAGTAATTACATTTGAGGAGACATTTCACCTTGAAAATTACAATGTATCATTGTATAAGCAAGGCAAGATTTGCCAATTTTTTAATATACCATTTAAAAATCTCACGGAATTCGCCAAATATGGATTGATATAAATACAATAAAAACTTTCATTTATTCTTACACATTTTGTTCAGTTTTGAGGTTCTCGATTTGGAAGTCAGCAAAAGCCAAAAATGTAGACTTAAAGGTGAGTGATTGTTTCTTCATAGTGTTATTAGTTATAAGATTTATTTATCTCTTTTCCATTCTTGCTTCAATCTTAAAGATGATATTGAGTAGGGAATGGGATCTATATTTTCCATCCTTCTCAAACAAGAAGACATTCTTTTCTAGCTTTTATTCAAAGTGAGAGATCAGTATGCCAAGCAAAAATTGTAAGACTCCTTAGGGTGGTGAAGGGACTGGGGGCCATCAAAATTCCCAAAACGTAGAGGTAGCATATAGTCTTACTTTGGAATTGGAAATGCTTTTGATCCATCAAATCAAGATGGAGCTACATCATCAACTCTTCCACCAAATATTAATAAAAAAGGCATTCACAATACCTCACTACCACCAAAAGGTCAAGGTGAGATTTTCATTGAGTTAAATGTATCAAATGAGGATGGAAATACTGTAGAATATTTTCCAAGTGATACCTTGGTTAGCCATGAGATAATTGACTTGGATAATGATGATGTTGGTAGCAAGAAAACAAAAGGAAAATAAAAAATGGGCCATGAGTGGGAAATAACTAGGAATTTTCAACTTGGTTAGTTGTTAATGTACCCATTCATTGTACCAGTGGGGATAGTAAAATGATGTTGATAGTGCAACATAATGCATGTGTATGATTTGTAGTTGGAAATGTAGAAGAGATAAGAAGTTGTAGCTAAAGCTTGACACTATAGAAAAGCATATTAATAAATTTTATAAAAAAAAAAAATAGATGGAAAGGAACAATCAGTCATACGATGGAAATCAAAGGAATTATATCTTCATGTTAAGTATGCCACAAAATATGAAGAGCATAAGCAAAGAATGTCAAAGCTTGCTGCATGTCAAGGTACACTTGATGCTCAATTTGGAAAAGCAATGGAAGGAGAAATTTTTTCAAAAACTATTTAGATGAGTGTTGTTTTACATATTTTGTCTAGAGGAAATCTATGATAGACTAACCAAAATATTCTAATTTATTATCTTTTTTGGCTGTTCCTCACTTTCCCTTCTCACATTGATTAGTAAACACTAGATGGGAATGGGAAAATTGTCTTACTGAAGTGAAAAAGGAATATTTAAAGGAGAAAGTAAAAGAGTCAAACTTCATTGCATTAGGCTTAGCTGAAGTTACTGCGGTAGACAATACTTCTTAGGTCTATATGCACTTTTATACTGTAGAAAAACATGTTTTGCAAGATCATCTTCTTTTTGTTCATAAAATGAAGGAAAGTTCAACATCACAAAATATATTTGAACTAGTCAAGAAATCTTTGAATGAAATTGCAGGTATGGATGAGTTCAAAATTGCCAAAAAGTGGTGTGTGTAGGAGCTAATGGAGTTGCAGTGATGAAAGGTCAAAGGAGCAGTGTTTTCACAAAGTTACAAACTACTTGTGCACCATACATGCTTGGCATGCACTACATGGCCCATAGAATGAATTTAGCATTCAAAATTGTAAGCAAGTTTCCTATAGTATCAAAAGTTGAAAATCTAGTTTATGAGATCTACGCATACTTTTGTTGAATTCCAAAACGTTTTGTAGAATTTCAAAATTTTGCTGAGGGAATAACACCAGGAAACAAGCTTCTCAAAGATGTTAATACTAGATGGATGTCCCTGCATGGACTAGTGCAATGAGTTCATAATATCAATCCTCGATTGGAGTAATGTACGAGCATCACAACACAATAGAAAAAGCTCCTGACCTCTTACAGAGGTTAAGTGATATATAGACACTCTTGACTTTAGCTAGTCCTCTCCACATGTTATATTTAATGAACAATCCTGTGAAGAAATACCAAGACAAAACTATGCATATTTATGAATATTCTAAACTATGTAAAAAACATGCTTGGCCCTAGATCATCTATATCTAGATCTAATGCAAGAAATCCCAAATTATTTCATGTGGCAGAAAATTACTGATTTGAATAATCCTGATAATTATTTACAGTTTAATGAAAGTGGGCACTTATGTATCTATGTACGTGGATATGAGATACCAATGTACCATTGTAAGATAGTCAGGCGCTCTAGCAGAGATTCATGAAAGAATCCCTTGACATGAAATACTTCAAGCCATGGGTATTGTGTATCCTCAATTTTGGGTAAACCGAGATAAACCAAAATATTTTCATGATAAAGTAAAAATATTAATCAATTTTTTTTCAAAAAGTGTAACATACAATGAGCAAACAATAGAAGGAATTTTAAATGAAGCTAAGCTTAGGCAACAATATAAGAATTTTTCAATAGCTACGAGGGACCAATATGATTCCATGGGAATGGAGAAGGCCTTTGAACTAGGATCAATAACAAAGGTTTGGACATTTACTTAGGCTGGAGTGAAATATTGTGTGGTACAATATTAGAATATTTCAAAATTGTTGATTTATGTAAAACAGTTATATTGGGATCGATAGAGGATGAGAGAGTTTTCAGTTCACTGGAATTTTTGAAATCAAAGTTAAGAAACAAACTAGACAATAATTTGGAGAATTGCTAAAGGATGAAAGGAATTGTGTATAATGTCAAAAAAATTCCTTTTGAAAGGGCACTCACAATCTAGAGGTCCACATGTGAAAGAAGAGGGACTGGGTTGCACGTAACACTCTAATTCCAAATGTTGGTACTAGTGGCACTGGCATTGGTAGTGGGACAAATAGAAGTGACACAATGAATGTTGAATTTGAGATGCAGGCTTAAGAAAATGAAGAGAATACTCACAATCAAGACGTCTCTTTTACTTTATCTCAAAATGAATGTCAGATTTAGGAGCCTGACTCCAATTGGGAAATGAAAGTGAATTAGCAGTTTTTAGGTATTTATACTACACTTCATGAATCAGTTTCCATTGTTCGAAACTGTAGTTGATGATATCTTATATTGTATTCCATGAAATTTTGAATCATTGGAGTTCAAGATTTCACTTCATGAATTATATTCCAAACTGTAGTTGATGATATTTTATATTGTATTCCATGATATTATTATAATATTTTATATTTTATCTTGTATTCCATGGTATTGAATTTGATATGTGATTCTGCATCATTTTTAAAGAACAACACTTATCACACTACTTATAAATTCCTATTGAATTTCCATTCACACAATCTTTGATAAATAATTGAAAGGAATATTAATCCATTCCTTGAATAGAAGCTAACAGTTCAACATCCATAACTTATAAATAACCATTGACTATTTTGAGTCAGATGATAGTGAATACAATACTACAGACCAAGATAGGTCAATATTATATTCAAAATTAAAGATATTATAGTTTCTTTTCCTTTTACCTACATTCTAATAATCTAATTTGAATTTGATCAGGTTTTACTAGTTCATAGTCTCTTAAATCATATCTTATGCCTTTCCATCCATTTACTCACTGACCCCTTGAGCCTAGTGTTCCCAGTTGCTACCCATAGGATCCTTATAAATCTTTCCTTGTCTTATGCGGGTCATAAAATTCTTTAATTTTTGTTCTTTCCCTAAGTTTGGGTTTTAATATTCGCTCAATATCATTCATGTTATAAACCTAGGTAGGTGGCCCATTTTAAGTCATGTAATAAGTGCACATGCTTATTAAAATCCGTTGTTATGCTATGTGGGTCCCATTGACTACTTTTCATTGCTTTCCCTCCATCCCACTGGATTAAATTAATCAAATTAAGGAGCAAGAGGGATAGCAGGTAGGCAATACTTGGACACCCTTTTGGCAGGTCCTACCACTACTCGAAGGCACTAATGACTAAAGGAATTCAAATCAATGGTTAATATTTTCTGAAAGTTGGATTTAAGGATTTGATCCTAGTCATTCCCAGTTGCCCACGTAGGATTAAAATAATATTTTATAAAAAGCAGTGGGCTTAGTGGGCTAAAGACACGTGTAATGTTGCAGGCTTGGGGATTGGTGTCCACTTACATATCTGGCACCATAGGTTCTAAACCAATGACTAAGATGCATTGTTGAGATTAAATCTCAACCATTCCTTGCTATCCTTACTCGAATAAAATAATGTTTTATGAAAAGCAACGGTACTAGTGAGCGATTGACACATGGATTCTCCTATTGATTGGAAAGAAGGTGGAGCCCATAAAATAAATGAGTCAGCACTCCAACCAAAAAATTATTATTGGCATGATATAGGTGAGTGAAGGCAATAGGAATTCAAACTTTTTTGACTCAATCTAAGTAATCCAATGGGCCATCTCATGAAGCGATCAATGAATGGCATTAAAAAATCAAAGATGTGGCTATGGGAGCCATTCTACTTCACACAAGCGAGTAGTAATGGTGGAAATGACATGCAAAGCTACCTATATATGATCCTAAGGCACATAAAAGATTGCTTTTTCAAATAATTGAATATTATAAACAAGTTTTAAAGTACCCAAGAGATCAAAGCGAGCGTTCCAGAGTTCAAGGTGATCAAAATTAGGGTTTTCTTCAAGCGTAACATTCGTAAGTGAAAACAAATGCCATTCTCTATGTTTTCTTTAAATTGACTCAAATTATGGTAGATGTTTTCTATATCTTGTTGTCAAATTAGTTTGCATATCATTGAGCTGTTTTATAGTTGTTTAAGCATCTTATAGGGTTTGAAATTCTTTTAAAACTATTGAAATTTTTACTTTTGAGTCATGCCCTAGGTTTTAAACAAAAAGGTTAGGTCTTGAAGCTCTCCAGTGATAAAACCCTAGATCAATTAGAACCTATTTGTTACCAATGGCTCCCAAGGCTCAAGTTATGAGAATAGATGAAAGGTGGTTAAGAAGGATAAGACCTTCCATAGGAAGCATGATCCCTAGAATTTGGAGGTTGAAAGCATTTATCTATGATTTTATTTGGTAGGGATTTGGACTTTAGCAAAAGTGTGGGGAGGATTATCATATTAGTAAAAGAACTCCTACAAATATATACAACTTTGAATGCAACTTTACAAACTTGCACTTGGATTTTCATAGGATCATTAGAACAAGTCTTAGCTTTAGTGTATAAAAAAAAAGTGAACATTAGTCAAACAACTAAAAAAGATGCACTTGAATTGAGTTTATATTTTTCAAAATATTGAAACTCAAAACAAGGCTACTGTCTCTTACTAGTTGGCAGCCTATTGATGATGATCCAACTGATGTATGGGATAAGCCTAATGATTGTGATCCCCCTGGATTACAAGTCCTACTCTTGCCACTTACTGGTTTAATTAGGTTTATTGTTGATCAATCTCTACCTTTTGTTTATTTTCATCTCTTACTTGAATTTGGTCATGCCTAGGCTTTAAGGGTGTTTCTTTCTACCACCCACCTCTTTTTGTGAATAGTGTATCATTATGTTTTTTAAAATAAAATATAGTATATGCCAAGTATTCATAAAAGTATAATAATGGAAGTAATGATAATTGAAAATGATCTTTAGATTATTAAAAAAAAAAAATTAATATTTTTAATGGTGATTTTCAAAATTTAATATGGATCTCAATGCTTTAATGATTTTTTTAATGTGTAGGCAAGAAACTTGTATGGATTATTCCAACCAAGTAGAAGGGTGGTATACAAATTTAGGAATTTTTTTATGTTGGTGATGAATGACAATGCAGTAGGATGATAAAGGAAGAATAGAGATGCTAGGTGTTTATTGAGGATGAAAACAAACAAATTGTGATTTCATGATCTAAATGGCACATGACATAGACCAATAATAATGTGCCTCAAGATAATGATGTGGGATGCTAAGAAAATTTTATGTGCATTGGAGAAGATGAAATTATCCACTTGAATGCACTGCTAAGAGAACAACTAATCAAATGAAGTCAAGAATTTGAAAGGTATGAAGATCCCAAGGCATGAAAAAAATTGGCATAGGAAAATCTTAGATTATCATTCTATGGAATTAATGTATTGTTAATTCAAGATGTATAAGAGAAGAGCTCAAATAAATTATATAAGTACTAGAAGTATTTGAGACCAAAAGCTAAATGAAGAGAAAAATATAAAAAATGGGGAAAAAATATAGAGGCTTTGATTGGGTGTATGTTTGTGATTAGGATTGATAGTGATAATCTTGTTAAAATGAGTTTGGTGTGTGTAATCATGTGTGATTTATCTAGTATGTTGAGGCCCTATGTGGCTCAAGGGGAGATAATAAATTATTGTAATCTGATGAATTGAGTGAAGTGGGAAAACTTAGATTAAACTAAATGAAATGGGAAAATTAATTAAATTGAATGAAGAGAGAAAACTTAGATGAACCTGATAAAGTGGAAAAACATAGGGAAATTGAGTGAAGGATTAATTTTTATCTCAAATGATCAAGGGGGTGAAATCCCAATGATAATTGTATGTGCTTGAGTCTATGAGAAGGTTGGGAGGATAGTTTGTGTTGAGCCTCATGCATCTTTGTATATGTAATATGTTATTATGGTTTTCCCTAGTTGTTTGTGTGTATGAGCATGTGATCATGATTGAATTCAACAAGTTTGGACTATGATTCAAATGAGTGGTGGATGTCAAGAAATAAGGTGGAAAATATATATTTTAAATCGTCTCCATTGGATTACCATAAGAGATTATGTGAAGATGCACAACTAAGCAATATGAATAAAATCAACAAACCATAGTAATACAAGGTTTATGAAGATCCTTTTAGGAAAAAAATCCACCAAAGAAAGATGACAAGTATGTATTAATATTCAATGTACATGATAAATTTATCAATACATTATACTTTGAGAACATTCTATAAATGTTTGTGTACCTATAAATAATACTATCAATCTACTCTCATACCACTAATATATAGGAAAAATGAGGCCAAAACCATAAATGGTTTTAGAAAAATAACGGATACCAAAAATCATGGTATCATTCAAAAAACTTCACAATCACCTTGAAGAGCATATTTCAAGAATGGGAAATTCAATAAGTGATTTCACATGGACTCAACTATTGAATCCTCAAATAAAAAATGTAACCACAAAGGAATCATTGAACCGAAACTCCTTGAAGAATAACATCCTCAAGTTTAGCACTCTATTTTCATTTCCACTAATTCATGTGGCTCCCATCCATTATGAGAAGATTTTCCACTCCTTCCTCTAGCACCTAGAATTGGAAATATATCTTAAATTAGTCCAAAGGAAAATATAACTACCACCATAGTGCTCCACCTCCCTCATGAATGCATATGACAACTAATACCAATATAATAAGAGAATCTAAATTATAAACTATTTCTCCAATTTAACCTAAAGCATCCAATACATCTTCCAATCTTTGTTGGAGACATACAACATACATAAGATTTATAAAGATAATGATACCTTAATCCTAACATTCTCCCATTTTAAATTATACAATACAAATAAATCCATATGAAATTGTACAAGAGTGAAAAATTAACTACTTCAAAGAAAAATATTCTTTCAAAGTCAATTTGACTATCTATAGTAGGATAAATTGATAGCTTAAGTTTCACTTAAGTCCAATTTGATTATCCTTTTACATAAAGTTTATACTAAATAGAAAATTTCAAATTAAAAACCCAAATGCTTAATTACAATAAACTCATGAAAATATATTTTCACAAAGAAAATATTACAACTTTAAGTTAGTAGAAATATAAAATACTAATCATTTAGAAATTAGATTTACTTATTTGAATCCTCTACCTCATAAACCAACACACCACATAAATTTCTTTACATCACATTATCGTCCAACCTAAATGCATTATAAAAATTACTATTAAGTATAGATATACTTCCTATAGACACAAAATATAAGAGACAATTTTAAAGTACATAAATCCTTAATAACATGAATAATAGTGAAACTAACTACTTCAATATTTAAATAGAAAATGAACTAAAATTCAAAAGGAAAGGTTGGAGAGGATATTACCAAATGACACGTATTGTCCAAAAAATATCTATAAACAAGAAAGGAAAATAAATTTGTTTGGTCACTATTAAGGAACTTGCCTCATTCAAACCACAATTTTGGTATTTCTACCTCAAAAATACCCTAGATTTTTTATATTATTTGAAATGAAAAAGAATAATTCTTCAAATTTAAAAATGAGAGTAAGTGAAATAAAGAAAATCCTAAACACACTATGCTAGCACTTAGGAAATGGTAAATAACAATGAGAAATACAAAGGAGGGGAAAGGGAAAAATATTACAAGAAAAAATCACTTGGAATACTTTGGAAGCTTTTGAAAACCTCCAAAAAGACTATTGTTTCTTTTTTTTCTATTTATTTTTACAATCCCATGAAGGCACCATTCAAAAATAAATTGAATAAAATTAAATGTAAAGACCTAGTATGGGTATATAGTTTGTTAGTTTTTTTCTTGAGAAGGGTGATCCCACAAAACTAGTTTACAATTCCGTTGAGGAAGGAAAATTGCAAAAAATTCCCCCATTAAGAAATTTTTTATTTTGGGGGGTTCACACAAACTAGGAGTCCGAGCGGACCCAAGAGGGGTTTGCTCAGACCCCCATTTGAGCAAACCATATTAAATGGTCAGACCCACTTTTTGCACATTGTCCAAAATGAAAAAAAAAAGGGAATTTTTGAAGAAAGGTGGGTTTGCTCAAACCCCCCTTTGAGCGAACCCCTATTCGCTCAAAATTTCAAGGGGCGTTCACTTGAACCCCCCTTTTTCCCCCTTCTCTCCCTCTTGCACCAAATATCTGCAAAATTTTTCCCTTCAAGGCATGGCTTGAGGATGAAAATGGAGAAGACTTCACAAACTCAATTGGATGATGGTAGTCCTTGGAATGAGCTATCCATCAAATATAATTTTAATATGTTTTGGTTTTATTATGTAATTATTTTTTAGTTTCATTAAAAATAGGTTTTTTGCCGAAAATCAAGCTCTTTGTTCTACGCATGTGGAAAAATAACAGATTATCAAAATAAAATTGTGGAAAATATGTTTAGGGTAGGTATTCATGTCTTTGATCTAGTAAAACAAAGAATTTCGATACATACAAAAAAATTTATGTTGTATACAGTCTGCCTATGTCTGAATTGTAATTGGTTTGACTTTGAAACTTGATTAAGGAAAAAAATATTCAATAAAACACTATGAAACCAAATGAATTGGTTAGATATCATAGTTACAAATCTAAATTCAAAAGAAAAAAAATCATCCTTCATATAAAAAATGTTATGTTGTATATAGTTAGCATCACTCCTTAAAAATGTTGTTTACTAATAAAAACTAGTTTTCGAAGGAGATGGAAAAACAAATACAATCTAATTCCAATTTTTTTGACAAAAATATATTTAGAATCTATAGAAAAAATGTCACAAATCACTAATTTTCATCATCTTCAAATTTCTCACGGTTTAGTCGCTATAGGTGCTTGAATGTGAAGATTTAGTTGGAAAAAATTAGTTCAATGCCCAGTTTGGCCAAAATTTGTAAACTAGTATTGTGGGATCACCCATAATGAAAGAGTTGCTTGAAAGATTGCAAAATGAAAGTTAGAAATGAAAAAATTCCTACTTGGAAGTCAAAATGGGAATTTTTAAGTTGGGACATATTTCAAACTTGCATGCAAAATCATTACTTTCTCAATTATTAGTAAGACGAGGGAAAAGTGATGTTAGAGTTATCATGTATTACATAATATTAATTAATATTTAATGAATTATTATTCTAATTCGCATGCACTTAAGCTAAACTTAGGATTTCTTTATTAGTTTACATAATTCTTTATTTATATGTTAAATAGAGAGCTAATATTAGATCATTTTGTCTCATCACACAAGATGTCAAGACACTTGTCATGGTCTAATCCCTTTATCATTTGGGTTGCTCTTATAAAGCATTCTCTCTCTCTCTCTCTTGCATTATTCATTCTATAACTATTATCTTTCTGAGGAATATAAATATTTTTTTTGTAGAGCTCTTGCATGTAAGGTGTTTTATTCATTGTTTAATTTTTTCTCTCATGTTATCCAAAAATCTAACATGGTATCAAAGCAAGGATTTAGTGAACCTCTTCTCCATTTTTGAGTTTTTCTCATATAGGTTTACAAGATCAAATCTAGAAATTTCAGTGGTTTATTTTGTAATTTTTAGAGGTGAGAAAATTTTAGGAGCACTTTGGCACGAAACGAAACACACCATCGCATTTAGGAGGTTGATTTGATGAATTTTGAGAATTGTTTTCCCAAATTTAGTGTCAGAGGTTTTTGAGGCAAAAAAAATTCAATAGGGCCTTATATGGCCCTGTTAGGCTGTACTATATGATAATTTCAAATATATATATATAAACCACTTTTTAAATAAATCGCTCAGTGCTTTATTTAGTGCACCACCAGTGCTTACCTAGTGGCACACTCTAAGCAACTGCCAAGTAGAGCTCAGTGCCACCAATGCCAACTCTACCACCATTCCTATAGCCCCCACCAACTTCACTCATAGTCACATCTATGACTTATAGACTTTCACTTAGCTCTGTGGTATGAAAAAACTCCTACTATGAAATATTTTAGAGTGTTTGGAAGAAAATGTTTTATTAGGAGGGATGAAGAAAACCTAGAAAATTTTGATGCAAGATCAAATAAAGGAATTTTACTTGGATATTCTACAAAGAGCAACGCATATGAGTGCTACCAAAAATGGCTAAAGAAGATAGTTGAAAGTGCAAGTGTCAAAGTGGAGGAAGAATCACATTCTAAGAGCTCAATGGTGATAGAAGGATATGAATCTGATAAACCCCCTTGTAGAGAAGAAGAGAAAGAAGAAGAGAAAGAAAAAGAGATGTTAGTGGAGGAGGAAGAAGCTCCAAAAAAGAATCATAAGGCTCCTAGGTATGTGCAAAAGAATAATTTTGAGGATCAAATAATTAGAGGAAAAAGCAAAGGTGTGTTGAAAAGAAGAAAAGATGCTATGACAAAGGAACTGGTAAAATTTTGTTTACTTTTTGACGTAGAACCTAAAATAGTTGCTAAAGCATACAGAGATGAAAATTAGATCAAAGCTATGGAAGAAGAGTTGAGGTAGATTGAGAAGAATTAAACATGGGAACTAGCCCCAAGACTAGGAAACAAGAATGTGATAGGAACTAAATGAATTTTTAGGAAAAAATTGAATGAGAATGGATAAGTTATTAGAAAAAAGGACCGAATTGTATGTAAAGGCTACTCACAAATGGAAGGAATAGATTTTAAAGAGAGTTCTCCTCTAGTAGCAAGAATGGAGGCTATTAGGTTGTTTTTGGCTTTTGTAGTACATAAAGACTTCAAGGTATATCAAATGGATCTAAAGTATACATTCTTGAATGGTGAGTTAAAAGAATAGGTGTACATTGGAAAATCAAAAGGTTTTTAGTTATCAAAAGATCCTAATATGGTTTTTAGGTTGAAAAGGCATTATATGGGCTCAAATAGGCTCCAAGAGCTAGGTATGCAAAATTGGACAGCTACTTATTGTAGCAAGGATTCAAAAAGGGTACTACATAGATATCAACCTTTACTTCAAAGTTGAGAGAGATCAAATCCTAATTGTGGTTGTGTATGTTGATGACATAATCTTTGGTGGGAGGCAATGTGTAAAATATTTGCAGATGAGAAAAAAAATGAGTTTGAAATGTCAACATTTGGGGAGACGACTTTCTTCCTTGGGCTACAAATTAGTCAATCAGGAAAAAGGTTATTCATTTCACAATCAAAATTTGTTCAGGAAATGTTAAAGAAGTTTGGAATGGAGGACTCTAAACTAGTATGTACTCCCATAGTTACTAGTTGTAAGTTGAGCAAAAATAATGAATCTCCTAAGAAAGATTAGACCAAGTATAGATCCATGATTGGTGGTTTGCTATATCTAACTACAACTAGACCTAATATTATGCATGCAATGTCTTATGGAAAGATTTCAAGAAGATCCTAGAGAATCACATGTGGTAGTTCAATCAAAAGGATATTTAGATATTTGAAGGGCACTCCGAACTATGGTCTATGGTATTATGAGGATACAAATTTATCTATAAGTTCTTATATAGATGCAGATTAGACAAGTTGTGTGGATGATAGAAGAAGTATGTAAGTGGAGGTTCTTTCTTCCTTGGAAACAAATTAGTTTCTTCATTAAGAAAGAAACAAGATGTCATTATCTACTACAGAGGCAAGATATATTGCTACAACATCTTGCTACACATAGGTGTTGTGGATGAAGTAGACATTGAAAGATATTAGTGTATCATATAATGAACCTATTTATATCGTGTGTTATAATACAAGTGCTATCAACATTTCAAAATATCTATTAATGCATTCAAGGAAAAGTTATATCTCTATTTGGTATCACTTTCTAAGAGAGAAATTTTCTGAGAAGGAAGTAAAGTTGGAGTATGTGCCTACAAAGGATCAAGTAGCAAAATTTTTCACAAAGTCTCTTCCAAAAGATTCATTTGATATTCTCAGAAAAAAGCTAGGGGTTATTTCCCCTCCTTTTTTCAACTAGATGCATAAGATGGTGCATCTGTTAAGGAGTGCAATTCAAGATGAATTCTTTGTCCTAGACTGGTGAAGGATACCTCTTAGGGGGGGCATGTAATGGTGTCTTTGGTTGATGTGGTTAGGGGGGGCATATCTTGTGCCTACAAGTGAGAGAGAGAGAGAGAGAGAGAGAGAAGTGAAGTATGTGGGTGTTTCCATTTTCCATTGATGTCAAAGGGGGAGATAAAAGTTTGAAAAATATAGGAAAAAAAATGTTTGGAGAGAAAAGTCTAAAAACCATAAGGAATGACCAAGTAAGTGGGGGAGTTGCTTGAGTATTGGAGATCAAAGTTACTTTTGTTGTTGGTGGTTTTTTAGCAAGTGTTGTCATCAATGACAAAGGGGGAGATTGTTGCACTATGTTGTCATTAGTGTTTTCATTGATGTCAACCTCTAGTGTGGTTATGATGAGAAGTTGTTTGTAGTGTTGAGTAGGTCTTGCATATGTAGTAGGTTCAATTGGTTTCCTAGTGATTTTGAGAAAATTTGTATAAAGAGTGTACAAGGTGATAGAGATGTATTTTGTATTGTTCTTCACATTTTTTCATGCTTGAATATGTCCTTGTACCTATTTTTAACATGATGGTAAAAATTATTTGAAGGTGTTATATCCAGAGTTTCAAGTTTTGGATTGGCCAGTAGTAGAAGATGTGGTTGTCAGTGTCTAGCTTGTGAAGTAGGATATCTGGGAGAAATGAAATTGCTTTTCATTTCTCTATGTTGTAGTTTCTTGTCTTGAAGATTTGGGTATGTGTTCATATTTCTTGTATTTATCTTTCCTTGGATGTTTTGTAATTTAGTTTTTTCTGCAAGCTTGGTTCTTGCATTGTATCGTAATGGTAATTTGACTATTTACATCTAGGATGATCTATCTTTTTCAATTTCATGTATTTTAGCTAGTGATTATGAATATTCTATTGATGATGGAACATTCCAAGATGTTTTGTAATGTTTCAATATGGTTTACAAGTTGTTTTTAGACCTGGTGAATTGTGAATTTGATTGCATGATAATGTTAATGTAGTTTGGCCAACCTAGCATGTTAGTGTTATTTGCAGATGTGATTTGTCATTTGTGGAAGCATCGTGTAGCATGTTGATGTAGATTTGGGTCTTGATTAACACTTGGTGTGGTTTTCCTTCACTTCTTTCCACCACGGAAGTGTTTGGTGCCAACCTATTTGGTGGTTGCACGTTAGAGGTGTATACATTTCATTGAAGCCAACCTAGAGAAGGTTATTCATGGTTGCAGAAGATATATATGCAAGGTGAATTGTTGGAGAATTGTGTGATGTGAAGAGTGGTGTTAAGAGTGGCATGAAATTATGTATATGTGATTGAGTGTTGAGATCAGAGTGCAAGCATGAATTCCTATGACTACCAAAAGTAATGAGAAGAAGGTGTCTACATTTTAGTATGCCTAAAGATTCTAGAGGCAATGAGCCGAAGGTTGTAGATGGTTGTGGTGGATTCTCCTATTGCTTAGAGGTAGTGAACCTCCTTGTAATAGTTTCTTTTATTCTGTTGTAATCCAAAATAACTGATCTTCCTAGGCAGTGAGCCTTTACTTTCTTGTGGATCTTGAGTCCTTTGGGAAGTGAGCCCTTCTAGTAGTGAGCCTTTTGTAATAGGTAAAAGATATTCATATAGTGAGCTAATCCTCATCGTGGTTTCCTTTTTTTGTTTTTCACATAATATATATGTTCTATTGTGTGTTGTGATATGTTGATGTTCATTTTTTATATTACACTAATAGTTATTGGGTTGAAGGTTTTAATGCACGACTACTAATTATTTCTTAGTTGTTTGTGTGTCTAACACTCAATACTCCTCGTCATTGATTGGTTTATAGTGAAATGTGTAGTAATGGAAGGTCAACCTCAATTGGGAAAATGAATATATGGGTTCTAATAGTGAATGTAAGGGGGTAGCTTCAACCCAATTCATAAAACACTCAATAGTGGTGATGATGAACTTATGAAATTTAAAGGAGGGAGGGTGGATTTTTCCAAAGATTTCTAGGCCACATTTACATAAAGGCCATGGTGTGGTGATGGGTTGCAAATACTATATAGGTGCATGAATGATATCTCCAAGTTGTTGACATGCTAGGAACTATTTAACATATTGCCAAGAATAATGCTTCATAATAGGCCAATAATACCCTATTTTGAGAAGATTCTTAGCCAATACTATTAAACTAGTATTTTCTCCACAAATACCATCATGCGCATCTTGGATTGTAAGGTTATCATCTACCTTGTATAAACATATTAATAAAGAATAGGAAGTGTGCTAGAAGAAGGGTTTACATTGTTTGTAGCTTGGATTAGGTGGTAGGGTTTGATCAAGTAGGTAGGTATAGATGTCATGGTACCATGGTGGTTTAGGACCAACAATATCATAAATGAGCTCAAAACATGGGATGTCATATGTAGGAATGAGAAGTTATTCCATTAGGAATTCACATCACTATTTATCATGCGACATGTCAATTAGGAATCTAATAGTGGTCATGATATATGTTGCTTTGTTATTGAGGTGAGGGAATTTTTCTAATTGGATGTGAGATAAGTATTGCTTAAATTTGTACACCATTCATTTGTAAGGAAGAAGTTTGTCATACCTTGTTTTATATTAGTTATTAAATTATTTGATTATGAGTTGGAAGTTTCCATAGACCTATAACTAAGTCATGTTCCATTGGATAACTATATTGAGCCTTGTAATGAAAGCCTCATATTTTAAAATTTTGTTAATGCAAGAAAAACCCATTTTGAAAGCCTTGGGTATAAAATATCCTTATGGTTTAATAATGAGGACGATGTTGGTGCTAGAACTATACTATGTGTAGGAGTCATCAAAATATAGTTTATATAGGATGTGGATTCACCAAGGGTGAAAATGAATTCATCTAGAAATTTCACAACTAGAGGATGATTTATCAATGGTACTTTAGCTAACCAATCTACAAGAACGTAGGTATCATTTGATAACTTTTATGTGTAGATATTCTATGTAAAACTTACTAAGAAGAATAAACTACTTATTCATTCATCTTGTGAGGGAGGCCAAGGATAAGAGATTATTAAGTGGGTCAATATTTGATATGAGCTTATTTAGATGGTTAAGCATATAGTGTCATGGATTTTGGGAGCTAAAGACAACAAATAGAGATGTGTACATAGAATTTTGAGCATAGAAGGACACACTAAACAATATAGCATATCTTGCTAAAAATGCATGCAACACTCAAGATAAAGAGAAAATATGCTAGAAAACATTGTTGAAATACATAAAGATTGGTGGTTGTGCTTAAGGTTGGTGGATGATAAAGTATGTGAGTGCATTCATCAATAACATAAGGTTTCATTGCAAGGTATGAATAAAATGGCTTAGGATGGCATCCTATTTATATATTTCATAGCTATGATATTATATGGCTTGGACTAAAATGAAAGATCAAGGGCTCAAATTGGCCGAGTTAAGAAAAATAATCTATAACACTATGAATAGGTACTTAGAATATATCTGTAAGAGTTAATATTTTCTATCAATTTTGATGCACAAAAGAGTAAAAAACTAACATAATGCAAATGAGAAAAGCATGCCTCTCAAGTAGCTCCAATGAAGCTCTAGGTTCCTCATACATGGTGGATCTTCATTTCCAAGCATGCATCACCAATCTCTCATGTAATAATCCTCTAAAAATTCTAATATTTCTTCTCCAACTTCTAAGTTTACAATTAGAAATGATCAGGCCCTCTTTTCCAATATAAAGAGAAGTCCTTTTATGGGAGTTCCATGTTGCACCTCCCCATTCAATAGGGTGAGGATAGATGGCTAGTGATGACCATACAAATACAACAATAAGGAATAAAATGACAACTCCATACCTTCCATTGTCTTCATATGTATGACATGACAAATCCATACTCCCACGTGTCAAATGATCAAATGAAAACTTTAACCTTTTTATGTGATGCAAGTGGGTAAAAATGACAACTTCATGCCTTCTCATGCCTCATTAAGGCAATCTCTTCCCAAGGAGATTTTAGAAAGGTATATCTCAACTAGATCTCTAAACAAATTCTCAAAACATACATTTCCCATAGATACTTTCCTAAGTTGCTAATTTTAACACAAACAAACATAAAAATAGTACTTTTATACCCTTTTAAAGTTTCCATTTCAAGTCCATCTGAGTTTCCACTAAAAATAGACATCAAGAAACCTTGAAACATTAACACAATGCAAATCAAATAAACTCATCACACAATGAAGCATAAACCACTTAGGGATAAAAAGACATAGTTCTCATCATGGACTAAACAAATGTTGTCATCATTTTATCCCCTTTTGTCCTTGTATGTGTTTTGGGCCTTTTTTTAGTCTTTTCTCTAAACCATGTCTCCTAATCTTGTCTTTTTTCTAAATTAACATTTAACTTGTGGTTCTACAAATGCTACTAGCATAGATGTCTTAAGTACATTTTTTTGAAAGATCACAAGAGATATTAGTCTTGAGATGCCTATCTATTCTTAATAACAGTTTCAATATAAGCATCTCAAGACCAATGTCTTTCGACGTCTTTTGAATAGATGTATTTAAGATATCTATGTTAATTATATTGAAGTAGAATAAAATAGATATGTCGACAAAGATATTTATCCTTATCTTTTACATATATTTATCTAAGAGAAGTAATTTCGCGGTATCCTATGAACGCACCAGACTATTTTTTTAAATCGATGGCTGAAGCCATCCTGGAGATGAATGAATGTTTGCCCATCGTTCGATATTCCGTCCACCTTTTCACGCCACCATGATCACCGCTTCTCATGTCATCCGTTTTTCACGGCGTCCGCTTTGCACGCAGTCCGCTTTACTTTCTCGCCAGTCGCCGGTATTAATGCGCCTTCATCATATCAAACTTGCTGGCGCGCCGTCCGTATCAATGCACAACTATAAAGTGAATCTCATCTGTTATAATCATTTTCACCGAATAAAGCCGTTGGAAAACACAAGACGATACCAGTGGCGGCACATTACCCGCTTCCTGAAGAAGCTTGGAGGGGGCAAGCAGGCCAGACTCCTGTCGATCAGCTTCTGCGCTCCTGCTGCTGTCCACATCAGACGGTGTCCTTCTATGCTAATGCTGCTGTCAATCTTTATTACATCAGAATCGGTGATGCTTGTCCATTATTTTCATGCGATTTCCTATTCAAACAAGATTTCACCAAGATTTTGAGTAACAAGATTTCTTTATCTGGCGCTAGGCTGTAGCGCCATACATTGCATGTCGTAACAAGTTAAACCAAGCACGCCTCCTCGCCCCTGCGCGAAATCGAACTCGCGATTTGTACCCTTGGTTTGAATTTTCTTCGTCCACTGGAATTTAGTCATAATTTGACATCCATTACCACTGGAAGATTCCAAAACAATTAAAAAATCAGAAACTACTGAAAACTTAGTAAAAATACCAAGGCAGCCACTTTCAACGTGATTTATCCAGTAAACTATATGGATGGACAAGATCTTTTCCTACGCTTTTGGACAACAACCGGGGGCATTGTTAAGGTGACACGTTGTAAATTCTGAAATGATTATGGAAAGAAACAGTGGGGCCCGTCGTACGTTAACTTCTCCAGAATGCTACACTTTCTCAGTTTTGGTCCCCGTGCGGTCAAATAAAATTGGTGTTCACTAAATGAGCTTTGTCTGCATTCAAAAGATCTTGGAGTGTGCATACACCATCCGTACAAATTTTCCACAGTAAATTTGCCTCACATTTGACACTTGCTCTGGCCTGTGTGCTGGGCTTGTCTAATAATGCACAACATGCAAGTAATTAAATTACAGAAGCAAAACTCAGGCGATATTTTTTATTGAGGATGAAATTCCAGATACTCCTGCACCGTGTACGACCGCTTTTTCACTGCTTTCCCCGCCGCTCCTCCAAACTCTTCCTCGCTAGTATTGAGCTTTCACCTCTCCAATTTGGCGAGCTGCAGCCTGAAATTAAGGCTTTGACGAGGAATTTACAGTATGTTAATGAACGTATTTAGGTTTTAAATCTTGTTTTATTTTTAAATAATTGTTTTTCATTTATTTGAAAGAGTTATTTATATTTTACTTAATATAATATTTGATTTATAATTTGTTTAAGGTAATATTTGATTTATATAGATATATTTTTAATATAAAATTTGATTTATAAATTTATTATATGAAATGTGGATTATATTTTAATAATAAAAAATAAACTATAAATAATTTAGTTGTACTTATTATTATATATTATATTTTAAAATAAAACTATTAATTACATAAAATGATTAAAATTTATAATTATTAATTAGTATACTTTTATATAGTATGACTTTCCACACTTCTTTGGTGTACCCATTGCACACTAAGGTGCGATTATAGGTATAAAAAAATTCTAATTGCTTCCAACTGTGTAGCTTATGAAATGTTAATATCTGAGTTCCTCAAGAAACTAATTTATCTTACCTTCCAAAAAGAATGCATTTCAAGCAAATTTTTGATAAGGAAATAACTCATTTCTATCATCAAAGTTTATTATACTTCGATCGCATCTAGAAACATAAGAAACACATTTCCACTTATAGTTTTTGCACAACATCAACTATGTAGACAATGTGTTAGATCTAGAAAAGTTTACAAAACACTTCTAAAGATTTTATTCACAAGAGTGCTTGGAAGTGTTCGGACTCTATTTTCCTATAATCTTGGAAGTCTTTGAGAACAAATCATCTTGTTGTAAATAATCTGCAATGGTCCTTAGGACATTCCTTCAACAAAATTTGGTATGGAATGCATATATCGTGATTGAAAAATCATAAGCACCGTGAAAATATGTGACATGCAAAATAAATAGAGAAATTTAAATAATTATTGGTGTCCAATTGATGGTTTTTGGGTTGGCAGGTACTTAGCCAAAAATATAATATTTAGATAAAATAACTAGGCAGATTCCAATATATTTTGCTTAGCTTTGGTAGCAACAGACAAAAGAAAAGTACAGAAGGTGTATAAAGAACTGAAAACACATATTCTGAAAGCTTTTTGGAACATGTGTAGTTTTTCATATTAAGAAAGCTAGAATGTTAATAATCAACAAAAATTGAAAGTATATTGGGCAAAAGATTGCAACACTTGATTTGCATGTTTGTTGCTTCATTTGAGTAATTGATGACTTACCCTTGCAGGTTGTCTATTAGGACTTGGCAATGAAGCTAGGCATTCGACTTTCACTTGTCAAGTTAAAATAGGCGTTTTAGGTGTCTCTAATCTGTAGGTGCTCAATTTTATGTTTTTCAATTACATAATGTTGCTGAACCAAATCATTCAGATGCAGATGTTTGAAATATTTAAAATTAGATCCTTTTGATCATATTATCATATCACATAGAGAAACTAGTAAAATAAATGCGCTGAAATGGCATATGAGATAATCACATTCATTAATTAGACATTATTCCTTTATTGCAGAGCTGGATATTTTTATGTTGGACAAGAATTCTCCATTTCCATTAGCTTTTGAACTATCCAAGTAAGGATTCTCATAGCAACATTTTGAGATTTAATCAATAGTTTTTAGTTTGTCATCACCTCTTGCTAAAATTTACAAAAATCCAAAGAGTCAAAAGGCATAAGAGAACAAGAGAACTATATTCCTAAAGAACAAAATTTATTACAGAGTGGGGAAACACTTCAATCACCAAGAAGACGATAACTATTGAAACTCTAGAGTCTTGTTCACTCGAGATTGTGATTATAGAGCTTGTTGGAAGTCCAAAGATTTCTGTAAGTTTTCCTACCCAAGAAATTTTGGTTGGTTCTTCATTTTCATAGATAATCAACGCCCAAAAAACCTTGATTCATGGATTTTACTACTTAATTCCAAAAATAATCTATATTGTCGTCTTTTAATTGCAAATGGTATACTCTAGAAATTGTTCTTTTCTAGATGATAAAAAAGTACCAACTGCCCGGTTGAGGACTGTGGAAAAGGTTTGATGTATATACCAACTAATCAAACATTTTTTCAATTTTTCTTAGCATATTCCATAACTTTGATTACTATTAGCTTTTTTCGGCGTAACCATTGCACACCAAGGTGCAATTGCTAGTTATATACTATATAAACAATTAAACATAAATAATTTCTTAAATGATTATTTTATTTATTTAATTTTTTAACTATTTCTTAATTTAAAAATTATTTTATTTATAAAAGACTATATTTTAATTGTATTAATTTTATAATAATATATCTTTATTTTTTCCAAAGAAAGATTTAAACACGATGTAGACGCTTCTCTACCACTATGTTACATCTCTGGATATATTATAAAAAACTGATAAAAAAATTCGGGCTTCCTCATTGCACTTTATGGTGCGATATTCAATTGTTAGTGTAGATTTTCATGTCGGAACCAGATCTTGGTGACTGGTTGAAATTTGTCTCATTCATTTATCTTTGTCCCCTCAATAATTAGATCATTTTCTGTATGCAAATAGAACAAGAAACCAAGGGATCCTACACTTGGTCAGTATAGACATATATACTGCAAACCTGAATCTCTCAGAGCGTGAATTACTGAGTGTTGGTCACGTCTGGAATATGGAGTGGGTGTTTTGGGGTTTGGCGGCTGTTTGTGCTGGTTTACTTTTGTTTTTGCTCAAGATTGCAACAACGATATGGTGGAAGCCTCTGCAAGTGAAAAAGTCCTTTGAAGCCCAAGGAATCAGAGGCCCTCCATACAGGCTAGTCTATGGGAACTCTCCAGAAATATCCAGAATGATCGATGAGCAGAAGTCCAAACCCATGCCACTCTCACATGACATACTCCCTCGAGTTCTTCCCCACTATCAACAGTGGACCAAAACCTATGGTACACTTATATTCTGCCTTTTTTAAGCATTTGGTATTTCATTGATCATATTACTGGAATCCTGCTTAGGACCATCAAATGTTTTGCTTGGGTGTTGTTAGAACTTAGAATAGTGAGTGATAAAGTAGAATAGTGAGCGATTGAGAAGAAGATAAAGGATTCTGCAGACCGTATTAATCAATAAACTTGTTACATGTGATATAGGTCAGGATTTTATTTTCTGGTTTGGGCCTCAAGCCAGGTTGGTTGTTCCTCACCCTGAGCTTATTAAGGAGATCTATTCCACTAAACTTGGCGACTATACAAAGCCCCGGTTTAATCCCCTTTCAAGACAACTGGTTGCACAGGGACTTGTGGGGTTGACAGGTGAGAAATGGGCTCGGCACAGGAAAATCATCAACCCCGCTTTCCATATGGATCTCTTGAAGGTAAGGCACTGAATGTCTCTATTTATGTCCTAAATAAGGGAAAAAGTGATCTAATATTAAAATTGATTTTTTTTTAATAGAGAGAAATCCATCAAGTTCCTACTGATAAATAAACATAGTTGTACTTTACACATCAATCTTCTAAAAATTTCATGCGGATTGATTAATGGACTAACACCCAATCATGAATGATAAAACCCTCTTTCGAAGCATGCAGGGGCGGACGATTGGACCTTACCTAGATCCCCTAGCATCCATGGCCGGTTAGTGCATATAATTTGTCTCCGTGGCCAAATTTGGCACTTGGGTACAAGCATTGGCGAGTGTTTGAGCCCCGAACCTCATCACAGCTCAAGTTAAACATATTTTAAGTAGTGTGCAATCAGTTTTAAGAAGCTTCTAGTCTTGAACCTTAAGCCACTCTTTTAAGAAGCTTCTAGTCTTGAACCTTAAGACACTCTTAAGGATGTCTAGTGCAGGGTCATATTACTTAATGCCAGATATTCTAAACAAATTTAATTGCGCTCCAGTCTGTCTGTCTGTGCTGAAGAATTAAGCCAGTGATACTTCCAGTGAGGAAACCTAAATTAAGGGCCATGCCTCTGCTGCTCTGGGTTGACCTACCTTTAGTGAAAGATTATCTCCGAGTCAAATTTCGTGGTCATTTTGACAGAGCAGAATACTTCTCTGAAAGCATCTTAACAGACGGAAGATTCTGTGTGGTGTTAAGTCCAAGGTTGCGCTTGTTTCCAGCAGTCATAAAGAGATACATTGGAGACCGTGGAACTACTTGCAAGTTTTTATCAATACTGACATTGAGAGAATTCTTTGCAAGTAGAAAAATAGTATCATGAACTAATTTTGTTTAATATACTGGCCAGTGGAAAGTAGTATTTTTTCTCTTTTATTGATCTAAAGATCTTTAAATAGATAATATGTATCTCTTATATGAAATATAATTCTATATCACAAATATGGTGGGGTGTGATTAAATATAATCTAATTTTTAACATTTCAGAAATTTTATTTTATCACATAATTAAATAACTAAATGATGGGCTTCAACATGCCTAATGCAAAGCATGAAACATTAAATCGTTAAACACTTTGATTATGTTTGTAACTTGTAACTACCAATCTTGCTTTGTGCTTGTCAATTTAGCCATAAGATTTAAACCTTATCTTGACTGGTAATTTTTGAATGCCAAATTTCTGATCCAATCTGTAGAGTTTACTTTCATCTTAAATATATTCCAGATACATGACTCCGAAAAAAAAAGACCCTAATTTGATAGAAACTATGCAGATTATTTGATAAATTACTAAATATTTCTCCATTTTAATATTTATATTCAGAATTTAATAGGAAGATATGTTCTGTCAACTAGAAACTTATGTATTTTGATTATACTAGTTCTGTAATTACAGGGTATGATTCCAACAATTGTGAAAAGCAGTGCCAATATGTTGGATGAATGGAGTAAATTGATATTGTCAGGTGCATGCGAACTTGAAGTGCTAAAGGAGTTTCATGACCTCACGGCAGATGCTATTGCCCGCACAGCGTTTGGTAGTAGTTTTAAAGAGGGGAAGCATATCTTTGATCTGCAGGCAAAACAGATGAATCTTTCATCTGAATTATTTCGGAGTGTTTATATTCCAGGTTTCAGGTGACAAACTAGAGTGTTATGATAGTACAATTGTCAATCTTAAATTGCCAAAGAATGCAATCAAAGTTTTCATTGGAGTGTGTTCATGTCTCTGTCCCTGTTATGTTTCTCTTGAAAAAGTCGTTGGAGAGATTTTCCAATATTTGTCTTACAGTTGGGAGTGCCATTTATTTTTCAACTGTATCTTCCCATCTCAAATGCCTTTGCCCTTCAAGAATTATGTGCCTTTGGCAGTGTTTTTATATCTAGGGATTTTTATCCTGTGAAGACAGTTTGTCAATAGGATAAATAGCTTGCTACGTTAAGAGGGTTTACTCGTATTCTGAAGTATGCGGAATCTATAGCTTCTTTTGGTTTCTTATATGGGTACCTAATGTCTCTAAATGACTCCTCTTAGCAGGTTTCTGCCTACTACAAAGAATAGGCAACTTTGGAAGGTGGAGAAAGAAATAAGAAGATCTGTAAGACAAGTTATAGATGCCAGGGAAAAGACTGCTGAAATGGAAAAAACAGGTAGCTATGGTGCCGATCTGCTTGGTATAATGATGTCTGAGAGCAAGAAGCAGGTGGGAGTCAATATAAAAAGTAATGCAGGCCTGACAACAGAGGAAATCGTTGATGAATGTAAGACTTTCTACTTTGCCGGTCATGAAACGACAGCAATACTCTTGACATGGAGTATAATATTGTTGGGCATACATCAAGATTGGCAAGAGCGAGGTCGCAGAGAGGTGGTGGAAGTATGTGGGAGAAACAATTATCCAGATGCAGACAGCTTAAATCGCCTCAAAATTGTAAGGACCATCTAAAACAAACCGAAATTTCCTTGTGAATTACATAAATTATTTTGAAAGTAGTAAAATAATAAGCTTTAGTAAGGGCCGTTTGCTTCCGCTCTAAGAAATTGAACTTGACTAAAGCCTCTGTACTTTTCCCTGTACATGAGGTACCTGCTGACACATTGGAGAAACTTAGATTCAGTTATTGTAAATTTAAATATATATGGGGAACAGAATTAAATCGCAGATATAGGGCCTATGTGAAATGATATTAAAGAAGGTCAAACTATAACAGTTAGAGTGGGTAAGCAGTTGGTCTAAGAAACGAAACAAAAAGCAGAGACATTATTCAAATTTTGTAAATATTATCTTAGCAAAATTTCTTCACAGAATGTAGTGGGAAGCAATACCCAATTTGGCAAGTGATAACTATCATAGTTAAACTGTTAAACAAGAACTGGTATTTGAATTCAAAAGTAATATTTTGGATGTCTCATAAAATATTGTATGAATGTTTTGTAGGTGGGAATGATTATAAATGAAGCCTTGAGACTTTATCCACCAGCAGCATTTCTACGGCGACAGGCATGTGAGCCAACGAAACTTGGAAGGCTCTCAATTCCTGCAGGCACTCAACTTGAGCTTCCGATCGTTGCAATCCACCATGATCCTGCTTTGTGGGGAAATGATGCCAACGATTTCAACCCAGGGCGGTTTAGTGAAGGAATTGCAAAGGCTGCAAAGCATCCAATGGCGTTCATGCCCTTTGGATTAGGTCCAACTATATGTGTGGGTCAGAATTTCGCCTTGTTGGAAGCAAAATTAGTTTTGGCCATGATTCTGCAAAAATTTTCTTTTGGCACTTCCCCTTCATATACTCATGCTCCTATGCTTTTATTTACTATGAAACCTCAATATGGAGCTCAGGTTATCTTCCACATGAACTAATATCTGAAAACAGCACTGCCTAGAAATTCCTCTTTGAAATTTACTATAGTATAAAATCTACCACCAAGGATCAATAGTGTAGATGTCGAATATGTCATATCCCCTACATACCTTGTTAAATCTTTTGCATAATCCCCAACTCCGATGTAATTTGGACTAGGGGTGGATTTGCAGATTTTATTATGTGGACATATATATAAATGTGTGTTGATTGTGCAATTCGATGTCAACATTATTTTAACTTTGATTATTAACCTTATTATGTTATTTTAACTTTGATGCATTGAATTGTTTAGCCTAACTCAGATTGATAAATTGGTTGTTGGACTTGTGTGAGGTTTGTCCTTGGTTGCAAGTACTTGGGATGCATGATGGGGCAGATTATGTGTTCTAGTGGGATGAGAGACAATCAATTGATAATGTCATTCTAGTGCCAAGACCTTGCTTATAATTTCCAACAACTTGAAGTTCATTTAAGCCTAGGACCTCAGTTGTCTATTAAATTGCCATTACTATCTGTTCAAGCTAGATGAAGACATCAAATAGTTTGATTCATTTGGATCAATTCAAAACATCGAATAATGTTATAATTTCTTAAGAAATGGTAAACAGATAAACAAAATTAAATAAATATATATTATTAATAATAATAAATAAATAAAGGTTAGAATAAGCAAACAAATAAATAATAAATTATAAAAAATGTAAGAATCCATGAAGCAATAAAATAAAAGCAAATTAAATAACCAAAACCATATTACTAATTAGGCACCTTATAAAATTGTGGGCAACTAAATAAGGTCCCTTCATTGAAATTCTCGTGACTGGAATAGAGAAGCAAAAATAAAATGAAATAGATGACATTTGAACAGCAACGCCATTATGGCACAACTCTCCACCCATGGCAAGGGACCAACAAATTTAACAGGTATGGGAGAAAGCATGGAGGAAAGGAGGGGAGGTCGTGCCATTAATGGGCACAACTCCCTAGTTCAAGATGCCTAGTCTACAGGACATGCAAAAAAAAACACGCTTTCCTTTATAATCACCTCTAGACTTGAAAAAATGGGACACCAAAAGCTTGTGATTTGCAGAGAGAGGAGATGAAAGGATAGCGGTGCAGAGCTAGGAAGGCAAAGGAAACTAGATTTCTTCCAAAGGCTACTCAGATGTAATACACTTTGATGCAAGAGCATCTAGTGGTGTATATAATCTGTATCACCCAAAAATAGTTAAATTTCAAGTT
>VDFB02000015.1:328721862-328754919 GCA_007258455.2 Sequoia sempervirens | reverse complement strand
GGAGAGATCGGGAGAGAGTTGGAGAGATTGGGAGAGGGAGAGAGTGGGAGAGAGGGTGGGAGATGGTGGGAGAGAGTGGGAGAGGGTGGGAGAGTGTGAAAGAGTGTGGGAGATAGGGTGGGAGTGGATTTGAGTGGGTCTACCATATAAATCTTTAAAAAAACTAAATTTATTATAGCACAAGTGCGTTATTGATAAGTAGAGAGATTGCCGTTTAATAAGAAATAACACGAGTGTGTTATAATGCATGCGCATTATTTCTTGCACTAAAAATGGTTAAAAAATACAATATACTCATGATGTTGGCCCACATTCTACATATTCTCTTCGTTCTATGTGTGCTCTGACAAAAAGTAGCTTTTTGGTGATTGAGTGAAGTGTGCATGCATAATATTTAGATTCCACCACCTTTTTCATGATATTTCCTTCACCTTTGCATGAAATAGCAAAGTTTTCACATTGGAAGGCATGTAATATGAATTCAAGTTTGAATTGCAGTGATAACTGATATACAATTGAAGTTTGGAGGGGAACAAGATTTTGAAAAAGTCAAATTTTTGAGGAATTTGAGGAAACAAGAAGCAAAGGCTACAAAATTGGGTAGAACTCCTCCATTTGAAACTTTGATTTTTTAGGTATGTGAAGTCTTTGTACATTTTCTTTCATTCTATTATGGATTGCTTTCATTTTTGTTGTTTTTCTTATTCCATGTTGATCAAATTGTTTGCTTGTCATGTTACAACCTTAGGTTGTCAATGGACATTTTAAATTACACAATTCTATACACTTTCCTATTACATTTTTAAAACACATCTCTTTGAGGCATTTTTTTAAATTTAACAATTGACTTTCTTTATGTATGCTTCTAAAGCTTTCATTGAGGTATTTTGTCAAACAGTTATACAAACTAGCTGATTGCCTTGTCTATGCTACCAAATTTTCCATACATGTCTCTGAAAAATTGGAATATACTCCTAATGCATGCTCAAATAGGTTTGCAATACAAAAACCCTCAATTTTCTCATAAATATCTAGGGTTTTCTATATTTCACAACTCCAAGGCCTTCCAAGCCTCACCAAAGCATCAAACATGTTTGTCAGGGTCTATACAAACAAAATAAACCTTCACTAGGCCTTTAGCCTTATTAGATCTCAAAAACACCACTTTGGTTCCTCCTTTTCATGCCAAAAACTCATATTCTCAGCCTAAGATAACATCACCATCCCTATAGATGCATCACCACTATTAAAAGAAATGTGAAACTTGAAAACAACATATTATAGGCCTTTCTTCTGAATCATAGGTCACCACAGCTGGTCTATATAGGCTGATCATGAAGAATGGAGTTTTTCATTCACTGAAACAACCAAAGGAGTCTCAAAATAGATTGAAGTCCAAGTTAAGACCTGCCACCACAGTGATTTGTTGTTCTACAGACCTAGGACCATTTAGACACCTTTATTTTAACCATTACAGAGCCTTTCAACATATCCAACAATCACCAATGCTTGTTTTGTACCAAACTGCACACATTATTAAGTTTTCTATGCTTTTAAGGGCCCAAATTAGCCCACTTTTACAAAGGGACCACCTTTGAAATGTGTCCAAATCTCCTGAAACCTTGGGGAAGTACTTTATATCTATCAAAACTTCAAATTATGGCATTAGATTGGAGAGATTCAATCATTTACCACCCAAACCATAAAACCCTCTCCCTAGGCTTAGAAACTATATGTTTTTTATTGAAAGTAGCACTTATCAAACACTCCAAAACTTGGAAACTGTTGAAACAAGCCTAATATACCTTTTTCATGCTCAATCAAATGTAAAATAATGCTGCCCAACTCAAAAACTCAATTTCAGTCACCAAAAGCTCAATTTTGTTAAGCAAAACTCAACATTTCCTCATTTGGTTTGACACCCAATCCAAGATCATCCTCCATTAAAGTTTATATTGGCCTTTTATAATGTTTCCCTCTTAAAATAAACCACTTCAACTTCAAAAATTAACATTTGAAAGAGGTAACCGTTGGTCTCCCTCTTTAATAGACTTTTAAAACCCTTCACTATTAGTTAATTTGACTTGACTTAGCACTTTTTGCACAAGCAAAATTATTCGCCATGCCGAAGAAATGAACTGTTGAAAGGAAAAAAATAACAAATGATCAACTCCAAGCCTTCAGAGATAAAGAGAAAAAATGGATTAGGGAATATCATGAAAAGAAGAAATTGGGAACAATTGATGAAAACAAGCCAATTGAAGAGGAACATCAACCATCAAAAAGAGAAAAGAAATTGGCAGCACAAAGGGCATGAATGTGAAAGAGTCGTGCTAGGGGAGATATAGATACCATAGTTGGAGACACACCCTCTACAACAAGTGAATACAAAGGGACACCATTAAGCACAAGCAAATATGCCCAATGGTTCTTATTAATTTACACTTGTATCCACGTTAATTTGTTTGATGCCAATGCTATCATGTCTTATTTTACTTTGCGTATCTGTAAGTAACCCGATAAACATTGAATGGTGTCCCCTTGTAGAGTATGCAGATTTATGAGCCATCCAAGAGAATCTCAGGCATAAAAGCAATGCAACATCCCTATTTTGATTATGGAGCCAAATCTCAATTATGATTTTCAGCCATTACAAAAGTGTGTGTGAAGCTTGGTGAGGGAATTTCAAGTTATTCATTTGAAGTTAACCTTATCATGAGCACCTATGATGTAGACATTATAGGATCATCTCAAATTTCAAGATATTCTAGATTCATGAGAGGTGTTGTGTGCAATAGGTATCTTGGAACTTGCAGTGAAGATGTATCAGCAGAAGTGACTAAGTTGAGAGATTTCCATGCCTATTTGTAAGTGCCTTCCATCTATTTTCATTTCATTTCCATTTTGGACATGAGCTGTTTCTTTTTATTCTTTTAGTTTTCCTATATGTAACTAAACTAGTAAAAATTGATTGGTCTCTCCTTGTAGGAAATGTTGATTTTGGATCCATCAAAGAGAATCTCAGCCAAAAAAGCAATGCAACATCCTTATTTTAATGATCTTGAAAAATCCCAATTTTGATTTCAAGCCATTATAAAAGAGTGTGTGAAGCTTTGTGAGGGAATCTCAAGTTTCTCATTTGAATTTAACCTCTAAATGAGAACCTATGATGTAGACATTATAAGAGAATCTCAAATATTTGAGTGACATTGTAAAATATCTATGAGAATAGAGTACCTAAGGCATTGTAATGAGATTTACTTGTAATGACATTTACTAAAATAATCAAATTTGGTGTAGGGGCACCAAGGTTATTGAGAAAATTTGGTACATGGAAATATTTTAAGTTAGTTTTGTGTTATTAGTTTTGTCAATTGAATAAGGTCAAAACACTACACATGTCAAGGCAACTCCCCTCAAGGACTTGGATACATCAAGGCACTTTAATTCTTTAGTTTTCCTAGATGAATCAAGCTTACATGGTGAGGAAGGAGACCTTCTTTTAAAACAATACTTGACTCCAAAACTAAAAATTGTTACAAGACATGAAAGATGGTTCTTGGAACCTTATTACATCTCAAACTTCTTGAAAAAAAGAAAAAAGAAAAAAAGCAATACCTCCAAGAGGCATGAGGATCCCAAGGTGCTCCTGCACCAAAAACACATCAACCACATGTGGTACAAATGATTAAATCCAAAGATGATTTGTAGCAATGAAAGAGTTTGAAAAGGAAAATAGAGCAACACTGGTGACTCAGGAGAAACTTTAGCTTTCAAAAACGAAGTCAATTAGGCTGGCAGACGTGTGGATCGGGCCAACATTTGGTGGAAGAGGAAGAAAGATGACTGGAACTCTGGAGGCCCACCATACTAGATTTTAGTATTCAACCATGAGAGTAGATGAGAAAGTTGATATCATGTATCAAAACATTAAGCATGCATTCTTCTAGCCAACGGAGAAGGAGATGATTACTTTGCTTCATTGTCATTTACATAACCATATCAAGGCATGGGAATCAAGAAGACCAAGGATGCCAAGTTTTATGTGGAGGTAATGGATGTGGTCCAAACTTTAGGAGCGACAAGAAGGTCAAGGTATGATTGGTGCAGGAGCACCATTCAGTAGGTTTTGTTCATCAAGGAAAATAAGGAGTAGAATATCATCAATATACTAAAACCGGATCGAACTTGTTCATTTGAAGGTTTTGAGTCAATAAAAATGGCTTTTTGACCCATTCCTCTTTTTGTAGCCTCGATAACTTAAGGAATGGGTCTGTACTAACATTATTAAGGTGTGGGAATGATGTGTTAGTGTTGGGGATGTCTGAAAGTGAGATGGGTGTGAAACCCATGTGTGTAAAAGTGTGTTTTCTTTAAGAAAAATGGTGGGTTTGAAGAGTTAAATTGTGTTTTTGTGTAGGGAAGCATTATTTTATTATTTTTTGAGCTTGTGTAGGGTATCAAAAACTTGTTTGAGTAATTTTTAGGTTGTGGTTAGCTTTGGAAGTATCATTTTCAATAAACTTCTAGGGTTTAGGCTGCAATAGAGGGTTTTGTGGTTTACCCATTGTACAATGGTATAAATGAGATCTAAATGTGGATTTTGAAGTTTTGACACCTTAGAATTACTTCCCCAATAGTTGGTAAGGTTTGGATAAGTTTAGAGTATAGACCCTTTGTTCAACCGGATTGATCCCTTAAGGATCTAAAGGGAAAAATGGTTGCAAACTTCAACATGAGGTTACTTGGACACTATGACACTTAGAAAATTCTTACCTAATCTGATGTGATCATGTTGGGCCCCTCTACAATAACCTCTCTCAGTTTTCGTTATCTCGAAGTGGTTTTCCCATGGTGTCCAATTTTTAGTTGATGAAAAAAGTGTCAAATGGAAGTAGTGGAAAGTTGCAAAGTGGTGCAACTTTCGCTCTGCAACTTGTGTGACCAAACAGACTATTCCAACGTGTTCGAATAGAAATTTTTACACTAGGCATGGTCCTCTTTTGCACCCAAACACATGGAATCACTCTGAACTACGTTCAACTGGATCGATCCCTTAAGCGTCCAAAGGGAAATATGGCTGCAAACTTCAACATGAGGTTACTCGGACACCGTCAAACTTAGAAACTTCTTGTCTAGTCTAATGGGATCAGGTTGGGCCACTCTACAATAAAATCTCTCAGTTTTCATTATTTCAGAGTGGTTTTCCCGTGGTGTCTACTTTTCAGTTGATGAAAAAAGTGTCAAATAGAAGCAACGAAAAGTTGCAAAGTGGTGCAACTTTCGTTCTGCAACTCGTGTGACCAAACTGACTATTCCAACATTTTTGAATAGGCATTTTTACACTAGGCATGGTCCTCTTTCACACCCAAACACATGCAATCACTCTGAACTAGGTTCAACTGGATTGATCCCTTAAACGTCCAAAGGGAAAAATAGCTGCAAACTTCAACATGAGGTTACTCAGACACCATGACACTTAGAAACTTCTCATCTAATCCAATGGGATCATGTTGGACCACTCTACAATAACCTCTCTCGGTTTTCATTATCTTAGAGTGGTTTTCCCGTGGTGTCCAGTTTTCAGTTGATGAAAAAAGTGTCAAATGGAAGTAGTGAAAAGTTGCAAAGTGGTGCAACTTTCGTTCTGCAACTCATGTGACCAAATAGACTACTCCAACGTGTCTGAATATGAATTTTTACGCTATGCATGGTACTATTTTGCACCCAAACATGCGGAATCACTTTGAACTACGTTCAACAAGATCAATCCCTTAAGGGTCCAAAGGGAAAAATGGCTGCAAACTTCAGCACGAGTTTACTCGGACACTGTGATGCTTAGAAACTTCTCGTCTAGTCTGATGGGATCACATTGGGTCCCTCTACAATAATATCTCTTAGTTTTCATTATCTCGAAGTGTTTTTCCATGGTGTCTAGTTTTCAATTGATGAAAAAAGTGTCAAATGGAAGTAATGAAAAGTTGCAAAGTGGTGCAACTTTTGTTCTACAATTCATGTGACCAAATAGACTATTCCAACGCATCTGAATAGGAATTTTTACACTAGGAATGGTCCTCTTTGACACCCAAACACATGGAATCGCTCCGAACTATGTTCAACTGGATCAATCCCTTAAGGGTCCAAAGGGAAAAATAGCTGCAAACTTTAGCATGAGGTTACATGGTTACCGTGATGCTTAGAAACTTCTCTTATAGTCTAATGGGATCATGTTGAGCCTCTCTACAATAACCTCTCTCATTTTTCATTATCTTAAAGTGGTTTTCCCGTGGTGTCTAGTTTTCAGTTGATGAAAAAAGTTTCAAATGGAAGCAGTGAAAAGTTGCAAAGTGGTGCAACTTTCGTTCTACAACTCGTGTAACCAAGTGGATTGTTCCAACATGTCCAAATAGGCATGTCTACAATAGGCATAGTCCTCTTTCACACCCAAACACACAGAATCGCTCTGAACTATGTTCAACCGAATTGATCCCTTAAGGGTCTAAAGGGAAAAATGGCTGCAAAATTCAGCATGAGGTTACTCAGACACCGTGATGATTAGAAACTTCTCATATAATCTGATGGGATTGCATTGGGCCCATCTACAATAACCTCTCTTAGTTTTTGTTATCTCGAAGTGGTTTTCCTGTCCAGTTTTTAGTTGATGAAAAAAGTGTCAAATGGAAGTAGTGGAAAGTTTCAAAGTGGTGCAACATTTGTTTTGCAACTCGTATGACCAAAAAAACTATTCCAACGCATCTAAATAGGAATTTTTACACTAGGCATGGTCCTCTTTCACACCCAAACATGTTGAATCGCTCCAAGCTAAGTTCAATCGGATCGATCCCTTAAGGGTCCAAAGGGCAAAATGGCTGCAAACTTTAGCATGATATTACTCAGACATCGTGATTCTTAGAAACTTCTCATCTAATCCCATGGGATCACATTGGGCCCCTCTACAATAGCCTCTCTTAGTTTTCATTATCTCAGAATGGTTTTCTCGTGGTGTCTAGATTTCAATTGATGGAAAAAGTGTCAAATGGAAGTAGTGGTTCAAAGGTGCAAAGCGGTGCAACTTTCATTCTGCAACTCGTGTGACCAAACAGAATGTTCCAATGTGTCTGAATAGGCATGTTCATGCTAGGCATGGTCCTCTTTCTCAACCAAACATGCAGAATCGCTTTGAGCTATGTTCAATCGAATCGATCCCTTAAGGGTTTGACTGTAGTATGTTGAAATAGGCCATTCCACCTATTGTTCAGGCTATGTCTCAGTGATATGGGCCTAATGTAAGTAGGATAGGGAGTAGGAATAAGAAAATAGCATTAGAAAGGGCATTGGAAGAGATTACTAATGCTGCGCCTGTTGAAAATTCAAAATTAAGGCCCCTTAAAAGCAAGGCTAGAAGAGGTGAAAAGAAGAAATTGCTTAAAAATAAGTTAGAATAGGTTGGAAGTTGGGTGAGAATATGGAGTTTGATGTGTTCAAAAGGTCTGCAAGGATAGGGGAGGTCAAAAGTATGTTATGGTGTGACATGCCCTAGTTGGGAAAATAGGGGTTTTGAATGAAAAAGAGAGGTTTTAGGGAGTAAACGTGGGTAAAGTCAAGGGGAAACATAATTTGGTGGTAAATTAAGTTTGTCCAGGAAAAAATGAAGAGTTATGGAATAGGTTTTGAGGTTCAGGTTCGAGGGTTCGGTTCACCAGTTTGGCCAAAATTTTTTGGAGGGGGGCTCGGTTTGTTTTGGGTTCGTTGGTACAAAAAACATGTAAAAAATAAATATATATCTATGCAACCTAGAAGCATGAATTAGGATTAGAATATCACATATAATCATATAAACAACAAAACCACCATAAACTTGAATATCATTTAAAACAAAAAAATTGGCAAAAAAAAAGTGTTTATAACCTGCAAAAAAATGTGAATAAAATCACATTGATTTTCACATGAAAAAAAACCATGAGACCATAGCTTGTTGCTTACTATTATGTTTTGATAGATTTTTTCCAAGCATCCATAGCTTGTTCAAAAGTAATTTTTTTAGGCTTTTAGCCATAGTAGCAAGGTAGTGAATTGTTTGATAAAATGCTTTGGTAGACATGTATGAAAAATATGGTTGCATAGACAAGGCAGTGAACTATTTGAAAAAATGCCTCAAAGAAATGTGTTTTCATGGTTATGGAATGGCATGACAAATTCCATGACAAGAAAATTGCTATGGATTTTCATGGCATTCCACCACCATTGAGACCACATTTCTTTGAGGATTTTTTTCAAATAGTTTGCTACCTTGTCTATGCTATTGCTTATTATTATGCTTTAATAGATTTTTTTGAACCATCCATAGCTTGTTTGGAAGCACCTATTCTAGGATTTTAACCATAGCAGCAAGGAGGTGAACTATTTGATAAAATTCTTTGGTAAACATGTATGAAAAATGTGGTAGCATAGACAAGGAAATGAACTGTTTGAAAAAATGCCTCAAAGAAATGTGGTCTCATGGTGACAGAATGCCATGACAATCCATAGCTTGTTTGAAAGCACCTATTTTAGGCTTTTAGCCATAACAAAAAGGAAATGAACTATTTGATAAAATGCTTTGATAGACATGTATGAAAAATGTGTTAGCATAGACAAGGCAGTGAACTCTTTGAAAAAATGCCTCAAAGAAATGAGGTCTCATGGTGATGGAATGCCATGAAAATCAAATGCTTTTGATTTTCATGGCATTCCATCACCATGAGACCTCATTTCTTTGAGGAATTTTTTCAAAGATCTCACTTCCTTGTCTATGATATTGCTTACTATTATGCTTTTGATAGATTTTTTCCAATCATCCATAGCTTGTTCGAAAGCACTTGTTTTAGGCTTTCACCATAGCAACAAGGCAGTGAGCTATTTGACAAAATGTTTTGCTAGACATGTATAAAAAATGTGGTAGTATAGACAAGGCAGTGAATTGTTTGAAAAAATGCCTCAAAGAAATGTGGTCTCATAGAATGCCATGATAAGCAAATGCAATTGGGAGCTACTCCTATTTATTAGTTATGCAATGTGAAGTAATTACATAACTGCTTAGGTTGACTTTGTAAAAACTATATTGTAATTGAATTTTTTTCATCTATCAGCATCTAGTTATTAGTTATGCAATTTGAAGCAATGCTTTGAGTTTGAAATATGTGTAATGCAATGTAATCAACGATATGAATATAAACTACAAAAATCTATTTTTTACAATTTATTAGTTAAACTCTTTATTTTATTTTCTCTCTATATCTCTATGCTATGGAAATTCCTTTAAATATTTTTTTTAAAACAATTATCTCTTGTTCTACTTTTTTTACCTTTTTTTTTAAATTTGATCTTTTTCTGATTTTTTGTAGACTTGTTCCCAATTTTTTCAAAAAATCTTATACTTTTGGTTTGGTAATTTTTGCTGCTATGGTATAAACACATATCTTTTTGTAATATCAAGGATACTTTTTTGAAACTTCCATGCATTGCTAATCTAAAAGGAAAAGTCTTTTTCCTAATTTGTATGCAGCCATGTTTTTAACATTGTCAAAAAGAGCAAATATTGACACCATCGATAATAAAGATTTGTATTAACCAAATAGCCATGTACACATACATCAATATATGTCGATATAATTATAAAATATAGTTACAAAATAGCCATATAGGCATACAATGTCAAATATATCCAATACAAGATATGTATAAAATTGCCATGTCAGGTATACAACAAAGGGCTCTAGAATCAAAATTCATTTCTCACCATGCTCTGGAAATAAATTATTTCCCTTTCTTTGCTGATCCGATGGTGATAAGTCTGTCACTTGTTTATGATGTGCTCGAGGAGTGCTCCTACTGCTCCTCCTAGAGTTTAGCTCATGTTGAAGTTTTAACTGTTACAATAAGAAGTAAAGACATTAATATATATAGAAACTACATTATAAGAAATGATATATTTAACAAATTAATCACTTACAACCATCTCATGATCACTCTCCATGATGGAAATATTTGCATGTCGATGCTCAGGTGTGCTCAAGCCCTATATAAACCATCCAAATAGGAATTAAATTGCGAATTAATAATGGTTTGATTTTTCACTAGAACTAACATCTATAGAAACGAATGTAAATTGAAATTTAGTAATTTTCCTCATACCTCCTCTATCAGAGCCATGGAGGATTGTATTGCAGATGAAACACCAATATCCATTACCCTTGTTACATTTGGAGGTGTTTCCACAACCAACATCTGAAAATAAAACAACTAATTATTCAATCACAAAAAAATTACAATAGCGATCCACGTCATGACTTATAATGTATGAGATCTAATGAACAAGATTTTGAGTACAAGTATTAAACTATATACTTCTGGTAGGCCTTCACAGTTTGATAGGAAGACCAAGCATGATGGGGAGAAGAACACATGTACTCCATTGTGAAGGATGGGAAGACTTACAACCTTTCACCTCTCCTAGAAGAAGACAAGGCAAAGCATGAAGGGCCTAGTGTTTTGATGGTGGGTGAGAAGGAGTTCATGAAGACCTTGAAGGAAGGAAGAGGAAGAGGATTCTTCCTAATTATGAAGCCAAAAAGTGAAGCAGATTTTCCCACAAAGAAGGAAGATGCACCAAAGGAAGTCCAAGAGTTGTTGGAAAGGTACAAGGACATAACGATGAATGAATTACCTAGTTCCCTACCTCCCATTAGGGATATAATCCACCATATTGATTTGATTCCAAGGGCTACATTTCCCAATAAGGTTGCATACAAGATGACACCTGCTCAAAATGAGGAGATTGCAAGACAAGTGCAAGATTTGATGGATAAAGGGCTAGTGAGAAAGAGTTTGAGCACATGTGTTGTTCCTAATTTCCTAGCACCAAGGAAGGATGGTAATTGGAGGCTTTGCACTGATTCAAGATCCATTAATAGGATCATAATTAGATATAGGTTCCTGATGCCAAGAATGGAGGACCTCATGGATTGTCTATGAATCTTGAGCATCTTACTTTTCCAAGATTGATCTAAAGAGCAGGTACCATAAGATAAGGATCAGAGAGGGGGGTAAGTGCACCAAGATGGTTCCCAAAAAGGGGGCTTAAGTGGTCACTTTTTTTCTAAAATCAGGAAATGCTGACCTTGGACGTGAAATTGAGGATAGTTACACTCAAAATTTTGGGATGGAACAAAAACAAGGATCGAAGTGCTCCGAATCTACTTTCTAAACTACTAATTTATTTTCAAAATGGTTGAGAATAATGGGTTCAAAAAAGGGTTGTACACAAATTGGTGTTGTAAACATAACATAGCAACTCTTGTATGACCTGAGCACGGTGAACTTTTTTGTAGTATTTTTAAAATCACTATAGTCAAAAGTTAGCTAATAGCATCTAGTTGATGCACAATTTTTCTGATAATTTTTTAATGAACATTTAATTTTTTACTAATTTTCTAAGTGGGCACTTCTTGAAAAGCAGAATTTTGGCCGTGCTCCCACTACAAATTTTTGAAAATAATTGATTTTATTTTTCTTTTCTTTTTTAAAATTTGTAGAATGGAGTCTAGTTTCTAAAAATGTAATGTATTTGAAATTTTGATGAATGGTTAATTTATAACAAGAAAAACACCAAACACTGCTTATTAGCAAAAAAAAAACATAAAAACAAAAGAAATTATGGATGAAAGGCTTAACATTGTCAAAAAGTGAAAAAAGTTACATCGTTGGATAGCTAAGAGAGAACTTAACATTACCCATGTGTTCGATTTTGTCGATTTTGGCGAGCGTGTTTTTTAAATTTTTTTGAAAAGTGGCCACAAAATTGGTACCCAACTTCATGCACCCACCCAAGGGGATGAATGGAAGACAAATTTTAAGACTAATGAAGGGCTATATGAGTGGTCGGTGATGCCCTCTGGGTTATCAAATTCCCCTAGTACATTTATGTGCCTTATGAATGAGGTATTGAGACCTTTCATTGGAAAGTTTGTTGTAGTTTATTTAGATGACATCCTTGTGTTTAGCAGGTCTAAAGAAGAACATTTGAAGCACCTTGACATGGTACTAAGGAGGTTACAAGAGGAGAAGTTGCTGATCAACATGGAAAAGTGTGAATTCATGAAGGAAGAACTAGTCTACCATGGTTTTGTCATCTCCAAGGGAAGTTTGAAGATGGATCCTTCAAAGGTGGATGCTATTCTTACTTGGCCAGCACTAAAATCCATGGGAGATGTGAGAAGCTTCCATGGACTTGCAAGCTTTTATAGAAATTTCATCAAGAACTTTAGCCAAATTTGTGCACCAATCTTGGACACCATCAAAGGAGGTAACAAAGGTAAGTTTTATTGGACCAATGAGGCTGATAAAGGGTTTGAATATCTGAAAATGAGAGTAGCACAACAGCCTATACTTGTTCTCCCTAATTTTGATAAAGTATTTACCATTGAGTGTGATGCTAGCAATCAAGCTATAGGGGTTGCTTTGAGCTAAGAAGGCAGACCAGTTGCATTTTATAGTGAGAGGATGAATGAAGCAAAGAGGAAGTATTCTTCCTATGATTTGGAATTGTATGCTATGGTCCAAGCCCTCAAAAAGTGAAGGCACTGCTTGTTACCTAAATATTTTGTTATTTATACTAATAATCATGCCTTGAGTTTTTTGAATGCACAGGACAAACTCAGTCATAGGTACATGAAGTGGGTAGAGTCTTTGCAAGCCTATACTTTCGCTATAAAGCATAAGAAGGGACAAGAAAATAAGGTGGCAGATGCTCTCAGTAGAAGGGAACTTGTAGTGCAAGAGATTCAACTCCAAAGCATGGGGGTTGAAGCATTGAAGGATATGTATCATGAAGATTCTGATTTCAAGGAGGTATACAATGTTTGTGAGCAGGATTTGAATTCTTTTCATAGTGAATTCTCTGAATTTTTATTGTAGAATGGTTTTCTCTTCAAAGGAAGCCAATTGTGTGTTTGTAAATGCTCAATGAGGGAGAATATCATAAAGGAGAAACACAGTGGGAGTCTTGGACGTCACTTTGGCCTTGACAAGACCTTGGAACAAGTTAGGAGATTTTACTATTGGCCAAAGTTGCAGGTGGATATGAGAAGGTATGTGGAAGGTTGCACAATATGTCAAAGGGCAAAGGGAACTTCATCAAATGCAATACTCTATCAGCCACTTCCCATTCCCAATAGGCCTTGGGAGTGTGTAAGTATGGACTTTGTCTTGGGGTTGCCTAGAACCCAAAGAGGTTTTGATAGTATCTTTGTGGTAGTTGATAGATTTAGTAAGATGGCACATTTTCTTCCTTGCAAATGCACCAATGATACATCTCATATAGCAGGTCTCTTCTTTAAGGAGGTTGTTAGGATACATGGACTGCCTTTAAGAATTGTTTCTTTTAGGGATTCTAAATTCATTGGTCACTTTTGAAGGACCTTATGGAAGAAACTCAAGGAAAAAATTTGTCCTTTAGTTCAGCATACCATCCACAAATGGATCATGGAAAAATTGAAGTGGTGAATAGATCATAGGGAAACCTCTTAAGATGCCTTACCAAGGAGCATGGACAAGCTTGGGATATGATTTTACCTTAGGCTGGATTTGCATATAATGACTCCATGAATAGGAGCATTGGTAGAATCCCTTTTGAAGTAGTCTATGGCATGCACCCTAGAGGGGTCTATGAACTAAGAGATCTACAAGGAGTTGCTAAGAGAAGTGCTCAAGGTGAGGAATTTGTTGTTACAATTAGGGATATTCATCAACAAGTGAAGGAAACACTTCAAAAGAATGTTGAGAAGTATAAGGAAAAGGAATATTTAAAGAAGAGGAATTTCCAATTCAAGGTTAAGGACTTGGTGATGGCACACTTGAAGAAGGAGAGACTTCCAAAAGGAAAGTATACCAGATTCATGATGAAGGAGATAGGACCTTGTAAGGTGGTCCACAAGTTTGGCCAAAATGCTTATGAAATAGAGCTACCTCCTGGGGTGGCAATCTCTCCTCTCTTCAATATTTCTGACTTGTATCCTTTCAAATCTTTTGTGAATGTAGGTGATGGAGTAGGTACAACAGCAATGGAGGATGGAGATTGGGTGAAGGAACTAGCCCCCAACCAACCTATGACTCTTTAATGCATCCTAGACACCAAGGAGACAAAGAAGACTAGAAGGAAGGTTTACAAAGAATACCTGGTCAAATGGAAAGGTCTCCCTGAAGAGGATGCAACATGGATGTCAGAAAATGATATTGAACACCATGGAACTACTGTAGAAGACCTAATCTCAAAGAGGAATTAAGATCTTTTTCTTGCTTGGGAGTATGGTGTAGGAGTACCCGTGGGTCTAAGGGACCTAGAATAATTTTTCATGTTTTGTTTCTTGGTTTATGGATGGAATAAGGTCTTATGGACCATTTCAATGCTTTGTAGTAGGTCTTCTAGGTTTTTGGTTTAGTTTTTGGTCTTGGTGACCAACTTCTTTGTACAACAAGGTCTCCATCCTCCTTTGTAAGTCTAGTGCATCTTGGAAAAATAAGGAAAAAAGATGCCTTGTATATAGAAACCTAAGGGGAGTCACCTTACTTTTTGACAAGGTTTTAAATTCCTTTGACACATTTTGGAAGGCTCTTTGTGGTCAAGTTGGTAGAAGTTGCTCACATTGCCTTAACTAGGAAATTAGAATTCAAAGCATGAGATTGGTTGTTTTCCAACGTCTCTCTTTTCAAAAGACAGTTGAAAGAAGTTTGAGGGAGTTTGTAAGACTTCAAATATGCCTCTCTTGGTTGATTCAAGGTTCATGTTGATGTTTTGAAGAAGTTTCAATAAGAAGTTTATTGTTTTTTTGTGTTTTTGTGAAGAATTTGTTGATCACGTACTTGGTACGGATTGTATGTTCACTTTCATGCTCCAAGTCCATAATGGTTGGATAGGTAATTGAATAAGCTTTCCTTTTGCATTGGAGTGGTGAGATTTCATTGAGTATCAAGGGAGATATTCCAATTTCTCTATCGAGTGGTCTAAAAACCCTTAAAATCAAGGTTTTTGGTGAAAAATGTATATTTCTTCCATTCCCACATTGTAAAATTGTTAAATCTTGGTGGGATGGAAGATATAAGGCTATACTATCATTTCGTCAATGTTTTGGAGAATGGAAGGCTCATTGTTGGAAGTTGTGCATGAATTTTGGCTTGACATCTCTATGTGGCAAGCATAATTAATAACCAAAAAAATGAGTTTTTCTTGATTTTGAAGAATTTGTTTAAGAGGCACTTAGGAATGGTGGAAACATGTGTGGAGAACCTATAGGATTCTGAATTTGGGCTTTGTGGTGAAGGGGAGAGCCTAGATTGTCAAGACCTAGGTGTGGGTATGTGAATTAGGCCTTTTGGAGCAGTGGTAGAAAGGGCCATTATGAGTGATGTTTTGACAGTCAAGAGGAAGGGTTTTGGAACCTTGTAGGGGTCCATCTTCAGGGTATGAATCAATAGGCTTGGTGTCTTAACATTCCTCCTTGTGTTTTTTATTTTGACTGTCCTACCGAGCAAGGGCTACAAGCCTTAAGAGAGAGTGAGGTCTAAGTCACCATAGTGATGGGTGTTTGTTGAAACCTAAATGCTAGAGGGTTGTTAAACCTTGTTTTGACTTAATGAGACATGATCCAAACGTTTTCAAGCTTTGTGAGTGGTCCGAGTTGTGAACACTATGTGTGTGGGATTGATCTCTTAAAGAATAGTGGAGTTTAGGACTCACGAGAGTATTTGAGAGAAGCATTCAGTGGAGTGATTTTTCCATTTGTGATTGTGATTTTTCCTTCCCTGCCACTCTATATCATTTCTAAGCTTATGCAGGCTATTTCCATGGTGTTTGTAGTGGTGGCAGGATTATTTAAGGTTTGTAAGTACCTAATGCAATAAACCCTCCTTTGTAGGGCTTGATTTGTGCATATAATAAGCTTAGTCAATAAACATGAAGTGAGTAATGTCTTGGAAGTTAGATGAAATGATTGAGGTGTAAATGGTTGATTGTAGTATCTTGGTCTTGAGGAACTAGTTGGTAAAAGTGAAAATTTGGTGAGTTGTTTAAGGAATTGAAAGATTTAGAGCTCTTTATTAGGTTTTTGCTTTGAATTCATATAAATTGATGATGACAAAGGTGTGTTAGGATCTGATGGATATAGGTTGTAACATGAAAGATTGGTTTTTGGTTATTTTTCCTAGGTAAAGAAAATTGAGTGGAAGGGTGCCTTGGTGAATGATGAAAGAGTGGATTGTTTAGTGACTCTAATTAGGTTTCTTGTGCACGGATCAGTCATTTTTGTTGATAAATAAGATGTTTGAAGCTTGAGGATGATAAGAAGAAGTATTGAAATGAGTTGGCTTGTTGTTTCCTTCTAGTTTGCAAATGAAACAATGTGATTTTTGATGAAAAGAGAGAAATTTTAGTTGCTTATTCAATTTGATCTTCTCCTTATTCAATTGGGTTAGATGTTGGTGCAGGAGCACCTAGGTCATCAAATACTTTTCAATTTTGCAAAAGGGATGAGTGTTCAAATTTGTATTTAGTCAATCAAAAAAGGTCATGGAAAAATGATGTAAAGCATGTTCAAGGTCATATGAGGTCTTATTTGAATGTATTTAAGGTTATGGGTAAGTTCTAGGTGGTCAAAGTGGGAAAATGCAAACAATGCAATAATGTAATATTGTTAAGAGTTGTTAAATTGACAAAAACAAGGAAATCGGGCATATTAAGGGTTAAAAGGGGTAGTTTCAATCGATGGAAAGATAGTTATGGAAAAGGAAATATCTTTAAAAGGCATGTAAAGGTAAGAAAAAGTAGAAGTTTATGTTCTTGTAATTAAATTTTGAAATAAAAATTCCCTGTCTCTGAGTTTGTAGCATTACTTTGGATTGTTTTGTTTTCTTGTGTTGGTAATTTAGGAACACCCAAAGTTAAATCATAGTGTGAATACATGTAAATAGGAGTTAGTTTCCAATTTCAAGAGTTGGACTTGGTTAGCTTTAGGAAACAAAATAATAAGAGGAAGTTTTTAGTGCCCGATAGAGTCCTTTTAGAAGCAAGTTTGTGAGTCCAATAGGGTTTTTCTTCACTACTCCACCAATCTAGGTCAAGTAAATTGGTGGAGTAGGTTAATGTTAGGATTTTTTGCATGTTTTGATGATTGTAAGTGTAGGGAAAAGCAAGAATACCATGGCCGAGTTGTTGCTACACTAGAAAATAGAGGATTTTCCTAGACAAAGTGATGCTACAACCATGGGTCATGAATAAATAAAGCGTGCAAAGGGTTGGAAACGATGTAGAAGGTCTTGGAAGACATAAAAAATCATGTTCTAGGTGATGGCTAGAGAAATAGAGGTTTGCAAGAGTATTTTTCACAAAACCCTCCTTGATTTGTGCTTTTACACCCTATAAACGAGGGTTTATTGGATCAGAACATTTTCATGGTTTAAAATCCCTATAAATGGTGAAATATTGAGTTATAAGACATGATTGAATACTATTTTGAGGTTTTGAGTGATTTGGAATGGTTTTGAAGGGGTCTCCTTTGTAAAAAAGGCCTAATCTACTAGCCTTTCTTCAGAGGACAGTCTGAAATATAATGAGTTTCTTTATGTCAAACATCTAAGAAATTTGATATGTTGTGATGTGCTAGAAAGTGTTTCTAAATGTGCATTGATTTTTTTAATAATATTTGAGATAGGAATGTAACTACCTGATTCAATGGTTGGCAGACCTACTAGAGGAATATGATATTGTCTGATCAAAACAAAGATGTTTGTTTAAACAATGGAAACTTGGATGATATTGAGTGCTTGGTTACTATCAAACTAATGATATGATTGATGTTACTAAATTTGGTTAAGGTGTATAAGATAGGTTTGGTGACTTTGGTGGTTGGATGGGTGAGTATTATGAAGCCTTTTGAGAAAATTGGTGATTAACCACAACATGATAATCAAGATTCTATTGTAGCATGAGTTTGTAACCTGTAAATAGACTACTGCAGTCAAAATATGGTGATTATAGTGCTTGATAATGGACTGATAATAGTGAGGTATGGTTTAGTTGATTTGTTGCCTTCGTGAATAAATGAAAGGATGAATTGTTCAAGTTTCAATAATCAGGTTTATGTTATTTTTATGGTGGTAGAGAATGATATGAATCTAATTGATTAAGTCAAAGTTTTCTTTAATATGGTTTTTTCTTTGAATGAGTCAATTGGAATACTGAATAGTGGAATGATGAATGATGGCTTATGGAGTGCCTAAGAGAATTTGAGTGGATTTTGGTTGAATGAAAAGTAGATTTCTAATGAAATAATATTTGATCTTCTCCTGATTCTATTTGGGATTGAAATCCCTTGAAGAAATGATGTTGATGGTGTTTGTTGGATGCTCTACATTAGATGTACCTTGATGATTGAGTGTTTTGATATGATTCTTTTGCATCACTAACTACCTTGTCTATGCTATTGCTTACTATTATGGTTTCATAGATTTTTTCCAAGCATCCATAGTTTGTCGTGCTGGTGCACCTTTGCAAGCACATGCCTCCATGTGAAGGAATTGCATCGTGCTGCTTATGTTGACTTTCTAAACAACTATATTGTACAGTTGAAATTTTTTCATCTATCAACATCTAGTTATTAGTTATGGAACTTGAAGTAATACTTTGAGTTTGAATGATGTGTAATGCAACATAACCAACAATATGAATATAAACTACATAAATCTATTAGGTAGAATTCATTAGTTCAGTTCTCTTTATTCTATTACCTTCGTGTACGTTTGAGTGAATCCACTGGCACTAGGAGGTGTTTGCTTGAAACCGCCAATATTAGCCTGTTCAACATCCAAAATCACATGTATTAAAATACCTTTCGTAAAAGAATGCTATTAACATGTAATAAATTTATAATTGCTTACTAGTTGCATACCCCACTGATAGGTGTACTGCAAAAATAAGTAGGTGGAGGACCGGTGTATCCAGTCTCAACACTGTGACCCTGCAATTTTATTAAAATAATAAAACTAAATTAGTTAGTCATGCATTTTAGAATTGAAATTTAATAAATTAAATTCAATGAACATGCTGACTTTTACCTGACTATCAACATTTCATATGCACGATGCAAAATATAAGTTGTCTTGTCCATCCCCATAGCAGCATATGGATCTTGCATAGTAGCATACAAATCTTGTGTAGTAGCATACATATCCTGTGTAGCAGCATTTGGATCCTGCGTAGCAGCCTCCTGAGTGTCGGTGGGGTCATATGAACAAGTCGCCCTGCAAGATTGACACACATGGGTTTGAAGGCCACTGCCCAAAGACTCCCCTAGATGGTGTTGTACAATAGGGCGAGTATGATGGATGACACTTCGGGTCAAAGTGTTGATCGCCTGCAATGTCTCTACGTCGGAACTCTCCTTTGCAATGATAGGCATAACAATGTGCTCATGAGGCGGCCTAGCGAGAGGTTGTCTCCCTTGCCAGGTAGGATCCAACTGTGCACCGAGCCTATCCTGAGCTGACCCCCCACTTCTCCCCTGGAACTCCCTCATATCAAAATAATTTGGGATTTGGTTCAATACAAACTCACTGTTTAGTATCCTAAGAAAATATTGGGGGACTTCACAATTGTTACACGATGGGTAATCAAAGACCAAGTACTGCCTATCATAAAAATGGTTCCTAATCTCTTGGTGGTGGCACCAATGAATAGGAAACCTCTTCACATTGAGGCTAATATTTTGATTTTTTCTAGGGTCAGTGAATAAAGAGCACAAATCACCTTTAGTAATTTTTAAATCTTATACTTGTTTATATGATACTTTATCTGCATAATATTCCCTAGCTACCTGCCTCCTATCTTGCCATCCCATTATTTGTTGGGTTATTGAATCTAAATTTTTTAACATCTCTTTCATTTAATTTGCTAGTGTCATTCTTTTTGTAGTTGAAGCATTTGGATCACTCAACCTACTGATAAGATCCTCAATTTTTTTTTTTTTGTTTTCAATTTCACTCCACAAATTTTGTTGAGTGCTAGGAGGGTGTTGAGTGATTGGTGGGGGACATTTATTTTGTTGAGGATTTTGTTGAGGATTTGCTTGTTCTTCTTGTTGAGGACTTTCAAGATTTGCATGATTATTTGCATCTCCTACAAATTAAAAAAAAAAATCAAATCTAACCTAAAACAAACAAAATCAACTTGAAACTAAGAAATTCAAAACAAATAGCAAACAATACTTACCTCTTGCACCTCTTCATTGTCATGGATCCATCTTTGCAAATGAAAAGAATCTATTGTTGATGAATTTTGTAGAATGCCTCCTCCTAGAACACAAGCATGAAAATGAGGGTTTTTGGACGTGGGAAGAGCATAAAAATAGAGAAGATAAAATGAATAGCTTTCACTCTTTTTTGTTGCTTTTAAAATGCCATAACACGCTCACATTATGGAATTTTCAATCTTTTTTTGAATTTGGCCACAAAAGTGTAACCCAACTTCATGCACCCGCCCATACGTAAATTGATATTCATATAGTGAGCTAATCCTCATCGTGGTTTTTCCTTTATTGTGTTTTCCACATAATATATAGTGTTCTATTGTGTATGGTTGTGGATATGTTGATGTTTCATTTGTTTATATTCATACTAATAGTTATTAAGGGTTTGAAGGTTTTAATGCACGACTAATTCAACCCCCTCTTAGTTGTCTTGTGTGTCTAACACTCAATACTCCTCGTCATTGATGGTATTCTATAGTGAAATGTGTAGTAATGGAAGGTCAACCTCAATTGGGAAAATGAATATATGGGTTCTAATAGTGAATGTAAGGGGGTAGCTTCAACCCAATTCATAAAACACTCAATAGTGGTGATGATGAACTTATGAAATTTAAAGGAGGGAGGGTGGATTTTTCCAAAGATTTCTAGGCCACATTTACATAAAGGCCATGGTGTGGTGATGGGTTGCAAATACTATATAGGTGCATGAATGATATCTCCAAGTTGTTGACATGCTAGGAACTATTTAACATATTGCCAAGAATAATGCTTCATAATAGGCCAATAATACCCTATTTTGAGAAGATTCTTAGCCAATACTATTAAACTAGTATTTTCTCCACAAATACCATCATGCGCATCTTGGATTGTAAGGTTATCATCTACCTTGTATAAGGGACGTGCAGGATCATCATGGAAAAAATAGGCCCTTAAGTGGCAAAAAAATTAGAAAAATCAGAGTTAGGCAACATGACGTAAAAATTTGAATAAGTTATCAATGTTATTTCAAAAATATGTAACAATAGAATATGTATCAAATTGAATGTAGTTTCTAAACTACTAGGTTTTTTTTTCTTTTTAAATATCTATTTGGTGAAAATTTAAAATTTCAATGCAGTAGTACTTAAATTTTAGGGAAAAAAAAAGTAGGTGTTTGTCTGACCACCCTAACCACAATAAAATGATAATTATTTTTTATAAGATTTTTGACTTAAATAGAGGACTCATGTCTAGATATGATGCATAATATTTTGTAATTTTTTTCCAAGTAAACAATTAATTATGATTTTTTTATTACAACTTTTAAAAAATATAAAAACTAGTATGTTTGACCACCTTAAGTTGGTCAAAACTTCATGAAATTAAATTTTTATTTTTTTAATCCTATAGTATGAAGCATAGAATGTGATGCATGTTTTGGATTCCCAAAATGTGATACCGTTTGAAAGCTATAAATGTTTTCAATCAGCCTATCAATCAAGACTTTAGTCGTAATTCAAATAGAAAATGAATAATAATTATTTATTAAATTCAAAGTAAATCATAATTTATATTGGTGGAAAGCTGAGAATCTCCTTTAAAAACCCTTTTCATTTCATCAATTTTGGGTAAAACAAAATTTGTCAGCCACATACCCTACAAATACCCATCATATTGCCACTTGTTGGCCCATCATGATCTTGCACATACCCATAAACATATTAATAAAGAATAGGAAGTGTGCTAGAAGAAGGGTTTACATTGTTTGTAGCTTGGATTAGGTGGTAGGGTTTGATCAAGTAGGTAGGTATAGATGTCATGGTACCATGGTGGTTTAGGACCAACAATATCATAAATGAGCTCAAAACATGGGATGTCATATGTAGGAATGAGAAGTTATTCCATTAGGAATTCACATCACTATTTATCATGCGACATGTCAATTAGGAATCTAATAGTGGTCATGATATATGTTGCTTTGTTATTGAGGTGAGGGAATTTTTCTAATTGGATGTGAGATAAGTATTGCTTAAATTTGTACACCATTCATTTGTAAGGAAGAAGTTTGTCATACCTTGTTTTATATTAGTTATTAAATTATTTGATTATGAGTTGGAAGTTTCCATAGACCTATAACTAAGTCATGTTCCATTGGATAACTATATTGAGCCTTGTAATGAAAGCCTCATATTTTAAAATTTTGTTAATGCAAGAAAAACCCATTTTGAAAGCCTTGGGTATAAAATATCCTTATGGTTTAATAATGAGGACGATGTTGGTGCTAGAACTATACTATGTGTAGGAGTCATCAAAATATAGTTTATATAGGATGTGGATTCACCAAGGGTGAAAATGAATTCATCTAGAAATTTCACAACTAGAGGATGATTTATCAATGGTACTTTAGCTAACCAATCTACAAGAACGTAGGTATCATTTGATAACTTTTATGTGTAGATATTCTATGTAAAACTTACTAAGAAGAATAAACTACTTATTCATTCATCTTGTGAGGGAGGCCAAGGATAAGAGATTATTAAGTGGGTCAATATTTGATATGAGCTTATTTAGATGGTTAAGCATATAGTGTCATGGATTTTGGGAGCTAAAGACAACAAATAGAGATGTGTACATAGAATTTTGAGCATAGAAGGACACACTAAACAATATAGCATATCTTGCTAAAAATGCATGCAACACTCAAGATAAAGAGAAAATATGCTAGAAAACATTGTTGAAATACATAAAGATTGGTGGTTGTGCTTAAGGTTGGTGGATGATAAAGTATGTGAGTGCATTCATCAATAACATAAGGTTTCATTGCAAGGTATGAATAAAATGGCTTAGGATGGCATCCTATTTATATATTTCATAGCTATGATATTATATGGCTTGGACTAAAATGAAAGATCAAGGGCTCAAATTGGCCGAGTTAAGAAAAATAATCTATAACACTATGAATAGGTACTTAGAATATATCTGTAAGAGTTAATATTTTCTATCAATTTTGATGCACAAAAGAGTAAAAAACTAACATAATGCAAATGAGAAAAGCATGCCTCTCAAGTAGCTCCAATGAAGCTCTAGGTTCCTCATACATGGTGGATCTTCATTTCCAAGCATGCATCACCAATCTCTCATGTAATAATCCTCTAAAAATTCTAATATTTCTTCTCCAACTTCTAAGTTTACAATTAGAAATGATCAGGCCCTCTTTTCCAATATAAAGAGAAGTCCTTTTATGGGAGTTCCATGTTGCACCTCCCCATTCAATAGGGTGAGGATAGATGGCTAGTGATGACCATACAAATACAACAATAAGGAATAAAATGACAACTCCATACCTTCCATTGTCTTCATATGTATGACATGACAAATCCATACTCCCACGTGTCAAATGATCAAATGAAAACTTTAACCTTTTTATGTGATGCAAGTGGGTAAAAATGACAACTTCATGCCTTCTCATGCCTCATTAAGGCAATCTCTTCCCAAGGAGATTTTAGAAAGGTATATCTCAACTAGATCTCTAAACAAATTCTCAAAACATACATTTCCCATAGATACTTTCCTAAGTTGCTAATTTTAACACAAACAAACATAAAAATAGTACTTTTATACCCTTTTAAAGTTTCCATTTCAAGTCCATCTGAGTTTCCACTAAAAATAGACATCAAGAAACCTTGAAACATTAACACAATGCAAATCAAATAAACTCATCACACAATGAAGCATAAACCACTTAGGGATAAAAAGACATAGTTCTCATCATGGACTAAACAAATGTTGTCATCATTTTATCCCCTTTTGTCCTTGTATGTGTTTTGGGCCTTTTTTTAGTCTTTTCTCTAAACCATGTCTCCTAATCTTGTCTTTTTTCTAAATTAACATTTAACTTGTGGTTCTACAAATGCTACTAGCATAGATGTCTTAAGTACATTTTTTTGAAAGATCACAAGAGATATTAGTCTTGAGATGCCTATCTATTCTTAATAACAGTTTCAATATAAGCATCTCAAGACCAATGTCTTTCGACGTCTTTTGAATAGATGTATTTAAGATATCTATGTTAATTATATTGAAGTAGAATAAAATAGATATGTCGACAAAGATATTTATCCTTATCTTTTACATATATTTATCTAAGAGAAGTAATTATATACTATATAAACAATTAAACATAAATAATTTCTTAAATGATTATTTTATTTATTTAATTTTTTAACTATTTCTTAATTTAAAAATTATTTTATTTATAAAAGACTATATTTTAATTGTATTAATTTTATAATAATATATCTTTATTTTTTCCAAAGAAAGATTTAAACACGATGTAGACGCTTCTCTACCACTATGTTACATCTCTGGATATATTATAAAAAACTGATAAAAAAATTCGGGCTTCCTCATTGCACTTTATGGTGCGATATTCAATTGTTAGTGTAGATTTTCATGTCGGAACCAGATCTTGGTGACTGGTTGAAATTTGTCTCATTCATTTATCTTTGTCCCCTCAATAATTAGATCATTTTCTGTATGCAAATAGAACAAGAAACCAAGGGATCCTACACTTGGTCAGTATAGACATATATACTGCAAACCTGAATCTCTCAGAGCGTGAATTACTGAGTGTTGGTCACGTCTGGAATATGGAGTGGGTGTTTTGGGGTTTGGCGGCTGTTTGTGCTGGTTTACTTTTGTTTTTGCTCAAGATTGCAACAACGATATGGTGGAAGCCTCTGCAAGTGAAAAAGTCCTTTGAAGCCCAAGGAATCAGAGGCCCTCCATACAGGCTAGTCTATGGGAACTCTCCAGAAATATCCAGAATGATCGATGAGCAGAAGTCCAAACCCATGCCACTCTCACATGACATACTCCCTCGAGTTCTTCCCCACTATCAACAGTGGACCAAAACCTATGGTACACTTATATTCTGCCTTTTTTAAGCATTTGGTATTTCATTGATCATATTACTGGAATCCTGCTTAGGACCATCAAATGTTTTGCTTGGGTGTTGTTAGAACTTAGAATAGTGAGTGATAAAGTAGAATAGTGAGCGATTGAGAAGAAGATAAAGGATTCTGCAGACCGTATTAATCAATAAACTTGTTACATGTGATATAGGTCAGGATTTTATTTTCTGGTTTGGGCCTCAAGCCAGGTTGGTTGTTCCTCACCCTGAGCTTATTAAGGAGATCTATTCCACTAAACTTGGCGACTATACAAAGCCCCGGTTTAATCCCCTTTCAAGACAACTGGTTGCACAGGGACTTGTGGGGTTGACAGGTGAGAAATGGGCTCGGCACAGGAAAATCATCAACCCCGCTTTCCATATGGATCTCTTGAAGGTAAGGCACTGAATGTCTCTATTTATGTCCTAAATAAGGGAAAAAGTGATCTAATATTAAAATTGATTTTTTTTTAATAGAGAGAAATCCATCAAGTTCCTACTGATAAATAAACATAGTTGTACTTTACACATCAATCTTCTAAAAATTTCATGCGGATTGATTAATGGACTAACACCCAATCATGAATGATAAAACCCTCTTTCGAAGCATGCAGGGGCGGACGATTGGACCTTACCTAGATCCCCTAGCATCCATGGCCGGTTAGTGCATATAATTTGTCTCCGTGGCCAAATTTGGCACTTGGGTACAAGCATTGGCGAGTGTTTGAGCCCCGAACCTCATCACAGCTCAAGTTAAACATATTTTAAGTAGTGTGCAATCAGTTTTAAGAAGCTTCTAGTCTTGAACCTTAAGCCACTCTTTTAAGAAGCTTCTAGTCTTGAACCTTAAGACACTCTTAAGGATGTCTAGTGCAGGGTCATATTACTTAATGCCAGATATTCTAAACAAATTTAATTGCGCTCCAGTCTGTCTGTCTGTGCTGAAGAATTAAGCCAGTGATACTTCCAGTGAGGAAACCTAAATTAAGGGCCATGCCTCTGCTGCTCTGGGTTGACCTACCTTTAGTGAAAGATTATCTCCGAGTCAAATTTCGTGGTCATTTTGACAGAGCAGAATACTTCTCTGAAAGCATCTTAACAGACGGAAGATTCTGTGTGGTGTTAAGTCCAAGGTTGCGCTTGTTTCCAGCAGTCATAAAGAGATACATTGGAGACCGTGGAACTACTTGCAAGTTTTTATCAATACTGACATTGAGAGAATTCTTTGCAAGTAGAAAAATAGTATCATGAACTAATTTTGTTTAATATACTGGCCAGTGGAAAGTAGTATTTTTTCTCTTTTATTGATCTAAAGATCTTTAAATAGATAATATGTATCTCTTATATGAAATATAATTCTATATCACAAATATGGTGGGGTGTGATTAAATATAATCTAATTTTTAACATTTCAGAAATTTTATTTTATCACATAATTAAATAACTAAATGATGGGCTTCAACATGCCTAATGCAAAGCATGAAACATTAAATCGTTAAACACTTTGATTATGTTTGTAACTTGTAACTACCAATCTTGCTTTGTGCTTGTCAATTTAGCCATAAGATTTAAACCTTATCTTGACTGGTAATTTTTGAATGCCAAATTTCTGATCCAATCTGTAGAGTTTACTTTCATCTTAAATATATTCCAGATACATGACTCCGAAAAAAAAAGACCCTAATTTGATAGAAACTATGCAGATTATTTGATAAATTACTAAATATTTCTCCATTTTAATATTTATATTCAGAATTTAATAGGAAGATATGTTCTGTCAACTAGAAACTTATGTATTTTGATTATACTAGTTCTGTAATTACAGGGTATGATTCCAACAATTGTGAAAAGCAGTGCCAATATGTTGGATGAATGGAGTAAATTGATATTGTCAGGTGCATGCGAACTTGAAGTGCTAAAGGAGTTTCATGACCTCACGGCAGATGCTATTGCCCGCACAGCGTTTGGTAGTAGTTTTAAAGAGGGGAAGCATATCTTTGATCTGCAGGCAAAACAGATGAATCTTTCATCTGAATTATTTCGGAGTGTTTATATTCCAGGTTTCAGGTGACAAACTAGAGTGTTATGATAGTACAATTGTCAATCTTAAATTGCCAAAGAATGCAATCAAAGTTTTCATTGGAGTGTGTTCATGTCTCTGTCCCTGTTATGTTTCTCTTGAAAAAGTCGTTGGAGAGATTTTCCAATATTTGTCTTACAGTTGGGAGTGCCATTTATTTTTCAACTGTATCTTCCCATCTCAAATGCCTTTGCCCTTCAAGAATTATGTGCCTTTGGCAGTGTTTTTATATCTAGGGATTTTTATCCTGTGAAGACAGTTTGTCAATAGGATAAATAGCTTGCTACGTTAAGAGGGTTTACTCGTATTCTGAAGTATGCGGAATCTATAGCTTCTTTTGGTTTCTTATATGGGTACCTAATGTCTCTAAATGACTCCTCTTAGCAGGTTTCTGCCTACTACAAAGAATAGGCAACTTTGGAAGGTGGAGAAAGAAATAAGAAGATCTGTAAGACAAGTTATAGATGCCAGGGAAAAGACTGCTGAAATGGAAAAAACAGGTAGCTATGGTGCCGATCTGCTTGGTATAATGATGTCTGAGAGCAAGAAGCAGGTGGGAGTCAATATAAAAAGTAATGCAGGCCTGACAACAGAGGAAATCGTTGATGAATGTAAGACTTTCTACTTTGCCGGTCATGAAACGACAGCAATACTCTTGACATGGAGTATAATATTGTTGGGCATACATCAAGATTGGCAAGAGCGAGGTCGCAGAGAGGTGGTGGAAGTATGTGGGAGAAACAATTATCCAGATGCAGACAGCTTAAATCGCCTCAAAATTGTAAGGACCATCTAACACAAACCGAAATTTCCATGTGAATTGCATAAATTATTTTGCAACTTGTAAAATAATAAACTTCAGTAAGGGCCGTTTGCTTCCGCTTGTGAAACTGAACTTGACTAAAGCCTCTGTACTTTTCCCTGTACATGAGGTACCTGCTGACATATTAGAGAAACTTGGATTCAGTTATTGTAAATTTAAATATATATAGGGAACAGAATTAAATCGCAGGAGGTCAAACTATAACAGTTAGAGTGGGGAAGCCGTTGGTCAAACTATAACAGTCAGAGTGGGTAAGCCGTTGGTCTAAGAAACGAAACAAAAAGCAGAGACATTATTCAAAAAATTTAATATTATCTTAGCCAAATTTCTCCACAGAATGTAGTGGGAAGCAATACCCAATTTGGCAAGTGATAACAATCATAGTTAAACTGATAAACTGTTAAACAAGAACTGGTATTTGAATTCAAAAGTAATATTTTGGATGTCTCATAAAATATTGTATGAATGTTTTGCAGTTGGGAATGATTTTAAATGAAGTCTCGAGACTTTATCCACCAGCAGCATTTCTACAGCGACTGGCACGTGAGCCAACGAAACTTGGAAGCTTCTCAATTCCTCCAGGCACTCAGCTTGAGCTTCCGATCATTGCAATACACCGTGATCCTGCTTTGTGGGGAAATAATGCCAACGATTTCAATCCAGGGCGATTTAGTGAAGGAATTGCAAAGGCTGCAAAGCATCCAATGGCGTTCACGCCCTTTGGATTAGGTCCAACTATATGTGTGGGTCAGAATTTCGCCTTGTTGGAAGCAAAATTAGTTTTGGCCATGATTCTGCAAAAATTTTCTTTTGGCACTTCCCCTTCATATACTCATGCTCCTATGCTTTTGGTTGCTCTGAAACCTCAATATGGAGCTCAGGTTATCTTCCACATGAACTAATAACTGAGAACTGCACTGCCTAGAAATTCCTCTTTGAAATTTACTATAGTATAAAATCTACCACCAAGGCTCAATAGTGTAGATGTGGAATATGTCATATCCTCTAGATACCTTGTTAAATCTTTTGTATGACTCCTAATTCTGATGTAATTTGGACTAGGGGTGGATTTGCAGATTTTATTATGTGGACATATATATAAATGTGTGTGTTGATTGTGCAACTCGATTTTAACATTATTTTAACTTTGATTATTAATCTTATTATGTTATTTTAACTTTGATGCATTGAATTGTTTAGCCTAACTTAGACTGATAAATTGGTTGTTGGACTTGTGTGAGGTTTGTCCGTGGTTGCAAGTATTCAGGATGCATGATGAGGCGGATTATGTGTTCTAGTGGGATGAGAGACAATCAATTGGTAATGTCATTCTAGTGCCAAGACCTTGCCTATAATTTCCAACAACTTGAAGTTCATTTAAGCCTAGGACCTTAGTCATCTATTAAATTGCCATAGCTATCTGTTCCAGCTAGATGAAGACATCAAATAGTTTGATTCATTTGGATCAATTTAGAACATCAAATAGTGTTATAATTTATTAAGGAATAGTAAATAGATAAACAAAATTAATTAAATATATATTAATAATAATAAAGAAATAATAAATTATAAAAATGTAAGAATTCATGAAGCAATAAAATAAAAGCAAATTAAATAACTAGAACCATATTACTAACTAGGCACCTTATAAAATTGTGGGCAACTAAATAAAGTCCCTTCATCGAATCTCGTGACTGGAATAGTGAAGCAAAAAATAAATGAAATAGAGGGCATTTGAATAGCAACACCATTATGGCACAACTCTCCACCCATGGTAGGGAACCAACAAATTTAACAGGTATGGGAGAAAGCGTGGAGGAAAGGAGGTGAGCTCGTGCCATTAATGGGCATGACTCCCTAGTTCAAGACTCCCAATCTATAGGACATGCAAGAAAAAGCATGCTTTCCTTATAATCATCTCTAGACTTGAAAAAATGGGACGCCAAAAGCTTGTGAAGGAGTAGAGAGAGGAGATGAAAGGATAGCAGTGCAGAGATGGGAAGGTAGAGGCAACTAGGTCTCTTCTAGTGCTACTCAAATGCAATACACTTGGACATTCAATCTCAGGTTTTAAATCCCCTTCTCTAGTTGTAGATTTTGACTATATTATAGTATCCATAATGAAATCTTACTTTTGGCTTTGAATCATTTGAAAAAAAACTAAGGATGATCTTAAGGTTGCAGAAAACTCATAACTCTTTGATTATTTTCCTAAAAATTGTCTCTTTTCTACTGTTAATAATGATACTTTGTTAATGAGGGTTATAGTTGGTTTTCCTTGAAGCATGACCTTGCAGCCTAAGCCTTATATTTTTACTGATATTCTAGATTATACTTGATCTTTCTTTGTTCATAATGGGGGGGTTCAATGTAAGTCTATGGAAGCTTGTGTTGTTATAGAGATTAGAAAGATAAATCAAAACCCCAAACTTCAAGAGTCTCTTAGAAACATATTTTGATCAATATATCAAAACCTCCACTTCAGCACTGCAAGTGGCAAATTATACTCTTCAAATCCCAGGATTCATAACTTGGTTGTAAATGAATGTGTTAAATGGTGTTTATGCCACCAATCATAGGTTCTTAAACCATAATCACTATGTTGTCTAAATATGGATTGCATAAATGAGTTGAGAATGGGTAGAAGGGTGGTTCTACAACCATGTTATTTGGAACCTTATTATTAGGAAACTACTCTTGTTCACTCATCATACCAACTTGATTTTGCTAGAAAATATCACTAAAACATCTATTGCTTTAGTTAATTAACCATAACAACTATCATAATTTTAATCAAGAAATTCATATAAAATGAAAGGATGTCATTGGCTACTACCAAAAACCTTTGTACCTTTATTAGCATTAGAAGGAAGAAATAAAATAGCATAAGTATTTAGTGTAGGAGCCATGAACCATTAACCGAAGTCATAGAAGGAGGAATATAGGTGTTGCTCATCGTATCACCACAGTTGCTAGTTATACAAATCAATTTCATCTCTAATCTACCCAAGTTTTCTATAATTTCTTACCTAGGAAGAAGGAAGGATAGGTGGATTGTGAGGTTATGTCATTGGTCAATGAATTAGGAATTACCTACCTATATTACTATCAATCATGCACTTAAAGAATGCTAAATTTGCAGACCACCATATTGCGCTATTGGTTGTTAGGGTCGTCGTAAAATATGATATGTTCAGTTGGCTTCTAGGACAACCATAGTTAATGACATAGTTAATTTCTTTCATGAACTATTGGCTACCATGGCTGTCATAGTTAATCACCTAGTTAATTATTGGTATGCTTGTTGGATGCTAAGATAGTTTATGTGATCAAGTAGCAAATTTTTGTTTATGTTATGAGACAAGTCCTTGTCTAGAATTATATCATGGGATTAAAAAGAAAGAAATGAGTATCAACAACATCTAACAAGGGGTTGGTTAGTTACCTCTACCCCCAGTTGGAAGGATCCTATGAGTGTGTAATGCTTCCTTATGAAATATTTATTAATGCCATTCATAGCTGCAACTAAGTTGGGAACCTGCTTCATTGTGTTATAGACATATCTTCCAGTCATAGTGGTATGAGAATTCAAGGAGCCATTATTTTAAGCTTGAGATTGAAAGGTGTCTAGGGGAAGTACTTTCTCGAGATGGATTGAAATCAAGAAGTTGTACTTTTAAGCTCAAGATTTGCATGTGTCTAGGGGCAGTACTTGCTTGAGATGGATAGAAGTCAAGGAGCCATACTTTTAAGCTTGAGATTGACAGGTGTCTAGGGGTAGTACTTGCTCAAGATGGAAATAATTCAAGGAGCAATACTTAAGCTCTAGATTGACAAGTGTCTAGAGGAAGTACTTTCTCAAGATGGATAGTAGTCAAGGAGCAATACTTTAATGCTCGAGATTGACAATTATCTAGGGGTTGTACTTGCTCAAGATGGATAGTAGTCAAGAGCATTCTATGTTAGTGATGGATAACCTTGGTTGCTTAGCCATCTGATAGATTGCAAGGAAGAAATTTTCTAACAAGCTCAAGTAGGTAGCATATAAATCACCTTGTAATCTTATAAATATTGGGAAATGGTATCTTAAGTCTACCACTGGTAGGTACACCTTGAGTTTTGGTCACTAGGGAGATATTCTATACACTTCTTATGAGTTGAATGACAACTCTCTCTCTCTCATCATGGGCCACATAATCCTATTGGAGGGGTGGATAGGGTTTGAATCCACTTTGGTTGGGATAATTTTGCACCCCACCATAATCCAAAGCAAACCATGCACATGGACCATTCTTGAATCATAAAAAAATTAAGGTATGTGGACTTCATAATGGAAAAAATCTTCTATTGGTTATTGAAGTAATCTTTTATTTGTAAGATGTATCTTGACATGATGATAAAGAAGTATATACTAATTTCTCTTGCTATTGTTTAATTGTTAGTTCAATTCCATGTATTCCTTCTTATAATGATAACAAAAGAAAAAATTTGTAAAGAAATTCTTCCTTTCATTGGGGTTGATGTCACATAGGTATTAGAGCTTAGAGCTTGACTCTAGTACCTAGATGCTCACTCTTTTGTTGCACTAATATGACCATTTGGTATTAACAATCATGGGTTGTGGAAAGAAAGGAAAAGGAAAGAAGGTCTCAAGAAAATAACATCCCCAATGAAAGGAACCAAAAGGATCCAAAGCCCTAATTACCATACAGTTGAACACAAAAATCAAACCCATATCGAACACTGAGACTTTGGCTAAAACAATCAAATGATTAAAACTACAGAAAAGGAAAGGAATTGGCTAAACTTGACAAAGATCATGAAGCATCATGGTAATTCCCTCGAACAACCCCTAAACCTAGACCCTTAGCCATTTGAGACTTCCCCTTTG
>VDFB02000015.1:328692786-328717391 GCA_007258455.2 Sequoia sempervirens | reverse complement strand
GGTCATCCCACAATAATGGGTTACACTTTTTGGCCAAACTTGACATTGAAATCAACATTTTTAGAGAAACTTCACTTTTTGACACTTATAGTAGGTAAACTATTAGGAATTTGAAAATGATGTAAACTAGTGATTTGTGAGATTTTTTCTATAGATTTTAAATGTATTTTTTTTGAAAAAAATTGAAATTAAATTGTAATTTTTTTGTGTCTCCCTTGATAACTAGTTTTTAATAGTAAACAACATTTTTAAAAAGTGGTGTGTACTTCGGCAAGCATAACTTTTTTTCTACAAAGGATAAAACTATAATTCTTTTGAATTTAGGTTGGTAACACAAGTATCTAGGGCTTTCATTTTGTTTCATAGCATTTTGTTCAATAATTTTCTTTTAATTAAGTTTTGAAGTAAAAACATTTATAATTTAGACATAGGTGCACTTCGGCACGCATAAATTTTTTGGTATGTATTGAAATTCAAGTTTTCTTTTTTTGTTAGAATGAGGACATCAATACCTAGTGGATATATATTTTTCAAAAAAAAATTCCTCAAATTTACTATTTTTCCACAATGATTTTTCATCGAACTTGACATTCGGTGAAAAACCTATGTATAGTAAAACTAAAATATAAAATATAAAATAAAAACAAAATATATTAAATTTATAGTTGCTGGAAAGCACGTTTCAATCACTCCAATCATCCAATTTGGTTTATCAAGTTGACTCCATTTGCACCTCCTTCCCAAGCTTCGATAGTCACAAAAATGCATACATTTTGAAATGGTGGAGGGGAAGGTAAAAAAAGGGGGTTCATTAGAACCCCCCTTCTAATGAAGGGGGTTCATTCAAACCCCCTTCATTAGAAGGGGGGTTCATTTGAACCCCCCTTATATGGTGCAAAAGGGGGTTCATTAGAAGGGAGGGGGGTTCATTAGAAGGGGGGAGGGTTCATTAGAAGGGGGGGTTCATTAGAAGTGGGGTGGTTCATTCGAACCCCCTTCATTAGAAGGGGTAAACCATTTCAATTTTTTTGCTGAGCATTTATAATTATTCTTCATTCGAAAAATTGTAACCCACTATTGTGGGTTTACCCATTTCATATATAATTTTAAAAATTGAAATCAAACTACCCCATAAGGGTTGCTGAGTATGACCGGTGTCGATGTATGTACTCATGGAACAAATGATTGCCCTTGCATTGTTAGTGTCATCTGTACACCAAACAATTTGATTCTTAAAATGTATTGCAAACTTTTCTTTGATATATACAACCATCAAAATTCTTATAAAATGAACGTACATCTAGATGCATATTTATACCTGTGTCGTAGTGTCCTCAGGGTGATGTTCTGCTATGAGGAACTCTACAAATGAACTGATGCGACCAGATGAACCACCAGAATCTCCCCGTCCACCTAAACTAGGTGTGGCCTGATCAGGTCCATAGAATACTTGATGACAACTAGTACATATATGGGGGACGGGCCTCGACACTCTTGGAGTGGTACTCGGACCAGCTCCATAAAAAACTCCTCCATCATTATCATCCTCTCTATGCTCCCCACTCGCTATCGCAGAAGCGTGTTGATCAAGGTCTCCTGCGAGTGTACTAAGGGAACCTAATGTTGAGACCAGAGCTTGATGATGTACAGGTGCAAGAATGGGAGGACTAGGAGCTACAACAAGGGGTTGCGCATGCACAGGGCATCGAGAATCAACCCTTTCCCCTAATCTCTATTGTGGCATGCTGCAACCAACACCCTAAAATGATCTAAAATCAAAATAATTGGGCTTTTGCCCCAAAACAAACTCTACATACAATTTTCTCAAAAAATACAATGGGCACTCCCAATTAGCATGTGTGAGACTATAAAAAACCATATACCATAGATCCCAAAAATGTGCACTCATATGCGGATGTATGCACCACCTCATGGATATTCTAGATTTGTTGGGTGGAATGGGTTGTCGAGTAACGGGGTCAAGAAAGTAGGGGGATAGATGGGCTTTCATTATTTTAAGGTCTAATATTTGTTTGTAAGAGAGACCATTAGAATAAAATTGTCTCATTTGTTCTATGTCTCGTCGATGCCTATCAAGATCATAATCGATCATCCTAATGGAATCAACAACGTTTTGCATTGCAGATGCAAAATGTCTCACATGTGGAGGAATCAATGCTTGACTCTGCATAGCATTGATTTGATTTTGTAAGGATGCAACTTGATCATTTATTCATGCTCTCAAGCGAGCCTCGTTAGATGCGATAAGTGTTGGATGTGGCATATTAGGTGGAGGGGGAGGTGGAGGTGGATGGGGCTGTAGCTGAGGTGGTAGATTGATGATATCATCAATGTTAAAATCATCCATGATATGCTCGATATAAATGTGCACCTACATAAAATCATACAAAATAGTTCATGTGCATACATATATTAAAAGATCATATATTGAATTGAAATGTACATATATATTAAGATCATATATTTAGTGAAATGCATATATATACATTGATTGTTTAACTCAAGAGCATGTCCATACAAAATTCAAAATTAAATGTATGTACATGTACATTTAAAATAAAATATGATGCATAATTTGCATGCATACAAAATCATTAAACTAAACTATGTACATACATACAAATTTCAAAATTTAAGAACTATATATGCAAATTTTAATACATGCACATACATACTAAACAATAAACTTGAAACATTCACAAAATCTCATTTTATGTCTAACACACACACACACATATATTACATTTTTCAGCAAGGAAATCATGGTCAGTAGATAGTCATAGAAATATATACTATTATACTATTCATTGCCAGAGTTCATAAATTCCACCAAATTCATAAATCCATGTCACTAAAATATCCATCTAGAACCAAAATCATAGAGATTCATGTCACTAAAAATAATATCCGTTTTGAATCAAGTTATAAATTCATCACACAAAGTATCCATCGTTCACCCAATTTATAAATTCATAACTATTTAAGATCATTGTTTTAATTTATAAACTATTATGGCTCTCTACTGCATAGATCTTCATTTCTTTGTGTTTTCCTTTTCAAAATTAGGAGTTCCCCTCTCTTCTAGCCATTGTTGATGCTCATCTACGATCCCATCCATAGCCCTGACAGCATCAACAAGGGTTTGCATCCTAAATGCAAACATCCTCACAGGAGGTGCGACACATTCTTCATTTTGAATAATGTTGATTTGATCTTGGATGGTTCTAGCAGAAGCATTGATTTGTGCTTGCAAATGAGGATGTTCATTGATTTCAGGCGGTGGAGGTGGGGGGTTACGAGGTGGAGTGGGCGGAGGTGGAGGTGAAGGTGTTGGAGATGGATGGCGTGGAGGTGGATTGCGAATATTATTGAATGGATCCATGTGATCTTTAAGATATGAGTGAACATGCATTAGATTTGTAATTTCAAGATGTAAGATACATGTTTAGAAAATACCAAGTTAAACCATTCAATATAAATGGCCTTAAATCATTGAATACAAATGATAAAATTATATGTAAGCCTCATTTTATGTCTAAGACATGTTACTTGAATGAAATACAATTAACTATTGATATTGTATAATCTTACGGGATCTTGTATTGTTAAATTTGGTTGAGCCTTGAGCAGCTTTTGATCACCAATTTTAAGAACTAACAGTCCCCTTAAGAAATGTCATATTGGAACCCACTTAAAGAGAAATCGAATACGATTTAGGGTGACGAGGATGGTAGGAATTCGTCCTAGTGAGGTCCTAGGAGAAAATGGCATGGCTCAAGTGAATAAAATTTGGTGAAGTTACCCAAGGCAACCAAATTTCATTGGGGAAACACAAAAGAAAAAATGATGGCTTTAGGGTTTTGGGAGTTTTAGACTTTTAGAGTTTAGGGTTTAGGGTAATAGGATAGCTTAAGGGGATCTACATGAAGTAAGATCCTAGGACAAAATTACATGGCATAAGGGAATGAAATTTGGTGGAGTTTCCTAAGGCAACCAAATTTCATCAAGAGCCTAAGAAAAATGATGGCTTTAGGGTTCTGGGTTTTAGACTTTAGAGTTTAGTGTTTGGGAGTAATAGGATAACTTAAGGGGATATATGTAGTAAGATCCTAGGAAAAAATTACATGGCATAAGGCAATGAAATTTGGTGGAGTTTCCTAAGGCAACCAAATTTCATTAAGAGCCTAAGAAAAAATGATGGCTTTAGGGTTTAGGGTTTAGAGTTTAGAGTTTATGGTTTAGGGTAATAGGATAGCTTAAGGGGATATATGTAGTAAGATCCTAGGACAAAATTACATGGCATAAGGGAATGAAATTTGGTGGATTTTCCTAAGACAACCAAATTTCACTTTATGATCCTAGGTAGGACAAAATGAATGGTTTAGTGTTTAGGGTTTAGGGTTTAGAATTTGGAATATTTAATGAACTTGCAAGTTAGTGAAGAACATTTTCTTGTGGAATAGTTGATTGAGATCTACTTTTGTTTCAACTGACCAACCTAGATCATGATGGAAACTTTGATCACCAAATTTTAAGAACTTCTTTGATCCCCTTAAGAAAATTGAATTACGATTTAGGGTGACATGATGGCTTAAGGGGATTTACGTCTAGTGAGGTCCTAGGAGAAAATGACATGGCTCAAGTGAATAAAATTTGGTGAAGTTTCCCAATGCAACCAAAATTTCAAATTTAAAATAACTGGGACAAAATGAATGGTTTAGTGTTTAGGGTTTAGATTTTTAGAGTTGGGGTTTTAGGGTTTACAAAACAGGGTAAAGTTTTGGTGCCCTTGGAATATTTAATGGACTTGCAAGTTAGTGAAGAAAATTTTCTTGTGGAATAGTTGATTGAGATCTACTCTTGTTTCAATTGACCAACATAGATCATGAAATCTCATTCATATTATAATCTTGCACAATCTTATTATTGTTAAATTTGGTTTCCTTGGGCAACTTCACCAAATTTTAAGAACTTCTTTGATCCCCTTAAGAAATTTGTCATATTGGGACCCCTTAAGAAATTGATTTACAATTTAAGGTGATAGGATGGATTAAGGGGATCTAGATGTCTTGTGAGGTCCAAATTTAGTCATACTATAGCCTCATTGGTTCCATCTAGCTCTGGGTCAAAAGTGTTTACCCCTCTAATAAAAAAAAGTATCATGTTAAAAATGAATCAATCTATACATATCACAAAAGTAACAATAATCTTAAATGTAACCCATACTCTAACCATAATAGAATGCTAAATGATCCCCACCCCTAACCATATCCTAATTGAATTGCCAGGCCCTGGTGAGCAATTAGGTATAACCTTTACCTAAATCCCAAATGTGTTCTATATTATATTATATTTAAAATTGAATTTATGTTTGTATTATAATTGTATTAATGTTTACATTATGTTCCTAATTGTAACCCTAACTATTTTGCACAAGAGCCCTAATGAATTGGATCTTAGGCCTAATCCTCATTCCCAAAGACCCACAAGAGTGAGATTGTAACATTACCCTATCCTTGAATTTGTGATCTTATGATATGACAATTATATTTCTTTTATATGGATCATCCTCCTATCTCTAAGTTGTGGCAATGGCATGCTTGGTTCCTCCAAACTATCATCATGTACCTCCTCCCTTTCCCATGTAATAGGTGTACCTTGTAGGTGTTAAATGGTTCCATCTTGGTCTCCTTATTGATGCATTTCTATCCTTCCACATAAATATATATAGTATCAAAATATAGGTAATTTTATGGTTATTGAATCTCTCTTAATTGCTAAAGAATCCATTATGATTGAGGACATGGGTGGATTATTATCTAGGATCACATCTTAAAAATCCTATAGAGGTCATGTGGTATGTTTTTCTTAATACATATATTCCCATACAAACCTCTTTCTATGTATTATCAACTCTCCTATATAATAGACACCTTCCTAGATTTAAATTTCATATGATATATATGTACCCAAGTGTTTCCAATTAGAATTGCTATAATTATACTTTTATGGCATTCTAGATATTCAAAATAGTTTTCATAAATCTACCAAATAGACCCATTCTTGACATTGAACCTACATAATTTTAGGTATGTCCAATGAAAGATTAGGGTCTAGGGTTCATAAATTTCAAATACTTTAGTGTTGAGGGTTTAGATTTTACAGTTTATGGTCTAGGGTTTAGCAAACTTAGGGTGAAGTTTGGGTGGCCCTTGGCATAATTTAGACTTGCAAGTTAGTGTCAATTGGAATCGATTGTACGCGCTTAGATTTACGAATTTGCTAACTAAATTTGCAAAAAAACATCAAGATAAACTTTATGAATTTTAACTATTCTTTAACATATTGATTTCTAATCTAATTATAATTTAATATTGAAACTAAAGTTTAATATATATCATTTTTTCCATACAAAGCAAATAAAATTTAAAACATTTAAGCAATGCAAATGATTTTTTTTGAGCTTGAAATTACCTAGTTTTCAAAATCAAAATGATTTGTTCGATTTCAATTTAGGGTTTTAACAAATTTTTTTGTTCTAATTCAATTTAGGGTTTCAATTTTAAACAATTAGGGTTTTTAATGCAATTTTTTTGTTTCAATTCAAACTAGTGTTTTCAAATTCAAATTTTTTCATTTGATTTGGATTCAGGGTTTCAAAAAGCTTGATTTGGATTTGTAAATGCAATGTTTTTATTTCATTTCAATTTCTAGGGTTTTGAAATGCAATTTTTTTTGTCTTGTTTCAATTAGGGTTTTCAAATTCAATTTTTTGGGGTTTAATCGAATAATTTAGGTTTCAAAAGTTAAATTTTGTTCTAAAACACAATTCAAAGGTTCATTTTTTTCATTTTATTAAAAACCTTGGGTTTCATTGCATTTTCATCTACTTTTACAATTATTGATTTCACTATAACAGTTTTAAAAATGCTTAAAAGCGATGAAATAAATTTAAAAACATGCTAAATTCATTTATTTTCTTCAAAAATTCAATTCAAAATAAAAAAATGCAAAAAAATGGCATGCCGAGGGTACATGGTGATTGTGGGGAGATTGTATTGCCGATTACTTCCGGAGTCTCATTATTTGTCGCGATGAAATTTGTTTTTTAAATAGCAATATAAAGCGGGATCAATTTCTACAAAATGGGATCCCGATTTATAGAAATCGGGATCCCGTTTTTTAGTAATCGGGATCCCGTTTTGTGAGAATCAGGATCCTGTGCCTTTTCCATCGGTTCAGAATCTGATGGGAAACGGGATCCTGATTTTTAAAAAGCGGGATCCCGTTCCTTCTCGGGCTCGGGATCCCGAACCATAACGGGATCCCAATTTTTAAAAATCGAGATCCCGTTTATTAAAATCGGGATCCCTTTTCCTCAATGTTGATTTCAATTTTTTGGTTAAGGCAAAAACTTCCACATTTCGTGGACTCAACTTTGTGCACTTACCCAGAGACAAGATAGTGGTTTTGTGAGGTGGCATAAAAAGGCCAAAAGAGGGCGTGAGACTCAACCACCCAAGTGTGGGTAAGAGTGACACATGTAATCAATGGATTATGCCATGTGTCCTCACATAAACCATGTATCACATAACCTAAGTATGCTTAATAAAGTGTAGGAAAAATAAATATTAAAAAACCTACACTAACACCCCCCCTTAAGCATAACTTAGTTGGGTGAAAGGATGAAATGATGCAAAGATGGGTCCTAGCTACAAGGCCATGTTAGGTACCCATTTACAATGATGAAACCTCTCAAAATATGAGAAAGAGAAAAGCCGTAGGAAAAAACTCCTCTCCAAGAGAGAAGAAGAAGAGAGACCATGCAGTCCCCCAATGTAGAATCTCCTACATTGTTGTGAATGCTCAACACAAGAAGTTGAAGATGATCTGGAAGATTGCTAAACAATATTCCTCCCCTTAGGAAGAAATAAAACCAAGGATGTATGTAGGATATCTTCCCATTCCTAAAAGTAATATGTAGGAAGAATGATGTATGATTTCTTTGAACTTTGCTTAGGTGTCACCATGTCGATGCCAAAAGTTGTCACCATCAAATCAAGTGTTTTAGGCCACACTGTAGAAGATGACAATCCAAAACCTAGTGGAGATGGATGTAGAACAAAATCTGAAGACAAAGATATCTCCTCTGAAGACAAAGGTGCCTCCTTTAAATTTTTCTCAATAGTAGCCACAATCATGTCAAACTGTGAAGAATGATCATGTGGGTAAAGAACAAGAGGGTCAAAAGGTCCCCCCTCAACATCTAAAGAAAACAAAGAAACTTCATCAAAGATAAGATGTATAAACTCAATTGTGTCATCCAATTCTGCAAGATAGGACTCACAAAACAATCCTGCAATGTGGCTATGTCTGGCAGACAATGAATGTCCTATTGCACTAATTCAATAGAAGCCATGGATGTAGCATTACTAGTATCATAAAAAAATAGGTGATGTAGGAGATGAAGCCTCAACACATGTCTCTTGAACCTCAGTTGAAATAATACCATGATTCACTTGACCATACTGAATCTCCTAAAAAATGTTCACACTAGATGCATGAGTGTGTACATCACCCGAAGGAACATCAAAGGAAAAAAGTGAGAAGGTTTATACTCAAGATTGATGATCTGCCTCCCAAACTACAACAATATCTCTGTTATGCAAATCCTGAATAATCACATAATCATGTGTGAACTCAACACTCTTTCCTTTACCACCATGTGTGATTTGATAGATAGAAAGGATATTTGTTGACAATGAAGGAACACAAAGGACATCATTGAATGATCCATCCTCTATGTCAACAAATCCTTTCCCAAAAACACACATATATGTGTTGTTAGCCATCAGGATGTTTGGTGACGAACAAGTTTCAAATGAACAGAACATACTCTGTGATGAAGCCATGTGATGTGAAGCTCCAGAATCAAGGATCAATCTCCCTAACTTAGAATCTACAACTACAACAAGCGCTTTCCCCTTTTGTTTCTTTGATTTTGGTTTAGATGAAGATGATGGATCCTTTGACATAGTTGAAGGAAAATTGATTTTATTCTTTGCTAAAAGATTCTTTAACACATCAATTTTTTTAAATAACATTGATGCTCATCATGCCCAAATTTCTTGCAATATTGACATGTGGGCTTGTCCCTTTTAAATGATTCCCCTTTTCAGGAAGAGGATTCAAATTATTTATGTGGCTTGCTCGTTTTCTCCTTTTGTTTCTAATTAGGATGCCCTGATTCTTTCTATACCTTAGGCTCACTAGCCACCAATGCTTGTGACTTAGAAACCTTGATGAGACCCATTTGAATCAGCTTCACTTCCTCTTGGATTAGAAGATCTTAAAATGCATTAAATGTAGGCACAACATATGTGGCTCCCATAAAAATCCTATTGGTGTGAAAGCTAGAAACAAAGACGGAATACTCAGGACCAAGCTTGGATAACACATTAAGAATCAACAGTAAATCCTCCTTAGTAATCTTGCAATCCTTTAGTTGTGTTCTTAGTTGGTTAATCTTGGAGATATAGTCTTGGATGTGGTCAAAAAAATTTGGATCAAGATTCATCAAATCATTATCAATTTTATAATACAAGTTTTCAAGAGTCTCCCAAGCCTCCTTAGGTGTCTTGCATGATTCAAGATGAAATTGTAAATAAAAAAATACTAGTGAACAAATGTAACCAAGAGTTTTGTCACGATTGATCTCCCACAAAGCTTTTGCACCAGCATCAGTAGATTTAGGAATAGATTCTTTTACATAACATGTGCAACCTTTTTCCCTTAGATAATTCCATACTATTTTTTTCCATGATTCATAATTATATGGAGTTAGGAGTTCAATTTGAGATTTCCCCATTGTACTAACACACAAAAAAAGAAATGAAAGAAATCAAAACACCACAAGATCACCCCCCAAATTTACTCAATCAATGATCCCCCTAGAAAAATATGATGGTGGCACTTTATAATTAGTGTGTTTGTAATTCTGGAGTTGTTGCCAGATTTTTGCAATGTCCAAAATTGGACCCAAATATTGAAATTACTAAATAATATCATAATTAGAACTTTAAAATAGCACCATTTTGTAGTGATCAGAAAAATATTGAATTTCAAAAAAAGAATCACCTCGATTTGAGGTCGTACGTGAAAGTTACAGCCATTTGAAGTTTCAAAAATGAGAACTGTCCTTTGGGTATGTGCAGGATCATCATGGAAAAAGCAGGCCCTTAAGTGGTGAAAAATTCAAAAAAATCAGAGTTAGGAAGCTTGACATAAAAATTTGAATAAGTTATCTATATTATTTCAAAATTATGTAAGAATAGAATCTGTAGCAAATTGAATGTAGTTTCTAAACTACTAGGTTTATTTTTAAAAAAATCTATTTGGTGAAAATTTGAAATTTCAATGTAGTAGTACTTAAGTTTCAGGGAAAAAATAAGAAGTAGGTGTCTATTTGACCACCCTAACCACAATACAATGATAATATTTTTTTATAAGATTTTAGATATAAGTAAAGGATTCATGTCCCGATGTAATACATATTTTTTTGTAAATTTTTTCCAAGTAAATAATTAATTATGAATTTTTTATTTCAACTTTTAAAAAATATAACTCGTATATCTAACCACCTTAACTTGGTCAAAACTTAATTAAATTCAATTTTTTTTAATCTTATAGTATGTGAAGCATAGAATGTGACACATGTTTCAGATTCAGAAAATGTGATACCATTTGAAAGCTATAGATGTTTTTTAATTAGCCTATCAATTAGGACTTTAGTCGTAATTCAAATAGAAAATGAATAATTATTTATTAAATTCAAAGTAAAGCATAATTTATATTGGTGGAAAGTTGAGAATCTCCTTTAAAAACCCTTTTCATTTCATCAATTTTGGGTAAAAAAAAAGGTTGTCAGCCACATACCCTACACATACCCATCATATCGCCACTTTTTGGCCCATCATTAGATCTGATGAGAAAACTAATTTTCTGGAAAATATATATCACTTGAGCAAAAACTAATTCCACCACTATGAAGCCTAAAAAATTATACCCAAAATAAATAAATAAAATCTTGTGAAACCGAGCCCAGATGATTGGGTTAGAGGCCTCTGAAGTTTGACTATGAAATAAAAAATGCAAATGGGAGAGGGTTGGAAATTTTCAAACTAGTTTTGATGTCAACAAACTTGCAAGATTAAATTTTATGGTTGAATGACCATCGTACAAATGCACTAGCTTAAAATTGATGGCCGACTGGTCGTTGTAGGTCGGCATGCTCCTGGGTCGATAAGAATCTTTTTCAAAATATTCTTGGGTGATCGACGATCAAAATATTCTCAGGTTTGCCAAAATATTTTCCACTGGCAGTGATTTGTTGACTGCTAGATTGATGAATGCTGGTTTGAATATTTTATTTGTCGGATTTGTGGAAGACAGTTTCGGTTATCTTTGCAGAACCCGTTGGGAAAGAAAGGAAGTTGCCCAAAGAGATTTTGAATGCTTGCCTATTTTATATAGGGGTCACTATGAAATTTAACCTCGACCATTATTTCTCGATCGTACTTTGCAGTGACCTGCAAGTTGGGTACAATCGTACTCTCTGCGGGTACTTGTAGATTCATAGGTACTCTGCTACAACTATGCGTAGAGAACTTTTTTTTTTTTTTAATTTATTTTTGAAAAAAAATAACTTTCTTATAATATAAGAAAAATTGCTAATTTTTTTAAAATTAAAAAAAAAACTAACCCATGTTAAAAATAGTTTTATATACTTTTTTATTTTAAAATGTAGGAAAATTAAAAAATAGCTTTTTGAATTTTTTGAAAAAAAAATCACCTTGATATGCATGCAAGGGTCTTGAAGTAAAAAATTTTTGCCCCAAATTCAACTTTTTCCAAATTATATATCAAAATGGGGGTTTTTGGGCCTTCTGGACTTGATGGAATAGTCAATTTTGGGTCAAAATACTCCTAGCAAAGGCTTAATGCTGAATTCTCCCAAATTTGAGGAGTTTGCAAATCTGATGCTCTGATACCATGTAAGAGTTGCTGATGAACTTGAGCATCTAGGATCACCTGTAAAACCAAAATTAACCTTCTACATGAGACCAACAAGAGGATGAAATGCTAGAATATGGTTTAATAACAAAATAATGATATTATCACACTCAAAATGATCCCTTGAACTGACCGAGCTTATATGAGCTCATCTGGACTAGATAGGAGGGAGAGGTGAGTGTTGATTATATAGCAGAATATGGCCATATAATTCCAAGAGGGGTAATAGCTCCCAAATAACCAAATTAGGTGGGAGTTATGCCTACTTGGAAAATGCCAAACATGTGGCATAACCTACTTAGAAGGAGACAAGATAGTGATTTTGTGAGGTGGCATAAAAGGCCAAAAGAGGGTGTGAGACTCAACCACCAAAGTGTGGGTGAGAGTGACACATGTAATCGATGGATTACACCACGTACCCTCACATAAACCATGTCTCACATAACCTAAGTATGCTTAATAATGTGTAGGGAAAATAAATATTAAAAAACCTACACTAACATGTCAATGTTTAGGGAGATGACTTTCTTCCTTGGGCTACAAATCAGTCTATCATAAAAATATGTATTCATTTTATATCAAAATATGTTAAGGAAATGTTAAAGAGGTCTGGAATGGAGGACTCTAAACTAGTATGTACTCCCATGGTTACTAGTTGTAAGTTGAAGAGCAAAAATGATGAATCTCCTAAGACAGATCCAGCCAAGTATAGATCTATGATTGGTGGTTTTCTATATCTAATGGCAACTAGACCTGATATTATACATGCAATATTTCTTGTGGCAATATTTCAAGAAGATCCTAGAGAATCACATGTGGCAACAATCAAAATTATATTTGGATATTTGAAGGGAACTCTGAACTATGGTCTATGGTATTCTAAAGATACTAATTTCTCTTTGAGTGCTTATACAAATGCAGATTGGACAAGTTTTGTGGATGATAGAAGAAGTACAAGTGGATTTTTTTTTCCTTGGAGACAAACTAGTTTCTTGGTTAAGTAAGAAAGATGATGTCATTATCTACAACAAATTCAAAACATATTGCTGCAACATCTTGCTACACATAGGTGTTGTGGATGAAGCGGACATTGAAAGATATCAGTGTATCATATGATGAACCTATTTATATCTTATGTGATAATACAAGTGCTATCAAAATTTCAAAATATGTAATAATGCATTCAAGGAAAAAGCATATCTCTACATAGTATCACTTTCTAAGAGAGAAATTTTTTGAGAAGGAAGTAAAGTCTGAGTATGTGCCTAAAAATGATCAAGTAGAAAATATTTTCTCAAAGGCTCTTCCAAAAGATATATTTGAGTATCTCATAAACAAGATAGGAGTTATTTCCCACTTTTTTAAATTAGATGCATAATATGGTGCATCTATTTAGGGGTACAAAGCAAGATTAATATTTTCCTAGATTGAGAAAGGCTATCTCTTAGGGGGAGCAGGTAGTGGTGTATTTAGTTGATGCAGTTAGGGGAAGCATATCTTGTGCCTACAAGTGAGAGAGAGAGAGAAGTGAAGTATGTGGGTTTTTCCATTTGCCATTGATGTCAAAGGGGGAGAGAGAAGTTTGAAAAGCATAGGAAAATAAATGTTGGGAGAGAAAAGTCTGAAAAACACAATGAAAGGAATGACGAAGTATGAGAGGGAGTTGCTTGGGTGTTGGAGATTAGAGATGCTTTTGTTGTTGATGTTTTTTCAACAATTTTTTCCATCAATGACAAAGTTGGAGATTGTTTCACTATGTTTTGTTTTTCCCATTTCGCACACATGCCCCACCAGAGGTAGGGACCCTCTTTCCTTTCTTTTTCTCTTTCATTTCACTTTACGTTTTTCCTTTTCCCCTAAAGGGATAGGTCCTTGAAATTTTGGTTCACTTCACCTTTTGAGCTCTGATGATCATATCATTAATTTGGGCAAGTTTGTTTTGCAACAATTGACTTCATATTTAGCACTTGAAATTATTAGGCTCCTTGAGGTATCACTTGGGCACCAAATTGTCTAAGTATGGATGAGTTTTGAGAGTTCCTTGTAGTCCCAAAATCCTCGAGGTTTTATTTTTGTGAAATATGGGGGCATTTGGATTACCCAAGGTTTCCTTTCCACTGAATCTGTGCTCAATTGAAATTCCCGAAGTCTTCATTTCTCAAAATCTTTAACATATCACAAATTCTCCAAAATCCTTATTTTCAGAGAATCCTTGACCCTTCATATTCACTGATCTTTGTCGAAATGTATTGTCATTCATTTATTTCGTTCTCTAAAAGAGTAAGTGGCCATTAATGCTCATGTGAAGGATCAATTAACAATGTTATTTGAAGTCTTTTCACATCATTATGCATTTGACATCTTGAGTATCTCATCCTTGAAAATCATTTGGAGTGATTAAGTGAGTTGGAGATTAGGGTTTTATGGATTGTGCATGTGGATTTTGACCTAGGGTTTGTTGAGTGCAATTGGTATACTTCATTTTTCAGTTTCCAAATTACAAGGTAGGGTTTTGAACATGACTATTTGTTTTTCTAATAGATTTAAACTTTGAATTAAGCGAGTTTTTCCCCTTGGATTGTGATTCAAGTTACATTTGTATTGATGGTCGAGTTCATGAACTTTAAATCAATTCTTGTATATATTTTTCCTTGATTTCTAAATGATTTATGTGATTCAATTTCAGTTCAATTCTATTTATGTTTTGAAAATGATTCTATTGGATTTTTTATGAGAATCAAAATCTAAAGTTTGAAGTTATGGAATCATTGAATTGAGTTAGGGCTTATGGTTTTGATTGTTAATCTATTACACTGGTTGATTTTGATATTGAATGGCATAGATCTCACAACATCTTTAAATTATGTTTAAAGTTTTATCATTTATCGATTTGATTGTTATTATATGGATTTGAGATTGTTGGGTGCATTGAGTGTGAAGGCCTAGTTTGTTCATGTTTTACGACTTGAAATACAGGATGGTTATTATCATCATTTTCAATGCATTTTGGTTCATTAATTTGAATATATTATGATTTGATGGTTGCATTCAGTGAATTAATTTATTGTCTAGTGTAATCTTAACCTGACTTGGAATTCTTGTTTGATCTTTAAAAGTCAGAGAAATTGATATGTATTTCTTCACCAAATCCATACGTGTTAGGATTTCTCGAGCCTTGAGTTTTTCACATAGTCCCTTGACCTTCAAATTCTTTGCGCTATGCATGTTCGCTAATTTTTTTAGTGCCTAGATTTCCTAGGGTGTTGTCTTTCATGAATTATGTGGGCCTTAGGAATGTTCAATGATTGTATTTCACAGAATCCGCCTACCTTCGGATTTCCCAAAATTTGTTCCTTCATTGATTATGTGCCTTACTTGATTTCCTGAGTAGTTGGTTTTCATTGATTCCTCATCTTCCTAGATTTCCCAAGATTGCATGATGATCATTCTAGGAAGTCCCTTAATGCCATTTAGGGTTTGACTTGTGGTTATAAGGTTTGAGTCTTGGATTTCAAGCACATTTAAGTCATAAGGAGGGGTTTCATTTTGTTTGATAATTATTTTTCCCGTGTGTTCTCATGTTTCACAAAATCCTTGAGAGCTAGGATTCCTTGAAAATATGCCAAGGGTCAAAATCCCTGAAAGCCCTAAAAACTTGAAATGTGTTGAGTATGATTTTAAGGATTTATAACCTAATTCTCTAGGTTTTAATAATGATTATAAATTTTTATATATTGTATATGAAATTTCATGATTAATCTAATGATGCAGGAATGTATTTATTAGTATTTTCTTTGCATTTTGAGTAATTATGGTGTTCATTCTAGCCAAATGTAGGTAGAGTCTAGCAAGGCTAAGAGTTCTAAGGAGAAGTCTACTAAACCAATCAAGGAAGATCCAACCACTAGAACTGAGAAGATGAAGTATGATTTCAAAGGGATATTTCTAGAATCTAAAATTGCTTCTCATTGGGAAAAGGTTGGAGATACAAACATGGGGCATGTAGATTATGAAGAATTCAAATAGAGGATGTATTGTAATGCTTCCACCCTATTGGCTAGATGATTAGTAAAGACATGATTGGATCAAGCAGATAGATTTCATCCTTCATTACATTGCCCAAAATTGATCATAGAGTGTGCTAAGCATTATGATTTAGACATAAGAGTAATAGTGGGTCCCCAAGGCAGAGTGTTGGCTAACTTAACAAAGGAATCAATAAAAAAAAATTCAACATTGCTCCACATCAAAAGTTGGTGTAAGTTAATATGGAACTTTGGAAAAGAAGTTTTATGCTGATGACCAAAATGAGGCATTGGAGATAATGAATGTTAACTAGATTGATAAGCCCAAACCTCATTACTCTAAGCTTCCCAAGCAATTGCACAGAAGTGGCTTTAAACTTGAGTACAATGAAATGATCACTCTTCTAAGTAGAGTGATGGGTTTAGGGAAGGCTTCAATATTTGAAGATTGGATGTTCTATGTGATGGCACAAATTGAGAAAGGAATCAATTATCACTGGGCAGGCATGATCAGTGATAACTTAGAAAAAAAATAGAGGGAAGAACAAGATACAAGAACCTTCACCATGAATTCCTATGTGGTATATATTCTTGCAAGGAATTGTAGGTATAAATGTTTGAATTGTAAAGGTACCATTGGTTAGGACAGAGTGTATGATGTCTACCCTCAGCTCCATTTGAATACTTCTAACTATAGGAGGGTAAATGATGCTTTTACAATGTATATTACAAAAACTTTGTAGGATGCATTGCTTATGAGGATTCTGGTGAAGCAATGGAGTTGATTAAGAAGTATGGCTATTGGTTTATCCAATTTCCAGAATTTACATAGATCTAATTTCATGGCACCCTCAAGGTACCTTATAAGCTCCCAAGATATCCAACAGATAAAGTTGTATTTTTGGAAGTAACAAGATAGTTGGTGGCTTTTAATTCAGTTTTGAAGGCTATGCATAAAGCTAGGGTTGGTGGAGATTTTCCCTTGACAGTTAATGGATGGGAGGCTTGCCCCACAATTCATAGTGCTCAGTACTTAGAGGCAGAGATGACACATCTCCATTTGAATCTCCTTTCAAACATAGACAATTTTGATCCTTATGGAGTAGTGTGAAAGATGGCCAATAGAGAATATAGACATAAAGACAATATGGAGGACTATTGGGCCAACTATAGAGATGGATTTGATGTGATCAAGAGAAATTATTCGAGGATTTCATTAAAGATGATAAGACTCCATAGGGTAGTACAAGTGCCTAATCAAATTGAATATGAGGAGGATCCAATACAATACTATGACTATATGCAATTTCATAATAAACATCTTCCTGCTATTGAATGGGTTGAGGATGAGGTTGTGGAGTTGGATTAGATCAATTCCCAAGTGATCAAATACTCAAAGAAGTGGGAAAATCATAAAATATTGGAGATGGAAGCTGATGGAATCAAGCCTACCTATGAGTTAATGTGAGACTTAGAGTCTCAATCTTTAGAGGATGATTCTTAGAAAATAGAAGATGTTCCTGGTGCTCAAAGAGAGGAAGAAGATTATGAGGAAGAGCCTCTTATAATCAAGAGGAGAACAAGAGATTATGCCAAGGCTATTGCTAAGGGTGAAGGGATTAAAAGGTAACCAATACCAAATAAAAGAAGGCCTACAAAATAAATTCCCTAGGGAATAGCTGAGGCTCAAACCTCTAAGAAAAGAAGATTAGTCAAAGGAGGAAATAAGGGTGCTTCTCCATCTAAAAGATAGAATTCACAAGGAGCTAAGGAATCAATTGATATTGAGATTTTTGGGGACAAGACCCATGTATATGTAAGGAATAATTCTCCTAGACCAAGGGTTCCACCTTCCAATGTGGAAAATTCAGAAAAGGTGACTAAAGAATCAAATAAAGCTACAAGTGAGCCACCATCTAAGAAGGGTGAAACTGTAGAAGAAGTTTTCATAGAAAATACTCCTCCCTAATCACCTCATCAACATGTTAACTTTGGTAAAGAAGAGGGAGAGATACCAAAAAATGTTGCAAATGCCTCTAAAGAACAAGAAAAAGAGGAAGAGGAGTTAGAAATTCCAAAGGATGGAGATCCCAACAACCTTGGGGAGCAATTAGAGTTGAAGATTTATGAAATAGAAGATCAAAAAAGAAGGAACCTAAAAAGACAAAGGAGATGCCTTCTGAATCACCAAAGAAAGAAGAAGAAATACAACACTCTAACAAAGAAAAGGAAAAGGAAGATGAACAAAAAGAGTCAAAGAATGTTGAGTTGGATAGGATAGAAGACCTCTAAGGACACAATTGTCCTCATTCTGATACTAATCTAGAAGAACCAACTTCTCCTGACTGGCTAAGAGAGAGCCTAAAATCGAAGCCAGTAGTCATTGAAGAAATAACTCTTGATTGGGATAGCTTTTTTGTAGGCTTGGGAAAGACAAAAGAAAGAAAGAAAGAGTACTCTCTAGAGTCATAAGAGATGAAGCTAATAACAGGGTCCTCGATGTTGCCACTCCCATAAATGAGAAGCATAAGGATGAAGCTACTCCTTCAGATTACAAAGTGCAAACCATAAACTGAGGACCACCTACAAAAAAGAAAGAGGCTAAGGAGCTATTTAAAATATTATATAGATGCAATCATAAAGAGATTGGAGAAGGAGACTCAAGTTTAAACAAGTAGAAGAGTTGCAAAAATACATCCAACATTTGGTTAAACCTTTTCAAATAGAAAGATAATGCAGGTACATCCACTTCAACCAACCTGTTATCAAAGGATGCCATTGATGAAGTGGAGAAGATGAAGGCCTTTGTGTAGAACACACAAAAATGGATAAATGGGGTTGATAAAAAAGGTATTGACTTAATTGAGAAAGTTCTACAGGTGTATGAAAAGACTTCTTCCTTCTAGGATATTGTATAGGAACTAGCAATAGAATGTCAGGGAACAAATGATAAATCTATGACCAAGTTAATCAAAACCTTGGAAATTCATAGAGAGGTATTGATAAAATAAGATATTTTGGCGTATGAGGTCATTGATAAACCCAAGGAATGGATTGAAGCATTTAGATTCAAAATTGAAGTCATGGACAAAACCTTGGAAAAGATTCCTAAAATACAAAGTAAGTTGGAGGACATTCTAGATTGCAAGCTATATTCTATTTTCAGACATCATGATAGGAAGGAAGAAAATTAGTAAAGAAGATTTGAAGATCTAGATCAGTTGAAGTAGTGGTGGAGGGAGGTTTATGCATAGGTTGAGGATGGAGAAATTACAGAGAATCACATAGAGGATGTGGCCATGTACATTACTATTTTACATAAATATCAGGAGTATAAGATTGACTAGGATAAAACCTTGGAGAAATGTGAAGATAAACTAAAATCAATAAAATTAAGGTTAAGGTTTATCCCTATTCCTAGTCAATCCGACCTCAACAAAGTGTTTCATAAGGTTCAAGAATTCTCTAGATAGAAACAAATGGATAAGGAGGCTGACCAGGAGTAGTTACCTCATATTTTAAAAATATATATATTTGGTGAAAATTTGAAATTTCAATCCAATAGTACTTAAATTTCAAGGAAAAAATAAGAAGTAGGTGTATGTCTAACCACCCTAACCACAATAAAATGATAATATTTTTTTATTAAATTTTAGATATAAGTAGAGGACTCATGTCCTGATGTGAATCATATTTTTTTGTAAATTTTTTCAAAGTAAATAATTAATTATGAATTTTTTAATAAATTTTTTTAAAAATATAAAAAATCGTGATGCCCTGACCACCTTAACTTGGTCAAAACTTCATGAAATTCATTTTTTTTAATCCTATAGTATGCAAAGCATAGAATGTGACACATGTTTCAGATTCAAAAAATGTGATATCGTTTGAAAGATATATATGTTTTTCAATCAGCCTATCAATTAGGACTTCAGTCATAATTCAAATAGAAAGTGAATAAAATTATTTATCAAATTCAAAGTAAAGCATAATTTATATTGGTGGAAATCTGAGAATCTCCTTTAAAAATTATTTTCGTTTCATCAATTTTGGGTAAAAAATTTTTGTCATCCACATACCTTACACATAGCTATCATATCGCCACTTCATGGCCCATCATGATCCTACACATACCCATATGAGGTCTCTCATCATTGTAAAGATTGATTCTAGAATTATTGCTATTTTGGTGTAGTGAATACAAGATAAGACATTGACTTGGTGCTATTTTGTGTGTTATTTCATCTATGTGCATGGTTCGTATATTTCAAAAGTTGTTTTAAGTGATTAGTTTTCAGATTTAGTTTAGTTCTTTCATGTTTATGATAAAGTACTTGAGATGTTTGAGGAATCTTCAGTCCATAATTTTGGTGGCTTGTTGATTGTAAGTTACTGTGTAAAGTTAGCCTGGGCCTACTCTTATTGCAATAGTCCAATTGTGATTTTTTTTACATTTTATGCTATTTTGGGTGAATGTTTGAATGCTTCATAGTCTGAAAATATTTCATACCATTGGAGATTGCATTGTTTCTATTATACTATAGATCTAATCTTGGTTAAGAAGGAATTGGTTATTGAAGATTGGTCCACCTTGAATGTTGTATTGTTTCCATGATTGCACTTAGGATTTAGATTAGAAATCTCTCTAAACCCTCATCTTTTGATATTTCTTTGAGATTATTTTTAGAGTAGGAATTTAAAAGCATTACTTAATTGTCATTTGATGAAAGCATAATTTCCAGACAATACATCTAGGAAAACTGTAGGGTTCATTTTTGTTTCATATCTTGCAAAACCCTCATTGTTGACTTAGGATTTCAGCTTTTGTTTTACCATAAATTCCCTTTGTGATTACCAACAAATCACATTTTCATTGAGTTGTTTTTGTATTGTCAAGACTTGACATTAGAGACCTCGGGGTTGTTTCTTGAAGTTTACTAATAGAAATCAACTTTCAAGAGATATAGGATACTTGTATTATATCTATGTTGTTGCAGTGCTAAAACCACCATCAACATGTTGTCATTAGTGTTGTCATTGATGTCAACCTCTAGTGTGGATATGAAGAGAAGTGTTTGTGGTGTTGAATAGGTGTTGTAGATGCAACAGGTTCACTTGATTTCCAAGTGCTTTTGAGAAAATTTGTATAAAGAGTGTACAAGGTGGCAAAGATGTATTTTGTATTGTGCTTCACATTTATTCATTCTTGAAGATGTGCTTGTATGGTTTGAACATGATGGTCAAAAGCATTTGAAGGTGCTATATCCAGAGTTTCAAGTTTTGGATTGTGTAGTAGTAGATGTTGACAATGTCTGGCCTATGAAGAAGGATATCTCGGAGAAATGGAATTGCTCCACATTTCTCTACATTGTAGTTTCTTATCTTACAAATTTGGGAATGTTCTCATATTTCTTGTATATATCTTCCCTTGGATGGTTTGGTGTTTATTTGTTCTGCAAGCTTGGTTCTTGAGTTGTATCTCAGTGGTAGTTTGACCGGTTGCACATGATGATAGCATTTTTAATTTCATGTGTTTGTGCTAGTGATTTTGAATATTCTATTGATGATGGAATATTCCAAGATTTTTTGTAATGTTTCAATGTGGTCCACAAGTTGTTTTCAGACTTGGTGAAGTATCAGTTTGATTTCTTGATAGTGTTAATGTAGTTTGGGAAACTTGGTGTGTTTGTGTTATTTGTGGATGTGATTTGTGGTTTGTGGAAGCATGGCATAGTGGGTTGGTGTAGATTTGGGTCCCGGTTAACCCTTGGTGTGGTATACCTTCACATATTTCTACCGTAGAAGTGTTTGGTGCCAACCTATTTGGTGGTTGCATGTTTGAGGTGCATACATTTCGTTGAGGCCAACCTAGAGAAGGTTATTCATGGTCACAAAAGATATATATATGCAAGGTCAATTGTTGGAGAATTGTGTGATCTTAAGAGTGGTGTAAAATTATGTATATGTTATTATGTGTTGATATCAAAGTGTGAGCATGAATGCCTATGACTACCGAAAGTAGTGAGAAAAAGGTGTCTACATGCTTGAAGTTGATGGGGATAGTGAGATGAAGGTTGTAGATGGTTGTGTTGGATCTCCTATTTCTCTAAGGTAGTGAACCTCCTTGTAACAGTTTCTTCTAATTCTCTTGTAATTCATAATAAGTGATCTTCCTTGGTAGTGAGCCTTTCTTTCTTGTGGATAGTGAGTCCTTTGGGAAGTGAGCCCTTTTGGCAGTAATCCTTTTGTAATTGGTATTGATATTCATATAGTGAGCTAATCCTCATTGTGGTTTTTCCATTATTGGGTTTTCTATGTAAAATCTAGTTCTATTGTGTATGGTTGTGTATGTGTTGATGTTTCATTTGTTTACATTCATACTAATGCTTATTAAGGGTTTGAAGGTTTTAATGCATAACTATTATCCCCTTCTGAGTTTTCTTGCGTCTAACATGCAATACTCCTCATCATCGATGGGATTCTATAGGGACATGTTTATTGATGGGAGGTCAACCTCAATTAGAAAAATGGATATATGGGTTCTAATAGTGAATGTAAGGGGGGTAGCTTCAAACTACTTCATAAAATACTCAATATTGGTGATGATGAACTTATGAACTTTGAAGGATGGAGGGTGGATTTTTCCAAATATTTTTAGGCCTCATTTATAGAAAGGCCATGGTGTGGTGATGGGTTTTAGATACTATATAGGTGCATGAATGATATATCCAAGTTGTTGATATGCTAGGAACTATTTAACATATTGACAAGAATAATGCTTTATAATCAGAAAATAATACCCCATTTTGAGAAGCTTCTTAGCCAATACTATTACACTAGTATTTTCTCCACAAATACCATCATTTACCTCTTGGATTGTAAGGTTATGAGATCTACAAGTTGCCTAAACATATTAATAAAGATCATGAAGTGTGCTAGAAGAATGGTTTACATTGGTTGTAGCTTGGATTAGGTGTAAGGGTTTGACCAAGTAGGTAGGTATAGATGTCATGGTACCATGGTGATTTAGAACCAACAATATCATAAATAAGCTCAAAGATTTGGGATGTCATATGTAGGAATGAGAAGTTGTTCCATTAGGAATTCACATCAGGGTAAAAGCAAGAAGTTGGATACACGAAGAGGGGAAATCTCGGGGAAAAAAAACTTTCGCAAGAAACGCGTACGCATTTTCAAAGAAATGTGTATGCATTATGGATCGGGTACTTGAGCCTAGATCTGAACGCATATGCATTCAGACTCGGGTACGCGAACCTAAAATGTGTACGTGTTATGAAACGCATACACATTTAGAACGTGTATGCGTTATGAAATGCATACGCGTTTAGAACGTGTATGCGTTTTGAAATGTGTATGCGTTTTGAGAAAGCATTTATTTTTTTAAATAAACGACTGTAATTCATTTTCCACCATTCTGATCTGAGACTGAAAAGAAGAAAGGAGAGCACGTACGCACTTTAGAGGCCACAAAATTTTGACTGCCACCTCCTCCCATCGACACTAGCGACCTCGTCGACTTCCAGGTTGGTTGAATTCTTCATTTTTTTTTGCTTTATATCTTTTTTTTTGTTTTTTAATTAGTATTCAATTTTTGTTTGTTTATTGTGTTTTAGTTCAATGTTTTATTGTTTTTAATTGCATTTAAAAAACCAAAAATGTCAACGAAACAAAGAAATTTAAATTGTAAATTGAAAACCATAAAAACTAAACCTAAATTGAACACATTTAAAACTTAGAAATTTCAAAACCCTAGGTTACAAAATTTACATAGGTCCCTAAAAACTAATTTACATAGGTTAATCTTTGGACCTAAACCCTAAAACGTAAACCTAAAACCCTATTTACCCTAATTTACATAAACCTAAAATGGGCTATTTACCCTAATTTATGTAAAACTAAAATGGGCTATAGATAAACTATGTGCAATATGGATAGAGCTAGACACATAAATGTTATTAAATCAAATAAATATTAAAATGTGAAACATGAATGATTTCTACCCATTTCTCTTATTTGGATGAGATACTTTGTGAATTATGTAAGGATGCATTATGATCATATTTAAGCCCTAATTTATAGGATGTTATTCATAAGATCTATAGGACAAGTGTGTAATCTACTTCCTATTTTAACTCTCATGTGTAGTGGCATTGTTCTAGATTAGGAAAACCAAATGTTGTACTTTCTCTAAACTAGTGTATCAAAGCTAACTTGTAGCATGAACATTTCGATTTGGAATTTAATTCAAATTACTTTTTTGAGAAACTTGTAGTTTAGGGTTTAGGGTTTAGGGTTTAGATCTCCTCTTCCTTTTTAAATCATCAAAGAGTGCTTAGAGGTCCAAATAGGTTCAAAATCCATCATAACTCAACAACTTATAATTGAAATCTAAAATTCCTAATTGTTGATATATTGAAGCTATTCCTAGAATGTCACATATTTTATTCAAAGCACTAAGTTTAGGTG
>VDFB02000015.1:328530195-328692686 GCA_007258455.2 Sequoia sempervirens | reverse complement strand
TTTGATTTTGTTTCTTTCTGTCATATTCCGCGTGAATGGAATTGGGTTGTGGATTGTTTGGCTAAATGGACTTCTGATCATCTACATGATTGGGATATTATGGAAATGGGCCAATTACTCCTAGATTCATCACAAAAGTTGTACCAATTAGTGGAGATTGATAGGGATGTGCAATTCCCTTGCTTTGTACTGCTCTTTTTTGGATTGAATAAATTTTTACCCCTCTTTTAGGGTAATTTAAAAATTATTTATTTATAAAAGACTATATTTTAATTGTATTAATTTTATAATAATATATCTTCTATTTTTTCCAAAGAAATATTTAAACATGATGTAGACACTTCTATACCACTATGTTACATCTCTGGATATATTATAAAAAATGATATAAGAAAATTCAAGCTTCCTCATTGCACTTTATGGTGTGTAGATTTTCATGTCGGAACCACATCTTGGTGTCCAAAATTCAATTCTAAGCTTTGTCGTTTCTGGACCATGAGAGTGATAGAAATTTGTCTCATTCATTTATCTTTGTCCCTCAATGATTACATCATTTTATTTATGCAAATAGAACAAGAAACCAAGGGATCCTACACGTGGTCAACATAGACATAGATACTGCAAACCTGAATATCTCATAATGTGAATTACTGAGTGTTGGTCATGTCTGGAATATGGAGTGTGTGTTTTGGGGTTTGGCAGCTGTTTGTGTTGGTTTAGTTTTTTTTTTGTTCAAGATTGCAAAAATGATATGGTGGAAGCCTCTGCAAGTGAAAAATTCCTTTGAAGCCCAAGGAATCAAGGGCCCTCCATATAGGCTAGTCTATGGGAACTCTCTAGATATATCTAGAATGATTAATGAGCAGAAGTCCAAACCCATGCCACTCTCACATGACATATTCCCTCGAGTTCTTCCCTATTATCATCAATGGACCAAAACCTATGGTACACTTGTATTCAACCTTTTTTTAATCATCTGGTATTTCATTAATCATATTACTAGAATCCTACTTAGCACCATTGATTATTTTTCTTGGGTGTTGTTAAAACTTAGAATAGTGGTTGATAAAGAAGAATATTCAGTGATTAAGAAGATAAAGGATTCTAAAGACTGTATTGATTAATAAACTTGTTACATGTAATATAGGTTAGTATTTTATTTTCTGGTTTGGGCCTCGTGCCAGGTTGGTTGTTCCCCACCCTGAGCTTATTAAGGAGATATTTTCCACTAAATTTGGAAACTATCCAAAGCCTCTGAGTAATCCCCTTTTTAGACAGCTGGTTGGACAGGGACTTGTGGGGTTGGAAGGTGAGAAATGGGTGCAGCATAGGAAAATCATCAATCCTACTTTCCATACAGACTATTCTATGGGAACTCTCTAGATATATTCAGAATGATCAATGAGCAGAAGTCCAAACCCATGCCACTCTCACATGACATATTCCCTCTAGTTCTTCCCTATTATCATCAGTGGACCAAAACCTATGGTACACTTGTAATCTTCCTTTTTTAAGCATCCGGTATTTTATTAATCACATTACTGGAATCCTTCTTAGCACCATTGGTTGTTTTGCTTGGGTGTTGTTAAAACTTAGAATAGTGGCTGATAAAGAAGAATAGTGAGTGATTAAGAAGATAAAGGATTCTGGAGTCTGTATTGATTAATAAACTTGTTACATGTGATATAAGTCAGGATTTTATTTTTTGGTTTGGGTCTCAAGCCAGGTTGGTTGTTCCCCACCTAGAGCTTATTAAGGAGATATGTTCCACTAAATTTGGCAACTATACAAAGTCTCGGGTTAATCCCCTTTCAAGACAACTGGTTGGACATGGACTTGTAGGGTTGAGAGGTGAGAAATGGGCTCAGCTCACAAGAAAATAATCAATCCTGCTTTCCATATGGAGCTCAGAGCTCTTGAAGGTAAAGCATTGAATATCTATATTTATGTCCTAAACAAGGGAAAAAGTGGTCTAATATATAAATTGATTCATTCATTCATCCATCTCCCATCCATTTTCATCCCTACCATCGCTTAGTGTTCAAAATGAGTATTTATTTGTGCTATTTGGATTCGGCTCATATCAAGGTTACCTAACACTTCACTAGGGGCATCTTCTTACACATGGTAATTGGATTGGATTCTTTTATATCACTTAAGGTCATTTAACATCTTGAAAATCCCAAAAATATTCAAAACATTTGAAACACCTCAAAAATCCCAAAAGCATCCAAAACATCTTCAAAGATCAGAAAACATTTGAATAAATTCAAAACTCCATAAAAAGATCAAAAAAATCAAAAGCATTATTAGCCATCATGTGTTAATATCTAAGTCCATTAATCGAACTACGAAGCCTCTACACAATATTTATCTATGCTATTTGGTCTTATCCCCAAGTCACCCTATTCGGCTCATATCATCGTAAGCTAAAACTTCGCTAGGGGCATCTTCCTACACATGGTCATCAAATTGGATTCTTTTATATCACTTAAGGTGATTTAACATCTTCAAAATCCCAAAAATATTCAAAAACATTTGAAAATCTCAAAAATCCAAAAAGTATCCAAAATATCTTCAAAAATCAAAAAACATTCGAATAAATTCAAAATGCCATAAAAAGATAAAAAAAAAACAAAAATGTTATTAGCCATCATGTGCTAACATCTATGTCTAATAATTGAACTACAAAGGGCCTTTGTGCAGCTATGTAGGGTAGGCCATCTCTGATGAGCCCTTGAGGCATAGGTCTACCCCTTAGGTCCCATTCTCTTGGTTAAACATTCAAAAAACAGAAAAAAAAATAACATTTAGAAAAATCCAAAACCCTAAAACAACCTCATAACATTTAAAAACTTCAAAAAATTCAAATATTCCCAAAATACCAAAAATAGCATCAAAACATTTCAAAAATTCAAAAATATTGAAATATGCAAAAAACAAAACTACCCATCCCATCTCACGTTCACTCGCAATAAACTTTAATTTCAAACATAAGAAACCTATCATCACCTTAAACCTTTGATAACACAAACATAAGAAAATACAACAATTGGTGAAACAAAAACCTTAAATACGAAATCCTAAGTATTGATCATTATTAAACATGTTAGTTACCATTCATATCAACAACCTATTAAATATTTCAAAAATCAATCAACATCCAAACATGTCTTATGGATGCTAATGTTGGCATGGTGTGATGGTTTAAATATGGTGTTGTTCTTGCCACCAAGGTTCAAAACCCATTGGGGTAGTATTTTTGAGTGGTTATATTGGGGATGAGGTACCCTATTTGTGAACTCACTAGTTCATAGCTTCAAGTCAAAAAAATTTACCCCTTAAATAAAAAATTAAAAAAACATGTCTTATGAATAGATATTTCCTACAATAATCATCATTGAATATCAACCCAAAAACAATGCTTTGGCAAGAGATATGATAACATTGACACTTTTGTCATTTTGATTTTTTTCTTTTGATTTATCTTAGTGTTCCATTCTAATGATCTCTTGATGATATCTACAAATAATTTAGAGAGAAAGGAATGGGCCATTGATTGTTGCTTTCATATGATGTGCTTGTTGGATATTCTTGTAATAGGACCTCAATAAATAATTTCCTTGTGTTTGTAAGAATATCTCAAATAAAACGTTGGCTAGTGCATTTCAGGTTCTCAATTTCTTTATTCTTTCACATGACCAAACAAGGTTTTTATATGTCAAGTATGAACAAGAATACTCCTATCTATTTTTAGAGTCAAATTCCATGCATTAGATACAAAGTTACCCTAGTTCTTCATACCTTAGTGCATTGTGTCTATTTTCTATATCAAAAATAAAGATTTCCATGATGAAATTAAGTGTAATCTAAAAGAAAAAGAAAAATCATTTATTATATCTCATCACAAATCCAATAAAATCTGGAAATTTATCCTTTAATAATTATAGATTTGTTGTTATCTTAATCAATATCATTCATTCATTCTTTTCTAATTATCCAGTCCATCTCATTCTTTTATTCTTACTAACATTTCTATCCAAGTATCATAAAATCATCTCTATCTGAGATACATCAAAATATACATGAGGCTATCCATAGCCGATGAGTGTGTATACTCATAAATCTATCTATATAAAACATTTAAGATTCCAAGGACTTATTTCTTGTCCTCTTCTCAGTAGAATTACTCTTGTCACCATATCATGAGCTTGACCCAAAAATCATTTTTTTCTCATGATCTCTCAAGGGGACAACACATTAGCATTCCTTCATCTACTGGTGCATGTATTGGGGCATCAGAAAAAATAAAATAAAATAATTAAATTTGATTTGAGCAATATCAGTTCTTTGAAGCAATGCAATAGGTACCTCACTTCAAAGAGGGATAAAATGTAGTCACCTAAAAATTTCCTAAGTATATCACACACTTTGATTTCACTTGTTAACACCATTTCTTGTATATTTCATTTAATTATTATCTTTAATTAAATAATGTTTAATTATTTAGTTAAATTCACTTTATTCTCCTATTAATTGAATAATTAAATTTATTTGATTAATTCATCATGTTCTCTCCTTTTGATTAAATAATTCTAAATTATTTAATTGAATGCTAATGAATCCCTCTTGATGAAACAATTCATAATCATTTAATTAAAGATCTTAATTATTCGAACTTACACAATTAAATGATTTTCATGAGTTGTTTAATTAACTAATTTTCTTCCAATCCTCCAACTTGCATAAAGAATATTCCCCATGAAATATTCTCTTTTCAAATTTGAATTCTTCCATCCAACTCAAAATATCTCCAACTTAATTGATAAAATTAAAGGATATTGTTGAGACTCACATGGATTATGAACCATTGATTTAATCCTTGATCCATTCCTCATGGATTATCAACCACTTGATTAATCCTTGATCCACAGTCACCTCCTTAATCTTTTCTCATCCATTGATTATCATTTTCAATCATCTCCATTGATTAGAATTCCTAAAATCTATAAATACCAAGCCTTTTTCATATCATTCCATTCACAATCCTCATAGCAAAGTTATTCTCTACAATTTGAAACTCATTTCTTGAGCATTCTACATCATCTCTTGTGAATCAACCCTCATCAAGCATCTTCAATCAAGCTTTTGCAACATGGATAATGCATAAAACTAAGCAATCCACATCCATCTCATAATTATGCATCAATCCACAATAGGATTGAGAGGTTTGCACATTAGTTTAGGTTCAATTTGTTTGAATTGTGTTTAATGTTTTTGAATTAAATATTTTTAGTGTTTTTAATCAATTTTCATTGAGTATGACTTTCATTTGATCATAATCTTGTGGTTTCTTATTGTTTTTAAGATCCTAATTGCTTATACTTTGATGTTATTTGATCAATTGAGCTAATCATGAGACAAAAGGCAGTGATGTTACATTCATCTAGGATCTCTCTAATAGATTTAATTGTGTGACTCAATACTCCTCATCATCAATGGGATTCTATAGGGAAATATGTAGTGATGGGGGTCAACCTCAATTGTGAAAATGTCTGACACTGAAGACCAAGGAATATGGAGTGGTGCTAGTAGGAGTGTGAATGTTATTATATTTTTCCTAAAGAGTGATATTGAGATGAAAGTTCCAATCATAGTTATTGGCATTGACAACTTTCTTAAATATTTTGAGAAAAAAATTATTAGTTTCCCTAGCTTGGTCATTACTTTTGGGATAATATGGAGTGGACCAATGTTATTGGATGTGCAAGTGTTCAAAAAGGGTGAAAAATTCATAGTTTTTGAAGGGTTTACCATTTTTAGTGACAATAATAGATGAAATACCATAATGATAAATGATATGATATAGGAGGAATTTCGATAAATGGCTTCTAATAATGAATGTAAGGGGATGGCTTCAACCCACTTCATAAAATACTCTATAGTGGTGATGATGAACTTATGAACTTTACAAGAGGGAGGGTGGATTTTTCCAAAGATTTCTAGGCCTCATTTATAGAAAAACCATGGTGTGGTGATGGGTTGCAAATTCTATATAGGTGCATGATTGATATCTCCAAGCTGTCAAGGCATGTTAGGAACTATTAACATATTGACAAGAATAATGCTCCATAATAGGCTAATAATACTCTATTTTGAGAAGTTTCTTAGCCGATATTATTACATTAATATTTTCTCCAAAAGTACCATCATGTACCTCTTGGATTGCAAGGTTATCTTCTACTTGTATAAAAATATTAATAAAGAACATCAAATGTGCTAGAAGAAGTTGTTAACATTGGTTGTAGTTTGAATTAGGTGGTAGGGTCTGATCATGTAGGTAGGTATAGATGTCATAGTACCATGGTGATTTAGGACCAATAATATCATAAATAAGCTCAAATTTTGGGACATCATATGTAGGAATTAGAAGGTGTTCAATTAGGAATTCACATCACTAGTTATCGTTCAACATGTCGATTAGGAATCCAATAATGGTCATGGTACATGTTTCTTTCTTATTGAGGTGAGTGAATTTTTCAAATTGGATGTGAGGTAAGTATTGCTTAAATTTTTCCACCATTCATTCAAGCAAGGAAGGAGTTTTTCATCCCTTGTTTGATATTAGTTATTAAATTATTTTATTATGAGTTGGGAGTTTCCATAAACCTATAACTAAGTCATGTTCCAATGATAACTATCCTAAGCCTTGTAATGAAAGCCTCATATTTTAAAATGTTGTTAATGTAAGGAAAACCCATTCTGAAAGCCTTTGGTATAAAATTTCCTTACGATTTAATGAAGAGGATGTTGGTGCCTGAACCATACTATGTGTAAGAGCCACTAAAATATAGTTTATATAGGATTTGGATTCACCAAGGGTGAAAATGATTTCATCTAGAAATTTCACAACTAGAGGATGATGATCTACTAATGGTGCTTTAGCCAACCAATCTACAAGAACCTATAATTTGATAACTTTTATGTGTAGATATTCTATGTCAAAATTACTAAGAAGCATAACCCACTCAGTCATTCATCTTGTGAGGGAGGCCATGGATAAGAGATTATTAGTGGGTCAATATTTAATATGAGCTTAGTTTGATGGTTAAGCATGTAGTGTCATGGATTTTGGGAGCTAAAGATAACAAATAGAGATGTGTACATAGAATTTTGATCTTACAAGAAAAAACTAAACAATATAACCTATCTTAAGCTAAAAATCCATGTAACACTCAAGATAAAAAGTAGTAACAAACATTGATGAAAAACATAAAGATTGGTGGTTGTGCTTAAGGTTGGTGGATGATGAGGTATGTGAGTGCATTCACCAATAACATAAGGTTTCATTGTAAGGTATGATTAAAATGGCTTATGATGGCATCCTATTTATATATTTCATAGCTATGATATTAGGGTCTGTGCAAGATCATGGGGGTCCAAAAAGTGGCGATGTGAAAAAGAGGCATTTTAACTTGTCCAATAACGTGAAATTTCTACTTTGACTTTTTGTAGGCTTGGGTGGATAGTACTAGTGCCAAACCTATTACCAACCCGAAGCAAATATCCATTTAGTTTAAGTCAGAATTTTTAATTCTGTCGGGTCCAAGCTCGACCAATTTATTTATTTTATATATTATAATAATTTTTTAATATATTTATCATACAACATATGTAAATTAAATTAAAAAACATTATAATAATTTTTTTTTAAACATTATTATAATTTTTGTTAATTTAATATTATATAATAATATATTTAATATATTATAATATTATATTTTATTATAATATTTATATAATATTGAATATTATATATTAAATTTATTATATTTTATGATTATATAATATTATATTATAATATATATAATAAATTTAATATAATATAATATATAATATATATATTAATATATTAATATAATATAATATAATATAATATAATATATAACATATATAATATATAACATATATAATAATATAATATATATTATATATAATGTATTATATTATATTATAATATTTTTATATTATACATTTGAAAAAAATGTCGCCAATCAATATATGGTCGGGTCCCAAACCCGACCATATATTAAAAAAATTATTAAATAGGAAATGGATATTTGTTTCATTTAAAAAAGAAAAACTCAAGAGCTCTTTTTCAGCTCACTATGCGTAAGTTTCTCTACTTCCCAACTCGGATATTCGTTCCTAGGGAATCATTTTTCTCAAAATCAATCAAATTTCAAAGGTATGTTTGGATTTTTATGTTTTTATTCAATTTATATTGTTTTTGCATTGTTTTTTTTAATTTTAGTCAAAAATAGGGTAAATATGATAGGTTTTTTATTGGATTAAAATCATTATTAATTTTGAAAAAAATTATCAATTAACAAGCTTAAAATGGATCAACATGAAAAACTTGACCCTGCACAAGATGAAAACCCTGACCCTGTACAAGATGAAAACCCTAACCCCGCACAAGATGAAAACCCTCTAAATCATCCTTCACCGCGACCGTTGTTTCCAAACCAAAACGTGCTGACAATACATGAATCTATTCATAGAAATTTACATCAATTGAGAAATTTATGTTGAATCTATGAGACACTCACTAAGCTATTAGACATGAAAAACACTTTAGAAACAATCATTTCCAATGTTGAAACTTTGGCAACTCAGCACAATAGATTTGCACAATGGCAAGAGGAACAAAGGAAATTTTATGTCGATGGGTTATCATATGATGAGGTGAGGGCACTTGATATTGACAATGCCCAATTAGCCTAGTTATTCATCGATCATAGAACAGGACAACCTATTAATGTGTGAAAACCAAAATTTTCAATTAAATGGTGCACCCATAGAGGCATATTAGATACTTTCTGGAGACGTTGGTGGATGATTTTTTGATAAACCACCCAACAACAATCTTGATGTCCCTTAGTATTTTCTTGAAAAATCATATGTTGAATTTTTTCTAGGGAAACATGTCAATTACTTTGACATTCGAGATTTCCAAGTGTTGGTAGAGGGATGCCACAGGATAGACCTAGAGCATGCCGAGTCACCCCAGTTCATCGAGTGATCCCACAAAGCTGGTTTACAATTTCTAGGAGATTCTGATTTTTGCTAAAATCACATATGTTTAGAAAATTTAATGATTTAAACCTTAAAAAGTTTCATTTAAAGCATTCCAATTGAAGAGGGTTTGATCAAGCTACCTTATATCAAACCCCCTTCAATAGAACCCCGCTAGTTTTAAACCATACATATAACGGAGTCTCCTTTACACCTATCAAAATGCTGATAAAAAACAATTTTTGATTTACCTTTTGGGGGATCAAATGAATTCATTTAAAAAAAAAATTGTAAGTATGTAGTCCTTATTATAATCTTCCCAAAAAGTATAATTTTAAATAAATTTAATTTTATTATTATATTTATTTTTTATTTCTTGTGAATGTAGGTTTTTCACTAAAAAATCAAGCTCTTTGTTTTGCACATGTGGAAAAATAGAAGATTATCAAAAAATATTGAAAAATATGACTGTACTAGATATTGAAGTCCTTCATCCAAAAAAAATTGAGTTTTGATACATAAAAACGTTGTGTTATAATGGCCTATGTTTGAATTGTAATTGGTTTGACTTTGAAACTTGATTAAGGAAAAAAATCAATAAAACACTATGAAACCAATTGGAAGCACTAGATATTGTAGTTACAAATCTAAATTTGAAAAAAATAGAATTTTATCCTTCATGGAAAAAATTTGTGTTATACAGTGAGCATCACTCATTAAAAATGGTGTTTACTGAAAAAAATTGTTTTCGAAGGAGATGGAAGAAGAAATGCAATATGATTCCAAAATTTTAAATAAATATATATTTAGAATCTACAGACAAAATGCCACAAATCACTAGTTTGCATCATCTTCAAATTCCTCACGGTTTACCTGCTATAAATGCCTAGAAGTGAAGGTTTAGTTAGAAAAAATCAGTTCAGTGTCCAATTTGACCAAAAATTGTAAACAAGTATTGTGGGATCACCCCATCCTCCTCTGCCTATTGCTTTCCTAACTCCACTACCTTACCCTGAGATTGCTTTAGATGCAGAGACTCTGAGCATTTATGCCTTACATTCATTGAGTAATCATTTGGTCACATAGAGCCATCATGTTGTGCAACCATTTGACGGTGCATCCCATCATGATGGTGTTGCACCTAATACATCCCAACATGATGGTGGTGCACCTACTAGATCAGGTCCCACTGGTACACTATCCTCTTCAAGACATATTTGTGTGCCTCAAGACTACATGACATGTAGCAATTTATGTTTGGGTCCTCTTCAACGGTTCACTAAGGCTTCCATAGACGCATCCGGCTATGAGATTCATGATAGGTTGGATATAGGAGTTGATAGAGTGCAAATTTTATCATTTGTAGGAGAGACATCGACTACTGAGGATGATATTGGAGGACTAGTTAAGACTTAAAGTAATTTCATAGTGTGTTTTATGTAAATTCTTTCATATTTGATGAGAGATATTTGTACTAATATATGTTTATGTGTTGTAATCTTCAACAGGTGCTAACAGAGGAGTAGATGTCACAAGTGTAGGAGGCTACACAGACTGCCATTTCATTTTCCCTAGAGAATCAATATACAGTATTATTTAATTTTTTATTTTAGATGTTAATTTTTGAAATCTATTATGTTTAAATATATGTACTACATATATTGATAGTCTAATGCAATCTTGTCTTTTTATGTAGCAACCTGGTTCTTATACAACCTTGTTGAATGAGTTCGACCCATTGGATGAAGTTGCAAAATAGGTATATATTATTTTTATTCTTAACATTATGATTATAAGTGCATGTGCATTTAAAGTGTGTTACATTCTTGTCATTTTTTATAGAAGAAACCATCTTAGCTGCTTCATCCATTATGAGCCCATCTAGTTTCATAGAATCACAATAGGTATGTGTTTATTTTATATTGAAAATATTTATGTTTAGATAGGAGTAGATATGTGTTTAGTAGATATGATTATTTTTCAATAATTATATGCTAATTTGTATCATTTTTATTTTACCTGCTATAGTCCTCTACTCGACTAAACACTGTGGTGAGTGTGAGACCATTACTTTATATGAGGACTCTCGATCATCTTAAGGGAAAATTATATGTAGACCATCTTGTAGAAAAGAGAGCAAGACTTGAGGTAAACAAGAATTGCATTATTAAAGGGTTCAAGGTCCCTTCCAAGTTCCTTTGTGCAACCTATGTAGTCTTGTTATTTCTTGGTGTTGTTGTTGTTGGGCTGCTATTGGCATGTGGTTTATCTTTGTTGTACCATGCTTTGCTTGGTTTGGGTTCTGGGTCCCTTCAAAACCAGTTTGTAATGGGTTTCGGGTCCCATCAAAACCTAATTTTCCCTATCAAAAACAAGAATTGCATTATTGATATAATATAGTACATGATACTGATTTTGATGTTAAATTCATAATTTATAAATGATAGTATATAAGCTTCTATTTACTAGTCTATCTTATCAACCATTCACATAATTAATCTAATTTTTGTTTTGAATTGTTGTTCAGGAAACTTTAAAGCAACTAACTTCTTCGAGGAGGCTTGATTTTGATGGTCCAACATAGGATTAGGATATGATATAGATTGATATGTACTTAGGGTTTGATAGATCTTGAGATGGCATATATGCCACAGTTTGTAAAACTTGTTGTAAAACTTGTTTTGAGTAAGCATATGCCAAATTTGTATATGCACAAACACAATTATTCTACATTTTGATATATAAGAATTGATATTCGATCTAATTTTTTCCTCGTGTACATGTCTTTCTACTTTGAATTTTCAAAATGGAATGTATAATTATCTTAGAATGGTTTAAATTTATGATCGATAATGTATGTTACAGATTAATGAAATTATATTTTAATAAAACTTATGAATTACAATTGGTAATCCATCTATGTTAGAGTTCATTCATATTAAGGTTAACATACATTACATTCCATGAGACTACATTTCTTTGAGGAGTTTTTTCGAACAAATCACTACCTTTTCTATTATACCACATTTTCCATGCATGTCTACCAATACATTTTTATCAAACACTCAATTTCAGAATACCCATGATTTCAAGCTCTATTGAATGAATTTACATTTGACATTATTTTATTTTTTGAACTCATGTAATGAAGTGGGAAGATGATTTTTATTTCAAAAGAAGTTAAAATTAATGAAAAATGGTATGAGAGGAATTGCATAATATTTATTGAGAAGAGTTGTTTAAAAATATGCCTCAAAGAATTGTGGTCTCATAGACAAGGAAAAAAAGATGAAAAGAGCAGCTTGTGACAGTCTTATCGCATTTAGTTTTTTGATTAATTAAAAACTTCAAACAAATGGATAAAGCTTAATGAAATATATGTCATGTTATAGTGTTCATTAGAAATTAATATAATCATCTTGATAAAAATCAATGTCACTTAATGTTCATTCAAGCTTAATAACATGTAAAAGGTATAAAATCATCTTGAATAAGAATCACTATCTTTCAACCATAGGGGTTTGATGCAACCTTCAAACAAAGTCCTTACAACTGAATAAGATTCATGTTCATTAGATTATTCATGTGAAATCTATACAATAATCATGATCAGCAATTAAGACATCACTCAACCATGAATTAACCATTAAACAAACCAAATGAGTGTGATAATACCATTAAAAAAACCAAATACAAATCCATGGCATGCATGTTATTTGACCTTCAACATGTAATTTGTATTATCGTAATGCACAACAATGAATGTTGCTAACCATAATGCATCAATAAGCAAACTAGGCATACTATATGGGCTTGATGCACACTAGTCATGATTCACACTTCACGCAAAATAAATAACATTGATATGATATTGTCATATATGTCAATCAACCTTGAGCCACACCAAACTTGCTATATCGCAATTGTTGTCATATATGCCATTCAACCTAATGCAATTGAGGTTTTGTATTTGCTAAGAATTTGTGCAAGCAAAGAAAGTGAGAGATGATGGTTAGGTGGATTTGAACAAATGAGGTTTTTTTCCTAAGCGTTGAAAACTCTATCAAACAAAGGTATCTCATTTTCCTAAGCATTCAAATTGAAGCAAAAAAATTGAAGACTAAAATTAACCACTTACAAAAGGAATGAAAAGATAAGAAGATTTTATCGTCAATGAAAAGGAGTTTATTCTGCTCTAAAAATAGTTCCAATGCATGTGGATGGGTACGTTTAGGCTAGGCATGGTGGGATATTTCGAATCCAAACATGCTGAAACATTTAGAGCTACATTGGATCGACAATATCCCTTAAGGGTCTAAAGTGTAAAAAGGCGGCAATCTTTGACGGACTATTATTCTAAGACTGTGACACTTAAAAAATCTTTGTTTGAGGCTATAGGATAATGTTGTGATCCTCTTCAATAACCTTTCTTGTTTTTTTCTATCTTGGAGGAATTTTTCCATGGTGAAAAGTTTTCAGTTGAGGAAAAAGTTGTCAGATGCAAGTAGTGTAAAGTTGTAAAGTAGTGCAACTTTCATTATGTAACTTGTACAACCAAACAGACTATTCCAAAATTTATATATGGGTATGTTTACACTAGGTATGGTCCTCTTTTTCACCCAAACACACCAAATCACTCTGAGCTACATTGGACCAACAATTTCTCTTAAGAGTCCAAAGTGCTAAAAATCAAATCAATCTTTAACAGGCTATTACTCAGAAATTGTGATGCTTACAATCTCTTCATTTGAGTGTATGGGATTATGTTGGGACCATATTAAATAACCACTCTCATTTTTTTCTATTGTAGAGGCATTTTCTTGTGGTGATGAGTTTCCAGTTCAGGAAAAAGTTGTCAGATGCAAGTAGTGTAAAGTTGCAAAGTGATGCAACTTTTATTCTACAACTCGTACGACCAAATAGACTATTCCAACACGTCCGGATGGGTATGTTTATGCTAGGAATGGTCCTCTTTTGCACCCAAACATGTTGAATCACTCTGAGCTACATTGGACTGGTGATTCCCCTTAAGAGTCCAAAGTGTAAAAAGGTAGCAATCTTTGACAGGCTATTAATTGGAAACTCTCATGCTTATAAACTCTATGTCTAAGGCTGCATGATCATTTTTGGACTCTCTTCAATAATCTCTCTCGGTTTTCGCTATCTCAGAGTCATTTTCCCATGGTGACAAGTTTTTAATTGAGGAAAAAGTTGTCAAATGCAAGCAGTGTAATTTGCAAAGTGGTGCAACTTTCATTCTACAAATTGTATAACCAAACAAAATATTCCAACACATTCAGATGGGTAAATTCATGCTATACATGCTCCTCTTTTTCACCCAAACATGGTGAGTCACTCTGAGCTACATTGAATCAAAGATTTCCCTTAAGAGTCTAAAGTGCTAAAAGGTAGCAATCTTTGATGGGATATTTCTCAGAAACTTTGATGCTTATAGACTCTCCATCCAAGCATATGGGATTGTGTTGGGACCCTCTACAATAAGCTCTCTCATTTTTTGCTATCTCGGAGGCATTTTCTCGTGGTGATGAGTTTTCAATTGAGGAAAAAGTTGTCAGATAAAAGTAGTGTAAAGTTGCAAAGTGACCATGCAACTTTCATTTTGCAACTCGTAGAACCAAATAGACTATTCCAACACATCTAAATGGGTATGTTTACACTAGGTATGGTCCTCTTTTGTACCCAAAAACATTGAACCACTTTGAGCTACATTGGACTGGTGATTTCCCTTAAGAGCTCAAAGTGCTAAAAGGAAACAATATTTAATGGTAAATTACTTGGAAATCATGACGCTTATAGACATTCCATCTGAGGTTATGGGTTCGTGTTGGGACCCTTCATAATAACCTCTCCTGGTTTTTTCTATCTCAAAGGCGTTTTCTCATGGTGACAAGTTTTTCAGTTCAGGAAAAAGTTGTCAAATGGAAGCAGTGTAAAGTTGCAAAGTGGTGCAACTTTTGTTCTACAACTCGTACGACAAAATGAACTATTCCAACACATTTGTATTGGTACATTTATGCTAGGAATGGTCCTATTTTTCACCCAAACATGCCGAATCACTTTGAGCTACATTGGACCGATGATTTCCATTAAGAGTCCAAAGTGCTAAAATGAAGCAATCTTTGATGAGTTATTACTCAGAAATCATGTCACGTAGAAACAATCCATCTAATTCTACAAGATCATGTAGGGCCCCTCTACAATAACCTCTCTCGATTTTTGATATCTCTAAAGTGTTTGCCTATGGTGTCGAGTTTTTAGTTGATGGAAAAAGGGTCAAATTGATGTGATGTAAAGGTGCAAAGGACTTTAGGGTTTGTTTCTCTCCTCATGAGTAAGTGAAAAAGTGAATCATTTACTCAAATACACTTAAGTCATGAATTATACACATGAATACAAAGTATACGCATGAAAACACGTAGGTCATAAAGTATACATTGGAATACTGATAAGTGACAAACTATACACATAAGTTGTAAAGTATACATAATATGCATGATATTATCATTCAAGAATTGCTATCAAATATAGGATTTAAAAAATTCCATGTAGGCATACAACAAATGGCCTAATACATAGTCATGTCCTAGTAGGGGAAGGAAGTAGATCGTGTGTTGCCTTTGTAGTCAGAATAGTCTTCCACAATAGTAGCATGTTGATGTTCTAGAGTGACAAGCACCTATACAAACCATCAAGGTAGAAGTTAAACTACATACATAGAAAATATGCTTAGAATAACAAATATATATTATTCTAAACAACCTAATTGATGATGAAATGGTAATGCAAACTAGAAAAAACACATAGAATAACAAATCTATATTATTCTAATATGTCTCATACCTCTACCAAAGGATCAAAGCTAGTTATTGTTGCAGCAACTCCATGATCAATCATGCCAAGAACATTGCAATATACTTTGAATGATAATTCTATATGGTCACAATATAAAAGATGCTTAGAATAACAAATCTATATTATTCTAATCAACCTAAATGATGATGATATGGTAATGCAAACTAGAAAAGATGCTTATAATAACAAATTTATATTTTTCTAATCAACCTAAATGGTGATGAAATGGTGATGAAAACTAGAAAAGATGCTTAGAATAACAAATCTATATTATTCTAATCAAAATAAATGATGATGAAATGGTAATGAAAACTAGAAAAGATTCTTATAATAACAAATTTGTATTATTCTAATATGTCACATACCTCTACCAAAGGATCAGAGTTGGCTATTGTTGCAACAACTCCATGATCAATCATGCCAGGAACATCACAATTTACTTTGAATGAGAAATCTATATTGTCACAATAGAAAAGATGCTTAGACTAGAAAATCTATATAATTCTAAACAACCTAAATGATGATGAATTGGTAATGCAAACTAGAAAAGATGCTTACAATAGAAAATCTATATTATTTTAAATAACCTAAATAATGAACCTTAGTAGATAAACAATATCAAAATATGATAAAAAATATCATACCTGTCACATACAACAAATGATCTGCTACTCAAGTGTGGGTATATGTAGGATCAACATGGAAAAAGCAGGCCCTTAAGTGGCAAAAAATTCAGAAAAATCAGTGTTAGGGAACTTGACGTAAAAATTTGAATAAGCTATCTATATTATTTCAAAAATATGTAATAATAGAATCTATAGAAAATTGAATGTAGTTTCTAAACTACTAGGTTTATTTAAAAATAAATAAAATCTATTTGGTGAAAATTTGAAATTTCAATGCAGTAGTACTTAAATTTCAGGGAAAAAATAAGAAGTAGGTGTTTGTCTAACCACCCTAACCATAATGAAATGATAATATTTTTTTATAAGATTTTATATATAAGTAGATGATTCATGTCTGGATGTGATGCATATTTTTTTGTAATTTTTTTCCAAGTAAATAATTAATTATGAATTTTTTATTACAACTTTTAAAAAATATAAAAAACTCGTATGTCTGACCACCTTAACTTGATCAAAAATTCATGAAATTTATTTTTTCTTTTTTTAATCCTATAGTATGTGAAGCATATAATGTGACACATGGTTCAGATTCAAAAAATGTGATATCGTTTGAAAGTTATAGATTTTTTTCAATCAGCCTATCGATCAGTACTTTAGTCGTAATTCTATTAGAAAATGAATAATAATTATTTATTAAATTCAAATTAAAGCATAATTTATATTGGTGGAAAGCTGAGAATCTCCTCTAAAAACCCTTTTCGTTTCATCAATTTTGGGTTAAAAAGAGTCATCAGCCACATACCCTACAAATACCCATAATATTGCCACTTTTTGGCCCATCATGATCCTGCATATACCCATGTGCCTGAAGCGTCATCTCTTACCTTAATAGTTTCCAGTAATGCTTCATGATTAGCACTACTAATTGTCCATAGTTCTTTTGTTTTTTGTCTAGCATAATGTCTCAATAACTTAACATTTGTTGCTATAACAAGGTGCGAATACATGAGAATGGTTTTTTGTTTCTCATAGTTTTCAAATGTAGGTATGTCATTATTTCTAATCATATATGTTCGCAACCAAGTTTCAGAAACAACAACTAAACCTATATGATCATAAGTTTTTTATCAACATCTAAATATACTTAGAATAGCAAATCTATATTTCATCTAAATAACCTAAATGATGATGAAATGGTAATGCAAGCTAGAAAAGATGCTTAGAATAACAAATATATATTATTCTAAACAACCTAAACGATGATGAAATGGTAATGCAACCAATTTCGAGAAACAAAAACTAAACCTATAGGATACATGAACCCATCATCATCTGCCATCGATTGTGCTAGATTTTTCTTTCCCTATAAACATTGTGCCAACCAATAGTCTAATTCCTCTTTGTTCCCCTACAATGCTACACCTGCATAGACATGTCCTGATTGTACAAGATCTAAAAGATGGTTGTATTCATGTGAACTTTCCATTACATCTTCTAATGACGATTGTGCTATAGATAAATAGGTTAGGTATTGTGGAATCCATGTATCTACCCACTCACTTGACTCACACTGATCCCAATCACATTGAATGTAATTCTGATAAAAAACAACTATCTCTCATGTCCATATGGTCCATACACCTATTGGCAATCAGGATTGCACCCTTAGCCAAGTCAAACTTGCCTATCCTATTGCAACATGGAAATGCTCTTTGATTTGTGTGTAAATCTATAGGTGAGAGTGAATCTCCAAAGTGGGTTGGTTCCCCTAGTAAAACACCTAATCTACTAGACCTTCAAGGAAAAGGGGTAGAAGGAAAAATTGAAAAAAGAGATCCTAAACTAAGGTGATTCACTAGAAATACGAAGATTCTGATAATTTTTTCCACTCACAAGAATATCTATAAAGGTCTGATTCTCACAATCCCACCCTAAACACATAATCCAAAAGTGATTTGCATAGAGGTTAATTAAGCATAATACAAAATGCAACTTGAATCACATGAAACCCTTATAAAAAAACCTACAATGACAATACATAAGGAGGATTCTACATTAAAATCACAACTAACATTAGATTGTAACTGTAAATTTGAAACAATTAGACGAGGAAAGAAAATTTGTTGCTCTATTGAACTGAAGGAGTGACAATTTCAAAATCTGAGTACAAAACTCGTTTACAAAACTCTCTGAATGATCAAGAGAGCAAGAAACCATTAAATTGAACTCCTAAAAGGTTAAAATCTCTCTAATTTATAGCCTTCAAGTGACATCAATGGTGAGAATAGAAAAATAAACTTCTTCTACATCTCAGAATGGTAAATTTTCCCCATTTTCGAGTTCAAGGAAAAAGCCTAAAAAATAGTGCCACAAACTGCTCCAAACTGCATCAAAAAGATAGAAACTTTCTAACTCCAACAATTTGATCCCAAAACCCAACAAAATAAGGTTCAAACTATCCAAAACTGAAATTAGAAAGTTCAAATTGCCTCTTCTTCTCCAGATTCGCCCAAGAACTCAAACTTCAGAAGAGGAAAATTTCTAATGAGACTCAAGAGTATTGCTTTTAAAAAATAATTAATTAAGCAATTCATAGGAATATTGCTTAATTAATGTTTTACAATTTGGATTTTCTGAATTACAAAATAGAAATCCCTATTACATTTGATTTGATGCCAACTTGATTTAAATTATTCTGATTTTGCGATAAAGATAAAATTCGCAAATTGTGTAAAAATTAAAATAATGGACTAAGACTCATGATTTTTATTTTTTAAATCACAAAAATAATTTTGGTTCCTATTGTGTTATGCATAATCAAGGCTTGAAGGGGGAACCTAGGGCATCAATACTTAGGTAAAAACATATGTCACAAGGGTATTGACTTGATTTTTTACAAGGCATGGAATTAAAAAAAGTCAAAATTCAAAGTGCAAGGGTATGGGTTTTGTTTGATTTTCTTTAAAAATCAATAAAATTCCTAAGGCATTGGTTCAACCTAGGAAAAACATATGTGATGAGGCATTAATAAGCATTTTTTTTTCTAAAAATAATGTGATAAAACACATTCGACTTAGGGCTTTTGGAAAACCCTAATACCAAAACCGCCTCCCTAACACATTTTGATCATCATTTTTCATCCACCAAGTTGAAGAAAACAGGACTCTGCATTCAACAACCATGAGAAACTAGGGTTTGGAGCCTTGAGCTTGATTTTTTACCATCTTTTAATTCCTTTCTTATTGATTCTCCTCTGCAATTCGATGGTGAGTTACTCCTCCTTTCTGTGGCATTTTTATTTCATTTCAAAGGCTTTGAGGCCTCTTGGCCACGACTATCATCATGACTTCTTATGCATTTTTTTTCTTTCTCTTTGTTGATGTCTCTTCCATTCTTCTGGGCTGCCATTGGGGTGTTTGGTTCGAGCCTTTTGAAGACATGGCTCGTAGGTTTTTGATGAGTTTTCTCCATAGCAACCTTGGGTAAGCTATATGCTTCATTTTTTCAAGCATTTCCCTCTTAAATAAGCTTTGATTCAAACCTTTTTCACAAAAAACATGAAATATTTGTGGTGGAAAGACTAAAATCCCTAAGCACAGGCCACAACCATTCTTTTGCATTTCTTCATTTTTGTAAAAAATGACTTATTCTTGGGCTCGACCCAAGTTTTAGAAAGTAATGGCATTTGTAAAGAAGATAAAATCGGGAGAAAACCATGCATTTGTCTTTGTTTCCAAGGGCTTGAAGACCCTCCATGGCCACAGCTATGACCATACCATGCTCCATTTTATGAAGGGATCCATTATTTGAATACATTCAAACCCTCATTTTCTCTATATTTGGACCTGTTTTTAAACCAAAACCCCAAGTGGGTTTTCTTTGTGGAGATAAAACTTTCCTCTGAAGCCACGACCATGAAAGCACTAACTAGGGTTTCGATGCATTTTACATTTCTCATATATTTTCTAAAAAGCAACATTATCCTTTATTTCTGAAATGAGAATAAAAGTTAGCCATTCTTAATCAAGGTTGAAGCTTGGAACTCTTATGGGTTTCACATTTTTTTTTAATATGCAAACACTATTATTCACTTCTACTCTAAAAACCATAGCTTACTCTAGCATAATCTTACATTCTGGAAAGAGAAAAAATGATTTTATCCTCCATATGTGTATTGTAACTTCACTTGTTTATCTTTTAAATGCAAGCATTGACTAAAAAACTCTTCCTGCTGAAACAAGATGATTTTACTGTACCATTTTATTTTAGAAGAAAATGTTGCTCCAATGGTATTAGTCTTTTCTTTAAATTTTCTCCATACATAGATTCATCATGATGCTTATTTATGGCATAAATTACTACAAATGCATTATAATTTGGACAATGTTGTCTCATTTCTGCTTGACTACATTCCTGTAGCAATGCACTCCTATTGTACCCCATTTCATTTATCTTTGAAGAAAGCCAAGTTGTTGTTCCACCATTGAGAACTCTTACACTGAATGCATGATAATTACTCCACTTGACACTTTGTGAACAATGCATTTCTTTGCTCTTTCCTCAATCAAGATGGATTTGACTACCTTCATTGTTTCATTCACTTCTTGCATTGTTTGTATCTTATCAACATGATGCATCTATAGATTACTTGTTGTTTGTTTCCCTTCATTTCCAGCACTTTGAATTCACTTCAAGCTTTTACTTTATCATAGTAGCTTCATGTGACAATGCAATGAGATAGTTTTTATGTATTTGTAGCATCAATTTTTTTGAAAGTAGCCTTGAGTTTATTTGTATTCCATTGGCATCGATGATGTTGTTTCATATTGCATTCGGGTATGTGCAGGAACATCATGGAAAAAATAGGCCCTTAAGTGGCAAAAAAATTTAGAAAAATCAGAGTTAGGAAACTTGACGTAAAATTTTTAATAAGTTATCTATATTATTTCAAAAATATGTAAGATTAGAATCTGTAGAAAATTGAATGTAGTTTCTAAACTACTAGGTTTATTTTCTTTTTTAAATCTATTTGTTGAAAATTTAAAATTTCAATGCAATAGTACTTAAATTTTAGGGAAAAAATAAATAGGTGTCTGTCTAACCACCCTAACCACAATAAAATGATAATATTTTTATAAGATTTTAGATATAATTAGAAGACTCATGTCCCAATGTGATGCATATTTTTTCATTATTTTTTTCCAAGTAAATAATTATTTATGAATTTTTTATTACAATTTTTAAAAAATATAAAAAACTAGTATTTCTAACCACCTTAACTTGGTCAAAACTTCATGAAATTAGATTTTTTTTTGTAATCCTATAGTATGTGAAGCATAGAATGTGATGCATGTTTTGGATTTAAAAAATGTGATATCATTTGAAAGTTGTAGATGTTTTTCAATCAGCCTATCAATCAGGACTTTAGTCGTAATTCAAATAGAAAATGAATAATAATTATTTATTAAATTCAAAGTAAATCATAATTTATATTGGTGGAAAGCTGAGATTCTCCTTTAAAACCCCTCTTCATTTCATCAATTTTGGGTAAAAAAATTGTCGTCAACCACATACCCCATCATATTGCCACTTTTTGGCCCATCATGATCCTGCACATACCCATTCAGCTCAAGCACTTAGTGTATTGTATTTTCAATTCAACAATGATTCTTTCCCTTCACCCTTGACCTTCAAGCTTCATTTGCAGCCACTTACAATTTTGTTTCTAAATGGAGACAATCTTTCTTCTGTACTCTTCATACATTTTTATCTCTCTCAAGTAGTAAATGTTGATGTGAAATTTTGATCTATGCATAAAATATTTTGAAATACAACACCTAATGATGGTGTTCTAAAGCTTCTCAAATTGCTTCAGTTTTTATTGTTGATTTGTAAACAAGGCATTGTGTATGCCTATTCACTATCACATTCCATGATGTTGCACTCCTTATGATGATCTACTTGAGCAATTGATCATTTATGATCTTCAACTCATTACACTTTCAGACTTGATTGTCCTAAGTGGCCAATTGCTTGAATTCTTATGACACTGTTGATGCACTCCTTTAGATGCATATCTCTTTTGAGCAATATTGAATTGTTTCCTTTCTCAACCCCTCTATTGAATGTTAAGGGGTAGCATGCGAAGCTCGACCCTTGTGGGAGCCCATTTTACACCACATGCTATAAATTTTAAAAATATATCAGCAACATGGCTTTTCCTATACCTGCAAAAGAAATAGGGTATGTGCAGGATCATCATGGAAAAAACAGGCCCTTAAGTGGTGAAAATTTTAGAAAAATCAAAGTTAGAAAAATTCATGTAAAAATTTGAATAAGTTATCTATATTATTTCAAAAATACATTGAATGTAGTTTCTAAACTACTAGGTTTACTTAAAAAAGAAAAAATCTATTTGGTGAAAATTTGAAATTTCAATGTAGTAGTACTTAAATTTCAGGGAAAAATAAGAAGTAGGTGTCTATCTGACCACTCTAACAACGATAAAATGATAATATTTTTTATAATATTTTAGATATAAGTAGAGGACTCATGTCTCGATGTGATGCATATTTTTTTGTAATTCTTTTCCAAGTAAATAATTAATTATGATTTTTTTATTACAACTTTTTAAAAATATAAAAAATTGTATGTCTGACCACCTTAACTTGGTCAAAACTTCATGATTTTATTTTTTTCAAATCCTATAGTATGCAAAGCATAGAATGTGATGCAAGTTTCAAATTCAAAAAATGTGATACCATTTGAAAGCTATAGATGTTTTTCAATCAACCTATGAATCAAGACTTTAGTCCTAATTCAAATAGAAAATGAATAATAATTATTTATTAAATTCAAAGTAAAGCATAATTTATATTGGTGGAAAGCTGAGAATCTTAGGACTTTAAAAATGCTTTATGTTTCATCAATTTTGGGTTAAAAAAATTCATCAACCACATACCCATTATATCGCTACTTTTTGGCCCATCATGATCCTGCACATACCCAACAAACAAATGTTAGATTACAAAAAAATAAGTTCAGAAGTTTCTTATAATGTTTCCTCCTTGGTACTCTCTTGCACATTTCTTGTCTTGCTCAATTGATTCAATGCACCATAAGGAGTGTTCTACATTACTGTTGATAGATCATGTAGGAGGATTCATAACCCGAGCTCTAACAAACATTACAATCACTTGCAGGTTCACTTGGAGAACAGGAGCAAAGAAGAATGCACAACACTGAAGGAAACTCAAAGACATGTTCAGGAAATGATGGCTATGTTCCCTCTTATGTGCTCTTTTCTTTTTTATCATCAGTAGCATAGTGTACTCTTCATGATTCATTATTTCAGCTACTCTCATGGCTTGTGTGGGACACTTGATTCTTTTTTCATCCCAATGAATACAAAACAACATTTTGTGCAATTCTTGTTCAATTCTATACTTCTCTTTTGCAAAAATGTATGAAACATATTGTGTAATGAATAACTGAATATAGAACAAAGCATTTTCTTTTACATTTCATACAATATTTAATGTTGCAAATGATGAATGGAAAACTGAAACCCATTGCACTTTATTTTAAACTCATATCTCAAAACATGCAATGGTTTAAACAACTACAGAAATAAACTAAAACTCTTCACTTTAAAATGAACTTGAGTTAACCAGCTCTGTCAATTTGATCTGTGGTGAAAAATTGATAACAACACTCACATTTGAACTTCGAAATAAATGCATCTTTGAAGAATCTCTAATTGTTTGACATTCCATTTTATCTCCCATTGTACCCTCCTCAACCAACCAAAAGAACCTACACACTTTTGAATCAAGTTTCACTCCTCGTGATAGTGCATACATACACCAATCGACAATAGAACATGCATCACTGAATGTTGCACCACCTCTGATCTTTATTTGTTATTTAACCAAATTTATCTTCACACATGCACATGTGCCATCATGCTCATCTTTTCCATGCCCAGGTTCAAAAAAATTCCAAATATGTGGTACACCCCTCTCTATATGCATCCTACTCAACCAATAAAACATGCAAGCATTCTTGAATTTCCCTGTGTAGTTATCTAACCAAATCAGATGTTGACCCATTGCAATTCCTTTTTCCTACAAGAACTCAAAAAAAAATTCAAAACAATGTTGTACAAACTTAGATGAATGAGATCTATCATCACTCATGTAAAAATGGTACTCCCTGATTATCTTCCTATCCTTTTCTATACTATCAGGGGCATGCCTATATGTTATGTGGACACAAATAGCAATTTGAATAGAATTATAATATTGTGATTGAACTTCATTTTGTGGTTGCAATTTGTAATTTTCAGAAAAATCAACTACATATACAATAGTTCTAATGAGGAAAGAGTCCTTACACATCCTCAATTGTTGATCCAACCACTACAACCTGTGGCTATGTCGTGTATACTTATTAAAAATATTTTTTTCTTAAAATCAGCAATACTTACCTCTCTTGCAACCAACTTGCATCAAGAACCCTCACCTCCACTCTTCAGTGTGTATTTGACTATCTCAAACCTTTTTTCTCATGATCACTACCCTCATGAAATCATGTTGCAAACTTCGATAAACCACCACATTGCAAACATGTTTCATTTAAAAAATCATTTCTATAAAATGTATTACCATCACCTCTAATGCATAAAAATGAATCTAAAAACTCCCTAGATGACTTGGGAAGTGATGCAGAGCAAGGAGGAAACCTTCCAATAATCACAAATTAAATCAAATTCAACCAATATTCAATCAAAAAAACCTCAAATCATTGTCCTACTCACCATTCACCTTCATTACCTTATAGTACTCCAAATAGAGTAAATTATGCATATCTTCTCAAAGACAAGTCAAACCCACCAAAAAATTGCCATTTCAAATACCCTTTATGGCCTATTTCAAAATATCCAAATTGTGCATACCTTTTTTTTTAAACCTCGATCCCTAAAATGGACTGGTAAACTATCCCCTTAAGCCAACTAGGCCTATTTTGCAAATCAAGTCAACAAAATATTTCTCCCAAACTTCCAAACTTTGTTCCAACACTTTCAATAGGTTTCAAAACCTCAGAATCAACAATTCTCATCAGGGGAAACAATCACAAATTTTCCAAAACATCAAACCCTTGTTTAAGCCATTTTCTTACTTGAAACAAGGAGGGTTTATTGAAAATACAACTTCCAAACCCCTTCTCACCTTACCAAAACTTCTAACACATTAAAATATGTCTTCTTATGTTTCCTAAACCATCTCCAAACCTTTAACATTGCATTTTATGCCAACTTCCACTCTTAGCCATCACCTTTCAAGCCAAAAATCATAAGATATCACCTAGGACAGCATCAATAAACCTTCAAACAACCTTCCCTACTCTTAAAAATCACAAAAACAAAAAACCTACTTCTAAAGGAGCCATTTCACCAAGTTTGAATAGGTTTCACTAGGTGGAATGGCCTAAATCTCCATTTTATACTCTCAAAACCCCAATTTTTGAGTTATAGACCCACCTACAGAAAAAACACCAATAAAACTCTTAAACCTTTATGAAATTCAATCAAACAAGAACCAAAAGGATGTTACTTAATATATCCATTAAGTACAATGCAACTTGGATAAAAAACCAATTGTACGGGGTCGTACAGTCCCTTGGAGCAACAGATTTTACAGAAAATTGTAGAGAAACAAAGTTTAATTATTGTTTGAACTTCAATACAAGACTCCAACCTTTTCCTCAAATTTTTTGTGTCCATTTTAAACCCAACGCATAAAAAATTAACCAACAAACTGACCCCAAACTAACTTTTGAACTACTGACCATTGGGATTCCTCTATTTTGTATTTTTTTGCATTTTTACAACTTTTCATGACAACATTTTGCCAAGTTTACCACATTTACAAATGATGAATCCCAAATCAACCCAAACGACTTGTTACAATATAAAATCATCTATTATGACCTTATTCCATCAATCTTAGACTTGACACACCAAAAAGCATGACCTAAGATCTTATTTTCTATAATTGACATGGTGCCCTTTGACCATACACGCGGACTAAAAATAATTCAAGTCCCTTGAGGACTTTATGACATCAAAAACATGATGTCTCTTATCATTCCATGATCTCCAATTGGCATCTTCATCTGGTGACCCCTTCAAATGATTCAAGAATTGGAAACATGCATTATCTCTTTCCTTTGATTGGTTCCTTCCTTGAAGTTGTTGTCTTCCACTTGATGGATGTTGTCTAAATGTCTTTTCATTTGGAAATGATGCCAAACCTATCTTCATACCTGCAAACATATATTTCCCATTTTTCTCTTGGATTGTCCTCCTCTTGGGTAAAAGAATAAAGTTGTGTCTTACTTTATAAAGGAAACGACCAACACTGATCCAACTTTTAAACTTGAATCACTAAAAAGTGCCATATATGTTTTTAATTTTGAAATGATATAAACTAGTAAAATATGTATTTTTTAGTATATTTTATGTTTGTAATTTTTTTAAAAAAAATAAAACATTATTTTAAACTAGTATTTAGTAAATTAACACTATAATTTAGTTGTTGATAAAATGCTGAAAAATGAAGTTGCATGAGACGTCAAACTTTTTATAGTAAATTTTAATTTTTTTTCTTTCAATTTTTTGTGTGTATTTATAACTTGAAACTTTAGTGCATGGATATTATTTTTCTAATTTTGATAAATATATATTTTTAAATAAATATTAAAATGTGCATGAATCAAAAAATAGTTGTTTCCATGGGATGTCAACTTTCATATTAAATATTTATCCAAAATGGAAAAAAATTATACCATATTAAAATAGATTCTTTTACTTAGTGCATCATAGTTTTTCCAAATTTTTTTAATAAGTTTTAGTATTTTTCCTTGACATGGTAATGAACCTAATATTTTGTGTTGATAACATACTTTTAGGAAAAATAAAATATAAAATATAATAATAATTAAACTATTAAAATAAATATATTTTTGAAAACTACACTTATGGATCTACAAAAGGGTATTTTTATATTTTAAAAAAATGTTATTTACATTAGGAGTTGGGTATGTGTAGGATCATGATGGGCCAAAAAGTGGCGATATGATGGGTATGTGTAGGCTATGTGGCTAGCAACTTTTTTTACTCAAAATTGATGAAACGAAAAGGGTTTTTAAAGGAGATTCGTAGCTTTCCACCAATATAAATTATTACTTTGAATTTAATAAATAATTATTATTCATTTTCTATTTTATTTACAACTAAAGTCCTGATTGATAGGTGATTGAAAAATATCTATAGCTTTCAAACGGTATCACATTTTTTAATCTAAAATATGCATCACATTCTATGCTTTTCATACTATAGGATTAAAAAAGAAAAATTGAATTTCATGAAGTTTTGACCAAGTTAAGGTGGTCAGACATACAAGTTTTTATATTTTTTAAAAGTTGTAATAAAAAATTCATAATTAATTATTTACTTGGAAAAAAATTAAAAAAATATGCATCACATTTGAACATGAGTCCTCTACTTATATCTAAAATCTTATAAAAAAATATATTATTATTTTATTGTGGTTAGGGTGTTAGGCAGAAACCTAATTCTCTTTTTTTTCTCCTGAAATTTAAGTACTCATTGAAATTTCAAATTTTCACCAAATAGATTTTTCTTTTTTAAATAAACCTAGTAGTTTAGAAACTACGTTAAATTTGATACATATTCTACTCTTACATATTTTTGAAATAATAAAGATAACTTATTTAAATTTTTATGTGAAGTTGCCTAACTATGATTTTTTTTTTTTTGCCACTTAAGGTCCTATTTTTTCTATTATGATCCTACATACCCAGTTATTGAAACTTCAAGTTTTTCAAATAATTTTATTTTTTTGGTAAATTGGACTCAAAGTGGTGCTCCATATATATTTTTAGCTAACAATTTTAGTTGAAAAAGTTGTAGAAGTATCTAACTTAGCTAGAATGAATCTTACTAGATCATATGTTTGACCAAAATTAATTTTTAGTTAGAAATATTTAAATTCAGTTGTGCTGATAAGTCGGCTGAAAGTGTGACACAGCTTTGTGCTTTTACCCTCTTAACTCTTGTTGCATACTCAAACTCACTCCTTTGGCCTTGCCTTTCACCTTTATTCAATTCACCTTTTTCCTTCATTTCTTCCACCAGATTCTTTGCCCTTATAATCTTTGTACTATTAGGTCTACCATCCTCTGTAGTGATAGAATATGACTATCCTCTAATCTCTTTTATAACCAAGGAACAAAGCATTGTTCCTACTAGGATCTCAACATGATTTTCTAACCCATTTGGCATGTCCACAATCAATTCATCCTTGACCTTCTCTTGACCTGTTTTTGTCATCAAACCATCATCCTTTCTTCCCTTCAACATTGAATCATCCTTCAAACTTACTGTCCTAGAATCTTCAACTTTTGCAATGGTTGCATACTCTTCATGTTTGTCTTCCTCAAGTCTAACAAACTCCTTTCCAAACATAATCACCTTTGTTTCCTTACTCTATGTTTAATCATCCTCCTACAATGGTGTTATTGTAAAAGTGGTTCCATCCTTTTCAATAGAATAAGTATTATGTCTACCATCATAAAGTGTGATGGAGCTCCCCAAAATTTGCAATCTTTGAGTAGCCCTTGTCCCCATTGTTTGGATAGGGTTTTGGCTAGAAAAACCCTCTATTCTTCTAATTCCACATTGACCTGCCCTGCTAGTTTCTTGTTTTCCAAGTTGTCATTCGAGCCATCATATGTGTTCGCCCACCAGAACCCTTTGGTTTACAGCGTCGGCGATCCTGTTTGTCACCCATTTTAATGTTTCTTAATGTTGGGTCGATAAATCTTTTCCTAAATGACTTAAGATTAAGTCATTCATCCATGAGGGTTAAACCATCGTTGGCCTAATAATGGCACCTTATTTAATGATAAATTTGTTGTATGTGTAGGTTTAGATATCTGTGAAAGTGGAAAATGATCCTGGTCATACCCCGCTAGCTTGCAGGTGTTAAATGTCGGTCAGTTATGTAGCACGAGGATAGTGAGATGAGGACACGTGTTCTTATAAGGACATGGGGCCCAGTCTCCACTGTTTGGCTCACCTCCCATCATTCCAAACCGATGGCAAAGATCAAGTGTAGAAGATAATCCCTATCATTCCCCGCTAGCTCACGGAGTAAAGATGAATGCACATTAAAGGCTACAAGATCGAAGAGATCTTGACATGTGGATTAATCCACCAGTTCATGAAGGGTAAAACCCACTGACAGGTGAGGTGTTGTCTGATTTGGATGAATGTTATTGGCCAGAGATGAATAAGTAAGGAAATGTTGAAATTCAAACCCAGTCAGCCCAATGTGAGCTATTTGATCTACCACTTCATCAAAAGATCAACAACTGATATTCAAAATCAACAAACAAGCATGTGATAGTCATTTAGTTCTACAACCAGTGAGCATTAATGATATGCTCTTTGCAGGAGTGATCAAATTGATCTCCTTACGTGTGGAGACTTAATTTCCGGTAATCATGAAGTATGATATGAAGATTTCCATGCACTTGGGAAATAAACGGTGATAATACGCATGCCAACAAATTGCCACCATTTCATGTGTGTGTTTTCTTTGAGCATTGATGGTTGTTATCATCATGTCACTCGATAAATACAAGATGGAATAACTACTAATTGTGTCATTTGCATTTAGTAGTTGGAAATTTTTTGAATTGGAGCTAAGTGAATAGTATTCTATTGTGAGCTCGAGAAATTATCATACAATGAAGATGAGAAAACTAGTTGCTTCCATAGGACCAGTGAGAAGGTCATCGAAACTAAATTTGCAGAGGCCCCATGACGATACTCTTGAGCCTTCTTCAGCTATAATGGAAAAGGCTCCTATCAACAAGCCCATGAGTGCACCTTCAAGGTGTAGTTAGAGGCTACAATTCCAGGGACCTATTGCTAGAAAGATAGAGGATAAAGGCAAGGGACCAACATAATTTTTTGCTGGAGCTGGCAGGAAGGTAAGATATGGATGCAGTTTCTTCGGACATCAAAATTCACCCATCGATGTCACCATAAGCCCATATGAAAGTGAAATGAAGACGGACTCTGGCTATCGCAAGTATCTCATGACCCTAGGCTAAGCTCTGGCCCCTGGAATGGAGTTATTGTCTATCCCTCCATTGGCTGTCAAGATTCCAAGCAAGTGAGATGGCTCTATTCTCAAAAGGGACAAAGACAAAGAGGGAGTTGAGGTCTCTTCTCCATCTCTCGTGACAACATGAAGTGGGCACATGTACCGTGGACTGGGTGTTGGTGGTGGTAAGTCTTCTAGTCGGTGAAAAGGTGGTGTGTGGGATGGAAAATTTTGTGTTCTTTGATAAATTTTTGTGGTGGTTGCTCTTTCTCTGTGTGTGTGAATGGTACTTTTGGGGTGTTTAGTGTTGAATCTATTCCTTCATGGTGATATGGACATCGAATTCGCTACTTACCTGGTAGCTAAGGGAATTTTGGCAGCACTTTATATTTCCCTTCTGATAGCGATTACAATTTTGGTTTCCCTATTTTTAATGGGCTACTATAGGATCAACATGTGGGGAATTTTGAAATGTAACTGAAATTTGAGTTGAAATGAATTTTTTTTAATGTAATTGTATTTCAATCTAGAAGCTTGTTTTCTCCTTGTGCTATAAAAGGAGTTCATGGCTCATTTGCAAGGGGTTCTGGTCTTAAGTTTTGAGTCAGGTATATGTCTAGGTAGATAATTGAGTATAGAAACGAATTAATGAATAGAACAAATAACTCATTTTGGCTCTAAGGCATGTATGTAATGATCTTAAATGGTTTTATAGTAATGATTGATATCGAAACAAATCTATAATTCTAATGTATGTACTCTCCTTATGAAGGTCATTGCAAGTTTTGAATGAAATATCAAGGATATCTTTGTTCATCTTCAAATATTTTTTCGAATGTATGTCTTTGTTTCTACTTTGATTCAAGGAGTCAATTAAAATGCTTAAATAGAGCCATAATTTTGCAATAATTTACAAAGGATTTGGTAAGCAGTCATGTCTTAGGAACTATGAGCTCCATGATGCAATGCATTGTGAGAGTTGTCCATCATTATCAGAATTAAATCATTTCTATATTACTAGTTGTTGTGTATGTGACTTCGATACCCAATTTGACAAGACACTGGTCTATTTGTTAAATATTTACATCAGAGATGTGTTAATTGTCTATCTTGTCACCGATTTGAAATCAGAATGCAAATTTATTTTAAAATTCATTAATCATGAGGCATGTGTGGAGTATTTTGAAATAACCCTTGATTCCTAGTGAGTGGTCACAGTTTGCTTAAAGATAAGCCAGCCTTTTCGTAATTCATGTATATTTGCTCCTTAGAGGAATTGATATTGAATTAGTGTGTTCTACAAGGTATGAACCAAAATGAACATAGTATGAATACCCTCCTAAGTTCCACAGAGCTTGAAGTGTAGAATATTTTAGTCTTTGAATGAATCTTGTTAGTTGGCCATTCATTTTAAGGGTCTTGAGTATAGGAGTTGGCTACTCTTTAGAGATTTTGTAGGTGCACTGAAAAAACACCAACATAATGAAAAATCTATTCGGGAAACCCTTATTCTCCAAATGCATATACAAAATTCAGATTCAGATGTTGATGTGAATCTAAATGTCTTGTTCAAATGCTAAAAAAATATTTAGCCTGGTAAAAATTTGAGTGCAGCAAAGATTGAAAGATTTGAATGTGATTCTGATGTGGAAGATAGCCCTGAACGTGTTCCATTTTGTGAAGAAACTTCATCTTATTTGAAGTTCAATCCTCTAAAAGGAGGTGATGACTTTGATTCAAAGAAGTTGATAAAGCATACATCAATTGGTCAGATTTGGAATTTTAAAGACAAAGGATAGTCAACCGCTGCAAAATACTAGGTATTCTTATAGAATTTGAAGAAGTTAGAGCATATTGTGGGTAAATCAAGATAAATTTCCTATGTTAAAGATGTAAATGATTCCCCAATAGGTGAATTAGCACTAGATGAGGGAATATTAGTGATAATTTAGCATGCCTTTGCATATAAGCTGAAATTTATGCATTATGATGAAAGGAGCATGTTATATTATTAGATCTTAGGCAACATTTATAGGGGATATACATCCTAGAGGCTTAGGATCACAATTGCAAAAGGAATTGATGTAATATTGTATAATTTCATGGTAGATCTTAAATTCCTTTTCACGAATTGAGGATATGTGTCAATTTATGCCAGCTGGTGGAAATATTGATAAAAGCATGCAAGGTGATAGTCCTTGTCCCACCAAGGCAACTTCAGTACTGATAGGTACAAGTTCCTCAACTTTGAAAATATTTGTGGTTACCCAAATATTGTACCACCCAAGATCAGGGATGAAATACCAAATTTCAGTGGTGAGAGGTCAAAATTAGCAAGTAAGCATGTGCAAGAGTTTGCTAATGTGATGGGAGATTATGAGATAGATTTTGAAGATGTGGTTATGAAACTCTTTGTTCAATCCCTGAAAGGAGATGCAAGAGAATGGTTCTCTTTTTTGCCAATGTCTTATGTACATTGTTGGAGTGAACTTAAGGAAGTCTTCATGGAATAGTTTGGTGAAAGAATAAACCCAAGTGTTGCAAGAAAGAATTTCATGGAGATTTCTCAGGATTGGGAAGAATTGATCCCTCCTTTCAACCTTAGATTTGCAAACGTCATAAGAGATATCCCAAAACACATGAGGTTGAATGATGCAGAGTTTTTGGTTGTGTATTTATGAGCATTTGATAGTAAGATGAGCTTCTTGTTGAGAGATAAAGAGCATACTACCTTATAGCAAGCGTGTGAAGATGCTGTGAATATTGAGAATAATTTGAAGTACTCAATCATGAGGGGACCTGCAACTGCTAGTTTGAATGGATCTAACAGAATTCAAACTATTGAGCAAGAAAAATTAGGACATTAAAATGTTTTTCAGGAAAAGGATCCCTTAGATGTTATATTTGGATTACTTCCACAAGATGCAGAACAGCAGCAAGCATCAACCTCATATCAACAAGGATTGGGAAGGGATGAATTAGTATCCTTTGTTAGAGAGTTGTATGAAATGAAAAGAAATGTAAATGAATCACCATATGACCTTTTTTCAAGATTCCTAGATGTTTTGATGAAGATACCTAAGAGTGACAGACCTAATGACTTAATGTGCATTGATTTGTTTTGTGAAGCTTACAAAGTAGGATTAAGTAGCTTGCCTAAGAATTTGAAGCCTCATAGTCTTGATCAGGTAGTGGATTGGATAAGCACTTTGGAAGAAATTAAGCATACTTATATGCCACATGTTTCCCAAAATGAGGGCCCAATAATTTCCATAGTGAGGAGAATCAAAGGCTAAGGTTTCAGACAGATCAAGAAGATGTATTAGAAGGTGGACAGTTATTTGATGATTTTTATTTCACAAGTACTCTAGATGCAGGCTCATATGGTAGTGATGAAGATGAAGAGATAGAGTATGAGGATAAGAAAATAGTACCTAATTTTCTTTCTTGGGATATCATACCTTGTGAGAAAACACAAGAGGTACAGGATGAAACCTTGCATGTTGATCCAATCAGGAATAATGATGCACAAATCAGTGATGGACATGCACCTGGTCTCAGTTATATGGCACAAATGAGTAGTCAAAGAGATGAGATTGAGCTTGGTCAATTATCTGTTGAATATGATTCTTCTTATGAAATGGAGATGGAATCCTTTGATTCAAGTAGGGGGTATATTAATAGCCTTGAAGGGGTGTGTTTCCTAGGCAGTGAGCAATTCTCTTCATGTGAAGAATTTTTTGAATGCAGATCAATTGTCATGAATGCAAATGATGAATAGGATATTGAAAGTGTTTATCTCTACTCTTCAAGTGGTTATACTAATTTTGAGTGCATTGATGATCAAAGATATTGGGATCCTGGCATTAAAATGGAAGAGGTACATCTGACAACTATGAAGGTGTGGAAAAATCCCTTATTTGATGAACCCTTGTTGATGGGTGAGGTTACCAATGATGATCCATACTGGTGCATGAGTAATCCACTTTTTGTGGAAAATCCTGATGAGTCTCTGGCAAAAACTACTAGTGGACATACTAGAATTGATGCAGGTCAGATAGGAAGGGGTGAATGATTGGATAACATTGAGGTTTTTTATTTTCCCTTTGGAGATGGTAATGTTGAAGCATTGATACCCCATTCACATGGGGAATACAATGGTATAATTTTTTTTGAATAGGGTGGTGATGCACATAATGGTAGCTCTGAAGTGGGGACTGTCATCTCCCATGATGATGATTGTAGATACAATAATGCTATTGAGGAAAATATTAAGCATAAGGCAGAAGTTGTTCCTCATGATGAAATAGGGGTGGATGAATATCTGCACATCCCTATAGCTTGTGGTGATTGTGGTAATGTAGCCACTAAAGTAATAGCTACACCTACAAAGGGAAATGAAACACATTAGTAAGGGAGAAGGCTTAGTTCCTGACCATAAGGAGAAATAATTTGAAGAATGCTCAAACCATATGGGTAGTGTAGAATCTATTGATTGGTACGAAGAGATACTGGATGATATAAACAACAATGAATGTGCTAATTATTAGTATGAGGTGAGTTTCAAGTGTTACTTTGTTGATGTCCCATATCTTCTTGATTTGATCATGGAACTATCTCCATTAAGTGGATATGACCTTGGTATTGAAGATAAATTAAATGTTGATTCATTTGAGCAAGAAAAGGTAGACTTAGCCTTGGGGATTGATTTCCAACTCATGTGAGCTCCTGAATTTGAGTATTTTCATTTTTTATATATTTGAGAATTGCTTGCATGATGTGGGTTACCAAGACAAGATTCATGACAAACACAAATATATGGAATATGGATATTTCATTTTTCCAATGCAATCAAAGGAAACCATGTCAGAATGGTGGGTCCTATTGATTGTAATGAAGTTAATGGTGTAGAGGTACTTGGTGCAATGATAGATCCAATGCTAGTAGAACAAGACAAAATATTTGATAGAGAAAAGAAGTAGGCCTGAGTTTTGGGGCCAGGGGTCTCCAATTTGAGGGGAGCCAATTGTGAAAAGGCTTCTCAGGGAAACAAATTACATTATATATTCCATAAATATTGTATATAGGTTGGTTTGTTGTGTTTTCTTTTGTTGTGTATACTTTCCTTGTCCGAGCAAGCTCCTAGGTTTTGTTTTCTACCCTAGTTTGCTTCAACCCAAGATCTGGATTCTCGCTATACCCACTGGGGGTATACATCCCCGACCATGAGCCATTGATGGAGCTCCCCAAAATTTGCAATATCCGAGTAGCCCATGGATTTAGTCAACATATAAAGCCCTTGTCCCCATGGTTTGGATAGGGTTTTGGATGGAAAAACCATCTATTCTTTAAATTCCATGTTGACCTACCCTGTCGGTTTCCCATTTCCCAATTTTTTATTCAAGCCATCATATGTGTTCGGCCACTGACCCCTTTGGTTTAGAGTGTTGGTCATCCTATTTATCACCCATTTTAATGTTTCCTAATGTTGGGCTGATAAATATTTTCCTAAATGACTTAAGCTTAAGTCATTCATCCATGAGGGTTAAACCATTGTTGGCCTAACAATGACCCCTTCTTTAATGCTAACTTTGTCGTATGTATAGGTTTAGAGATATGTGTATGTGGGAAATGATCCTGGTTGTACCTTGCCAGCTCATAGTTGTTAAATGCCAGCCAGTTACATAGTGTGAGGATAGCGAGATGAGGACGCATGTCCTTATATGGACGTCAAGCCCAGTCTCCACTATCTAGCTCACTTCCCATGGTTCCAAACTAATGGTGAAGATCAAGCACAGAAGATAATCCATATCATTCCCTACTAGCTCACAGAGGAAAGATGAACGCATGTTAAAGGCTACAAGATCGACAAGATCTTGACATGTGGATTAATCCACCAGTTCATGAAATGGGTAAAACCTGCTGACGGGTGAGGTGTCATCTGATTTGGGTGAATGTTATTGGCTGGAGATGAATAAGCAGAAAAATGTTAAATTCTAACCTAGTCAACCCAATGTGAGCCATTTGATCTACCACTTCATCAAAAGATCGACGGCTAATATTCAAAATTGACAAACAAGCACGTGATAGCCATTTAGTTCTAAAACTAGTGATCATTAATGATATGCTCTTTGCAAGAGTGATCAAATTGATCTCTGTGTGTGTGGAGACTTAATTGCCAGTAATCATGAAGTATGATATGTAGATTTCCATGCACTGGGGAAATAAATGGTGATAATACACATGCCAACAAATTGCCACCATTTCGTGCGTGTGTTTTCTTTGAGCATTGATGGTTGTTATCATCACGTCACTCAATAAATATAAGATGGAATAACTACTAATTGTGCCATTTGCATTTAGTAGTTGGAAATTTTTTGAATTGGAGCTAAGTGAATAGTATTCAATTGTGAGCTCGAGAAACTACCATACAATGAAAATGAGAAAACTAGTTTCTTCCACAGGACTAGTTAGAAGGTCATCTAGACTAAATTTGTAGAGGCCCCAATGATAATATTCCTGAGCGTGCTTTAGCTGCAATGGACAAGGCTCTTGTCAACAAGCCCATGAGTGCACCTTCAAGGTGTAGCAAGAGGTTGTAATTCTAGGGACTTGTTGCTGGAAAGATAGAGGATAAAGGAAAGGGACCAGCACAATTTGTTGTTAGAGCTGGAAAGAAGGCAAGATATGGATGTGGTTCCTTTGTACGTCAAAATTCACCCATTGACATCACAGACAACCCTTCTGAAAGTGAAACAGAGACAGATTCTAGCTATCGTAAGTATCTCATGACCTTGGGCTGAGCTCCAACCCCTGGAATGGAGGTATTGTCTATCCCGCCTTGGCTATCAAGATTCCAAGTGGGTGAGACATGGCTCTATGCTCAAAAGGGACAAAGATGAAGAGGGAGTTGAGGTATCTTCTCCATCTCTCATGATGACGTGAAGTGGGTGTGTGTACCATGGACTAGGTGTTGGTGGCGGTAAGTCTTTTGGTCTGTGAAAAGGTGGTGTGTAGGATGGAAAATTGTGTGTTCTTTTATAAATTTATGTGGTGGTTGCTCTTTCTTTGCCTATATGAATGGTACTTTTGGGGTGTTTAGTGTTGATTGTGTTCCTTCATGTTAATGTGGACATCAGATTCGCTGCTTACCTAGTGGCTAAGGGAATTTTGGTAGCACTTTACATTTCCCTTCTGATGGCGATTACAATTTTGGTTTCACCATTTTCAATGGGTTACTATAGGATCAACATGTGGGGAATTTTGAAATGTAACTGAAATTTGAGTTGAAATGAAATTTTTGTAATGTAATTTCATTTTGAACCAGAAGCTTGTTTGCTCCTTATGGTATAAAAGGAATTCATGACTCATTTGCAAGGGGTTCTAGTCTTAATTTTTGAGTTACGTATATGTTTGGGTAGATAATTGAGTATAGAGAGGAATTAATGAATAGAATAGATAACTTGTTTTGGATCTGAGGCATGTATGTAGTGATCTTAAATGGTTTTATAGTAATGACTGATATCAAAACAAATCTATAATTCTAATGCGCGTACTCTCCTTATGAAGGTTGTTGCAATTTTTGAATGAAATATCAGGGATGTCTTTGTTCATCTTTAAATATTTTTTTGAATGTATGTCTCTATTTCTGCTTTGTTTCAAGGAGTCAATTAAAATGCTTAAATAAAGCCATAAATTTACAATAATTTACAAAGGATTTGGTAAGCAGTCATGTCTTAGGAACTATGAGCTCCATGATGCAATGCATTGTGAGAGTTTTCCACCATTATCAAAATTAAATCATTTATATATTACTAGTTGTTGTGTATGTGACTTTGATAGCCAATTTGACAAGACATTGGTCTATTTTTTAAATATTTACATAAAAGATGTGTTAATTGTCTATCTTGTCACTAATTTGAAATCAAAACACAAATTCATTTCAAAATTCATTAATCATGAGGCATGTGTGGAGTATTTTGAAATAACCCTTGATTCCTAGTGAGTGGGTCACAATTTGCTTAAAGATAAGCCAGTCTTTTAGTAATTCATGTATATTTTCCCCTCATAAGAATTGATCTATGAATCAGTGTGTTCTACAAGGTATGAACCAAAATAAACACAATAGGAATACCCTCCTAGGTTCCACAGAGCTTGAAGTGTAGAATATTTCAGTCTTTGACTGAATCTTGTCAGTTGGCCATTCATTTTAAGGGTCTTGAGTATAGGAGTTGGCTACTCTTTAGATATTTCTTAGGTGCACTGGAAAAACACCAACAAAGTGCATGCCTATCAAACTGCCATGGTCTTCTAAGCAATAAATGACAACAATCCATTGGAAAAACATCACAAAGAATCTTGTCCTTATATCACCAAAATAGATTGATCATCATTCACCCAACATACTTTATAAGGTGTTTCATGAGGAATATTTTCTAATTTTATTTTATCAACCATTTCATTTGACACCATGTTATAAGTACTCCCCAAGTCTATAACAACTTTACATACCTTTCATTTGCATTTGCAGGTGGTTTTGAAAAGTTTTCTCCTTTGTGTTGATTCTTTCTGCTTGGATGCTTTAAGTAGTGTTATTCTCACCATCAAGGATTCCCTAACTTCTGGAGCAACAAGTTGATTAGGAGAATGAATGATCCCACAATCATCCTCTTGTACCAATTGCACTCTTTTGTCACCACCACTTGAAGTAGAACCTTGTTTCTTTGGACACTTCCATGCTACATGGCCAAACTGATTGCAATGGTAACACCTTCCTGAAAATGAACCTGAACCTCTACTTCCACCAAATCTACCTCTAAAACTTCTAAATCCACCTCTTTCATCAGCCACTTGGTCTTTGTTTTTGCTTGCATCTTCTTGTTCTCCATAGGACTACCTTGTACCTCTTCCTCTATTAGTATTGCCTCTACCTCTTCCTTGTCTTTCTTTCCTTCTTTTTAGTTTCTCTTCTACCCTAGCAACCAACTAAAAATATTCTTCAACTGATCTAGGCATAGCCAAACTCAATTCATCTTGAATTTGAAACCTTAAGCCACACATATACCTTTCAATATTTTCATTCTCATCTTCAATATGACCAAACCTAATACTCAACTTGTGAAACTCTTTAGTATATTTCATAACATCCTTATCCTTCTGCTTTAAACTGTGCAACTTCTTAAATGTCTGAATTGCATGATCACTTGGCAAAAATTGACTTTTGATCTTTGACACCATCCTATCCCATGAACTAATTTTTGCTTTCCCCTTCTTCAATATTTCCTCTTGAACATAATTCCACCATGTAAGAGCAGGACCTTTCAATTTGGTCTTAGCAAAATTTACCTTTTGTTCTTCAACAACCTCCTTGTACTCAAAGTAATTATCAAGTACATATATCTAGTCTAATACCTCTTCAACATCCAACTTACCATTGTACATTGGAACATCAATGTTCTCACCAGAAGCAACTCCTCTAAAATCCTTGAGCATTTTCACCATCCTTCTCTCATCAGGATTCCACCATCCTATGAACTAACTTTTGATCTTTGACACCATCCTATCCCATGAACTAATTTTTTCTTTCCCCTTCTTCAATCTTTCCTCTTGAACATAATTCCACCATGTAAGAGTAGGACCTTTCAATTTGGTCTTATCAAAATTTACCTTTTTCTCTTCAACAACCTCCTTGGACTCAAAGTAATTATCAAGTACATCTATCTAGTCTAATACCTTTTCAGCATCCAACTTACCATTGTACATTGGCACATCGATTTTCTCACCAGAATCATCTCCTCCAACATCCTTGAGCATTTTCACCATCCTTCTCTCACCAAGATCCAAATCATCACCTTGGACTCTTCCACTTGGAGGGTTTTCATCCTCACCCTCTTCCTCTTCCTCTCGGACATTTTCGTCTTCAATGACCTTTCATCTTCTTTGTTGTGTCTCTAATGCTGCAAACCTATCTAGGATTACTTCTTGAGATTCCTTTAACAACCTAATCTCTCTAGCAAGAACTCCACTTCCTTTAGGAGGCTATGTGCAAGATCATCATGGAAAAAATAGGCCCTTAAGTGGCAAAAAAATTAGAAAAATCAGAGTTAGGGAACTTGATGTAAAAATTTGAATAAGTTATCTATATTATTTCAAAAATAAGTAAGAATATAATCTGTAGAAAATTGAGTGTATTTTCTAAACTACTAGGTTTGTTTAAAGAAAAAAATCTATTTAGTAAAAAATTGAAATTTCAATGCAGTAGTACTTAAATTTCAAGGAAAAAATAAGTAGGTGTTTTCTGACCACCCTAACCATAATAAAATGATAATACTTTTTTATAAGATTTTAGATATAAGTAGAAGACTCATTTCTTGATGTGATGTGTATTTTTTTGTAATTTTTTTCCAAGTAAATAATTAATTATGATTTTTTTATTACAACTTTTAAAAAATATAAAAACTCGTATGTCTGACCATCTTAACTTGGTCAAAACTTCATGAAATTCATTTTTTCTTTTTTTAATCCTATATTATGCAAAGTGTAGAATGTGATGCATGTTTTGGATTCAAAAAATGTGATACCGTTTGAAAGCTATAGATGTTTTTCAATCATCCTATCAATCAGGACTTTAGTCTTAATTCGGATAGAAAATGAATAATAATTACTTATTAAATTCAAAGTAAAGCATAATTTATATTAGTGGAAACCTGAGAATCTCCTTTAAAAACCCTTTTCATTTCATCAATTTTGGGTAAAAAAAAAGTCGTCAGCCACATACCCATCATATTGCCACTCTTTGGCCCATCATGATCCTACACATACCTAGGAGGCATCTTATTCTTTAATTTGTAACTCTTCACTTCTTCAAACTACAACCTTTCACCTTCAAGAGATCTAATACCTATGCTTTGATACCAATTGATGCAGAGTAGGGAGGAAACTTTCCCATAATCACAAATTAAATCAAATTCGGCCAATCTTTAATCACAAAAACCTCAAATCATTGTCCTAGTCACCATTCACCTTCATTTCCTTATAGTACTCCAAACAGAGTAAATTATGCATATCTTCTCAAAGACAACTCAAACCCACCAACCAATTACCATTTCAAATATCCTTTATGGCATATTACAACATATCCAAATTGTGCATACCTTTGTTTTGAAACCTCAATCCCTAAAATGGACTGGTATGTTGTCCCTTTACGTTAATTAGGCCTTTTGGCAAAGCAACTCAACAAAATATTTCTCCAAAACTTCCAAACTGTGTTCCAACACTTTCAACAGGTTTCAAAACCTCAGAATCAACAATTCTCATCAAGGGAAATAGTAAATGTTTTTCCAAAACATCAAACCCTTGTTTAAGATATTTTCTTCCTTGAAATAAGGAGGGTTTATTGAAAATACAACTTATAGACCCCTTCTCACCTTACCAACACTTCCAACACATCAAAATATTTCTTCCTATTCTTCCTAAACCATCTCCAAACCTTTAACATTCTATTTTATGCCAACTTCCACTCTTATCCATCACCTTTCTAGCCAAAACTCATAAGATATCACCTAGAGAAGCATCAATAACCCTTTAAAAATCCTTCCGTACTCTTACAAAGCACACAGATAGAAGACCTACTTCTAAAGGATCCATTCCACCAAGTTTGAATAGATTTCACCAAGTGGAATGACCTGAATCTCCATTTTATACTCTCAAAACCCCAATTTTTGAGTTGCAGACCTGCCTATAGAAAAAAACCAATAATACTCTTAAACCTTTATGAAGTTCAATCAAATAAGAACCAAAAGGATATTACTTCAACTATCAATTAATTAAAATGAAACTTGGATCAAAAACCAACTGTAGAGGGTCGTACAGTCCCTTGGAGTAGCAAATTTTATAGAAAATTGTAGAGAAATAAAGTTTTATTAATCTTTGAACTTCAATACAGGACTCCAAACTTTTCCTTGAATTGTGTGTGTCCATTTTAAACCAAAAACATCAAAAAAAACCAAAAAATTGACCCAAAACTAGCTTTTGAACTTTTGACTGTTGGGATTCCTCTATTTTGCATTTTTTTGCATTTTTACAACTTTTCATGACAACATTTTGCCAACTTTACCACATTTACAAATGATGAACCCAAAACTAACCCAAAATACATATTACAATATAAAATGGTCTATTATGACTTTATTCCATCAAAATTAGACTCAACACACTGAAAAGAATGACCTAAGACCTTATTTGCTAGGCTTGACATGGTGCCCCTGCACCAGGAAGTTGCACTACATGACACTCCTACAACATTTCGTCAGTATGGATAGTAGAACAAATATGGAACAAAAATTCATGATACATTGAAAATTCAACATGGTATTTACAACATGTATTATGAACATTCATAGGTACACAATAAAATGGCTTGCAAGACTCAAAATCCCTTTATGAGATTTACAAATTTGGATGTTCTTGACAAAATTGTTTGTACAAAATTGTTTGGCTACATTCCAAAAGATGTTTAGGATGTGGTGTACGATCTCGATTACTAATTCTTAACTTCAAAACATCTTTTAAATTTGGTGATATTATAGAGTGAGAATTCCAAAATTGTTCAATTTGCATCTTTACATTATCAATTAGCTTTTTATCAACAAGGGAAAGCCTCCCACTAAAATCCCATGTATCATTTTAAACAGGACTATCAAGTCTTCCTCTTCTTGAGAGTGCTCTATTCAATGTTTTACAATTCAAGTTAAAATAAATACAAGTTTGTCTCATTAAATGAGCCTTTCTCAAATGATGACTTGCTAGTGAGGTGATCACTCTTCAAACAACCCTTTTATCTTTTTCCTTACTAGTCTTTCCAATAGAGGTTAGAGCATTAAGAATATTTTTTACAATAAGACTATTTTTTTCTATTTTTTGTGAGACGAATCTTCAATATTTTTAATAATGGTCTCATTTTGTAAATATTTAGTAATTGCACAAAAATTTGACATTGTTCGGTTAATGTTGTATCGGAAAAGAATTCATTGAACATTTTGGTAGCCCACAAATGAACCGTTCATTGTGACCTTTTTCCTTTAAGATTATCAATTATATTCTCATCTATTTCAACCAACCATTTAGGGTTCTCTTGTAATTAGGTGTTACATAAGGTTCATTATCAACATTTTTAATGTTATCAACATTTTCATTTTTAAGTTCAATGTTATTAACATTTTCATTCTCACAATTTTCAATATTTTCAACATTTTCAATAACAATTTCATTTTCAGCAACATTTTCATTTTCAATATTTTCAATAACAATTTCATTTTCAATAACATTTTCAACAACATTTTCATTTTCAATTTCAATAATATGTTCAATATTTTTAATTTCTATTTCATCTTCACTTGAATTAATATTTAACGGTGCAAAAGAAGCTTCAATTTGAATATTTTTCATACCTTGTCTTCTTATCCTATGACTTTCTTTATCTTTTTCTCTATATGCTTCAATTTCATCTGCTATAAGTTTCCTTTTACGTTTTCTCTTACGGAGACTATTGCTCCCCATTGCACAAACAAAAAAACACACACAAATGATTGGAATTGTAAAAAAAGTGTAAGAGAATCTTTCAAAATCTGAATTTCCCCTGATGTAGATAGAAAGCATGAGAATTTTGCAATATAGAGAATGTAGGAACCATTGAAATACTCAAAATATTCTCGTTTTTGTTTCTTATATAACTTACAAAATGGATATTCATTATTTTTACTATTATAAATTACAATATGTCATAATATATATATATATATATATTTACTATATATTAATATACTATATTAATTTCTTATATATATTTATATATTATATACTATATATTAAATAATAATATCATATTAATATATAATATATATTAACATTATATTAATTTATTATATTACTAGATATAATATATGGGTATGTGTAGGGTATGTGTCTGACGACTTTTTTTTACCCAAAATTGATAAAACGATGATTTACTTTGAATTTAATAAATAATTATTATTCATTTTCTATTTTAATTACAACTAAAGTCCTAATTGATAGGCTGATTGAAAAACATCTATAGCTTTCAAACAATATCACATTTTTTCAATCCAAAACATGTGTCACATTCTATGCTTTGCATACTATAAGATTAAAAAAAAATCAATTTGATGAAGTTTTGACCAAGTTAAGGTGGTCAGACATACGAGTTTTTATATTTTTTAAAAGTTGTAATAAAAATTATAAAAATGCATCACATTGGTACATGAGTCATCTACTTATATCTAAAAATCTTATAAAAATTATTATCATTTTATTTTGCTTAGGGTGGTCAGATGGACACCTTTATATTTTCCCCAAATTTAAGTGCTACTACATTTGAAATTTCAAAATTTTCACCAAATAGATTTTTTTTTTTAAATAAACCTAGTAGTTTAGAAAAATACATTCAATTTGCTACAGATTTTATTCTTACATATTTTTTAAATAATATAGATAATCTTATTCAAATTTTTACGCTAACTTGCCTAACTCTCATTTTTCCTAATTTGTCACCACTTAAGGGCCTCGCTTTTCATGATGATCCCGCACATACACATATATTACTATTATATTAATTTATTATATATATTTATATTATATATATATATAATTATATTATTATATTATATTAATATATTATATTAATATATAATATATATTAATTTTTATATTATATATTAATATTATATTATATATAATATATATTATCCCACTCTTCTCTCCTCTCGGACTCTCTCTCTCTCTCTCTCTCTAAAAACCCTAAACCACTCTCCAACACTCCCTCTCTCCTCTATGTCTTTTCCTCCTTCTTCCTCTCTCCCTCTATGTCCTCTCCCTCTCCTCTCCCTCTATCTCTATTCCTCTCTCTCTTCTCCCATCTCTCCCTCTCTCTCCCTCTCTCCTCTCCCTCTCTCCCTCTCCTCTCTCCTCCCTCCCTCTCTCCCTCTCTCTCCTCCCCTACCCCTCTCTCCCAAAACCAAACCCTAAACCCACTCTCTTCTTTCCTGGTCTTTCCTCTCTTCTCCCTCCCTCCCTCTCTCCCTCCCACTCCTCTCTCCCTCCTCCTCTCTCCATCTCTCCCTCCTCCCTCCCACTCCCCTCTATCCTCCCTCCTCAGTCTTCTCCCTCTCCTCTCCCCTCTCCCTCCCACTCTCTTTCCCTCTCCCTCAAGTCTTTCCTCTCCCACTCCTCCTCTCCCTCTTTCCAAGTCTTTCCCTCCCTCCAAGTATTTCCCTCTCTCTCTCTCTCCCCCTCTCCCTCTCTTTCTCTCTCCCTCTCTCCCTAAGCCCTAAGCCCTAAACCCACTCTCTCTCCCACTCTTCCTCTCTTCCTCTTAGGTCTTTCACTCTATCCCACTATGCTAAAAGTTACAAGACAACTAAAAGGGGGGGTGAATCAGTTGTCACCAAATTCAAACATAAGACTTAAAAACTTAAATCAATTTCACAACCACACTATTTTTTTATTATGAACATGAAATGCAGATATCAAAAAGAAAAATCAACACAATGAACACTAGATTTTATGTGGAAAACCCAATTAGTGAAAAACTATGATGAGGATTAACTCACAATATAAAGTGATAGAAAAACCGAATACAAAGGCCCACTACCTAGAATAGGACTCACTATCTAGATACAAAGGCTCACTGTCCAATAGGGATGATCACTGCCTACTGATACAACAAAAAAAAAGACCCACCACAAAAATATACACATTCACAGCCTTGATCAGAAGATTGCAAAAACCTTTAGCTTACTACTTTCAGGAATCTAACACAATAAAGTATTGATGCCTTAACTTACTTTCATGCAACTATACTCTTCACTTGTGGCTTACTTCATTACTTTGCATCATCTAAACCTTCACAAATTGACTTGCATTTATACCATATTCAACCTTAGAACTTTCTCCAAGGTCAGCCACATATGCTTCATTTCATAAATTCAAATTAGATCAGCAACTCAACATTCCCGAGGTGGAAAGGAATGAGAGTGGACCAATTAAATAATTAACCAAGACCAAAAGCAATGTCTCGAATCAACCACATGATTCCTTGATTAAATTTTAAATTCTTCATATGAAGTGTAAACACCAGGCTGACCGAACCTAATGAAAACACAAATGAACATTGAAGTACATGCTTCCCAGAAAGAAGATAACACACAAATGACACAACATGATTCATCATGCATGAGAACACATCTTAGATACTTCTAGATACATCTGCAGCAAGTGCAACAACTTTCAAACACAAAACACCTTCCATTAGTCCATTTAGACTGTGCGAACACATTCAACAACTTTGAAACTCAACTTCTAGATCACCAAAATATAAACATCTTTTTCATAACCTAGAGAACACCATTACAAGACATATTCTAGATCCACAAGACCTAAAAAAAAATAGCAAAGGACTACAAAGTAGAAACATTTCTCCCAGTCCATAGATAACCAACTCTACCAAAACAGTTCCCACGCCGGTGAACACAACTTTCACTTATCATAAAACCAGCAGTAACAAATCAGGAGATGTCACCAACGGATCACCAATAGAAAACTTTTAGATTTGCACAAGCATAGGATCTGTTGGAACTATCAAAATTTGATGTTTTTCATACCCTCTGGTCCTTCCTTATGCATGTTTTTCTCATCTCGCGGTATTTTTTCTTGCATTTTGCCCATTTTTCCCCATGGAATTCATCCATATCTGCATTTTCTGCATTTTGGTCCTTGTCGGCATAGGTCTCCCATTCTCTCCCTGACCCATGTTGCTTCTATGTTGACATTTGTTTACTGCAAGTATGTTAGTAGGAATTTTGTATTGTTTCGGCGACTGTGGAGGCTTCTATTGGCATGTGTCTTGGTGGTCAGGCTAACGTCTTACTGAAGTCAAGATGTCTCAGGGACTTGTGCATATGGTTGTCTTCAGCAAGAGTTGGATTATCGGCGAAAGGTCTTGGTGATTTCATTTTGTCACGCCACCTGGCAAGAATATGAGCATATCGGTATAGGTTGGGGCGATCGTCGTAAGGTCTCGGCGAGTGACCTTCAGTCTCGCTGATGGAAAATGATGAAGGATCTTGTCGGTGGGAGTGTGACCTTGTCTTGGTGACTAGGAAAACAAATGGGGCCTTTTGGTATAACAAATTGATGTCTACGTGAGGTCTCCCCAATAGATGTAAGTCACAGCGACTCGGGGTACTCTTTGACTTCGGTGTAACAAGCATCAAGTCACGATGACATTCAAGATGGATAAGAATTTTTAGTGAATCAATGTATAGTCTACAGGAGGTCCCCCTGACATTTTTTTGTCTTGACGATAGCTCGATGAGGTTTCTTTTTGGTAAGAAAATCTAATGGTCTTGGTGATGATGAATGTAATAGAAGGTGTTGCTTGGTGTGATCTTTTGTTTCAGTATGTGGTCATGGCGAGGTTCCTGGGGTCTTTCCGAATGGGATGTAGTGGTGGCTTTTTTGGCAGGATAATTGGATGGTCACACCGACATGAGGTTAAGTGGGAGGCTCTCGGTGAAACTTAAAACAGTTTGTGTGAGGTCTCCGCGATATCTGTGTGTTATAGCGAAGCATAGTGGGAACAAAGGAATATTGTGTGGCTTTGGTATGACTTGCGAGTTGCTATAGTGTATGCGAGAGCGAAATACAAGTGCAGGGGATGTAACGAGTGAATTTCCTTCGGCATGACTATCTGTTGTGTCTCGCCGACTGTTCACTAGTGAAAACAGAATTTCAAAATGTTGTGACCGACGTGTTTCTGCTTGGTTGACCATTGCTTACCACTCAATTGGAGCCTGAATTTTGTGTTGGGCCGACATGTGATCTCATTATGATATTTTCTTCAAATGCTTGTGTATAAATAGGAATTTTGGCAATTGTAATAGGGACTAGTTACCAGTTATTGGATACAGTAGGAAAATTGTATACAGAACAGTAAGTTTATCAAATCAGAGGCTTTGATGCATGTTTTAAACATGGAGGTATTTATGAATATCAATTGATGTTCCTGCACATGTCTGGTATCAGTTATCTGTTGAATTTAATAAAAGGATTACTAAGTTGTCTCCAAAATGGATTCTTTCTTATCGTTTAAATTGATATGACAAGTTTGTATTCGATTTATCAGTGCAAATTTGTTGTTCTTGTGTGATTGATTGATTGGTTCTTTCAAGTAAAGACTAAATCCTTTCAATTAATCACAGTGATCAAAGAGATTCAATTGGATTTTTTAAGTAGAGCTTAGTAATCACATTCTTACATGTTCACACAAGTTGTAAGCACAGTATATGCCAGATAATTTGTGTCTTCTCCAGAGAGTGTTGTTCGTCTTGATTTCATTTGACTCTACATACCCAATAAAGCACTAGTCTCTTCATTTTATCATTTTGAATTCATTCATCTTCTTTATATCTTTTTAAGTTGAGCATTTTAGAATTTAGACTAGAGTATTGTTACTATTTTCAAGTTGGATTTCATTTGTTCACTCCCATCTGCCATTGTGAAAAAAAATTTGTAAGAGGATTGATTACAAGTTAAGTCTGCATTATTCAGAGGGGTACACCCGCCCAGGTTTGCAGCACCTAAAGAGTAGAAGGTTGAGTTCTCTTGACCTTGTTTGTTACCCTAAAGCATATCAAGAGATTGACAGCCTCTTGAGGCATTTAGCCTGCACTTTTGAGAGCTAACAGGATCAACACAGGAGAAATATGGAGCACATATCGAAGCACATTCTGAACCCATACATGACTCTCACTTCACTCTTGATTAATTTTCTCAAAAGCACTTGGAAACTCATCATTTCAGCACATCTGCAACATTATAAGGATAGCTCCATATACTCACAACATCTCAACAACATATCAACTATACATGCACAATCTGCAACATTTTGAATTGTGTTGACATCAATGATAACATTAATGATAACACCACCAAACTTGCTCATACTTGCAACAATCTCCCCCTTTGTCATTGATGACAACACATGATTTGAAAAACCATCAAATACAACTCTCTTCCTCTTCATGACTCTCTCTCCTTCTTTCTTCTACTATTTTTCACATGACTTTCTCTCCCCCTTTGACATCAATGGAAAATATTAAAAGATCTGATCACTCCCCTTTAGGAGTGCACCCATTCAACTCATATTGCAAGAATGAAAACTTTCTACTCCCCTTGCAAAGTAGACCCATTCATCAATCCAAATAAATGAAGAATTTGTGAATCCACTGGACTAATGCACCTCCATGTGCACCTAGTTTGAAGGGCCAATGACCCCCAACCTCTCCCTAAAATACTCAAAAGTATCCTTTGGAAGAGCCTTAGTAAATATATCTACAATATGTTCCTTTTTTGACACATACTCTAGGTTGACTTTGTTCTCCAACACCTTCTCTCGTAGGAAATGATATTTGATAGATATGTGTTTTGTTCTTAGATGCATTACTGGATTCTTCAAAAAAATTATAGCACTTGTATTGTCACATAAAATAGGAATAGGCTCATTATATACTACTTCAATATCTTTCAGAGTTTGCTTCATCCAAAAAACTTGTGTGCATTAGGATGCTACAATAATAGACTCTACTTCTATAGTGGATAAATAAATTGAATCCTATTTCTTACTCAACCAAGAAACCAATCTTCCACCAAGAAAGAAAGCAACTCCACTGGTACTCTTTTGGTCATCCACACAACCAACCCAATTTGCATCGGTATAAGCACTCAAAGTGAAATCAACATCCTTAGGATACCATAAGCCATAATCTAGTGTACCTTTAAGATATTTGAATATCCTCTTTATAGTTGTAACATGTGCCTCTTTAGGATCTTCTTGAAATATGGCAACTAAACATACTGCATGCATGATATATGGTCTAGTAGCAGTAAGATACAATAGTCCACTAATCATAGATATATATTTGCTCTGATCAACTTTAGCAGATTCATCATCTTTACTCAGCTTACATCCGGTTACCATAGGAGTACTAACCGGTTTGGAGTCATCCATTCCAAACTTCTTCAATAGCTCTTTCACATATTTTTATTGTGAAATAAATATCACCTTATTAGTTTGATTTACTTGAAGACAAAGAAAGAAATTCAACTCACCAATCATGGACATTTCAAATTCTATTTGCATTTCTTCTGCAAATCTTTTACACATACCTTCATTTCCTCCAAGAATGATATCATCAACATATACTACCACTATCAACATTTTGTTACCTTGCACTTTGAAGTAAATATTGTTGTCAACAAAGCCTTTGTTGAATCTGTGTTGTGTCAGGTATCTATCCAATCTTCCATAACATGCTCTAGGTGCTTGTTTTAGTCCATACAATTCCTTCTTTAATTTTCAAACCATATCCAAATTTTTTGATAACTAAAATCCTTTAGGTTGTTCCATGTATATTTCTTCTTCCAATTCACCATTCAGGAATGTTGACTTAACATCCATCTGATATACTTTGAAGTCCTTGTGGGCAAAAAATTCCAAAAACATCATAATAGCTTCCATTCTATCCATAGGGGAAATTTTCTCTTCAAAGTCTATGCCTTCAACTTGTCAATATCCTTTGCATACAAGTCTTTCTTTGTTTCTTATAACTTCACCATTTTCATTCAACTTATTCCTGAACACCCATTTTGAACCAATCAAATTTTTATTCATAGGTCTAGGAACCAATTCCCATGTCCGATTCTTCTCTATTTGTTGTAACTCTTCTCTCACAGCTCTAACCCAACTCTCATCTTCACATCCTTCACACAGAGACTTAGGTTCTATTTTAGAAAGTAAACATAGATTTACCTTAGCTGCTACTTTACTTCTTGTCTTGACACCTTCACTCTTATCTCCAATTATCTATTCCTCTGGATGATTCTTCTGCACATACTTAGGAGTCTTAACAGTAGGTTTCAGAGTTTCTTCTTCTTCAATCTATTCTTCTTTCTCTTCCTGCTTATTCTCTTCAGGTACTTGTCTGCAGATAGGATCATCGAGTTCAACTTCACTTATCATAATGGGCCTATGCATGTCCTCATCAACCTTCACATTAGAACTCTCAACAGTCTTCCTCAATCTTTTATTGAAGAATCTATATGCTTTGCTGGTAGTTGAGTACCCAAGAAAAATTCCTTCATCACATCTAGCATTAAACTTCCCAATATTTTCATCATCTCTTTTAATGTAACATCTACTTCCAAATACCTTAAAGTGCTTCACAGTAGGAGTCTTACCATTCCATAACTCAAAAGGAGTCTTTGTGTTGTTGTCTCTAATTTGAACTCTATTAAGAACATAAAAAATAGTGTGTATTTCCTCTCTCCATTACACATTAGGTACATTTGCTTTTGTGGACAAATATTTTGGCACCCTAATGCTCTCCCACATTTTTAGTTTTTTTCACCTAAAAGGAGAGAGATGGGCCAAAATGTGAAATGTCTACACTCAATATTAATGTCAAGAGGGATGTAATATGCTCAAATGGAATGGTCTAAATGTAGTTAAATAATGAATTTTATTGATTTTTAATACAAAACTATTGAAATACAACTTGTTGGAAAGCACATTCTTATATGCAAACAAAACTAGACAAAAATTTATGAAACAGAATGTGTACGCTTGGAGGCTGAAAAAGGATGGCATAAAGGTCTAAAATCTTGAAAAATTCACTGAAAATGTTGATTGGGACACTTACTCTAGGTTGGGAAACTTAGTCTTAGTTCTGGAAAAACTATTATGGAGCCTGTTTCGGCCAAACGAGTAACCAAATCTACAAAAACCTCTAAAAAATAGGTTCAGTGGGACTAAGTCACTACTATTGGTGGTTTAGTCCACTTTTGAATTTTTGAAAACTCAAAAGTGGAAATGGAAGCCCTCGGTCTGCACTTCGGTTCCTGACAAGTGTCCACTTCTGAAACTCTGATTTTTAGACATAAAAGTCACTTTTTGTTGATATTTTGGCTTCGTCAACAAGGATATGTCTTGAATGGGTCTTCAACCTAATATTCAATGATCTTCAATCCCTCAAAGTTCCTAGATCTTTCCATGATGATTGATCTTGATTTTTTGTAGGAAAAGTTAAAGAATTTCTCCTTGAATGTATTTGAACGCTATCTTGATGCCCTAGCTTGCTTGAGAAGAATAATGAAGATGAATGATGAAATAAAGAGGGGTGAATGAATTAGGTCAAATGAGAGGTAAAACCCTATATTTATACACAATTATGCCCTAATTCCCAAAAATACCTCATCACAGGCTGACCTTAGGTCTTAAGGAATAAAAACCTGAAAGAAATTTAAGTTTATTTTGTTTTTTGAGCCAAATGGGACTAAGTCACCACCAATGGTGACTTAGTCCACTTGGTAATTTTTAAGTGGATGTTAGGAATTGTGATAATTTTTATCAAGTTCTTCTTCAACAAGATACTTAAGTAAGGCTTGTAAGTGTATAAAGGGGCCATTTAAAGCATAAGAAAGGTATAAATATTGATGACAAGCCTAGGAAAGTGTGAGTTTGTTGCAACTCTTTACAACACTTTGAAATAGGTCTTGGTAAGGTTATTTAGGTGAGTTATGATATTATGGTTCTAGAAAAGTGTGAAGATGTGTTAAAACACCTTACAACACAATTACAAGACATCAATAAATGCATTTTATTCAATTTGTAAGGGCCCAAGACCTAGTGTGGATGTGTAAAACACCTTACAACACTAAATCAAGGCCTCATTAAGTCTAATTCATCATCAATTATTTTCATATCAAGCAAGGTATACACTTTTTTGTGACACATCAATTCCCCACTTTAGTGAGAGGATGAACTTGCTTCAAGCTCACACTAAAGTAGCCATTCAAGAGGGGTCCAATCATACCAATGTAGATGAAAAAGAATAACAAATATTAAAGGAGGTTGCGCAAGCCCCCAGGATCCAAGATCCTAATTCAAACCAACATAAGCATAAGGTGAATGATTTGTAGTAGACCAAGATACACAATCATGCAATGGCAAGCACTAGGAAGAAGAGAAAGTTGAAAATGAAAAGGTGGATCAAGCTTCAATCATTTGTCCAACATGTTGTGGATTAGATCTAGGCTTGTTTGTTTAGAAAAAGAAAATTCATACTCACTCTAGGGTGATGAAACTCATGGCTGTCTATTGGGTGGGAAAGCCCAAAGTATACTCACTCTGGGGCCATGGAACTTCTCGTTGTCCATGGGGTGAGAAATCCATAAGGTGGATATGGGGAAAACTCATGCCTTATAATGGGCTTCCCCCTCAAACCATATCAACATTATACCTCATGATAACTTTGATAAGGTGCCATAATGAAAATGATTTTCGAGCTCTATGAGGTAAGCAAAACTTTGTATGCTTGACACTCATAGACAAACAAGATGGGACCACAAGAATGAAAGTTGTGTTATGCAAGGTGACCATGTAAATGAAAAATGGTGTAAGGAATGTTCAAAGGAATTTTTCTTAGTTTGTGCAAGGTCTCATCTTAGAGAACATTGTGGTTAACGTTTCCAAGAGAGGATGTCTCAAAGAAGTATCACACTCTTGGGGGGAATCAAGCCCAATGACTCCACCAAGAAAAGGATGCATTGTAAGAAGAAATAAATTGCACAATGAAATGTGAGTTTCAATGTATGCCCCCACTTTAAAGTGGTTGTAAACACCATTACTGTGAGCAATTGCTTTAAAGTGGAAGAAAAAGAATATGAGAGCTTATTCAGAAATCCTTATGCCAAGTCATATGTTTTTGATAAGTTACATCATGAAAAAGGGATGGTATGTCACATGTGAGTCCACTTAAGACATGTCATCCACATCCCAAGCTTGCTCTTATATATTCGTGAAAGGTTAATGGCATGCAAAAGAGGTAACAAGTGACATACGAGGTCAAGGATACCAAACCCCTTGCCCCCACTTAGTGTAGGACAACTTGGTGAGCCGAAATGATTAATGAAATTCATGGTAGAGTGAAAATTAGTATCAATTAGAGGAATTAGGTGCCCCCTCATGAGGAAGAATGCCAAACTCCTGAAAATGCTAGATTTTATGACTCAAAGCCTTACAGTCATTAGTAGAGTGACCATGAACTCGATGATATGCACAAAATGAATTCTTGTAACAAAATTTATTTCAAGTTCTTGGAGGAAGGATGATCAAGTGATCTTGGAGAAGTCTGGATAAGATACCCTCTTGATCAATGGTAGATGTTCTTGTATTATGTGACAAAGATATATCTGGCTTAGATGTACAAGATATCATACCTACACAATACTCTTTAGATTCTGGGATTTTTTTCTCTCCTTTATATGAGGGTGAAAAATCTCACGAATTCAATTCATTAGTGTTTTGCATGATGAAATTGACATTAAGAAAAGAGATTGTTGTTGGTTTCATGTTTTGTAAAGCATGATTTTCAAGACCACTAGTATCGATTATTTCAGGATACACAATTGTTAAAGTTGTCTTAGAAGGATGTTGTGTGAGAGTGTTGATGTTAAGGGAAGGCTTGATTTCTTCTATCAAAGGACAATAGCCAAGACCATGTGTTGTTTTCTATGTGATAGGATCTATAGGGTTGAAGAGACCTTGTTTGTGAGCAACACATCCTTTTCCACTGTATCTAAGTTGTTTCATAAGGTCATAACCTAGTCCATAAATCTTTTTCATTACTTTTGAGCTGGGTGGTTTTTCGTTGTTGTGTTTGTCAAAGGTTGTTGTGTAATTTGTTGGCTTTTGTTCTAGAGTGGTTGAGGTGGATGCATTCGAAAGGTCTTCCAATTTGTGTGTTGACATGATTGATTTTTCATGTGCCTTATTGGAATCTTTATTTATGATCTTGTACTCACCCATGAATGTATGTTCAAAATCTAGGAAACCCCAATCATCTTCTAATAGATTTGTGATGTCTTCAATGTGTTTTTCTTTGTTGTTTTGTTGCACAGGTTCCACTTGTGTGGTTGGTGTTAAGGTCTTCAAGGGGTTCTCTTTGTTTTTCTCAAGTTGTAAGACACTATAAGGCTCATGATCAGTGTCAATTGTGTGGACTATGTTATTGTAAACATATTTCATTTTACGATGAAGAGTTGAAGGCACTTCATTTATCTCATGAATCCTTGGCCTACCTAAAAGAATATTATATGAAAGATTTTGGGGCATGAAATGGATCAGTTCTTGCAATGTGGCCACTTCAACTATAATAGGTAAAGTGATCACACTGAGTGGTTTCTTTTCTTCATTGTCAAAGCCCTTAATAGATAAAGAATCGGGTTGAATTTTTGATTTATCCACACAAAGCCTATCCAAGAGGTTTATGCTACACACATTAAGGGTGGATCCATTGTCAACAAGGGTTCACTTTATCCCTATCATTTTGTATTGAGCAATGATCATGAAAGAATCATTTTGTTTTTGCATGTCCAAAGGGGGGAGTTCACTTTGGTGGAAAAAAATGCCAGCATTTCATCCTTGAATTATGGTTTCTATGTTATTTGGTTGTGCATTAGAAGGGATAGGAACTTGTTGTAAGGCCATTTGAAGCATAGTGTGATAGGTAGGTGAATTTTGGAGTAAATCCCATAGGGATATCTTTGCGGGAGTGCTCTTAATCTGTTCAATGAGAGCATACTCCCTTAATCAAGGAGGAAGAGGAAAATTAGGCATAGGTAGGGAAGTTGGGGTTGGTTGTGGTGGTCGCAGATTGTATCTAGTGTAGTGTGTGTGAGCAATAGTTTCATGCGTTGGTGGGTAAAGGGTAAACTCAGGTGTAGGTGGAGGTGGAGGTTTATGTGACAATGGGTAAAGGATGAGTTGAGGTTGGCATTGAGTGTGTTGTTTGTGTGAAGGTGGGTAGAGAATTAGAGGATTATTAGGATGTCCCATGGGGTATGTATGAGGTCCACTAATGGAAACTTGCACATTCATAACCTCAGCGGTCTTGGTTTGATGTATCTCTAATCAAGGATAATCTAGAGTCACCTTTTTATCTAAGGAAGACATATTACTATTGTTTTCATTTTCTTGCACTGTGATATTCTCCCTAGGAGGAGAGTTTTTAGGAGAAGTAAAAATCAAATTTTCTTGACATTCAAAGGTTGGTTCTTCTAAAAGGACTTCATCACAAGTAAGGGAATGATCAATGGTTGAATGTTCTTGCTCAAGAAGGGTTTCGCTAGGTGAAGGGGAACAACTAAGATATTCATGACCCTCATCGATTGTGTTATCTAACATCAAAGTATCTTCTTCACAACTAGGGGAGATACTAGGAGAAGAACAAATGTTATTGTCATGATTACCTATGGTTGTGTTGTCTTGTTTATCAATGTATTCTAGAAATTCTCTTTGATTGGTTCTTCTACCAAAATATCTTCATCGCCAAGGGGAGAGATATTAGGAGAAGAACAAGTATGATTGTTAGGAATGTCCAAAGTTGTAGTCTCTATCACAAAAAAAATCTCATAGGGAAGGGATAGGAAACGTTTCTTAACATATCTAAAGATGTAAGATATTAACATTGTTTTAACAAAAATGAAAAGCACTTGTAACCATGTCATGCAATATTTCAGTAATGTAAACAATGTATATCCAAAGATGCAAAGTTTTAAGAATGCAAACAAGGTATATGCAAGAGTGAAAAGCAATTTTATCAAACTTATGCAAATTTTTATGAATAGAAACATTGTGTAAGTAAAAGTGAAAAGTACTTTTAGCCATGTGATGCAAAATTTTAGAAATGTAAGAATTTTCAAATCTAATGATGTTTGTAATGGAAGTGATTTGAAGAATGACTACCCTAAATTGATGTTTTTGAGCTAGATGCATAAAACGAATGATCCTAAAACTTTCCAGACTTATATTATATGATACTAGGAGGCTTAGGAAGAACAAAAATGAGGTTTCTACCATTGTATTAGATAGTGAAAAATCTGGACTAGGACTAAGTCGCCCTGAATGGAGGATTAGTCCCAATTAGGGTTTTTTTCAAAATTTGCAGAAAATTTCAATTGATTTTGATGTTGTTTAGCTTGTATGATGTAGACCTAAGATGGAGATGAAAAATTTCAGAAATTCTCAATGAAATTATATGCAATCATGCAAGCCAAATGAGCTTTTCACTAATGCAATTTTTTGAAACCCTAGAATGTAAAACAATGCAAAACCTAAGGCAATGTTGATGCAAGATATATCTAGGATGATAAAGGACTCCAAATCAGAAAAGAAAATAATTCAAAAGTTGGGTTCACCAAAATGTGGAAAATATTTTGGCACCCTAATGATCTCCCACATTTTTAGGATTTTTCACCTAAAAGGACAGAGATTGGCCAAAATGGGCAATGTCTACACTCAATATTAATGTCAAGAGGAATGTAATATGATAAAATGGGATGGTCTAAATGTAGTAAAATAATGAAGGCTATTGATTTTTAATACCAAACTATTGAAATGCAACTTGTTGGAAAACACATTATGATATGCAAACAAAACTAGACAAAAAGCTATGAAATAGAATGTATGCACCTGGAGGCTGAAAAAGGATGGCATGAAGGTTTGGAATCCTAAAAAATTGACTAAAATTTTTGACTAGGACACTTACACCAGGTTGGGTGACTTAGTCCTAGTTTTGAAAAAAATGGTCTGGAGCTTGTTTCGGCCAAATGGGTATCCAAATCTACAAATACTTCCAAAAAATAGGTTCAGTGGGACTAAGTCACCATTATTGGTGACTTAATCCACTTCTGAATTTCTAAAAATTTGAACGTGGAAACAAAATCCGTCAGTTTGCACTTCGATTCTTGACAACTTTCCACTTTTGAAACTCTAATTTTTGGACCTGAAAGTGACTTTTTATTGATATTTTGGCTTGGTCAATAAGGAGATGTCTTCAATGGGTCTTCAACCTAATATTAAATGATCTTCAATCCCTCAAAGTGCCTAGATCTTGCCATGATGATTGATCTTGATTTTCTGTAGCAATAGTTGAAGAATTTGTCCTTGAATGTCTTTGAATGCTATCTTGATGCCCTAGCTTGCTTGAGAAGAATAATGAAGATGAATGATGAAAGAAAGAGGAGTGAATGAATTAGGTCAAATGAGAGGGAAAACCCAATATTTATACACAATTATGCCCTAATTCTCGAAAATACCTCATCACAGGCTGACCTTAGGTCTTAAGGAATAAAAACCCAAAAGAAATTTAAGTTTATTTTGATTTTTGAGTCAAATGGGACTAAGTCACCACCAATGGCGACATAGTCTGCTTGGGCATTTTTAAGTGGATTTCAGAAATTTTGATAATGTTTATTGGGTTCTTCTTCAAAAAGACACTTAAGTAAGTCTTGTAAGTGTATAAAGGGGTCATTTAAAGCATAAGAAAGGTGTAAATATTGGCATTGACAAGCCTAGAAAAGTGTGAAAGTTTGTTGCAACTCTTTACAACACTTTGAAATAGGTCTTGGTAAGGTTATATAGGTGAATTATGATATTATGGTCCTAGAAAAGTGTGAAGATGTGTTACAACACCTTTACAAGACATCAATAAATGCATTTTATTCAGTTTGCACGGGCCCAAGACCTAGTTTGGATGTGTAAAACACCTCACAACACTAAGTCAAGGCCTCATTAAGTCTAATTTGTCATCAATTATTCACATATCAAGCAAGGTATATAATTTTTGGTGACATGACTTCTTTCATCATGGTATTTGCAGCTTCTTATATCATCTGGTTTTTCCTTTCACCCACCCCATTCTGTTGAGGGGTTCTCATAGTAGAAAATTGTCTTTTTATGTCATCCTCTTGATAAAATGCATTAAACTCACTAGAACTAAATTCTCCACCTCTATTAGATCTCAAACATGTGATTCTTAGGTTCACTTCATTTTCTACTCTTGCTTTGAACACTTTAAACCTATCCAAAGCCTAAGTCTTTTCTATAAGAAAAGCAACCCATGTAATTTGAGAATAATCATCAATAAGGAGCATGAAATACCTGTCAACATTTAGGCTTCCTATTCTACTTGGGCCACAAAGATTTGTATGAATTAATTCCAAGATTCTGGTAGTAGATTTCTCTTTTCCCTTAAAATTTCATCTTGTTTGTTTCCCTAATTGATAACTTCTACAAATAGTATTAGAAAGCTTTGTGATTTTACGTAGACCTTGAAAAATATCTCTTGAACTGATTCTGACCAGATTATCAAAGTTTACATGTCCCATTCTCTGGTGCCACAACCAAATTTCATTGACTTGAGATACAAGGAACTAACCATCAACACCCTTGAGCTGATAGATGTTTCCATGAGTTCTTCCTACAACAACCTTATCTCTAGATACTTTTATGATCTCATAGGTATTATTCTTAAACACAAGTTTAAAACCATTGTTACACATTTGTCCAACACTCAAAAGGTTATGCCTTAGACACTTTACATAATATACATCATCAGTTTTGTGTATTCCATCAAAACTAATTGTACCTTTCCCAACAATCTTTGCTCCTGAATCATCACCAAACATGACCAAACCACCATCATACTTTTCAAGTTTATTAAACTTACTTTTATCTCTGGTCATGTGATTAGAACATCCACTATCAATCACCTAGAAGTCTTCATCCTGTCTAGCATGAAAGGTGGTGACCAAAGTAGCCTCTATCTCATTCTTTTTGTTCTCTAGAAAATTCTTTCTTGCCCATTTTCTAGAGTTAGCAAACACATATTTACTCTCCAAAGCTAAGAACAAGCATTCACTATCATCATTCTCATAATCAGATTCATCATCAGAGATTCCAGCTTCTCTAACATAGTAAAGGTTTTTGTATTTATTACCCTTTTTATATTTATGATCCCTATTCTTCTTATGTACAATTCTATTTGGACATCTTGAGGCATAATGACCAATATTACTACAACTGAAACATTTAAAGGGCAACATACCTTTATACTTTTTGGTACCTTTATTCAACTTCCTTGTAAAGTTCGCTTCCAACTCATCTGAACCTTCACTATCTAGATCATCTTCAATATTTTTTTCTTTAAATTTGTTTTTGTCTTTTCCTCTTTCTTTACAAACTTTCTCATCTCAAATGTAGTCAAGGTGCCAAATAGCTCTTCTTTAGTATATTTCTAAGGATCATATGTTTCCTCAATAACCGAGACTTTGTCAATGTAACATTTTGGTAGATTCATTAGAATATTCTCAATTATATCTTCATCAGTTAGAGTACCTCCTTGATTTCTAACTTCATTTGCTACCAGATCAATTCTTTGAAAATAGCTTGCAATATCTTCTAGGTATGTGCAAAATCATGATAGGCCAAAAAGTGGCGATATGATGCGTATGTGTAGGGTATGTGGCTAATGACTTTTTACCAAAATTTGATGAAACGAAAATGGTTTTTAAAGGATACTCTCAACTTTCCACCAATATAAAATATTCTTTACTTTGAATTTAATAAATAATTATTATTTATTTTCTATTTCAATTATGACTAAAGTCCTAATTGATAGGTTGATTGAAAAACATATATAGCTTTCAAACGGTATCACATTTTTTGAATCTGAAACATGTGTCACATTCTATGCTTTGCATACTATAAGATTTAAAATAAATTAATTTCATGAATTTTTTAGCAAGTAAAGGTGGTCAAACATACAATTTTTTATATTTTTTAAAAGTTGTAATAAAAATTCATAATTAATTATTTAATTGGAAAAAAATTACAAAATATATGTGTTACACGGTAATGAGTCCTCTACTTATATCTAAAATTTTATAAGAAAATATTATCATTTTATTGTGGTTAGGGTGGTAGACAGACACCTACTTCTTATTTTCCCTAAAATTTAAGTACTCTTGCATTGAAATTTCAAATTTTCACCAAATAGATTTTTTTAAAAATAAACCTAGTAGTTTAGAAACTACATTCAAATTGCTACAGATTCTATTCTTACATATTTTTGAAATAATATAGATAACTTATTCAAAATTTTAAGTCAAGTCAACATGCCTAACTTTGATTTTTTCAAAATTTTCACCACTTAAGGGCTTGTTTTTTCCATGATGATCCTACACATACCCTTATCCTTCTTCCATTTTCATGTTCTCATATCTACACTTTTTTGTCACCTTCTTTTTCAATTTCACTCTATCATTTCCTTCATAAAGATCTTCCAACTTTTTCCAAACTTCATAAGTAGTGCCTAAAGAGATAACTTTTGTTCGCTCAATCTTGGATAAAGCACTGCAAATGGCATACCTCAATTTTTCATTCTCCTCATAAGTAGAAACCTCATATGTAGTATTAGGACCACTCACCAGAGCAACATACTTCATCTCATAAGCCTTCCAGGTCTTGTAACCAAGAGAGATAATATATCCCCTCATCTACAGTTTCCAAACACTATAATCAGGTCCATCGAACATAGGGATCACCAAGTTATGTGCAATCGGATCTTCCTTAAGCAGTTAAGCTCTACACCAAGGAACCAAATATCTCATACCAATTGTTAAAAGGTGCAAGAAAACTAAGAGGGGGTGAATTAGTTATCACCAAATTCAAACACAATACTTCAACACTTATCAATTTCACAACCACACTATTATGTTATAAGTATGAACATGAAATATAGATAACAGAAAGAAAAATCAACACAATGGACACCAGATTTTACATGGAAAAGTCAATAAGGGAAAAACCATGGTGAGGATTAACTCACAATATAAAGTGATAGCAAGGTTGACTGCCAAAGGCTGACTACCAAGGGCTCACTGCCCAGAATAGGACTCACTTTCTAGATACAAAGGCTCACTACCTACAAAAAGGATTCATTGTCCAACAGGGAGGCTCACTACCTACTTATATAAAAGAAAACAAAATATCCACCACAACAATATACATACATTCACAACCTTGATCAGAAGATTGTAGAAACCTTCATCTTACTACTTTCAGGAATCTAACACAATAAAGTATTGTTGCCTCAACTTACTTTCACACAATTCTTCTCTTCACTTGTGGCTTACTTCATTACTTTTCATCATCTAAACCTTCCCAACTTGACTTGAATTTATACCATATTCAACCTTAGAAACATTCTCCAAGGTCAACCACATATGCTTCATTTCATAAATTCAAATTAGGTCAAAAAATCAACATTCCCATGGTGGAAAGGAATGAGAGTGGACCAATTAAACACTTAACCAAGACCAAAAACAATTTCTTGGATCAACCACATTCTTACTTGATTAAATTTTAAATTCTTCATATGAAGTGTAAACACTAGGTCAGCCAAACCTAATGAAAACACAAATGAACATTGAAGTGCATGCTTACCAACAAGAATATAACACACAGACGATGCAACACACTTCATCATGCACAATATCACATCTTAGATACTTCCAGACACATTTGTAGTAGGTGCAACAACTTTCAAATACAAAACACCTTCCATCAATCCATCCGGACTCTATGAACACATACATAAACTTTGAAACTGAACTTTTGGATCACCAAACCAGAAATGTCTTTTCCATAACTGAGAAAAAACCATTACAAGATATATTCTAGATCCACAAGACCTGAAACAAAATAGTGGAGGACTATGGAGTAGCAACATTTCTCCTATTCCATAGATAACCAACTCTTCCAAAACAATTCACACACCGGTGAACACAACTTTCACCTGTCATCAAACCAGCAGCAACAAATCAAGAGATATCACCAACAGATCACCAACAACAAACCTTTAGATCCTCACAAGCATAGGATCAACACAGGAGAAACATGGAGCACATACCAGAGCACATTCTGAACCCATACATGACTTTGAATTCACTCTTTTTAATTTTCTCAAAATCACTTGGAAACTCATCATTTCAACACATCTACAACATCATAAGGATAGCTCCATGCACTCACAACATTTCAACATCTCAACTATACATGCACAATTTGCAACATTCTGAACTGTGTTGACATCAATGACAACATTAATGACAACACCATAAAACTTTCTCATACTTGCAACACACTCTCCCTCTCTCCCTCCCAGGTCTTTCCCTCTCTCCCTCCCTCTCTCCCACTCCCTACGGTTGCTTTTCCCTCTTTCCCTCTCTCCCTCCTCCTTCCATTTCCATTCCTCCCTCTCTCTCCCCTCCACTCCCTCCATTCCTCCCTCCAGATCTTTCCCCTCTCCTCCCTCCTTCCTCCCCTCCTCCCCTCCCTCCCCTCTTCCCTCCTCCCTCTCCTCTCGGTCTTTCCCTCTCTCCCTTCCCTCCCTCTCTCCCACTCTCCCTCTATCCCTCTTAGGTATTTCTATCTTTCCCTCTCTCCCTCTCTCCCACTCTCCCCCTTAGTTATTTCCCTCTCCCTCTCAGGTCTTTCCCTCTATCCTACTCTCCCTCTCTCTCTCTCTCTATCTCTCTCTCGTTGTTTCCCACTCTCCCTCTCTCCCTTTTAGGTCTTTCTCTCTCTCCCTCTCTTTATTATATAATGATTAAATATATATATTAAAGATCTAAGAGGGAGATGGAGACTTTAGATGTAGACTATGTATTAAATATATTATATAATATATAGTATATATGAAATATATTATAGTATATCTATATATAATACATTTATTATAGAGCAAATAGATGTTCGTTTATAACGGATATCCATTATTAACTGCATTGGATTTGAAGCCTCGTGAGAATATATCAATATGTTGTTACGAAATAGATATTCATTATAAACGGATAACTATTTCATTAAGGATGAACCCTGCCTCATTTTCAAAGGGAGACTATGTATTAAATATATTATATAATATATACATACTATATATTATATAATATATAATATATAATATATATATATAATATATTATATAGTATATACTATATAATATATAATATATTTAATATATATTATATATAATATATAATATAGTGTTACGAAATGGATATCGGTTTTGTTGGGGACGTTTTAACCTGACCCCTGCCTCATTTTCACAATGCTACCAGTCAAGCAATGAAATCCATCATGAGTAGAAAGTTCCAAGTATGTGTTTTTTTTAGATGCTCAAATTAACATTTTTTTAATCAAATATAACACTTTATTAGATTAATTCACCAATTTTCATTAGGTTGATTTAAATAAATTAATTTATTTAATCAAATCCCTAAAGTCCTCTCATCAGGTTTAATAAATCAAATCATTTAAATCAAATGTCAAATCCCCTAAATCCCTTAAAGTTAATTAATCTAAATTAATTAACCCCTAATCAACATTACCCATTCTCTAGCTTTTGACTTAACCTGGGTCAAACCTTAACCCCTGACTAACCCACCGACTTGCACATGAAAATAAATTCTTTTAATTACCTAATACCTTATTTTCCCTCACCAAGACATATTCTAAGGGACTATTCCTTCATTAACTCCATTTATTTTTCTTGCCCAAACAATTTCCCTCCAAAACTCCTCAACCATATTCATTTAATGTCTCTTAAAAATGCATTAAATCTCTTTCATAGCCCTCTTACATGCATCAACCATGCACATTATCCAAAATTTTCTCCACCTTCCTCCACTAGCCATGTGACAAGTGTCACAATATCATTAGCTCTTCTTTAGTCCGACATTCCTCCCATCTCTCCTTTCTTCAACCCTTCAACCTATAAATAGAAGTCACTTCTACTCCACAATACATCTACAATCTTATTCATTTGCACTATAGGCACTTGTACCTTCATCACATCTGAAGCTTATCAAGGGGGTGGGAAAGGGCATCCTTTCCACACCAAAGGAGACTAATCCCACTATGGGATAAAGTTTGGTCTTGTTTTCATGTGCTTTCATTTAGTTGCTTTAATTATTTTGTTTTATTGTTTGCATATGCACCATGATCAATTATTTCATAGGGATGTTTGTTTTTCTTTGTTTAAATTGACTAACAATGCTAATACATGTCAAGGTTTAAGAATTTGTAGGTTCAACATCTACATTTTGGCACCCACCATGGGGCAGAAATATAATCTTTGTTTATGTTCATCTCCATTTATTTCAAGCATTAGATAGGAAACACAAAGTCTTTCTTTGTTGTCCATATAAAACTTAAAGATTTTTTTTCTCTGTTACCAATCATGTAGACTTCAAACTTTTTTTACTTTGTTGCTATTCACATTTCAAATATTGGTCACCAAGAGGTGCATTTCTCTCTAATGCCATTACTTTTCTTATGGTAGAGGTTAGATCTAAATCACCAACACACTTTTTCTTACCTATTTTGGCTTCTTTGTCTAACTGGAAAAATTTATTATGTAGGATCCTTGTAGCCTCAGATCTAGAATTAATTTTTTCAATATCGAATTTTGATGTTGTAATTTGTGACATATTTTATATTGTCCATTTTGAGGGAACCTGAAAAGTGTTTGAAAACTTCTCTGACATACTCAAATATGAAAGAGGGCCAAACATTGTTCCAGCCATAGAGTTGACAAGGAATTAGGAATCCCTATAAACTGGGTATGGTTGCAACTGGTTCTAGTAACAAATATCAAAATTTTCAAAAGGAGAACTGATTTCTTCACTATCAAAATCTGAAATAGTGATTTCATCTTTAAAATCTGTTGATTCAGCTTCCTAAAAAATTTATCTCTACTAGTTGTTTCTGAAGGCTTTGTTATCATATTACAGGCCATGAATGGTGAATTCCCCTGATCAGATCTGGAAGTAGATGATGTGGCAACCTTTGTAGCTAAATATGGACTATTGGAGGGAGTCACAAATCCTCCACAAACAGAATCCAATACTTTTTCTATGTTATTTTGTGTGGCTTTGTCTTTTACTTTGATTAGATCTAGGAAAGGAATAAATGGTTTGTCATATTTGGAGAAAGCGAGCTTTATACGTTGTAATGGAGTGATCGGCCCACTCAACTATAGTAACTGCATAAAGCTTTGAAGTACTGTCTTCAAGGATTGCTTGCATATGGCTCACATACCATTGATCATTGGTTGTTTGAACCTATCCAAAATTGTTCTCAAGGGATGTAGTCGAGTAACAGGATATTTAGATAAAGATGAGTCAAGTGATTTAGAGATACTAGAGTAATTTAAGATCATTGATAAGCATTTATCAATTAGTATACTTTCTTTCCTTGTCTACGCTTCTCCTTTTTTCGCTACTATTATCTTGACATTAAGTTTGCCATCATTTCAGCCACCACTTGCTTCTTCACCACCACTTCCCTCTACAATTTTTTTACTAATTCCTTGTCTAACGTGGAGAGAAGATATTTAATATCAGATGTTAATTTTCATCAATGTTGATATATTAGATTTACTTTTGGGAAAGATTTTATGACAATTCTTTATTGAAAAGAATCTAGCAGATCTCCTTAAAGGAAAGGTATTTTCAAATACAATAAATCTGACTTATGTTTAAGATCGCTTGAATCTTCTATTCAATGTTCTTGGTGATGAATAGGGAAACGTGCTTTGTCACACAGTAACACTCTTCTCTTAGTAATATCATTGCTTTTTCATCAATATTTTTTTTTTCATCATAAGCATTTTGAAGCATTGATGTTGTTTGCAGATAGGTATTGATCGACGTAGATGCATGTCCAACTAGGCATTATCTTCTCTCTCCTTTGATGAACAATTAAAATCACACCAACTCAATTCTTTCTTTTTCTATTGGATTGTGTGTCGTGACTGTTTATTTAATAAATTAGTATTGAGTGTTGTTTACTATTGATTACTTACGTGTTGGGAAAGACTCAACTCTATCACTTATCATAATTGCTCATTGAACCTTTACTCTTATCTACCAAACCAAACCATTATGCCACCCCCTACAAAATTAATTATTATGGCTAGCTAAATGAAGAATTCACCCATCTCTTTTGTTTTAATGCCATCTCAACTTGATCTAATTATGCTTAGTGTGACCTGAGCCATTTTTCCCTGCTATGATTTTTGCACATATTAACTTTCCTTTTTGCATCAAGTTTTGTAACACTATAGTGTCCACATCACCTTAATTCCAAGCATGTCAACAATATCAACATTCGTCAATATCTTCCCAAAATATTGTTTTTAAAACATAATCTGGCATTTAAAGCCTGCTAGGCATAAATCCTATTCAACATAGTCTAGTGGATGAGTCAAGTCACCTCGCCATATCTGCAAACACCTTATTTCATACATCACCACACCACCAACTTTTAAGTAGGGATTTAATTCCATTAAGGTCTTCAACTTGAAAGTTCCTAGCTCGAGTTTAGGGTGGCATGAAGGTAGTAAATGTCATTGGGAAAATAATCCATTGTGCTTTATTATGTGCTCTTGACTACAATTTTCACAGTATCTTCTCAAACGAGCCATGATGGATACTTCTCTTGAATATTTATCCATGTTAGGAGTTATTCCCAAATTGAATTTGTTGTGAAATTGCAGAGACTTAACATCTTTTTTCTTTGAGTGTAGGATTAGCAACCTAACGAATTAGCGAACTATCACTTATTAACATTATTTTTTTTAAGTGATTTGTTTTTAGATGTTTCTTGAATATTTCGATATTTGATTTGTAGATTTGAATATGTCAATAACTGATTTACAATATTTCTTGAAGATAACAAAGTAGCAAGGTGGAGAAAATCCATAAAATAACAAGTAGATTTGAGTTGAAGAAAGCAGGCACTTGAACTTGAAAAAAGCATTTTTAAATGCTTATTATAATAGCTTGAAGCATCTATTTCCCGCTTTCGTTTTCTTTTTTAGGACAACTCACTTCATCTTTGGGCATAAAAATTAACCCTCAACTCAAGCTTTGTCAAAGTTGGATTAAAATTGAACATTAGAAACTCACTAGACTTTGATTTTGGATTAAAACTAAACAAACAACTTCACACTTGGTTTTTGGTGCTCTAAAAAGAAATCATCATTGCTTTGATGATTAAAACGATCTTGTTTTTTATTTTTCTTGTAATCTATTTTGTAACTTGTGCCATTTGAATGTATATGCACTTCTCTCATGCTTCACGACGATCTTGAGAATCAAAAGCATTCTAGTGACATTGGTTGTCTAAAAAATTACCTACACATTTCAAGTTTGGGTTTTAAAATTGAAAAAATAATGCTAGTGTGAGAAAGAGACATTGTGTGTGCTCCCCCCTTGCGCTTTACCTAGGAAAAATATTTTTATTCTTTGATTTTCACATAATGGACCTTGTGGAATGAAAAGGAATCGAGACATAGACATTTGGTTTGAAAGCTAAAGCAAGAAGTGTTGTTGTGGTAAAAATAATCCATTTAACCAAGATTAAATCAATTGAACCCCACACAAGTGCTTGTTATCTTTTGTATTATGGTCTTCCAAGAAAAACATTGGTCTTTTGGTTTGAACTACTCATAGGGTAAAGCATGTTCTTCACTATCTTGGTCTTGTAAACAAGGTCCCTCTTAGGTTCATCTAGGATCAAAACCAATACTTCATCCATCCCAAACATTTATCATCTCCATCCCACAAACAACTTTTAGAGCTTTGGAAAACATCATTATCTGGACTTGGGTACATCATTAAAACACATCAAAATCACCTTGTTTAGTTAGGAGTGTGAGAATGCATCCTTTCTCATACCTCTGGTTAAATTAGCACCTCTTTGAACAATTTTATCCTAAATATCACATGTCCATCTTGGGATTCACAAGTTCATTATCCAATCAAAACATCAAAATCAAACCCTAAGTCTAGTATTACCCAAAGTTCTTTAAATTTTGAACACCCATATCATTCACCCCTTTCATCCTTCACCTCATCATTGGTCCTAAATTCCTTAGAGATCAACAAGGTCAAAACACAAGAAGAACATGGAATATATGTTCTTGCTCCATACATCACGAGTGATCTAAGTCAACCAAACTATCAAATCCTTGCAAAACCAATGGATTATCAAAACTCACATTTATACAATCCATACATGGCATCATTATCTCCTACAAACTTCAATGATACAACAAATGTGAGTATGCCCAATATAAATTTCAGAACACATTTCCCTATGATAGATTTAAATAAAAGTCAAAACTTATAAATCTATCAACCAAACAATCAATACATGAGTCTTAGAAAAAACAACATTATCCCATCCAATCATACATGCCAAATGTGAATATTTATGAGTCCAACTAATGGCTCAATTTTGATAGGGTTTATTATATATTTTTTATTGTTACCATAGACTTTGACACCTGGTTGTTGAAATTTTCCATGTTATTTCCTTAAATCCTTAAACCTTGGGCATAGACTTATCCTTGTGACTTTTAATGACATTAACATGTTATGTGAATTATCTATGTTAATTTTACATGTGATTGAATGGATGTTACTTTAAAGTAATTATGGATATGTAATTTTTTGTGTGTGATAATGTCATTATGTAGGCTCACATTAAGATGTTGATGTCAATGAAGCTTGCAAGGTGGAAGAAACTCCTACCAACTGGCCAGTTGTTAAGAAAGTCAAGAAGATGGTCATTAAGAGGTCAAAGGAGGGAAAACTCTCAATGGAGGGAAACTTCCAATGGAGGGAAATTCCTAGTTCGAATGAAAGATTGTAACTACCTTTTAATGGTCATGTTTGTTTGTTGAGAAAATATAGGGAGTGTGTTGTGCTAGATTCTTGTTAGGGAAAGTATGCTTTGACCAAATTTGGTGCATGCATAACCTCCTCCCTCTCTTTTCTATTCTTTCAATAAATTGCATCATCCTATTTTGATGGAACCGACTACCTAGGTAGTTAGGGTTAATTAGAATTTTTTCCCTCTATAAATAATGTTCAGATGCCCCTTTTCACAGGGTTGGATGTTCTAAGATTATACTTGCATTTTCCAGTTTTAGTAATGCAATCATATTGTTGAAATGTTGTAATCATGTTTTTGAGAAATAATATGATATTCTAATTTGTTGCAATTGAGTTAGCTTAAGGAAGAATCACTCAAGGGGGCCCACTTGGTGAGAATTCCACCCATTTAGTTTAAAAGTCATTTTATATTCAGTAATTAGTTTTAGTTTGAGCAGTTGTTTATTCCTACAGCCACTAGAATTCTGTTATGTGACTGTTCCTATAGCCAAGGCAGATAGAGTATTTTCCTGTTAGTTTGTTGAGATTTATATTCTAGCAATCTATTTCTAATACAGTTGTTGATGCTTAATGTAGATGTTGATTCATGTTCAGTGTTTAATTTGATTTATTTCTAGAATTTAATTTCTAGTACTATTTATTTTCTACTTCATGGATGACTACAGTGGAGTCTTAGTGCATATACAATTTTGACCCATTTTAAGTTTATGTCCCTAGGTTGAGAATGAAATGCACCTTCATGATGAGTAAGATAGTTACTTAGTGCATATGTCCAATCTCTAAGTCACAACTCTAAGGGCTTAGTTATTGAACCATTAGAGGAGACCAACATTTTTGGTGTCATTTTTGGGGATGGTTTCAAACTAGGAAGTTCTTTCGAGTCATTGATAGTTTCTTGCTTGCTTTAGTATCTCTAAATTTTTTTCTTAGCATATCCTTCATTTAGGAAAGTAAGGACCTGCTATTCTTTCACCAATTCTTTGTGTGAGTTGGTTGGTACTAAGTTCATACCGCATGCATAGAGGTAGGAGAAGAGATGCTTATGGGAGATTCCTTCCTAATGACCCATTTCAGCTAGTTGAGCTTCAAAACCTTCCAAGAGCTGATGAAGAAGAAGAGGCACATCTTTTTGTTGATGCATTTCCCAATTTCACTAGTTCTGAAACTTCCTCTTAAGACCAAAATCTGATTGAGAATCCATTTTCTTTGAAACTCTATCAAGAAGGTATGGTTGATGCAAATTGAAATAGACCCAACCAGCCAACTTTTTCATTCCCTATCACTCATTATAATGAAGTTGATAACCTCAAAAACATCTTTCCTTCAGTCCTTCCTAAGTTCTATGGGCTTGTCATAGAAGACCCTGACACTTTCTTGTTTGAGTTTGATATCCTTTGCAGAAGCTATGACTATACCACTGATGCTCATAGGTTTAAGTTATTTCCTACCACCTTGAATGAAGCTACATTGAGATGGTTTATAAGCTTAGGTAGGAATACTGTAGAGACTTGGGATGACATGAAAATAAAGTTTCTTGAGAATTACAAAGAATATCGTAGGGGTAATGATATGAGAGGAGATGACATCTTTAGGACACAACAGAAGGAAGATGAGAGTTTAGCGGACTATATTTCAAGTTTTTTGTTTTTCCTGCAAAAATATCTACACCATACACTCAATGAAGAGTCTCAAAAGCTACTCTTCCTTAGAGGGATCAATGGCAGTTGCATTGATTCTTTGAACCTAATGGGAGGAGGAGATATCACCCAAGTTCCTTGGGATGATATTAAGAAGATATGTCAAGACTATTCTAGGGAAGCTTCAAAGAAAGGAAGAGATTTCAAGAAATACATCATAAACAATCTATCCACTCAGCTAGATACACTTCAAGCAAAGAAGAAACATGAGGAGGCAAAGGAAATGTTAGCAGAATATTGCCCTCATTAGAGACAAAAGAAAAAGGACCGCAAATAAAAAATGGTAGCCAACATTGATAGCAAGGAGATTCCACCTGAGTTCAAGCCAATCCAAGGTGATGATGATCAAGTCTACTACATTGTACAAAGGAGACCATGGGCCCCAAGACAAGGTATGTCACCAGATCCATTATCTTTTGTTGGGCCTTATTTCAATTCTTATGCATCTGATAATCAATGGAAACCCCCATACCCATCCAACTATGGAGGTTATCCACCTCATCCTCAGGAAAAACCCTCCAAACACTTGGCCTAATCACCAAAAATCTCCACCCCGGTGGCAGAAATCTCAAGGGAATTGGACATAGTTCTAGGGGAATTGGCAGCCACCTCCAAGAAACTGGCAGCAAACATCCCAGTGGAGGGGAGGACAACAATGGCCAAACCAGGTAACTAGTTACATGCAGCCACCTCCACAGCCTCAGTAGACTACCATAATTCCTCCTCCTACTAGCTCAAGTTCTAGCACACCTAGACCTACTTAGTTACTAACTCAACCCACACCTAACCCAAATAACAAACCACAACAACAACCAATCTACTCTGTAGATCTTAATCAATTCCCTACATATGTTGTGAGTGTGAGTGACATTCATCTTTGTTCAAGAACCACTTTTCCAGCTCCTTCCACTCCTCTCATTACTAAGCTTACTATGGAAGAAGATGATCATTATAATGTCCCTATTCAGACAAGTGTGCCTAAAAATCCTAAACCAATTCAATAGACTAATCAAGATCCACCATTTTCTCAAAGGTTAGAAGTTGTTAAACAAAAGGAAGAGAAGGAGGAAACAACCTTTGAAATTTTGGATCATTTGAAACACATATGTGTTAATATACCTTTGTTTTAGGACATAAAATATGTCCCCATATATGGAAAAGCAATCAAGGAAGCATGCCTCAAAAATTCAGGGAGGAAAAAGAAATACCCCACTACTGTTCATGTGGTGGGACAATTGGTAGATATCATGCTTGGGAAAGTTAATGTTCCTAAATACACTCACCTAGGTAGTCCTATGGTAGGAGTTGTTATAAATGGAATCCAAATAAAGAATGCTCTAATTTACTTGGGAGTAGCAATAAATGTGATGACTAAGGATATCCTGCAGCAACTAAATTTTGCAAACATGAGACCTACTCCTGATGTCTTGCAACTTGCTGATAGTTCCACTGTCAAACTAGATGGTATAGTAGAATACCTTGTTGTAACTCTAGACTCTTGGGAGTACCCAACAAATTTCATGATCCTTTCTCCTAAAGCTACAATGGGAGGGTATCCCATTACTCTAGGAAGGTCGTGGTTAGCCACAACAAATGCTTACATTGCATGTTGGTTAGAGGACATGACTATTTCTGATGGGAAAAGCACCCAAAATTTTCTTCTCTACCATCCTGCTCAACCATCCCATGATATGGATAGCCCCATATGGCCACATGTTGGAGAAGAGGCCGAGGAAGTCAATTCGGTGGCACAACTCATGATGATAGTAAGAAGTCCTTTCATGCAGCTTCAGGAAGATGAGGTATTGTCCCACATAATTCAAAACCATTGTGAGGTGCATGAAGAATCATCCACTCACGAATCTACTTCTATAGGTCTAGTGAAGAAACTTTTGTCCAACTCTTCCTACAACTGAACTTTCTGCAGCAACTGATATGTTTAATACATTGTTGCCACATGAACTAAAAATGCCAAGCATTACTGAAACAACCATGATTGATTTAACCATACAAGTACAAGTGTCATAAGGGAAACATTTGAATATTAATAGCAAGTTGATTCAAGAGTAGTAGTTGTCCCTAACAAACCTGTTGAAGACTCATCAACATCCATTTGCATGGGATTACCATGACATGAAAGGATTGGACCCCAAGCTCTCTACTCAAGATATATCAGATATGACTGCACACCAGTAAGGTAGCCACAAAGGAGAATCAACCCTGCATTGAGGGAGATTTTAAAAGGGGAACTACAAAAATTATTGGATGTAGGATTTATCTACCCTATCTCAGACAGCTAGTGGGTGTCCCCATTGGTAATTGTGCCTAAAAAGGGAGGTAAATGGAGAGTTTGTGTTGACTACAGAAAGATAAAATATTCCACCAAAAAGGATCATTTTCCCCTTCCTTTCATAGACCAAGTACTGGATTCACTTGTAGGTAAGTAGCATTTTTCTTTTCTAGATGGATTCAGTGGTTATAATCAGATGCAGATTGCACCTAAGGATGAAGAGAAGAAAACCTTTACTTGTCCATGGGGGACTTATGCCTACTTTGTACTCCCATTTGGTTTGTGTGATGCACCTACAACATTTCAAAGAGCATTCATTAGTATATTTTCATATATTTCACATGACTACATGGGGGTGTGTGCAAGAAGTTGAGTCCACTTTTTGGCCAAAAAGTGGAAGTGTTTTTCCTGATTTTCAGAATTTGACACATTTGACCTTAAAATTTGAAGCACTTACAGATGAAATCTTTAAAAAAGTCACTAATCATAAAATGTAGTGCTCGAAGTCTAGTTTCCAAATATGTGATTTATTTCAATACCCAAATTGTACAAATTGAGTTTTAATAGGCATTTCTAAAAACCATTGTTTAAAAGTCATTTTTTTTACCATACCATGCACGTGTACGACATCCATATTTTGACTTAAATTATCATATTTTTCTAAATCCTTTTGGGAAAAGTTTTGTGACTCACTGAAGCTTGTTCTTAATATTTTTTTGTAATTTTTTATTGAATATTTTTTTTTGTTAAATTTTTATTAGGAAAATTTGTCGTTTTGAAAAATCATCATGTACGACATGCATAAGATGACATAAACTTATCATTTTTTTTTAAATTGAAAAGAATTGTTTGAAGCTTGTTCTCGTGCAATCCGTTTCTCAAAATTTTATGTTGATCAAAAGTTATTAAAATAGTAAAAAAACCTTATATTTAAAGTTTATGGACCAATTTTATTAGAAATTAATTGAAAAATAGAAAAAATAATCCAATTGCAAAACAAATTTCAAATTTAGAATCTACATTGTTTCATCTAAAATGGGTTTTAATTTCATCATAAAATTTGCAAAAAAGGTCGTCAGCCATATGTCCAAAGTCGGTATTTTTCTTTGACATTGTTAGGACCTTCAACTTGCAGGTCAAACCAGGTTGAAGGCCTAGGTTCGGATTTCCAATGCTTTTCCCGAACCAAAAACTTAGGCAAAAACTCGACCACAAAGCAAAAAAAAAATCAAATTTTAAAAAACGGGATCCCGATTATAAAACGGGATCTTGTTTATTAATAAATGGGATCTTGTTTTATAATCAGGATCCCATTCCTTATTCTATAATATTTAGATCGTTGTAAAGGAAATGAGATCTTGTTTTATAAACGGGATCCCGTTTCCCATCCAACGGTCCCCACATTCAATGTCGAAGAACGGGATCCCGATTATAGAACGGGATCCTGCTTCTTATAAACGGGATCCCTATTTTTATAAGCGGGATCCTATTTTATAAACGTGATCCCATTTCTTTTATTTAAATATAATGCAAAAAATTACTGTGAAGTCTACAACTTCACATGTACAATCGAGAGCAATAAAAGTAAATTATTTTTCATGAGCTTTTGTATTTACAGGTGGTGAACTTGATTTTTAGTTGATTTTATCAAACGGGGCATCATCTACACCATTTTTGAAGTGGAATTGTGTTATTTTTGTGCTTGTTTGGAGGAACAAAAGGTTTTCAATCTGCAATATGGATTGAATTTTTCAAAGGAGGCATGAAGAAAACAATTTTTAAAGTGGAATTGTGGTAGTTTTCTACTTGTTTTGAGGAACACAAGAGGAATAATTTTGTCCTAATAGGTATTCAACTTCCAATTTGGATTGAATATTTTGAAGTATTTCACTATTAACATTCATTTGTGCTTGAGAATTTTACAATTATGGGAGATAAAGCTCATAATAAGATAAGGAAGACATTGACTCCTCAAGAAGTTAAAACAAATAGAGAGAAAGAGAGACAAAGACAAAGACAAAGAAGAATGAGAATGAAATCAATGAATGATGGTGGAGCAACCAATTCCACAACTATTGAAGATGAAAACATTGAGGATACCATGGTTGTAGATGAAGCTAATTTGCAAGGAGTCAATTTGGAGAAGAATATGATTATACAAACAAGTCCTACTATGTCTTCAAATCCCTCTTTGAATGCTATGGAGAATGTTTCAATATGCACAAATCCAGGTACGTCTTCAAATCCACATGTTAGTGAAATGATAAATTTGTATGTAGAAGTTTTACAAGATGTTGGACTTAATGATGTTGACATTGACAATATTCAGAGAGATGAAACTTTTATAGAATTTGTTGAAAACAAAAAAGAAAAATATTTTGTTGCAAATGAAAATCAAAATGATCATTTTCTTGAAAATGAAAACAAAACTTGTATTTTTGATGAAAATGAAAACTGTTTTGTTGATGAAAATGAAGATGAAAATGTAAATGAAAATGAAGATGAAGATGAAAATGAAGATGATTTAATCTAGAATGTGATGTTGAATTTAATGAAAATACTTTTTTAAAAATTGGAAGTGGTGTTTTTGATAATCTTCCTAGTCAAATTTCTTGGAGGAAAATAAGAACACGTGCGAATAGAATATACACCAAATTATTTTATCGTAAAAAAATTGCATTTCAATGTCAACTAATAATCCAATTTATGAGAATGCAAAAAATGAGGAAAGTAATGAAAAGGTTAGGCTTTTATGTTAAACCAAAAAGAAAAGATCAATCATTAAAACATGTTATGTCTACTATTGCTAGTGTCATTCAATCTATTGGGAAAAATAGTCGATCTAAAGATAAAAAGCAGAAGAAGAGCTATAACTACTGCTATAGTTAATAAAGCAACTTTGAATAAAAGAATGGTAAGCAATATTAGTGAAGTTTTAAAAATGCATCCTAAAACATTACTAAGAGCAGAAAAAATATGAGAAAGTATAGAAAATGATCCTATCAATCAATGTTGGGTTTCAGTGGATGACCCGAGGTCTAATATAAAATTGAATGTTGAAATTAAATATTTGATCAAAAAATATTGGCATGATAATACTAGGGTTTCATCTAATGCTAGAGATGCTTTAAAATTAAGGGTGGGGTCCAAAGTTCATGATCCTCACCCAAAACACCTATTAGATACAACACAAACTGAATTTTATAGAAAATTTTGTAGTGATTCAGTGTTACCTGGTAATATTAAAATAATTCAATGGTCTTTTGAAAAATGTAAACCCCGGTATGTAAAAATTAATAAGCAACAAATATCTTGTTGTTGTAAAATACATGTTCAATTTTGTTATTTTTATGATGTTTTTTTATATATACGTTGTACCTTGCATACTAACATGATTATACAGGATTGTGGCATTGATATGCCACCTGAAGCAATAAGAGAGTTTATTTCAGGTTTGTTTTGTGATAAATCTAATGATAAATTATTTATTTAAGTTCTTGTATTTCTAGACAATGCATTAACTGTGGAAATCTTTCATTTTTAAGAATTTTTTTGCATGAAAGTGTTGATCATGATTTTGGACAACAATTAGTAGATGTCAAAAGATTTAGGAATGTTCACTATTCTTTAAAAAATGGAAAAATAGGAAAGCGTTGTGATTTAGTTACAAAAAAAGTTAGTGTGCATGCATTTATGAGTGAATTTAAGAATAAAATTGTACCAAAATATGTCATGCACTCTGAGCATGCTTGATGGCTTGATGGCCAATTTCGTGCATGTAGAAACACATTTCCAATTAGTACTATCCTTTTAGTGGTTGATTTTGCAGAGAATTATACTCTCGCTCCGCAAGAGGAAATTCAATCTCAATATTATAATTCAATGCAAGTAGCTATGTTTGTCCATATTGTTTATAGACATGCAAATGATAGCACTGAGGATGATAGAAAAGTTTTGAGGGAGTGTCATTTTTTATTTGAGTGACAATCGGTTACACTCGTCAGAGTTTGTTCAATATTGTTTTAGTATATTTTATAGAAATTTAAGAGAAAGATGAATCCATATGAAAGAACACCTCATATCGTCAGATAATTGTACGGGGCAGTTCAAAAATGCTAGAATGTTCTATTGGTTAAATAGGGTTAATAAGGAACTTAATGTCTAGCATATATGGAGTTTTTTTTAAGCTGGGCATGGTAAAGGAGAACATGATGGAGCTGGTGTGTGTGTCAAAAGAATTCTTGCTAGAGAACAATTAAAATTTGAGGATTCAATAAAATTTAAAGATGTGAGTGAGATTGTGGATTGGTGTAATAGAAGATTATCTGCACCTGGTTCGAGTGATTACTCTACAGTTCATCGATTCTTTTGGTTGGTGGAAGAAGAGAACATTGTATCTAGAGTTGATTGTGAGACAATTAGTGGATCTACTAAATGGTATTCATTTAGGAGTGCGACAACAAGCACATGGACTATTTGGACAAGGGAGCTTGCATGTTTTTCCATTTTGTATCTCAGGAGATTGGGAAGCATGTGAAAATACATAATGGGTTGAACAGTGGGAGCAAAGATCGTTGACACCTGCAGAAGCACATAATCAATATGAAATAACTATTGAAGAAAATGATCAATTGTTTGCATCTAAAGATTATGACCATGTTTCAGACCTTGTACAAGAAGGTAATTTTAATTCAATTTATTTCATTTTATTTCACTTTATTAAGTTATTTTGTAATACTAAATTATTTATATGGATATGCACAAGTTATTAAATCGAATTTTGTTGGTAGGACATGTGTATGCTATTATTGCACTTGAGGGGAATGAAGAGCAAACACAATATTGGTTGGCTCGTTGTGTGGAAACTAAACATAAGTTGATAACACCTCGAGAAGATGATGATGGCTTTCATTATCCAACAGGTACGGTGATCCCCTTTAGACACCCCTTAAGCAAATTTTGATAACAAGTTTTAGATCCCCTTAAGCAATTTTTTAGAACAAGTCTTTGATCCCCTTAAGAAAATTTTGAGAACTTATTTGATGATGGTTTTTTAACATGTTTTCAATAGGATCGGTGGTGGTTGTTGGTACTTGGCTACGAAAATACTTGAGAAGAAAGAATGGTCTACCTGCATTCGAAGACTATGAAACACATAAAAAGATTATACATTATTCACATTTGGTGGTGGAAACAAATATAAAACTAGAGCGATATCGTGGAAGAACTTTAAAAAAAGTGCTATGGTCAATTTATATGGAAGAGCATGAGGCAATCATAGATGCATTGCAAAAAGGAGAGGATGCAGATGGTACAATGGAATAAGTAAATACAGGTAAATATAGTTTTAGTTTTATTTTGTCCTTTTAAATACATTAAATACATGTTTTGACATTGGTCAAGTGTTTTATTAGTTGAAATTGATTTAAATTGTCCTTTTATACATCCTTAAGGAATAATCACAAAAAGGATCTAGTCCATGCAAATTCAACCTAAACAACATGGAATACTTGGTAAAAATAGGTAATTATTAGTTAAATTATATTTAAATACAGGTTTTGATTACATATTGATATTGCTTGGACATTAATAGTTAAAATTGATTTATTGTCATTTTTTGTATCCTTAATCCATCATTGCATTGATCTCATACTTTGAAACAAAAAGGAGAGGATGCCCAAATTCAACCTACAAAAATGTGTGGAATAATTTTAAATGCAGGTACTTGAGTTTTGTACATATAGATAGTTTTATATAAATTAAAATATGTATGTTTTGATGATTTCATTGATATTGCTTGTACCTTTTTGATATCAGGTCATGTGAAGACCTACTACATTCTAGCCACGAGTTTGAGATGTTCTTGAGATGGCATATCCAAATTTTCTAAACATTGTTTTGAGATGACATATATGTACATACATACTTACAGAAGTAAACATTCTCTATGTAATTCTATGTATCAAATCAATATTCTATATATTTTGTTTCTTAAATGTGCATGTTTTTCTACTTTGAAACTTTATGTCTAATTGTATAATCACTAAATATCATGCATACATTATTGTTAAATCAATTATATCCTTAAGACGTATTATGACCCCTTAATACATCCCCTTAAGAAATTCTATTATGACCCCTTAAGACATCCCCTTTAGACGTATTATGACCCCTTAAGACATCCCCTTAAGATTTTCTATTATGACCCTTTTAGACATCCCCTTAAGACCCCTTAAGACGTTATATTATGACCCCTTAAGACATCCCCTTAAGACCCCTTAAAACATCCCCTTAAGAAATTCTATTATGGCCCCTTAAGACATCCCCTTAAGACCCCTTAAGACATCCCCTTAATTAATATGTTCTATTATGACCCCTTTAGACATCCCCTTAAGACCCCTTAAGTCATCCCCTTAAGATGTATTATAACCCCTTAAGACATCCCCTTAAGACGTTCTATTATGACCCCTTTAAACATACCCTTAAGACATCATTATTTGTTTTGACAACTTATAAATTAGTGTTAGATGTTATTATTTATAGAATTTATTAATGCTTTTATTCTCTAATCTTCTATGGTATTGTTTATTTCTTAAAATTTTATCCTTTTTGGTATATAAATAGATTGCTTTTGTTTGTAAATTATGATTTATTGACTGATTATTGATTGATGTGAATTGAATAAGTTCATTGAGTAATTATCGCTATTTATTGAATGTACATATCATGTATATCATGTATGAAATCACTAAATTTTCAAAGTATAAATATTAAAATGTCCTACATTAATCCATGTATGAGATCACTAAATTTCACATTAATGTCCTATATTAATGTCTTGACTATGAACATAAAATGCATAAATGCACATTTGTAAATTAAAATTTCAAACAATAATAAATTACATAATTTATGTAACATATTAAGTGCATGAAATAAAGTACAACATAGTACATGAGAAACAAGAAATATAGTCCATGAAATAAACAAATATAACACATAAAATCACACGTTTCTAGGTCATGTACTATCTCTATAATCAAGAGACCTCTTCACACCATGCAGACCATGTGGACGACCTGAAACACTTTGTACAAGAGAAAGATGAAATCAGATGTAAGACAATGAAAAATGATTTAATGACAATTTAATTTATAATCCATCATAAAATTAAATTACCATCATATCTACGTCTGGATGCTCTGGTGCACTTGAAGCAACCTCTAAATTCTCTAAATCAATCTACATAAACAAGACAAAGAAATTCAAAATTAGATGTACAACTCTACAATTAAATTTTTTTAATTCAATTTAATTTATAATTTATCATATTTTAATTGTACCATATTCCAAGGTTGTGCACTAGGCTCTTCTCCAGGACCTATCTGTACATGCTCAACTACAAGATGTGTCTCATGCTATAAAAGAAAAAGAATATGTAAAATTCTCATATTATGTATATATTCAATTTAAAATTTATAATTGACTTTAAATATAATAAAAAAATTAAATTACCATTTGATCTGGAACCTGCTCTACATGTCCTCCTGGTGGTGTAACTATGTCTAGGTCAAGGCTAAAAGTTGCACTAACAAAGCCCTTCAAGATCAAAATTAAAGCATGTACAATTGAATTAAGTTAATATATATATATATATATATATATATATATATATTCAAGTTTTCACATTTTGTGTAGAAAGTTTTGTAAACAACCTGGAAATCAGTGGCCTCACGAGTAGTTGCAACATCAAATGATTTCCTAATTCCCATTCTTATTGTGGTATCAACCTAGACATACATGTACATAGACATTTAATGCTTCTAATATTTACAAGTGTACATGCATGCATTTCATATATCTAGTGAATTCAAAACTCATAAAATTGTAACTATACTAATGTAAAATTTAACCAAATTTACAATATGAATGTACCTGCCTCTGATCTATGACACCCAATAGTGGAGGAGTGCTTGACAATCACTTAGGAGGAATCGATGTGGATGCCGATTGACTCACCTAAACCAACATAAATATTTCAAACATATATGTGATTCAATTATAAATTTAAAACTCAAGTTAAATAATTTATGATTTCATATATAATTTTAAAAATTAAAATCAATATACCCCATAAGGTTTTCCGAGTATGACCAGTGTCAATGTATGTACTCGTGGAACAGATGATTTCCCTAGCATCGTTAGTGTCATCTGTACATCAAAAAATTTGATTGTTAAAATGTATTGCAAACTTTTCTTTGTATTGTTAAAATTCTTATAAAATGAACATACATCTAGATGCATATTTATACCTATGTCACAGTGTCTTCAGGGTGATGGTCTACTGTGAGGAACTCTACAAATGAACTGATGTGACCAGACGAACCACCAGAATCTCCCTATCCACTTGAACTAGGTGTGGCATGATCAGGTCCATAGCATACTTGATGACAAATAGTACATATATGGGGGATGGGCCTCGACACTCCTAGAGTGGTACTCAGACCAGCTCCATAAAAAACTCCTCCATCATCATCGTCTCTATGCTCCCCACCCGCTATCACAGAAGCATGTTGATCAAGGTCTCCTGCGAGTGTACTAAGGGAACCTAATGTTGATACCAGAGCTTGATGATGTACAGGTGTAGGAATGGGAGGACCAGGAGCAACAACAAGGGGTTGTGCATGCACGGGGCATCGGGGATCAACCCTTTCCCCTAATCTCTGTTGTGGCATGCTGCCACCAACACCCTGAAATGGTCTAAAATCAAAATAATTGGGCTTTTTTCCCAAAACAAACTCTACATATAGTTTTCTCAAAAAATACAATGGGTACTCCCAATTAGCATGTGGAGGACTATCAAAAACCATATACCATCAATCCCAAAAATGTGCACTCATCTATAGATGTATGCACCACCTCATGGATATTGTAGATTTGTTGGGTGGAATGGTTTGTCGAGTAATGGGGTCAAGAAAGTAGGGGGATAGATGGGATTTCATTATTTTAAGGTCTAATATTTGTTTGTAAGAGAGACCATCGGAATAAAATTATCTCATTTGTTCGCTCTCTCGTCAATGCCTATCAAGATCAGAATCGATCATCCTGATGGCATCAACAATGTTTTGCATCAAAATGTCTCACATGTGGAGGAATCAATGCTTGACTCTACATAGCATTGATTTAATTTTGTAAGGATGCATCTTGATCATTTACTCGTGCTCTCAAGTGAGCCTCGTCATATGTGATAGGTGTTGGATGTGGCATATTAGGTGGAGGGGGAGGGGGAGGGGGAGGGGGAGGTGGATGTGGTTGTGGTTGAGGTGGTGGATTGATGATATCATCAATGTTAAAATCATCCATGATATGCTCGATATAAATGTGCACCTGTATTAAATCATACAAAATAGTCCATGTGCATACATATATTAAGATCATATATTTAATCTAAATAGGATGAGCAACATATATATTAAGATCATATATTTAATTGAAGTGCACATATATATACATTGATTGTTCAACTCAAGAGCATGTCCATACAAAATTCAAAATTAAATGTATTTACATGTACATTTAAAATAAAAAATATGATGCATAATTTGCATGCATACAAATCATTAAACTAAACTATGTACATACATACAAATTTCAAAATTTAAGAACTGTATATGAAAATTCTTAATACATGCACATACATACTAAACAATAAACTTGAAACATTCACAAAATCACATTTTATGTCTAACACACACACACACATATATATTACAATTTTTCAGCAGGAGAAATCATGATCTAGTAGATAGTCATAAAATATATACTATTATATATTATTCATTATAAGTTCATAAATTCCACCAAATTCATAAATCCATGTCACTAAAAATATCCATCTAGAACCAAAATCATAAATTCATGTCACTAAAAATATCCATCTAGAACCAAATTTATAAATTCATAACTATTTAAGACCATTGTCTTAATTTAGAAACTATTGTGGCTCTCTACTGCATAGATCTTCATTTCTTTGTGTTTTCCTTTTTAGAATCAGGAGTTCTTCTCTCCTCTAGCCATTTTCGATGCTCATCTATGATCCCATCCATAGCCCTGACAGCATCAACAAGGGTTTCCATCCTAGATGCAAACATCCTCACAGGAGGTGCAACCCATTCTTCATTTTGAATAATGTTGATTTGATCTTGGATGGTTCTAACATTGGCATTGATTTGTGCTTGCAAACGAGCATGTTCATTGATTTTAGGTGGTGGAGGTGGGGGGTTACAAGGTGGAGTGGATGGAGGTGGAGGTGAAGGTGGTGGAGATGGATGGCGTGGAGGTGGATTGTGAATATTATTCAATGGATCCATGTGATCTTTAAGATATGAGTGAACCTGCATTAGATTTGTAATTTCAAGATGTAAGATACATGTTTAGGAAATACCTTTAAACCATTCAATATAAATGGCCTTAAATAATTGAATACAAATGATAAAATTATATGTAAGCCTCATTTATATGTCTAAGGCACATGTTACTTGAATGAAATACAATTAACTATTAATATTATATAATCTTGAAAGATCTTATTATTGTTAAATTTGGTTGGGCCTTGGGAAACTTTGATCACCAAATTTTAAGAACTTCTTTGATCCCCTTAAGAAATTTCATATTGGGACCCCTTAAGAAATCGAATTACGATTTAGGGTGACAGGATGGCTTAAGGGGATCTACTTCTAGTGAGGTCCTAGGAGAAAATGACATGGCTCAAGTGAATAAAATTTGGTGAAGTTTCCCAAGGAAACCAAATTTCATTAAGATCCTTTAAAGAAAAAATGATGGCTTTAGGGTTTAGGGTTTAGAGTTTATATTTTAGGGTTTAGGGTAATAGGATAGCTTAAGGGGATCTACATGTAGTAAGATCCTAGGAAAAAATTACATGGCATAAGGGAATGAAATTTGGTGGAGTCATTAAGAGCCTAAGAAAAAATGATGGATTTAGGTTTTAGGGTTTAGAGTTTAGAGTTTAGGGTTTAGGGTAATAGGATAACTTAAGGGGATATATGTAGTAAGATCCTAGGACAAAATTGCATGGCATAAGGGAATGGAATTTGGTGGATTTTCCTAAAACAAAAAAAATTCACTTTAAGGTTAGGTAGGACAAAATTAATGGTTTAGTGTTTAGGGTTTAGATTTTAGTGTTCTGGGTTTAGGGTTTCCAAAACTTAGGGTGAAGTTTTGGTGCCCCTTGGAATATAATGAACTTGCAAGTTAGTGAAGAAAATTTTCTTGTGGAATAGTTGATTGAGATCTACTCTTGTTTCAACTGACCAACCTAGATCATGAAATCTCATTCATATTATAATCTTGCAGGATCTTATTATTGTTAAATTTGGATGCCTTGGGAAACTTTGATCACAAAATTTTAATAACTTCTTTGATCCCCTTAAGAAATGTCATATTGGGACCCCTTAAGAAATTGAATTACGATTTAGGGTGACAGGATGGCTTAAGGGGATCTACGTCTAGTGAGGTCCTAGGAGAAAATGACATGGCTCTAGTGAATAAAATTTGGTGAAGTTTCCCAAGGCAGCCAAATTTCATTAAGAGCCTTTAAAGAAAAAATGGTGGCTTTAGGGTTTAGTGTTTAGAGTTTAGAGTTTAGGGTTTAGGGTAATAGGATAACTTAAGGGGATATATGTAGTAAGATCCTAGGATAAAATTGCATGGCATAAGGGAATGAAATTTGGTGGATTTCCCTAAGACAACCAAATTTCACTTTAAGGTCGGGTAGGACAAAATGAATGTTTTAGTGTTTAGGGTTTAGATTTTAGAGTTCTGGGTTTAGGGTTTACAAAACTTAGGGTGAATTTTTGGTGCCCCTTGGAATATAATGAACTTGCAAGTTAGTGAAGAACATTTTCTTATGGAATAGTTGATTGAGATCTACTCTTGTTTCAACTGACCAACCTAGATCATGAAATCTCATTCATATTATAATCTTGCAGGATCTTATTATTGTTAAATTTGGTTTCCTTGGGCAACTTTGATCACCAAATTTTAAGAACTTCTTGATCCCCTTAAGAAATGTCATATTGGGACCCCTTAAGAAATCAAATTACGATTTAGGGTGACAAGATGGCTTAAGGGGATCTACGTCTAGTGAGGTCCTAAGAGAAAAGGGCATGGCTCAAGTGAATAAAACTTGGTGAAGTTTCCCAAGGCAACCAAATTTCATTAAGAGCCTTTAAAGAAAAAATGGTGGCTTTAGGGTTTAGGGTTTAGACTTTAGAGTTTAGGGTTTAGGGTAATAGGATAGCTTAAGGGGATCTACATGCAGTAAGATCCTAGGACAAAATTACATGGCATAAGGGAATGAAATTTGGTGGATTTCCCTAAGACAACCAAATTTCACTTTAAGGTCAGGTAGGACAAAATGAATGTTTTAGTGTTTAGGGTTTAGATTTTAGAGTTCTGGGTTTAGGGTTTACAAAACTTAGGGTGAATTTTTGGTGCCCCTTGGAATATAATGAACTTGCAAGTTAGTGAAGAACATTTTCTTGTGGAATAGTTGATTGAGATCTACTCTTGTTTCAACTGACCAACCTAGATCATGAAATCTCATTCATATTATAATCTTGCAGGATCTTATTATTGTTAAATTTGGTTGCCTTGGGCAACTTTGATCACCAAATTTTAAGAACTTCTTGATCCCTTTAAGAAATGTCATATTGGGACCCCTTAAGAAATCAAATTACGATTTAGGGTGACAAGATGGCTTAAGGGGATCTACGTCTAGTGAGGTCCTAGGAGAAAAGGGCATGGCTCAAGTGAATAAAACTCGGTGAAGTTTCCCAAGGCAACCAAATTTCATTAAGAGCCTTTAAAGAAAAAATTATGGCTTTAGGGTTTAGGGTTTAGACTTTAGACTTTAGGGTTTAGGGTAATAGGATAGCTTAAGGGGATCTACATGCAGTAAGATCCTAGGACAAAATTACATGGCATAAGGGAATGAAATTTGGTGTATTTTCCTAAGACAACCAAATTTCACTTTAAGGTCCTGGGTAGGACAAAATGAATGGTTTAGTGTTTAGTGTTTAGATTTTAGAGTTCAGGGTTTAGGGTTTACAAAACTTAGGGTAAATTTTTGGTGCCCCTTGGAATATTTAATAAACTTGCAAGTTAGTGAAGAACATTTTCTTGTGGAATAGTTGATTGAGATCTACGCTTGTGTCAACTGACCAACCTAGATCATGAAATCTCATTCATATTATAATTTTGCATGATCTTATTATTGTTAAATTTGGTTTCCTTGGGCAACTTCACCAAATTTTAAGAACTTCTTTGATCCCCTTAAGAAATGTCATATTGGGACCCCTTAAGAAATTGATTTACGATTTAGGGTGATAGGATGGATTAAGGGGATCTAGATGTCTAGTGAGGTCCAAATTTAGTCATACTATAGCCTCATTGGTTCCATCTAGCTCTGGGTCAAAAGTGTTTACCCCTCTAATAAAAAAATGATCATGTTAAAAATGAATCAATCTATACATATCACAAAAATAACAATAATCTTAAATGTAACCCATACTCTAACCATAATAGAATGCTAAATGATCCCCACCCCTAACCATATCCTAATTGAGTTGTAAACCTAATTGAAACTTAATTAAATTATAACCTTTACCTAATCTTAAATGTATTCCTATATTATATCAATATTATATTTAAATTAATTTATATTTTTATTATAATTATATTAATATTTATTATATATTCCTAATTGTAACCTAACTAAAGTACAAACCTAATTGAATCTTAAGCCTAATCCTCATTAAAACCCCAAGTAAATTGTAACATTACCTATCCTTAATTGTAATCTTATATTATATTTTATGATATTAAATATTTATATTATTTTATATTATATTATATTTATATTATATTAAATATAATATATTAAATAATATAAATATTTAATTATATTTCTTTTATATGAATCCTCCTCCTATCTCTAAATTGTAATAATAGCATGTAGTTCCTCCAACTTATCATCATGTACCTCCTCCCTTTCCCATGTAATAGGTGTACCTTCTAGGTGTTAAATGGTTCCATCTTGGTCTCCTTATTGATGCATTTCTATCCTTCCACATAAATCTATATAGTATCAAAATATAGGTAATTTTATAGTTATGGAATCTCTCTTAATTGCTAAAGAATCCATTATGATTGAGGATGGGTGGATTATTATCTAGGATCACATCTTAAAAATCCTATAGAGCTCATGGTATGTGTTTCTTAATACATATATTCCAATACAAACCTCTTTCCATGTATTATCAACTCTCCTATATAATAGACACCTTACTAGATTTAAATTTCATATGATATATATGTACCCAAGTGTTTCCAATTGGAATTGCTATAATTATACTTTTTTAACATCAAGGGGTAAAAATTTTATTAAATCAAGGAAACGTTACAAAGCAAGGGAATTAAATGGCCCTATCAATATCAACCAAGTGATCCAATTGATGAGACAAATCTGGGGGTAGTTGACCCCGATCCACCAAATTCCAATCATGAATATGATCATAAGCCCATTTCGCCAAGCAATCAACAACACCATTCCATTCACGAGGAATATGATTGAAAGTAATATACTCTAGAGAGGCAAAAAGAGTGAGAATTTGTTCCACAATCAAAGCCAGCTACCAGCTCACATTATCCAAATACTGTCTTTTCAGTAAGTTCACCACAACCTGGGAGTCAGACTCACATATGATCCTATGCCATCCCAATTGGCTGCCCCACTCCACAGCCAATAAAATGGCCTGAGCCTCCATAAGCTTATTCATATGAAGACCCTTATACACCGAGAAAATAAACTAAACATCTCCAGAGCTATCTAGGCCCACCCCCCCAATGCCAGCATGACCAGGATTTCCACGAGAAGAGCCATCCGAGTTGATTTTTAGGACTCCAAGAGGAGGAGCGGTCCATCTTCCCTCCCTATTCACCTTCGAGGTAGGATGCCTGCATCTGTTGCGCATGAGCTGGCGTTGCAGATGAGGAAGATGAAGATGATTAAAGCAACCAACATCATGAGGGTCCACCAGCATAGTCATATCACACTTATCTGCAATAGTTTCTCCTAAAGAGTGTAGAATTTTCCTCCAAAGGTGAGGAGCCATCAACAACGAATCCTGGAAAATCCGCCTATTCCTCTCCAACCACTGGTTCCAGTTAATAAAGGAAGGCCCAAGATCCCAAGTAGTCTGTAGAAAGGAAGTAGAAACAGGGGCCCTGCCCCACCGTTCCACAAACTCCACCAAAGAGGAAGCATGCCAGTAGGCTGTATTCCACACCCCCCACCAAAAATGCCAAATCTCCCTGGCATAGGAACATTGGAAGAAAGATATGAGAGACACTCTTTTCACAGCCACAACACAAAACACACATAGAGGGGCCTTGGAAACCATGCTTACATAAATTATCCCAAGTAAGACACCGGTTTTGAGCCACTAACCACATAAAGAAGTTGCACTTGGGCCAAGACAACTTGTGCCAAACTTGCTTCCACCGAGGGACCTCAATGTCCCCAAACAACTGCCTACCAACCTGCCTATGACCAGCGGCCACAAAGAACTTTCCAGACAAGTCATAACCATCCCAAGCCAAGACATCGGGTCCTCCCAAAGAATTACAAGCACGGGAAGCCAAAAGATGGGAAAGATCATGCCTATCCCCCTCAAATCCTCCAGGTGGCCACTCAGAAGGATGCTTCCAGCGAAAAATAACAACCAATCCACCATGCTGCGCCACCTTATAATGCTCTACAGTATCCCAGCCAGCCACAATAAAAACATCAGAAAGGGATTGGAGATGAGGAAGAGAAGAGAGAATAGGAGGGTGACCATCCCAAGAATCTAACCAAAAAAGAGCCTGTGACCCCGAATGACAGATCCAAAAAAGAGCACACTTAATCAACTGCGCCCCCACTTTCAAAGTATGCCAAATCATAGAACCACTCCCTTCCATAGGCTAGCAAGGAACCTCAAATGAAGCAACACCCTGAAGATATTTATGGTTGAGAATACGAGCCCATAACTGGTGCTGATTGGTACACCAGCGCCAGTAAAGCTTGGCAGCAAGAGCTTTCCCATTCAAAATAGCAAAAGGTAAACCAAGACCACCCTCCTACTTTGGTCTACACACTGATTCCCACTTGACCAGTCTCCATTTTGAAGACAAAAAATTACCGCTCCAAAGAAATTGACGAGAAAGAGCATCAAATTCCTTAAGGAAATACATAGGAGCTGCTTGAACTAAGCACCTAAAGATAATTATACTTTTATGGTATTCTAGATATTAATAATAGTTTTCATAAATCTACCAAATAGATCCATTCTTGACATTGAACCTACATAATTTTAGGTATGTCCAAAAAAAGAAATTTTACCCATAGCACTCTCACTCTCGCTCTCCTATCTTGTGGATATAATAGAATAAAGTTTTCTTCCAATGATTTAGATCCCTAATGATCATGTCTAAGTGTCATAGAGAGTGATCATCCACTCTTCATAAACTTGTAGAAACCAAAAGGTTTTATATTATGTGTTCAAATAAGTGAAAACATTACAAAAAGCTCTACTAAATGGTGACAACAGAGGGTTTTTTAAGGCAACCAAATTTCATTTTAAGGTCCTAAGACAAAATTCAAATGCTTTAGTGTTGAGGGTTTATATTTTACAATTCAGGGTCTAGGGTTTAGCAAACTTAGGGTGAATTTTGGGTGGCCCTTGGCTTAATTTAGACTTGCAAGTTAGTGCCAATTGGAATCGATTGTACGTGCTTAGATTTACAAATTTTCTAACTAAATTTACAAACAAACATCAAGATAAACCATATGAATTTTAACTATTCTTTAACATATTTTTTCTAATCTAATTATAATTTAACATTGAAACTAAAGTTTAACATATCATTTTTTCCATACAACGCAAATAAAATTTAAAACATTTAAGCAATGCAAATGAATTTTTTTGAGCTCGAAATTACCTAGTTTTCAAAATCAAAATGATTTGTTCGATTTCAATTTAGGGTTTTAACAAAAAATTGTTCCAATTCAATTTAGGGTTTCAATTTCTAAGAAATTAGGGTTTTCAATGCATTTTTTTCGTTTCAATTCAAACTAGGGTTTTCAAATTCAATTTTTTTGTTTGACTTGAATTCACGGTTTCAAAAAGCTTGATTAGGATTTCTAAATGCAATTTTTTTATTTCATTTCAATTTCTAGGGTTTTGAAATGCAATTTTTTTTGTTTTGTTTCAATTAGGGTTTTCAAATTCAATTTTTTGGGTTTAATCAACAATTTAGGTTTCAAAAGTTAAATTTTGTTTGTAAAACACAATTCAAGGTTCATTTTTTCATTTTTATTAAAAAACCTTTAGGTTTCATTGCATTTTTTTGTCTATTTTTACAATTACTCATTTCTACTATAACAAGAAAAAAAATGCTCAAAACGTGAAATAAATTTTAAAAAAACATGCCAAATTCACTTATTTTCTTCACAATTTCAATTAAAAATAGAAAAATGCAAAAAAATGGGGCGTGGGCAAGTACCTGTAGCTGTTTTTGGGGGTTGTTGTCGCCAGTACTCAGGATCTCGTCCGACGTGTAATGAACTCTATTTTTTTAAAAAAAAAATAGCAATATAAAATAGGATCCCGATTTCTACAAATCAAGATCCTATTTCTTAGTAATCAGGATCTTGTTCCTTTTCCATTGGTTCAGGATCCTATGGGAAACAGGATACCAATTTTTAAAAAGTGGGATCACGTTTCGTGTTCAAGCTCGGGATCCCAAAGGTGAATGGGATCTCAATTTTTAAAAATCGGGATCCCATTTTATCAAAGCCAATTTCAATTTTTTGGCTAAGGTAAAAACTTCCATGTGTCGTGGACTCAACTTTTTGCACTTACCCATGGAGATCTACATGGATGATTTTACTACCTATGGTGTTGATTTTGTAGAAGCATTAGAAAATCTAAGGAAAATTTCATAGAGATGTGAAGACCATAATCTGTCATTGAACAGTGAGAAATGCTTCATAATGATGTAGGAAGGAGTAGTCTTTGGTCACTACATCTCTCATAAAGGAATTCAAGTGGACCCAACCAAGATTGAGGTGATTACCAATCTTCCTACTCCTTCCAAGCAAAAAGATGTTAGAAGTTTTTTGGGATATGCAGGATACCATAAGCGCTTCATCAAAGACTTCAATAAAATGGCATCACCACTATACAATCTTCTAACTAAATATGTTGAGTTTCATTGGACAAATTACTGTGATAAAGCATTCTTTGATTTGAAAGCATCCCTAACACATGCTCTTGTACTCAAAGGCCCTAATTGGGAACTCCCTTTCCATATTCATATAGATGCATCTGATTATGCTATAGGAGTTGTCTTGGGACAAAAAGAAGGAGCCATTGAGAATGCAATCTAATTTGTCAGCAAAAACTTACAAGGGGTTGAGTTTAACTACATAGTGACAGAAAAGGAGATGTTGGCAGTCATCTATGCCCTTAACAAATTCCAGCATTACATAATAGGATATCAAATCTTTTTTCATACAGACCATGCAACCATAAGATACCTATTAAATAATCCCTTGATTTCAGGTAGGCTAGTAAGGTGGTTGTTGCTGATGCAAGAATTTGACATCACCATTGTTTACAAACCAAGAAAGGAAAATGTTGTAGTAGACTTTCTCTCTAGATTGACTGCATCAGAGGACACTCAAGTCATTGATGATTCTTTCCCCGATGAACATTTATTTTCCATCACTGTGCACACACCTTGGTATGCTAATATAGCTAATTATTTGGTTATAGGGAGAGTTCCTCCTCATTTCTCTCCAAAAGAGAGAAGAGTGCTCATTGAGAAAAAAATTCCTTTCTCATGGATTGTAGGATGTTTATTCTACACTAGACGAGATCATGTCATGAGGAGATGTGTAAGGGAAGATGAAACATATGATATACTACATGAATGTCACAATGAACCTTGTGGAGGGAATTTTACAACCAAGAGGACACCAATGAAAATTCTTAATATAGGATATTACTGGCCCACACTTCATAAGGATGCAGGAAATTATACTAGGAAGTGTGATGGATGTCAGAGGATGGGTCGACCAACTAAATCTGATGAGATGTCTCTTTACCCCCAGGTAGTCATTGCTCGATTTGATAAATGGGGACTTGATTTTGTAGGTCCCATTGATCCTCCATCAAATTGACATCTTGGTTTAAACTGACTATGTAACCAAGTGGGTTGAGGTTAAAGTTATGAAACATGCCAGAGATAATAAAGTTACAGAATTCCTCTATGAGGAAATCTTCACTCGTTATGGGGTTCCAAGGGAGATAGTGATAGATCAAGGGGCTCAGTTTGCATCAACCCTTGTCACAGCATTGGTCAATGAATATAATGTGAGGCATAAGAAATCTACCCCTATCACCCTCAGGCCAATGGCTAGTCTGAGGTGACCAATAGAGAAATAGAGGCTATCTTAACAAAAGCAGTGGCTATTCATAGAAGAGAATGGGAAAATAGGTTGCAAAATTTGTCTAAGCTTATAGGACCACTTGGAAGACAACCACTGGTTTGACTCTTTTTGAATTACTGTATCAAAAGACAACCATGATGCCTATTGAGTTTGAGCATAAAACTCTTAGTACTGCACTAGATCTTGGGATAGACATATCTTAGGCACAAAAGGACATAATCATCCTATTGAATGCTTTGGATAAGATGAGAAATTCAGCCCTACATCATACTGAGGTAATGCAAAATCAGAGGGTCAAATGGCATGATAGATACATAAAGGAAAAGAAGTTCCGCCCAGGTGATTGGGCAATCCTTTATGACTTCAAGTATCAAGATAATGTAGCAAAACTATAGACTAGGTGGGTGGGACCGTATGAAGTTGCAGAAGTATTCCCCAATGGTGTTGGTCAACTCACAACCATTGACCTTGATAGATTCAAACTATTGGTCAATGGTCACTGTCTAAGGTTATATCATAAACCAGTGTCCAAGCAAGAATTCATGCAAAAATTTATTCAACACAAAACCTCCAAATTTCCTACAACCGAAGGAAGCGGACCTAGTGTCCCTCCTTCTGAATAATCCCGGTATGCATGCAATCACATCATAATAAATATTTCCACTTTTGTGGGAATCCACTTCTCCATCAATAAATCCATCTACCCATCCATCTCCATCTCCATCTTCTCTCTCTTCCATAACACCATTGCCACTTCACTTCACCATCACTTCATTCCATCATTAATTGCTCAACTATACTTTTAAAGGTAACTGGTACTTTCTCCACATTCCTTGCAAAAGATACTCCAAGTTTTTAGGTACGTGTGTGACAATTTGTTATATCTTAATTATCTTCAGTGCATTTATTTAATTACTATAAATTAATCTTGATATTTCACATAGCATATAATTGTACTCTGCCCTATCACAACATAATTACCACCCAGATTGTGCAGACACATGCTCTAATTTAGGTTGGGGGGGAGTGTCAACCCACATGTCCACGTGTCATCCATGTCAGAAAATTTGAAATAAGCCAATTTGAATGATAGAGTGAAATGACGGCTCGCATGTGTGAAATGACACTGAACCACCATCATTTTTCTTGATGATACCCTTCATTTATGTTTCTTTGTTTCCTTAGTCATAATATTAAACATCACTAAAAAGGTAAATTTCATATGACATTGGTGATATCACTACAGAGGAGTTGTGGGAAGAAGAAGGAATTGGGTTTTTAGAGAAAGATTGTAGGAAAGGAAATTTCGCAAAAGTGTTTGCTTGATTGTGGGTAGCTGAGACAATGGGTGGTCAACTAATTAGAAATGAACCCATAGTTCATGATGTGATACTGTAGGATGTACTTTCTCTGGTAGAGTTTAAGAATTTTGGATGTTTGGATTATTTCCTAAAACTTGATAGTTTTAATGAGGACATTGCACTAGAATTTGTATAGACACTCTCTAACAAGAAGGCAATGGTAAAAGGGCTAGAGGTGATAGCCACTAAGGAGAGAATTGCAGAGGTAGTGAGTTTTCCTATCAATGGAGAGCCATACCCTGCTTCCAGAGATTCAAGGTCATCAAGGGAAGAATTCACTAAACCTAGTGACCCTCCACTGGTTGTAGATAAGCAAGGAATGAAGAGAACTTCTCTGCTAGAGAAGTGGAAACAAGTAGTTGTCCACATTGTCAAGTATATTACTTGTGAGGGTCACCATTCATGCCTCCATTTTGTGCATTTTAAGCTCCTAAACCATATGAGACATGGAAGAAGGATGAATGTTCCCAATGTGTTGTATAACCTCCTTGAAATCATGGTAGTTGACATGCAAAAAGGTAGGGATAATTCTATCTCCCATAATTTTTAAATAAAATTGTTAATAGAGAAATCTCTACAAGACGTGTCTGGTATGACATGGGAGGAATTTGTAAACATTGATCAGTTTATACTAGAAAATGTGTGACCTAGAGGTTAGCCTCAACCTCATAGTGTTAGTAGGGGTGAGAGGGTTGTTAAGACCACTCCAGGAGCTTCAACCTCTAGTGCAAACCCTAGCTCAAACCCTCTTATAGCCAAACAATCTATAGAAATTGGCTCATATAAGTCAGAATATTTAGATGAAGAAAGTTCATCCACAAACCCTAATGTTAATGTTCTTCCAAAAACCAAAATTTGAACTAGGGTTTCCCTTAGGAGAGAGGAAGCACAAATGAAAGCGATAGAAATGAGGAAGGGGAAGGTCATGAAGAAAATGATAGAGAAAGTAACACCATGCCCTAGGAAATAGAAGGCTGATGACACTGGTTTTCCTACAGCCAAAGAAAAACATAAAATCTCTCCTAATAAATCAAAACCAACTGAGCTAGCTATTGATATACCCCCAAAGAGAAGCTCTAGACTCAGGAGAACATCTAGGGAAGAGATAGAAGCCCCTATCGGGGAGGTAAATGTTGAAGGAAAATATATTTTTGAAGAACAAGAAAACATAAGATTAGTAGAGCTTGTTGCTATTGTAGAATAGGTTGAAAATCAAGAGAAAGATGAGAATCAAGAACCCATGCAACCCGAGTAGGATGAACTAGAATCACTGCAACTAGTGTTGGTTGAACAACAAGAATTGGTGTGAGGAAATATTTTGGTAGGAAAACATAAACCTCCCACATTTTCATGGAATCTTGTAGCTCTGAGCCTATGGAGTTAGATGCAAAGGAAACAGGAGGAATGGAAAAAGGAAAAACAAAAGCTATAGGAAGAGGTTAGAAAGAAAAATGCAAAAATTGAAGAAAAGAATGCAAAGATTGCTGCCTTGAAGGATAAAGTAGATAATGTGGTAGCTTTAGTACCCCAAATGTTGGCATGCAAGACTCCTCCAAGAGTATATGCACTGCATTTGAAAGAGAAAAATATTTCCTTCAAGTTGTTAAGGATTGTTTCAAGTTTAAGCCCTTCTATTGACACTCCACATGAGTTTTTCTAGGCCTACCAATTTTCCCCATCTAAAGTTAAAAATTTCCTTTGTGAATTATACTTGCATAAGTATGTTGTAACTAATGATCATGATTGGAACCCATTATTGTACATTGGAGATATCCATTTAAGAGAATTTATGTCCTAGATTCAAAATGAAACTACATACTCCTACAAGGAAAGAGAACTTCATACTCCCTTGCCTCTCAAAGTTGAATCTAGTAACCCTACAGACATTTACCAAACATGGCACATAATTCTTTATCACCCAAGCTACAAAAATAGGATCATACCTATTAGGGAAGAAGCATACAAGGAATATGAGAAGGTAGCTACCACTACAGGGAAATTGGTAATGGGGTACTTATCACATGGGTGGAATAGTTTGACAAATCAGTTGAAATGAGCTAAAACCCATTCCTTGCAAAATTATGTTGTAGAATGCAAATGAATGACAGATACATGTAGATTGGAAGGATGAACCAACAGTATTGGCTTCCATTGAAATTTTAGCCACCTACTTTGTTATGGCCTATACCTGATTACAAATGTTATCACTATGACATAGCTATAGAATGACCAAGGTGGAACAAATTCAAGAACATGTAAGGATTCTATTGGGACCCTAATTCAAACACTACAGGGACTGATTTGGGATAGTTGGTAGTTGGTGAAGTCAGAGCATTGACTAGGAAAAGGAATAGTGCTCCCTCTACTAGAGGACCAACAAAACATTAGGCTGGGGGGAGATGATGAGTCCAATTAATGGCTCAATTTTGATAGGTTTTATTATATATTTTTTGTTGTTACCATAGACTTTGACACCTAGTTTTTGACATTTTCCACGTTATTTCCTTAAATCCTTAAACCTTGGGCATAGACTTATCCTTGTGAATTTTAATGACATTAACATGTTATGTGAATATCTATGTTAATTTTACATGTGATTGAATGGATGTTACTTTAAGGTAATTATGGATATGCAATTGTTTGTGCATGCTAATGCCATTATGCAAGTTCACATTAAGATGATGATGTCAACGAAGCTTGCAAGGTGGAAGAAACTCCTGCCAGCTAGTTGGTTGCTAAGAAAGTCAAGAAAATGGTCATTAAGAGGTCAAAGGAGGGAAAACTCTCGATGGATGGAAACTTCCAATGGAGGGAAATTTCTATTTCAAATGAAAGATTGTAACTAACTTTTAATGGTCATGTTTTTTTTTTGAGCAAATCTAGGGAGTGCGTTGTGCTAGATTCTCATTGGGGCAAGTCTACTTTGACCAAATTTGGTGCATACATAACTTCCTCCCTCTCTTTTATATACTTTCAATAAATGGAATCCTCCTATTTTGATGGAGTCAACTTCCTAGGTATTTAGGGTGAATGAGAAGTTTTTCCCTCTATAAATAATGGTCAGATGCCCCTTTCGCAGGGTTGGATGTTCTGAGATTGTACTTGCATTTTCTAGTTTTAGTAATACAGTCATATTGCTGAAATGTTGTAATCATGTTTTCAAAAAAAATATGATATTATGATTTGTTGCAATTGAGTTAGCTTAAGGAAGACTCACTCGAGGGGGCCCACTTTGTGACAATTCCACCCATTTAGTTTAAATTTTATTTTTTGTTCAATAATTAGTTTCAGTTTCAGTAGTTTTCTATTCCTGTAGCCACTGGAATTTTGTTCTATGACTATTCCTGTAGCCAAGGAATATAGAGTAGTTTCTTATTTGTTTGTTGATATTTCTATTCCTACCATCTATTTTGAGTACAATTGTTGATGCTTAGTGTAGATGTTGATTCATGCTCAATGTTTAAGTTGATTTCTTTCAAGCATTTTATTTCCAGTACTATTTATTTTTCTAGTTCATGGATGACTACAGTGGAATCCTAGTGCACATACAGTGCTGACCCATTTCAAGTTTACGTCCCTAGGTTGAAAATGAAATGCACCTTCATGATGAGTAAGATAGCTACTTAGTGTAGATGTCCAATCTCTAAGTCATGGTTCTAAGGGCTTAGTTATTGAACCATCAGAGGAGGCCAAAAAATATACCAAATGCAAACTTATCAAACATGAATGTATCAAATACACACTTGGTAAACTATGGGATAGATACATTTGTAAATCAAATCAATGTTGTTCAAAATCCAAGCAATATATTGGCATCTCAATGTATTGATCCAAGTCAACTTAACCTCATGCAAAATCAAAGTTACCCAAATCAAAGCAATGTGTTTGAACTAAACCAAAACAATGTTCAATGTCAACCTATAATGAAAAATCTAAACATCATCCCAAATCAGAACATTGTCCAAAATCAATTTTTCCATGATCCCATACAAACACCACAAGTATACATTCCAAATATGCTTGCTCAACAACCAAATAAACTATTTCAAGGGTGTCAAGATCAAAATAAAGATCAAATTTTGTGAGATCAAATTGCTATACTTAAAAAAAAAATTGATTCATATCACCAAGAGACATCTACACCCCAAAATCAATACACTCTTCCATTGGTTAAACCATGTCATCAAAGCATTGAGTTGTGTCCACAACCACATCAAGAACAATATCTCCAATGTCAAGAGGTTGGATATCAAGATCAACAACATCAACAACAAACCCAATCACCACGTCTTGAAGATCAATCACCACATTTCCAAGATCAATCACAACAAGAATCACCTCAACAAGCACAAATCTCACAAGATCACAAACATGAATACACTCCTTTTGGAGTGCCAATCAAATCAGTGCTAAGAAATCTTGCCAATGAGAAACTCATCACTTTCCAAAAGTAAGTGCTTTCAACTCTGTCCTAAACTTCGCTTGGAATAGGGGTAGATCTTATTGTGAGTATAATATAGAAAATCTTCATAAAACATCAAATTGTATTCAACTCAAAAATCTCATCCAAGACCTTATTGATCAAGAAATAATAACTATTGAGGAAAATGATCAAGATTCAACCACTAGTGATAGCAATGCCAATCTCTCTACCATAATTGTTGAAAACGATGATCAAGATCTATCCATCAATGAGCAAGTTGAAGATGATTCTACCTCATCCAATGGTCAAATCAACATATATCAAGAGTCACTTTTCAATCATGATCAAAATCCACCAACAATACCCAACAATGATCCAATTCAAGAAATATTAACACCATTTGATCCTATGGTTGAAAACATTGACAATATCTCCACCACGATTTTTGAAAACAATGATCAAGAACTATCCATTAATGAGAACCTTGAAGATGTTTCTACCTCATTTGATGATCAACTCAACATACATCAAGAGTCACTTTTTATTCATGATCAAATCCCCTCAACAATATCTGGCAATGATATATTTCAGGGAGTGTTATAATTATTTGATCCTATTGACATAATCCAAGATCCATCCACCAATGATCATGTTGAAAATGTCTCTACATCACCTAATGAGTTAGAGGAAATATCTTCAGAATTTATTTTGAACCATGATCAACATCTTTCACCAAAATCTAGCAATGGTCCTTTCTAAGATATATTGACATCCTTTAACCTCATTGTTGTAGATATTGAAGGAATCCTCAACTCAACACTTGATCCAAGTCCACTCAAATCTCAAGAGGATATTCAGCCACTTCCCATGCCTAATGAAGATATCCAAGAACCTATTGTAAGCAATTCATCCTTTGAAATTAACCCATGTCAAAAACTTGATTCAAATCATGTCGAAAGCAATTTTGAAATGATTCAAGATCAAGAACTTGTATCTCCAAGATGCTACAATGATCTAATGGACACTCTCCAATCTATACAAGATCTCACAAATGATGATCACAACCACATAGTACCTATTCCTCCATCTACCCATGATATTTTTTCTTTGGATGGGCACATAGATGATCTTCATTTAGAACATGATCCCTTTACTCTTGACATTATTACACAAGAATAGGAGGTTATTGATTCCTACGATCAAGCAAAGTTGATAACATAAGGATCAGATATCTCCCAAATTCATATTGAAGACACCATATATGAAGATATCTAGCATTATCCACTCAAGGAAAGAAGTCAGGCCAAACAAGATATTTTGGAGTCAGCAAAGCAGCAAACTAGAATGAAATCATCTGTAGTGGTCACTTATCAGAGAATGCATTCTAAACAGGAACTCTCAAAATAGGAAGAATTAAAGCATGAAGGTACTACTACAATATTGCGGGAAACTTCTTCTCAAGAAAATGTCAACATAGGAAGCATGAAGAATCCTTACAATGAAACCAATGCCAATACTACAACTATCCATGTCACGAATCCTCATCCACCCCTCACCCCATCCACAAATTGGGACCAACATCAAAAGAAATAATTGAATCAAAGCACAAATAATGTTATCAAAGCAAAGAATCATAATGGAAAAATGAAATACACATGGATACCAAAAAATACAAAGATAGATCATCCCTATCAAACTCCATTAGCTATGGAGAAAAATAAAAAAGGGAAAAAGTATCCATCAAAAATTTCCATAAAGGAAAAAGTAGTCTTCTCAAGCAACATACAAAGTATATCAAGAAGTTGGTCCCAATTCCAAGTACACTTTTGTATCCACCCATCGTTGCTCATCTTCCCAAGTTGGGAGAGTTAAAGGTTCCAAACTGCCAACCAATCCATCTTCTATTCCTAAACACACTCAACCATCCACACCTCCATGCATGATATCCAATTCTCACATGGACCATGTATTGGCAACAACCCTTCATCATAGGGATTTAGAAGGAACTCTATTGTGATGTGTGCATAGAGATAGAGTTAACTCTGGTATCAACAAAGTAGATCAAGATTCTCAAAAGTTGCATTCAAGTGCACATATATTGGAAAAGCAGTTTCTTCAAGTAGGATATCGATGGCACATTATGACAAAAGCATCTACATTGACACCACTAGGTGGTTCAGCATGAACTTAAATCTTTCACAAAAACAAAAAAAAAAAAAACATTATGAAAATAGTAAACATAAAAATTGTCCTCCAGTGAAAACCACTATGGTGGCACTTTGGACAAGTACCATGATGAAAACTTGGAAAATAGGCATCATGTGTAGAATCATGCATCTACGTGCACTGGTTCATGTGAAATCATCTTATCTCATATATAATAAATCCAACATTTCATCCATCTTATCCATAATAAATCAATTCATCCATGAACCATTTATCCAACCCATTACCATATATCTACATTATCTCAATCTTGATAAAATTTTGGTGTACACTTTACACTTGCTTATGGTAAACATCTTGACATGGGTCATTATCATTGATCCTATCTTACCCAACATTATCTAAGCCATGAAGCACTATCCAAATGAGCATCCTATATTCAAATTTTTTATCTTATCACAAGATAATCCTTGCCATCCTTTGTGTTCTTACCATATCTATCCATCTATACATCTATCCAAGAATTCACCCATGGAATTCCATACATTACTAGACACTGGGGGAAGATATTTACATCTTTCTTTAGGAATAAATCTTGATCTATATTCCCCAACTTATGTGGTGATTCGAACATTGAAAAATGTGAAATCAAATTGGTCTCAACACTTGTAAGAAAAAAATTCAAATCACTAGCCCATGTCATATTTTGACAAGAAGATGTTCCAAACCAAGCTTTATCTACCATAAAACATCAATCCAAATGATCAATATCAGTCACATGTAATTTACACTTCAGCGTCACATCAAATCATTCAAACAAATTTTGTTCCAAAATGAGCTTCAAAATATTGATCAATCAAATCCAATCAATCCATCATCATCTCGGGATATCCTTCCCAATCCTTGTATTGCTTAACACTATCCTTGCATTTATATGTATCCTCAACAATGTTATCATCATGAATTCATCATCATCTCGAGATATCCTTCCCAATCCTCATATTGCTTAACACTATCCTTGCATTGTTGTGTATCCTCAACAATATTATCATCATCAATACATCAACCAGATCAATCAACCTTAGCTTGGTTTTCAAAAAAATCCCAAAATAGATCACTAATATCATCACACATCCATATTCAAATTTTCAAAATCATGTGAGAAAACCCAAAAACATCCAAAACATGTCAAAAATCCAAGAAAAGGTTAAAAATAGAAAAATCTAAAAAAATAGAGTCATCATATGGAACTACGGGTCTTTGAGCTTGAATGTAGGAAAGGCCATCATTGATGTTTCCCCAAGACACATTAGGTTTGTCCTTTAGGATTTCATCATAATAAACTAGCAATCTATTTGTTCATATCTCATCAATAAATGAGTCTGTTTCAGTTGAACTACATGGTCTCTACGTGTATAACATAGGCAAGGCTAATATTTGATCAGCCCCTAAGGTCTCTAGGATAGGTCCTTAGGTTAGGTTCTTGGTCAAAATCTTAGAAAACATAAAATATATTAGAAATTTTGAAAATCAAAACATTTGTAAAATATCTTGAAAATACCAAAAATAGCCTCTCTTTTTTCAAAAATACCAAAAAAATTCAAAAAACCAAAAATCATCCATCTTGTTTCACATTCATCTGCAATAAACATCCACTCATAATAAATCAATCATCACCTTCAACCTTTGGCAAAAAAATTGGAAACAAGTATGGAAAGTCAAAAGTGAAAACTCAAGTATCAAGGTCTCAAGTCTAGGTTAGTAGGTAAACAAGTTGGTAAATTCTTGGTATCAATAGCCCATCATCCAATTAGTCTCAAAATTATTTGATAACATCATGTCCTAGGATTCATCCTTCCTATAATGGACATCAATATCAAGCATCACTGTATTTTAGTCTTGGCTAGAGTTATGAAGAACATTGGCTTTTTTGTGTACTTGATCTTTTCTTTTGATTTATCTTATTGCGCTCATTCCAATGACCTCTCGATGATGTCTAATCAAAATTATTTAGAGAGAAAGGAATGGGGCATTGATCATTATCTTTTGTATGTTGTGCTCATTGGATATTCTTGCAACATAACCTTGGTCATGCTTACTTTTTTTGGTTTGTAGGGAGGGTGTTTTAAATGTCTTGTTGACTATTACATAGGAAGGTTTTGCTTTTCTAATTTTTGGTCTGAGATGTTTGAAATATCTAAAGTACATCCTAATAAGGTTTTGTATGCAAGGTGTGAACAATTATACTCCTATTTGATTGTCGATTCAAAGTCCATCTCACTAGGTACAACACCATCCTAGTTTTCTATACCTTGATGCATTGTATCTATGTGTGTTATCAAAAATAAGGAAAGTTATGCTCTTTACATCTCGAATCCCTAGATAAGAAATAAATCATCATCATTCATCATCACATCTAATAAAGTCTCAACAACTCATAGACCTGTTGGACTTCTACATATTCTCCGAATCAAGGATTGATCCCTCTCATTCTTCTATTCTCCTTCACACTAGCATGCTATCATGCATCCATCCTGCATTCATAAAATGTCAGCATACCCATCCTACATACTCATACATATCATCATATTAGTAAGCATCATTGATCTCATTTGCGTCATCATTATCATATATATCTATTAGTCTAACCATCCATACATCCATCTTGAACCTCTTTGTCACAAGATCAACTCTAAAATAAATTTTTTTGCCTAATCTCTCGAGGGGGCAGTGTACCAATGTACTTCTTTCCATTGGGGCAACATTGGGGCATTCAAAAAATAAAGAATTTTTTGAAATTTGATCTCGGAAATGTTATTCTTTGAACCAATGCAGCTGGTACATTGCTTCAAAGAGGGAAAATGTAGATGCTCAAATTAACATCATTTCTTTTGTTAATCAAATAAAGCAATTTATTAGATTAATTCACCAATGTTCATCAAGTTGATTTAAATAAATAAATTTATTTAATCAAATCCCTAAAGTCCTCTCATCAGATTTAATAAATCAAATCATTTAAATCAAATTTCAAATCCCCTAAATCCCTTGAAGTTAATTAATCTGAATTAATTTTTCCCTAATCACCATTACCCATTCTCTAGCTTTTGACTCAACCTGGGTCAAACCTTAACCCCTGACTAACCCACCCACTTTCACATGAAAATCAATTCTTTTAACTAACTAAATACCTTATTTTCCCTCACCAAGGCATATTCTAAGGGAATATTCCTTCATTAACTCCATTTATTTAAATTTCTTGCCCAAACAATTTCCCTCCAAAACACATCAACTATATTCATTTAATGCCTCTTACAAATGCATTAAATCTCTCTTAAACCCCTCTTACATGCATTAACCATGCACATTCTCCAAAATGTGCTCAACCTTCCTCCACTAGCCATGTGAAAAGTGTCACAATATCATTGGTTCTTCTTTAGTCCGACATTCCTCCCATCTCTCCTTTCTTCAACCCTTCAACCTATAAATAGAAGCCACTTCTACTCCACAATACATCCACAATCTTAGTATTTGCACTATAGGAACTTTTCATCTCCATCACATTGTCTTCACCATTTTAGAAGCTTATCAACAGGGTGGGAAAGGGCATCCTTTTCACATCAAAGGAGCACCACTCCCACTATGGGATAAGGTATGATCTTTCTTTTATATGCTTTTAATTGATTTTCTTTGGTAGTTTAGTGTATTGTTTGGCATATCTAGCATGATTAGATATCTCATAGGGATGCTTGATTTGTTGTGTTTAATTTGACATCATTACTAATGTTTACCAAAGTTTAAGCATTTGTAGATTTAGCATCTACAATTTTTGGTATTTTTCCTTTTTTTTTTTGCTAATTAGTGATTAATTTAGGATTTTTTGGCATATTTTGTAGTTTTATTGAATTTTTTCATTTCTATCTAAACTCACAAAAAAAATTGAAACCCTAGTTAGTGGAAAACAAAAAGAAACATCAAACAAAAAAAATGAACCTTCATTACCCCCTTTTCTGCATTTATTTAAACTATTTTACATTCTTGTCTATTTTTCCATTCGTCTTTATCACTTATTCTCATGTTTCTTAAATTCTTGCTTTGTTTCTTATTCTTAATTTAGTATTTCTTTTCTAAACAATTTTTTTTTTAATTTTTTAATTGTTTTGACTCTCCTCATCTCTCAAAATAGAAAGGATCCTTGTTGGAAGTGCTCTAGATTTCCAATACTTAGTGAATCTAGATCCATTGTTAGTACTATCCAAACAAAACTTGTCCCTACAGCCATAGGGAAATGGGCGAAGTTAATGGGTAATAATCAATGGGCTATGCAAGAGGCTAACATATTGTATCATAATGTATGATAGCCTCCTACATAGCCCATTGATTATTACCCAGTAACTTAGCCGATTTCCCTATGGCTATAGGGATAAGTTTTGTTTAACCATTACTAACTATGTATACAAATTCACTAAGTATTGGAAATTTGGAGCTTAACACTTCGACCTTTTTTGTATCAATTTGGAGCTTAACACTTCCACCTTTGTTGAATCAATTTGGACTTTAACACTCCCACATTGCAGCAAGGTAAAAATTTAATGTATTTTTAAATGAGATTTCAAATCACTCTAACAAAAAAAAAAATTAATTTACATGCCTTAGACATAAATGAGCTTTGCATATTTTTCCAGTTGTATTTGAAATTAAGTAATTTATATTGAATGGTTTAAGGGGATTTTTACACATGTATCTTATATTTTGAAATTACAAATTTAATGCAAGTTCACTTATATCTAAGTCATGGATCCATGCCCTCCAACTACACCCACTCCACCTCGTAACCCCACACCTCCACCACCTGCACCCAATGGTGCTCGCTTTCAAGAATAGGTCGATGTGAATGTTAGAACCATTCAGGATCAAGTTAACATTATTCAAAATAAAGAATGTGCTCACCCATTATTGAGGTGTTTTGCATCAAATATGCAAGATGTTGTTGATTCAGTTAGGTCCATGGAAGTGGACTTAAACAAGCATCAACGATGGCTAGAGGAAAGGAGACAGTCCCATTATAAAGAGGAAAACACAAAGAAATGAAGAGATGCAACAGAGAGCCACAAAATATTAAGACAATGAGCTTACTTTTATAAAGAAAATGACCTTGGATGGATATTTTATAAAGAATTTTGTTGGATGGATATTTATAAAGAAATTGGTTGGATGGATATTTTTAGTGTTGAGTTTATGAATATAATAGTATAATGATGAAACAAAAATTTAGTAATAAATATTAAATAATCTATTAATTTAGTGTTTGTTCATATATAGTGCGCATATATAGTGTTTATTCATGCGCCATGGTTGACTAATGTCTTATTTTTTTATCATAATTATTGTATAGATTTCACATGAGCAATCTAATGAACATGTAGCGTGTTGTCTTGTAAGGATTTTGTTTGAAGGTTTCATCAAATGCCTATGGTGTACATAATGTTCTTGTTTATGTATCATGATTGAAAGATAATGATTCTTATTCATGATGATTTAATAACTTTTACATGAATGATATAATGACATGTTATTAAGCTTGAAGGTTTTAATGGCATGAATGTTGAATTGAGTTGTAATGGTTTTTTTTATGGTTGTATCACTTCTTAAAATAGAGGGTTTGAACATGAGAAAACACTCTTCCTCTCAACTCTCTCTCTCTCTCTCTCTCTCTCTCTCTCTCTCTCTCTCTCTCTCTCTCTCTCTCTCTCTCTCTCTCTCTCTCAACTCTCTATCTCTATCTCCCTCTCACTCTCAATTCCCTCCCTCTCTCTCTCTCAAGTCTCTTAGATCTCCCTCTCAAGTCTCTCTCTCCCTCCCTCTTAGGTCTCTCTCCCTCTCTATCGCCTGCTCTCCCTCTCACATCTCTCTCTCTCCCCCTCTTAGTTCTTTCTCTCTTTCTTTCTCTCCCTCTCACCCTCAAGCCCCCCCTCTCTCTCTTAAGGTCTCTCTCTCTTGAACTCTCTCCCTCCCTCTCTCCCTCTCAATTTTCCTTCTCTCTTTCCATCTCAAGTTTCTCTCTCCCTCTCTCCCTCTCAAGACTCTCTCCATCTCTCTCTCCCTCTCTCCCTCTCAATTCTTTCTCTCTCACTCTCTCCCTCTCTCCCTCTCTCCCTCTCAACTCTCTCTCTCTCCCTCTCAGCTCTCTCTCCCCATCCCTCTCAGGTCTCTCACTCCCTCTCAAGTCTTTCTCTCTCTCCCTCTCTCTCAAGTCCCTCCCACTCCCTCTCTCTCTCTCTCTCTTGTGAATTGGTCACACATCAATAAATATATATAATATATACTATGTAGTGTATAATATATACTATGTATTAAATATATTATATAAGATATATAATATATATTACATAATATTATTATAATATATAATATTTCATATATATACATATATAATATATAATAATTAATATGTATACTATATATACTATACAAAGATATATGTACTATATAGTATACAATATAATATATAATATAGTAATATATAATATATTATAATGTAATAATATAATAATATATAATATAATAATGTATAATATAATATAATATATAATATAATGCATATTATATAATACATAATATTGTATACTCTAAATATATGTATTATAAGTACATAATACATAATACACATTATATAATATTATGTATTATAAATAATACAAGTAACAAATATTTGTTTAATAATGGATATCCATTTTTCTAACATAATCAGTAGGGTCGATATTTGGCTCAGGATTTGGTTCAAGATTGTCTAACCTGGGAAATCAACCCAAAAAACGTGTTTTGAAAATTTGTTTAGTTTTCTGAAGTTTTCCCTTGTGGCTGACGACTTTTTTTTATCTAAATTTCATCAAATAAAATGAGTTTATAGAAAAAATTGCCAGCTTTCCACTAATATAAGTTTTTCCATATTTTGAATTTAATAAATAATTATTATTGATTTTCTACATACATTACGACTAAAGTCCTAATTGATAGGCTAATTGGAAAACTTCTATAACTTTCAAACTACTTAACATTTTTCAAACCTACAAGATACACCACATTCTATGCTTCATATACTATAGGATAAAAAAAAATGAATTTCATAAATTTTTGACCAAGTTATGGTGGTTAGACACAAACGTTTTAATAATATTAAAAATTTCTTAAAAAAACCATACCTAATTATTTACATGGAAAAAAATTACAAAAAATAAAATCTCAAGGACTAGTAGCCTAGAAACCACATTCAATTTGCTACAACTTTTGTTCTTACATATTTTTCAAATTATGTTAATAACCTATTCAAATTTTTATGTCAAGTTGTGTAACTCTGATTTTTTGAATTTTCATTGCCACTTAGAGGACTAGTTTGGACCCCCATGATCCTACATTGACCCATTAGATGGCTAGGATTAAAATGAGCAATCAAGGGCTCAAATTGGTCAAGGGTTAAGAAAAATAATCTATAACACTATGAACCTATGTCAAATATATCTGCAAGATTTAATATTTTCTATCACTTTTGGACACACAAAAGAGTAAAAACCTAACATAATGCAAATGAGAAAAGCATACCTAGGTAAGTTCATGGATCTGTGACACAAAAAAGGCTCTTAATATGCCACTCTTTTTTTAAAATTAGCAAAATCTAATTTGCACAAGAAAATGAAGATAGTTATGCTCAAAATTTCAAGATGCAGTAAGAACAAGAGTTGAATTTCTTTGAGTCTAGTTTCTAAGCTACTAATTCTTTTTAAAATTAATGAAGATTAAGGGTCTCAAAAAGGGGGGGAAAAACAATTCCTCTTTTGATAAAAAAAAATAGCATAGCATTTGAGCCCCCCCCCCTTTTAACCTTTTTTAGAATTTCAAAAATCTGAATGGTGAGAAATTAGTTAACACCATGTAGTTTAACCTGCTTCTTCTGGATAATTTTTTTAATGAATATATAATATCTTATGAATTTTCAAAATGGACACATCCTAAAAAGATGAAATTTGAGCTTGCTTCCCCCTAATTTTTTTGAAAACTAATCGAAAATCAATTTTTTCATCATGTGTAGAATGGAGCCTAGTTTTAAAAAATATAATTTGTTTCACATTTCAATGGAGTAAAAATCTATTCTAAAACTAATACATGTTGGTTTTTGACCAAAAATGGAGGCATTTACAAGAGAAGTTATGGATCAAAACCTTAACATAATCAAAATGAAAAAAAATTGATATATTTAGATAGCTAAGAGAGAGGTTAACACCATCACGCTTTTTTTTATAAACTTTCAATGAAATATGTGCAAACATGATGGTGAGCATAGAAAAAAATATGAGGAAACTTGGAAAATTCTATGCATTCACACATCCAAAGTAGCTCATTTGGTGAGTGCTAAATTTGGAACTCGCCAAATGAGCTGCTTTGACCAAAAACTAACTCTCCCCTCTCTTTCCTCGACCAACTTAATAACATTGAGAGTTTGCAGTTTATGGTCGTAGATGGATAGTTGAGGTTTTATCTTTCATACGCTCTCTACCTCCTTCCCTCTTAACCAATACGTACCCATTCTCTCTCAACCCTCTCCAGATCCCTCCTACACTCTCTACCTTATCTTCCATCCTTAGGGTTTAAAGTATAGGGTTGAGGGTTTAATGTATAGGATAACTCTCCCTTTCAAGTCTCTTCGTCCCTCTATCCCTCCCACCCGCTCTCTCTCAAGTCTCTCCCTTCCTCTATTCCTCCCACCCCCTCTCTCTCAAGTCTCTCCCTGACTCTATCTCTTCCACTCTTTGTCTCTTAAATCTCTCGCACCCCCTCTCCCTCTCTCAATTTTTTCCCTCCCATTGTAACTACTCTCCCTCTCTCTCAAGTCTCTCCCTTAAAATATCCCTCCCACCCTCTCTCCCTCTCTCAGGTCACTTTTTTCTATCACTTTTGGACACACAAAAGAGTAAAAACCTAACATAATGGAAAATGAGAAAATCATACCTAGGTAATTTCATGGATCCGTGACACAAAAAAGGCGCTTAATATGCCACTCTTTTTTTTAAATTAGCAAAATCTAATTTGCACAAGAAAATGAATATAGTTATGCTCAAAATTTCAAGATGCAGTAAGAACAAGAGTTGAATTTCTTTGAGTCTAGTTTCTAAGCTACTAATTCTTTTTGAAATTAATGAAGATTAAGGGTCTCAAAAACAATTCCTCTTTGATAAAAAAAAATAGCATAGCATTTGCCCCCTTTTTCATTAACCTTTTTTTTTAGAATTTCAAAAATTTGAATGGTGAGAAATTAGTTAACACAATGTAGTTTAACCTCCTTCTTCTGGATAATTTTTTTAATGAATATATAATATCTTATGAATTTTCAAAATGGACACATCCTAAAAAGATGAAATTTGAGCATGCTTCCCCCTAATTTTTTTTAAAACTAATCAAAAATCAATTTTTTCAACATGTGTAGGATGGAGCCTAGTTTTAAAAAATGTAATTTGTTTCACATTTCAATGGAGTAAAAATCTATTCTAAAACTAACACATGTTGGTTTTTGACCAAAAATGGAGGCATTTACAAGAGAAGTTATGGATCAAAACCTTAACATAATCAAAATGAAAAAAAATTGATATATTTAGATAGCTAAGAGAGAGGTTGACACCATCATGCTTTTTTTATAAACTTTCAATGAAATATGTGCAAATGTGATGGTGAGAATAGAAAAAAATATGAGGAAACTTGGAAAATCCTATGCATTCACACATCCAAAGTAGCTCATTTGGTGAGTGCTAAATTTGGAACTCGCCAAATGAGCTGCTTTGACCAAAAACTAACTCTCCCTTCTCTTTCCTCGACCACCTTAATAACATTGAGAGTTTGCAGTTTATGGTCGTAGATGGATAGTTGAGGTTTTATCTTTCATACGCTCTCTACCTCCTTCCCTCTTAACCAATACATACCCATTCTCTCTCAACCCTCTCTAGATCTCTCCTACACTCTCTACCTTATCTTCCATCCTTAGGGCTTAAAGTATAGGGTTGAGGGTTTAATGTACAAGATAACTCTCCCTTTCATGTCTCTTCGTCCCTCTATCCCTCCCACTCGCTCTCTCTCAAGTCTCTCCCTTCCTCTATTCCTCCCACCCCCTCTCTCTCAAGTCTTTCCCTGACTCTATCTCTTCCACTCTTTGTCTCTTAAATCTCTCGCACCCCCTCTCCCTCTCTCAAGTTTTTCCCTCCCATTGTAACTACTCTCCCTCTCTCTCAAGTCTCTCCCTTAAAATATCCCTCCCACCCTCTCTCCCTCTCTCGGGTCACTTTTTTCTATCACTTTTGGACACACAAAAGAGTAAAAAAATAACATAATGCAAATGAGAAAAGCATACCTAGGTAAGTTCATGGATCCGTGACACAAAAAAGGCTCTTAATATGCCACTCTTTTTTTTAAATTAGCAAAATCTAATTTGCACAAGAAAATGAAGATAGTTATGCTCAAAATTTCAAGATGCAGTAAGAACAAGAGTTGAATTTCTTTGAGTCTAGTTTCTAAGCTACTAATTCTTTTTGAAATTAATGAATATTAAGGGTCTCAAAAAGGGGGGAGGGACAATTCCTCTTTTGATTAAAAAAAATAGCATAGCATTTGCGCCCCCCCCCCTTTTTCATTAACCTTTTTTTTTAGAATTTCAAAAATTTGAATGGTGAGAAATTAGTTAACACCATGTAGTTTAACCTCCTTCTTTTGGATTATTTTTTTAATGAATATATAATATCTTGTGAATTTTCAAAATGGACACATCATAAAAAGATGAAATTTGAGCATGCTTTTCCCTAATTTTTATGAAAACTAATCAAAAATCAATTTTTTCATCATGTGTAGAATGGAGCCTAGTTTTAAAAAATGTAATTTGTTTCACATTTCAATGGAGTAAAAATCTATTCTAAAACTAACACATGTTGGTTTTTGACCAAAAATGGAGGCATTTACAAGAGAAGTTATGGATCAAAACCTTAACATAATCAAAATGAAAAAAATTTGATATATTTAGATAGCTAAGAGAGAGGTTGACACCATCACACTTTTTTTATAAACTTTCAATGAAATATGTGCAAACGTGATGGTGAGCATAGAAAAAAATATGAGGAAACTTGGAAAATCCTATGCATTCACACATCCAAAGTAGCTCATTTGGTGAGTGCTAAATTTGGAACTCGCCAAATGAGCTGCTTTGACCAAAAACTAACTCTCCTCTCTCTTTCCTCGACCACCTTAATAACATTGAGAGTTTGCAGTTTATGGTCATAGATGGATAGTTGAGGTTTTATCTTTCATATGCTCTCTACCTCCTTCCCTCTTAACCAATACGTACCCATTCTCTCTCAACCCTCTCTAGATCTCTCCTACACTCTCTACCTTATCTTCCATCCTTAGGGTTTAAAGTATAGGGTTGAGGGTTTAATGTATAGGATAACTCTCCCTTTCAAGTCTCTTCATCCCTCTATCCCTCCCACCCGCTCTCTCTCAAGTCTCTCCTTCCTCTATTCCTCCCACCCCCTCTCTCTCAAGTCTCTCCCACACTCTTCCACTCTTTGTCTCTTAAATCTCTCGCACCCCCTCTCCCTCTCTCAAGTTTTCCCTCCCATTGTACTCTCTCCCTCTCTCTCAAGTCTCTCCCTTAAAATGTCCTCCCACCCTCTCTCCCTCTCTTAGGTCTCTCCCATAGACTAACTAGATAACTCTCTCTCCCTCTCAAGTCTCTCTCTCTTAGGTCTCACTCCCTCCCACCCTACCCGGACTATTGTATCTCACTCAAATTCCCTCTTCACACTCCCTCTCTCTCAGGTATCTTCCTCAAAATATCTCTCCCACCCCTTCTCCCTCTCTTAGGTCTCTCCCTCCCATCCTAACTAGATAACTCTCTTTCTCTAATTCAATAGTCTCCCTCTCTCAAGTCTCACTCCCTCCCACCCTACCTCGACAAATCTATCACTCCAACCCCCTCTATCACACTCCCTCTCTCTCTCCCCCTCTAGTATTTTTCTCTCACTCCATCTCCCTCTCTTAGGTCTTTATCTTTCTCTCTCCCTCTCATCCCTCCCAACCCCTCTCCCTCTCTCGGGTCTTTTCCCCCACCCTAAGTGGATAACTCTCTCTCCTTCTCAAGTCTTTATTTCTCTCAAGTATCACTCCCTCCCACACTACCTAGACTACTCTCTCTCTCACTCCAATACCCTCTCTCACACTCCCTCTCTCTCAGGTCTCATTCGCTCCCACCCTTCTTGGAAAAATCTATCTTACTCCAACCCCCTTTCTCACACTCCCTCTCTCTCTCCCCTTTGGTCTTTTTGTCTCTCTCACTCCATCTCCCACTCTTAGGTTGTTATCTTTCTCTCTCCTTCTCTCTCTCTCAAGTCTCTCCCTCCTAGCCCCTCTCCCTCTCTCTAGTCTCTCACTCACTCCCTCTATCTCTCTCCCACACCCTCTCTCTCTCTCTCTCTCTCTCTCTCTCTCTCTCTCTCTCTCTCTCTCTCTCTCTCTCTCTCTCTCTCTCTCTCTCTCTCTCTCTCTCTCTCTCTCTCTCTCTCTCTCTCTCTCTCTCTCTCTCTCTCTCTCTCTCTCTCTCTCTCTCTCTCTCTCTCTCTCTCTCTCTCTCTCATCTCTCCCTCCCACCCACTCTCTCTCTTTGTCCCACTCTCTCAGTCCTATCTCTCCCTCTCTCAATTATCTCCCTCCCCTCTCCTCTCTCTCTCTCAATCTCTCCCTCCTACCCCTTTCCCTCTCCCTCCTACCCCTCTCCCTCTCTCAAGTCTCTCTCTCTCACTCTATCTATCTCTCTCCCACTCCTCTCTCTCTCACTCCCTCTATATCTCTCTCTAATCTCTCTACCTCTCTCTCAAGTCTCTCTCTCCCACCTCTCCTCTCTCTCGTCCCTCTCCTCTCTCTCTCCTCAGCCCTAAGCCCTTAAAACCCTCTACCTCACCTCAGCCCAATGCCCTCTACCCTCAGCCCCTGCCCTCTCCCTATCTTAGGTCTCTCTCTCACTCCCCCTCCTATCTCTCCCTCCCTCTCTCTTGGGTCTCTCCCTCCCCACCTCTCTCTCTCTCTCTCTCTCTCTCTCTCTCTCTCTCTCTCTCTCTCTCTCTCTCTCTCTCTCTCTCTCTCTCTCTCTCTCTCTCTCTCTCTCTCTCTCTCTCTCTCTCTCCCATTCCTATATCTCAATTACTCCCTCTCCCTCCCACCCCCTCTCCCTCTCTCAATTCTCTCTCTCTCACTCCCTATGTCTCTCCCCCAGCCCTCTATCTCCCACTGCCTCTCTCTCACTCCCTCTCTCTCCTCAACCCTAGACCCTCAAACCTAAACCCTTAAACCCTCTACCCTCTACCCTCAACCCTATACCTCTCCCTCTCTCTCTCTCAATATTAAGTCTCTCCCTCATACCCCCTCTCCCTCTCTTAGGTCTCTCTCACTCCCTCCCTCTATCTCTTTCTCACTCCCTCTATTTCTCTCCCACTCTCTCTCTCTCTCTTAGGTCTCTCCCTCCCGCCCCTTTTTCATGGGTGTTTTTGCACTTCTCAACATAGGAAGCATGCAAGTATGCTACCTCTATTGAAAAATAACTTCCTACAAACAAGTTACAGAAAATTATCCCAAGGTCTCTCGGGTGTTAGGTCATGACTTGCAAAAAAATTCAGTGGATTGATGTGATTTGTTGGTAATCACAAGGGGCATGGACAATTTTTAAGTTGGAAGGAGATTGGATCCTCAAATGGAGTTTCTAATATTTCAAGAGTGATGTGCAATTGTTACAAGTTTAGGACAGTAGTCTAAACTCCATATTCAACATCAAATTTGGCTTTACAATGATGTTGGAACTTTGCCTAAACTACTATTTCAAAGAAAGGTCAAAAGGAAAAAGGTAGGAGGAAGTTCCTAGACCTGAAACTACTAATGAACAGTGATAATGGAGGATGCTATAGTGGAAAACCTTCCTATAACTGAGTTCCACTTAACCAAAACACACAATATCATGAAACTAGTGCTATATTCTAGGGTCTGCAGATTTTTCAGCTATTCATTCACCATAAAGCATGAATAAAAGATGAAACTTAAGTGCAACAATGAATTTATGTTCAGACTAGCTTTAGATAGTTGTTTATCATCAATAACCAGTAAAAATCATGAACATAGAAAGCATCAACACCGCGACATTCTCCAAAATCAATGGAAAACATCAACTAAATTACTAAAACTACTTGAAAACACTTAGAATAGCAAGCTAAAGTAATCTAAATCTACCAAAAATGAGGAGAAGAATCATGCAACATGAGAGAAACTCAAGAATCCACCAAAAGCAATGAAGTTCTATTAAAATTTCTACAACATGTCATTACAACAACTCAACTCTCCCTTTGAAAATGAGAGGAGACCCCCTATTTATAGTTTTCCAAAACCCAAATGAATGGATAGGATTGATTTAGATTATGTGGCCCAAATTCATTACAAGCTAGGGTTTCACCTACCCCCAAAATTTACTAATATAAAATACATTCTTGTCATTTTCCCTATTTTGTCCTATAGTGCCCTGACACTGTAGCTCTTTTGTCTTGTAGTTGCCTGATCTTTAGCTACAACTATATTGCTAGGAAATAATCATCTATTATAGGCTTTCCCTTGCTCTTCTGAACATTGGCGTACTCCAAAAATTTACCAATCAATGCTTGAAGCTTGTCCCATTCTAGGATATCAGATTGGATATTTTGAAAGGTAAGTTTCTTGAACCTATCTATGATCTGCTCCCAATGCTTTGTGTATTTAGGGGTGTCCTTAATGACCTATTTTGATCGAAAAAATTCCCTTAGAAAAATCCATGAAGTCTGGCGATAATACATCAGTTGCCCCTTGTTCCATCTTCTTGTGGAAGAGTGGTTTGATCTTTTCAGGGTCTAATTCTAGGGCAGGCATGTCATAGTCAATTAGCATCTTGAGATAGTATTCATTTTTGATATGATGCTTCATAACCCATTGGAGGTCGAGCTCAACATCTTACAAGACTCCTTTCAATACCTCCTTTCTATGATCAAGGACCATTCACCATATCTCTACAAGCCAATGATCATCCTTAACAAGTGCCAATTCCTTTTCCCATGTTCCCTCTAGGAACTTAAGCATACCCTCTTTTTAGGATATGTAATCCTATAGAGCTGAATGAATCTATGACATGTATTTTTCGTGTTTGTAATCTGCTTTTGTAGGCCTCAAAACTTGTTTATCATCCAGATAGTGTGTCGTATTCCCATGTCACCATTGTATAGCACCCGTCGGAACCAATCTGTGGTAGCCTTGGTCCAGTTTTTCATTTCTTCATCTTCTTGAGCTCATCTTGGGAGAGCATCTGGGGTGTGGAGGATGTAGTTGGAGCTTCCTCCATGGATGTCCATTGTTGGATGTAGGTGGTGAGGTCTGCCACTTGTGCTTTTATCTCTTCCTTGGAAGATTGGTCTTTATTCATCTCCTAGATGATTATTGCCACTGATCCCTGGAGGTGATCAATTTTTTATTCTCTTGTAGCAAGACCCAAGTCAATGGTGGAAATATTGTAATTGACTCCTCCTTTATCCTTTTTTGGGGTGACAATTTGCATGGTCCTCGATCTAGATGCATCAACTATTATATGGGAACGAAGTCTCAGCTTCTTTTCTTTCCTTGGCTTTGTTTGTGCTCATGCCAAGATGGCCTCAAGTCTGGTCTTTAGATCTATGAGGATGGAGGATTTCTTCTATAGCTGCTTCTACAGCCAATTGGGCATTTGAGACTCCACTTTTGGTGACTCACGATCACCCTCCCCTCTTTGTTCAAAGAGGAGCTACTTCTCATGACCTGGGGCTTCTAGCTCTATCCTCTCTCCTTCTTCATCTGAGTCTTGAATTAGTATATCCTTTTCTCTATCCATCTCAGTGGTGGCTATGTACTCCTCAATTACATCCTCTATCTATGGTGCATTTTCCACCTCTTGTTGGAGCTCTCTATGATGTTTGGGCTTGGAGCTCTTTTTAAGCTCAGCTTCTTCTTCAAGCTTGTCTTTATCTTCTTATGTTTCAACCTCTTTCTCTTCTTCTTATTTCTCAGGAGGTATTTCCTCTTCCTAAATAGGGCCTTTATCTTTCTCAATCAATGGAGGCTCTTCTAGTATTTCCATTTTATCATCAACGTCATCCTTTTTCTCAGAGGGCTACTTTTCAGGTTCAACATCTTCTCCAACATCTTTAAGTTGTTGGGACAACTCTTCTTCAAACTCTTGATTGAAGGTTTCTATTATGTATCTTTCATTGAGTGCTTCTATGTCTTCCTCTAAAGATTGTGACTCCTTTTCCTCTTCATAGGCTACTTCATCTATAGTCACATTTACTCCACCCTCAAGGTGCTCATAATAGTCATCCTTAAAAGGATCCCCAGAATCTTCAGTTGTCCCCTTGGTGGCCTCTCTCTGGAATCTCTCCATTTCCTTTGATATCTACATGGTGGCTTCCATTTTTTGTGGCTCTATTAGAGGAGAGACTGGGAGGCTAGCTACAACTTGAGTCATTACAACTTGTATAGTAGGGTTCATTAATACCCTAGAGAGTTTGACGATTATCTTTTGCATATGCCTCGCAAAGGCCTCTGGTAGGGTGAGAGAGGGCATAGTAGTGATGGAATCCAAGGGAATTGTAGTGGAGGGAGATAGCGAGGGGGCTAATGGTAGGGAGGTTGTGGCAGAGGAGGAATCTCATACCATAATTGGAGTAGTAGGTGAGGTGGAAGCAAGGTGGATAGAGATGTCCACAGTAGGTGGAGATGAAATGGACAGTGCCTGAAATGTAGGAGGTGGAGTAGTAGCAATAGTGGCAACACTAATAGGATCAAAGGTAGTAGGTGGTGACTATGGGCACTCAGTCTCTTCCTCTCCTTCATGTTGAGGGTCCTCTTCAACTGTTGGCATCTTAGTGAACCCTCTTGAATTCTTTTCCTTTTTGGAGGACTCCCCTTCTGTAGTCTTCCTTGAGTAAACCTTATGCTTAGGCTATCATTCTGATACTTTCTTTCTTTTCCTTGATCATGTCACTAGAGGATATTTGGGGGTTTCCTCAATTGGAGTGACAGCTTCCCTGCTGCCGATCTCACTCTTGATTTCATCTTCAAGTTCACCATATGTTAATGTAACCCCTTGCAACTTGAGCTGAGTGATTTTGGCATCAACCCATTTCCTTGTTTTGTTCTCCATTGGATTGGTCACAATATTGAGGTCATTGACCTCCTCCTCATTCCAGTCTATCAGTGGTCATGGAAAGTTAGCCACAACATCAAACCTTGGATCCAGAATGGTGTCTTCATCCTCAATGATCTAGTTAGGCACTAGGAATAGATTGATTGATTTTATAAACTGAGCAGTCATATGCATGTAGTCCCTCATGTGCACCTCCTTATCATATTGTCAATTAGCCCAAAATTCTTCAATATGGAGCAGGTGGGCATATTGCTTTTAGAAAAACTTATTTATTTTTTCGTAGGCATCCATTTTGGGTCTGGATATGTGAAGATCCAAATTATACTAAACTATTTCCTTCTTTGATTATTTCATGCATTGGGTCGTTGGAATAGCATGCATGCCTTGACCAAAGGTGAGAGGGTAGGGAATTTCTACCCAATTCTTATCACTTAGCAGAGTATGAGCATTCTACAAGTACCAAGAGACTTCGAGTATGATCATCCAGTCATTAGGGTATTGGGGTAGCTTATAAGGCCTCTCATAGAATCCATTTGTTCTAATATAAGTGAACTTTGGGAATGGTATAAACAGATACCCAAATTTTTGGATGAACGCACGAGCACTGTACAAAACTCTTCTTTCAAAATCCCCTCTAAGAAGTCGAATGATATGCCCAATGAAGACATCATTGACTCTGTGATACTCTTTGTTGAATTTTTGGTATTGTAGCTATGGATACTTATCATACACTTTCAGCTCCATTCCTGGAGTTGGGCTCTGAGAAACAAATAGGCCTTTGTAGGGGAACAATGCCGCCAAGAAATACACCAAGTAGGAGGTCATATAAAACTATGACTTCTTCTTTACGACCATGGACTAATTTTGCAAATTGTCACTAATCATCTTTTCCTAGTGAAACTTTGTTTTCCCTCTGATGATCTCCTTGATAAAATAGAACATCCATTCTTGGAAATAGGAAGTAGTGGGAATACCCATCACCCTGCTCAAGAGATTCACTTAATCATGATAGTCTTTGTAGAAATCACTCTGAAATAGCTCCTAGGGAACCTTAGCAGCATTGCCCCTCTTCTCTTTCAACCAATGTTGGTTGATCAACTATTTGCAACCTTCGGGGTCTGCCTTCCACATATTTTCTACATACCCCTCCTTTGTCTCTTCCATAGGGTTGAATGTGGGGATATGGAATGTTTCACCTATGGAATTAGTTGATAAATTAGCTAATACCCTATCCTCATGATCAATGATTTTCCTGTTGGGCTCGTGGTAAGCATCCTCCATGCCATTACTAGTTTAGGGCCTGCAAGAGTAGGTGGAAAGCCAACTGCTTTGGTAAGACCACTTCTTTAGATCTTCCTGGCATTGTCAGTGGTCAGGTTGACTATGACCCTTTTTCAGAATTCATCTATGTCTATGTGTCTAAGGTTGGTGTCTAAAACTGTGTCCTAATTAGAAGAGACTCTGGAGGTGATCTCCACCCCTTGAAATTAGTATTTCATCTAATCCTTGTCTTCCTTTCCCCTTGGTATCTTGGCAATATTATTTCCTTTTTCTTTTTCTATGGATGCTCCTGATGGTACCGCATCTGATTCCATAAATCCTATAGACAAAAATGCAGTAAGCATGTTCATATGAAAAAGTGAGGGGAGCATTAGTGAAATCCTCCAAAATGAGGGTCAAATCAAGCAATCCATCATCAAATATCATAAAATTAGTTAAAATTTATCATTTAATGCTCATTTGGACCAATTATGAAAATGTGGGCCCAGGGATGCGGGTTTTTTCTAGGCTAGCAGCCATTAGGAGCAACTTAGAGTAAATCGACACTGGAGCCATGACTCCCCATAGGCAGCCACCTGCATTTAGGTTTCTACAGTTCAAATGCAGGGGTCAGCCAAGGCCCCAAGGCATTTAGACATGTTTTTCATTCATCTACAAGATACTTGGAGGTGTTAGTTTGATCATTTTTCTAATGCAGACTCAAAGGGTGCGGAGGCTAGTGACACCTTAGACATTAGGAGCTTTGTTGTTCAAGATATCGCTAGCAAGATGGAGACCTGCATACAGAATCTGACACCATAGGATCCATAGGTGGCATAGGTGATCTAGGGTTATTTCTTAGGGTTCAAATGTTTCAAGATCATGTAGGCAGAGAGTTGTGGAAGGCTACCAGGAAACGACTATTCACACACAACAAAGATAGAATGATGACCCACAAGTGGTGGTCCACACTAGCAGGTCCACGGAATGCTCTAGCATTGGTCATTTTCTTAGCAGGAACTTGGATGATGATAAAGAGATCGGACCTCGCAAGGTAGGGGGAAACTTAAGCATGATCGTTTATAAACAATGACCATATGATGGTGGGATGCAAGCGACAGCTTAAAACAGAATTCCTACAATACATTTTAACTTAGCCATTTCAAGATGGAACCTTAGGTAAACACAAGATCATAGTTTGTAAGGCAGATGGACAGAGATCCTAGGAAGTTTCAAATGATGAAGAGGGTAGGGTAGTCCATGGATGGACCCTCATAATGCCCAACCTGCAAAGGTAGTCTAGACTTGGTGTTTTCTTCAGGCAAGCTTAGAGGGCAAAGGAGATTGCGGGCTCCACAATGTAGACAGGAGTATCATCTTGGCCTCTGGAAAAGGCGTTAAAAATGATGATGAAGAAGTGGTAGAAGTCTACAAAGAACGGCCCATGAAGGAAACTCTAGTGTTTCACAAGGTTAGCAGACATGACCTTGGTGAGATCCACTAGGCGGGGCACTGGGGTTGGATAGCCATTGAGAAATGGTGGATGAGGGATTGTTGCTCACAGGCAAAAGTCCACAAGAGTGGACCCATAGCGGTCCTTGGACCATTACTTTTCACTTAGTTTCTAGTTCAATGGGTGACAATGAAGAGATGGTGTTCATCTGCATATGCGGACCCGCCAAGGGAAAAGGCCTTGGGTTTCATGTTTAAAGTTTCAAGAGTTTGCACAGTGGTGAACACAGGCTCACAGGCCACAAGGGCATGAACACCTTGATGAAGAACGATGGTCAAGGGTTGAAATTCTACAGGATCCAAATGGTTGATTTCAAAGGATTTTCAAGGATTTCTCAAGATGTGTTTTTTTTGGAATTTGGTGTTTTAACTAGCTGCCTAAAGAAATTGAAGTTTTTTCCATAATATTTTTATCAATTTGAAAAAAAATCAATGGAATGTGTTTTGAATTGAGGGAAGCAAACATACTTGTAGATCTAGAAGCAAATGGTAGAGGAAATGCGTGAGATCACCTGGGAGATGGCACATGGGCGAGGGTGGAAATGGCAGGATGGAGCTTTGAAAAATTCTCTGACTTGCAAGATGAAAATGATAGGTCAATCTTACTATTTATAGGAAATTCATCATTAATGATCCACATTAACTACTTGTATAGCGGTCGGCAAGGTAGCTAGGCACAGTTTTCAAAAGTGCTAGTGGCCAGAAAGTTAGAGCCCATAAAGCATAAGACAACTAGGTGGTCACCATTTAGTAGGTTAGCAAAGAAGGTGGCAATAGAGGATGCGGGTTCCACCATGTGGCAAGCATCTCGGGTTGGTTGTCAATAGAGCAACGAACACAAAACAAAAACCCACATGCAGAAACCCATAGGGGAGGACATGCATTAAGTGAAGGACATCAACTTTAAAAGAAACGAATGGAAGTCCACAGAAGCAAGAGACTTAGAAATTTCTTGGGTGGTGAATCTTGGTCAACTCAAGATGATAACATTGGGACTCTTTGACCACTTAGAACCGAAAACAGGGGATACACAAAATGAGGCAAAGGAAAAAAGTGACCTGACAAAGGTGAAAAAGAGAGGGTCCCCATTCTGAATGGGGCATGTGCACTATAGGCACTCCCCCTCTCTCTCTCTCAAGTCTCCTAACCCCTCTCCCTCTCTCTCTCTCTCTCTCTCTCTCTCTCTCTCTCTCTCTCTCTCTCTCTCTCTCTCTCTCTCTCTCTCTCTCTCTCCTCTCTCTCTCTGGTGTCTCCCTCCCACCTCCCTCCCTCTCTCCCTCTCTCTCAAGAATCTCCCTCCCACCCCCTCTCTCTCTCACTTCCTCTCTCTCTCTCCCATCCCTCTATCTTATGCAGTCCCTCTCCCTCCAACCCCCCTCCCTCTCTCAAGTCTCTCTCTCACTCCCTCTGTCTCTCTCCCATCCCTCTATATCACACTCCCTTTCTCACTCGCTCTCTCTCCTCAACCCTAAACCCATAAACCCTCTATGCTCAACCCAATACCCTATACCTCTCCCTCTCTCTCTCTCTCTCAAGTCTCTCCCTCCTACACCCTCTCCCTCTTAGGTTTCTCTCTCTCTCACTCACTCCCTCTATCTCTTTCCCACTTCCTCTCTCTCTCACTCCCTCTATCTCTCTCCCTCTCCCTCCCTCTTAGGTATCTCCCTCCCACCCCCCTCCCTCCCTCTCTCTCTCAAGTATCTCCATCCCACCCCTCTCCCTCTCTTAGGTCTCTCTCTCCACTCACTCCCTCAATCTCTCTCCCGCTCCCTCTCTCTCTCTTCCTCTCTCTCAGGAATCTCCCTCCCACCCCCTCCCTCCCTCTCTCTCTCCCTCTTTCTCAAGTATCTTCCTCCAAATCCTCTTGCTCTTTCTCTCTCTATCTCTCTCACTCCCTCTATCTCTTTCCCACTCCCTCTCTCTCACTCCCTCTATCTCTCTCCCTCTATCTCTCTCCCACTCTCTGTCCCTCTCCCTCCCACCCTATCTCCCTCCCTATCTCTCTCTCAAGTCTCTCCTTCCTACCCCCTCTCTCTCTCACTCACTCCCTCTATCTCTCTCCCACTCCCTCTCTCTCACTCCCTCTATCTCTCTCCATGTCTCTCTCTCTCCTCTCTCTCAAGTATCTCCCTGCCATCCCCCTCTTTATATATCTCTCTATCTCTCTCTCTTTCACTCCCTCTATCTCTCTATCATCCCTTTATCTTGGGAACTCCCTCTCCCTCCAACCTAGTATTCCTCTCTCAAGTATCTCTCTCTCACTCCCTCTATGTATCTCACATCCCTCTATCTCCTACTCCCTCTCTCTCCCACTCCCTCTCTCCTCAACCCTCAACCCTTAAACCCTTAACCCTTCAACCCTCTACCTCTACCCAATACCCTAAACCCTAATCCATCAACCCTATACATCTCCATCTCTCTCTATCTCTCTCAAGTATCTCTCTCCTACCCCTTCTCCCTCTCTCAAGTCTCTCTCTCTCACTCACTCACTCCCTCTATATCTTTCCCACTCCCTCTCTCTTTCTCACTCCCTCTATCTCTCTCCCACTCTTTGTCCCTCTCCCTCTCTCTCAAGTCTCTCCCTTCCACCCCCTCTCCATCCTTCTCTCTCTCTCAAGTCTCTCCCTCCTACCCCCTCTCCCTCTCACAGGCCTCTCTCTCTCAATCATAGTTCAAGTTATGCAAGGAAATGTTTCCACTTCATAGCATCATTTCAATTGTCGACTACATAGAGAACTGTACACACTACAACCACAGAATGAGGTGCAATCACAATACTACAACTCCACACAGGTTGCTATCTTTGTGCATATAGCATTCATTCATGCAAATGATAGTACAAAGGATACTAGGAAGGTATTAAGGGAGCATCACTTTTTACATCAGTGAAGATCACACACATTCTATAGAGTTTGTGCAAGTTTTCTTTTAGATGTTCTATGTCGATCTGGCTAGTAGGGGCATATTATTTAGTCAACATATCATATAGTCAGATAATTGTACATCATAATTCAAGAACTCCAGAATGTTTTATTGGTTGAGAAGGATGCATATGATCAGTGGTGTTCAACATATGTGGAACTTCTCAGAGGTCAAGCATGGAAAGGGGGAGCATGCTGGAGCAGACCATGTATCAAAAGAGCCTTAACATGAGAAGAGTTAAAGTACAAAGACAATGTAAAGTTGACATATGAAAAATCAATTATCAAGTGGTGCAATCATGCAATGGGTCTAGGTAATGAAATTAATTCTTTAGTTCATATATTTTTTTGGTTAGTAGATGATAATAACATTGCAAAAAATGAGGATTGTTGTACACTAATAGGATCGAGTGAGCTACACTCTTTTAGAAGCTCCAATGCAAGTACATGGACTATCCATACACGGAAGATGGCATGCTCTTGTTTTGCATGTACACTTCAAGCATGGAATGATTGTGACTCAAAAGAATGGGTTGATGAATGGTTTGTAAGAACTCTAACCCCACTTGACACTTATCATCTCCCAATAGCTCTACAAATCATGAAGATGCAACCATCCATTGAATTTGATCATGTATCAGACCTACTAGAACCAGGTAATATACCTTACTTTGTTGTTTTATTGTGATGTTTATTAAATACATCTAACAAGATGAAAATATCAATGTAGGGAATGTTTATGCGGTGATTGCAGATGAAGACAATGAAGAGAGAACAAATTATTACCTATGTCATTGTATCGAGGCCAAAAATAAATTGGAGGCCCTAGTTATAGATGGAGAAAACATAGAGTATCCTATAGATTTGGTGGTTGTTACTGGAATAGAAGGGGTTAATGGAACATAGGATAGACTAGTATAGATTGATGGGATGGGCTAGGATGGGATAACAAAATATAGGGTGAGCATGTTATGTCTCAAAAATGTAGGTTTTGAACCTTAAGAGGGTGCTAGTCACTTAATTCGATTTTGGCTAATGAACGAGGCGAATATGGTTGATCACCCCCTGCTCTTTAAGCTCTTCTAGACCTAGGTGGGTGTACCTAAATGATAGGGAAGATTTGAATGTTCAGATATGATCTCTAATTTGGGAAATCTACTCACTATGGCACGTAGGTGTGAAGTAGATGCAAAGCTTAATAACTAATTCCTATTGAAGGTGTTTTCAATAATCAAGACTATGAGTAAAGTTTGTGTAATGTTGTTCTAAAGTTGACAAGTGCCTAATCTATTGGGTGAATGAATTCAAGAGGTGGATGGTGATGATGGAGACATATATTTAAGATTATTAGATCTAATCCTTAGCTTAACTCTAACTATTGGGAACTTGAAATGTTTGCACCTTGTACAAATGTGCAGGTTTGTCGGTTATTGTACTCTGCTTTGTAAATCCTAGTGTTATCCCCAAAATTATTGTGACAGAATGAAAGGATTTTTAATTCTTAGTTTGAGGGAAACCAATCAAAATAATCACTATAAAAGGATTTTAATCCTTGGCAGGAACCACTTAAAAATGAATTATCTAAAAGGATTTTAATTCACTCTAACTAGAACCCAATCAAAACAACAACACAACAACAAATGTGTCCTAAAAAATTATATAAATTTGAATAACTTAAGAGAACCACTTTAAAGACAACATAGCAACACATAAGAATGAATAATAACACAACATTTGAACACTGAAAGTAAATTGCTGATTATAAACAGTGTTCTCCATTATATTGCATCAAAAGATGTACATTAATAGCAGAAGTCTCTGAGATATGGAAATGGATGGATGGAATATGTTATTATAATGTAACGTATCTACTACTAGTAGTGACAATGATAATGATGATAAAATTGGGCCTTGGTTTCCATTTTTGCATGGGAAGTAACAAGCCACAAACCCATTACAAAAAGGTGTGATGTTTGATAACTAGAAACTTGATTTAACATAAACATAAAACTTAGTAGTTTTCAGGTGGATGCACCATGATCCGTTAGTCTTCCAGCAAGTGCCCGTGATCATCAAAGACCTATTCAAGGCTCATGCTCCATGATAATGCATCCATAACTATCAAAATTTGATACCGTATCACTTCTTACATGGCCCGTGCAATGAATATGTTGATCTTCGACAGATGTTCGATATATACTTCCTTTGCATAAGTGTCTACATTATTTATTATATCCTTCATTGCATATTAGAGTTCAAAGATTCTTGCTAGTTGCACATGTGTCTTTTTGAGCACCTTATCTTCATCGTTAATGTAATCGAGAGTTATCGACAGATATTGAGCTATCTCATCCTTCAAAACATCTTGGTCCTTTAAGTTTCTCTCCTCAAAGAAATTTGGCAGAGCCATACTTATTGACTGACTAAAGTCACTCAGTTCCTGTGTTAGGATGTTATGAAAGATGACATGTGCATTCATAAGCTCTTGAAATTATTGAATAATTCTTTTGTTATCACCTTTCTTTGCCTTTATTTGTAGTTCCACCTCCTTCATTCTATCAAACAACCTATCATGTTCCAATAGGGCTGCATATGTTTTTTCATGGATGAACCAAAAATTTTTAGAAAGCTTAATCATATCATCAAATCTCCTACACACCAATTCTAATGCCATCTCAAATATTGTAGTTTTTAATTTTCTCTTCAATTCCTCTTGCCCTTTCTGAACCTTTTCATATTTGTGCTTCCAATAGGTAGTCTCAAACATTGCATCGAGCACCTTTATTTCATGTTCAATCAATGGTAAGGTCCTAAGGAGGAAGGTAATCTATCTCTATAGTTGATTACTTCTAGCTTCAATCTCTCATTCTCATCATTCAATCCCTTATTATCTCTGAACAATTTTTGAGTTTTCTCCTTGGTAAATTTGGCCACATTTACACTTAGATCAGTAGTCTCCATAGGGTTTGTATCCCCTACTATTTTTTCTAGAAGGTGACCAAAAATATTATCATTATTGTTGATAAGGGAAGGCCTCTTTCCTGGTCGGTACAATGCCCAAATCTTCAAGGTAGTGTTATAAGTATTATACCCTGATCCTATATATATCTTATCGCTGACCTCATCTGTCAATTGCAAGGCCTTATTCTCTCTTTTTAGGAAAATTTTAAACACAATGGATGAGTTGATGTCCCATCCTGAAAGAAGCATGACCCCAGCTTCTTGTAATAGTGCTCTTCCTCTTTCAGGAGTCATATTATCCATTTCTTTATCAACCTCATGCTTCATTTCCTTCAAGGCATTTGCTTCCTTCTTAGGGTTGATTTTTTTTAGCCTTTCTCTTATATTTCTTCCTTTGTACTTATAAATAAATGTCTTAAACTTAGAGGTTTGCAAAAAAGTATCATCTGCATTGAATTATTAGCTAGCTCGGTGTCTCAAATTGTCAAACAATTCATTAGAAGCTTCAAATGTGATCACACTCCTCTTTGGCAGTACTTCATATTGGGGGAGAGCGGGAATGGTAATCTATGTAATCACATTCTCTTCCTCAATATCATCCTCAATAATAATAGGAGTATTTGTTGAGAAGCACACCTCTGGAGTAGGTTGTGGTGATGCATGACTCAAAGGTACTACATTCCCATCATACCTCCTAAAACCAATATCTCTTCTTCTTCTCCAAGACTCAGCCATAAAAATTTTGTTGTAAGCAACTTTCCTCATCATTACTTCATTTTCATCATAATTCCTAATGACGTCATCCATGAAGAATTCATGTTAATATCCCTTCAGTCTTTGTGAGATCATGGCATCATAAATAAAGTGTTCAGGGTCAAATTTCTCCCTTTTGTTTCTCAATGGTTAGCCATGGTAATCTATTTTGCTGCCAATTGATTCATATCCTGTATCAAAAATGATGGTAAAGTCAGAAAAACATAGAGTAAAAGGCATAAAAGTTTTCCTTACATAGCCTTTCAGATGCATAAAATCTGAGTAAGCCAATTGCCTTATAATCTCAAGGTATAAAACCTTGTCTAGCATAGTTTTAGGCAATAAGAATGGAGTTGCCTCAAATCCATATACTTTGATCATAGTACAATCCTCAAATGCATACCAATCCCCCCAATTATGGTTTACCTTTCCCTTAGGTTTTTTCTCTTTTTTCCTGAGAAATCTCTATATCTCTGGGGACAAATTGTAATCACATTTATGGCCAAGCAGCTTATACAAGGGTTTGACAAAATATTCTTCAAAATATAAATAGTGGGATCTCCCATATCTACTATCCCATATGGATGTCCACATCTGAATGAGTCTGTAGTTCTCATCACTATCCACATCCTTGATTCTCAACTCCTCTCCCCATATTTCCATTGCCTACCCTTCATATAATATCATATGCATAAGCACTAAATAATGTTTGAAGTTGATGGCATCACTATTGTTCTTAATGGCAATAAGAGAAGTGTTAATGACCTCAGACAAGTATTCTACATAATCATAGGGCCTAACATCTTGGCTTTGGATATCTGTAGCCAAAACCACGGGAGCTATGGTCATGTTGGCATGAGCATCAATTCCTAGGACCTGGCTAGCTAAATAGTTGGTGTATTGATAATATTCTTCAAATGAATCCACATGAAATGGGGGTTTCTCACCACTAGAAAATATTTTAAGTTGGTTTCCTGGGCCCTTAGGTCTATGCAGAGGTAATTTCCACCACTTAAAACTTGTATCCATGGTTTTATATTCCTCTAGCAGATCCCTTATCCTCAATCTTGTCTTCAACGATGTGTCTAATTGAAAGACCATGCAGATATAATCCTGTGTTATAATAATAAATTGTGAACCATCGTGAGAATAGATTTCCCTCATTTTAGGGTTGTAGTTTCTAGCCAATAATTTAATCAATTCTACATTAACAAACACATTAGGCATCACAAGCTTAGCCAAATTCATATTCCAGGGATTCAAGACAGGCCTATGTCTGTATTTCCTTATGTAATGATATATAAATAGATCATAGCCTCTCTGCAGAGTCCACACATCTCCTATATTTTTGTGCTTATCTTCCAATGTTTCACATGAAGGACTTAATTGAGTTGTTCTCCTAGATTTTGGTCCAGACCCAGAACAATGATCTATTAAGTCTTGGTTTAATGGTCTGGCCTCTATTTTTTTCCTCTTTATTTTTGGTTTTTCTGGGCTTCTATCCATCTTAAAACCCTACTTGTACAATACTTCAAGAAAATTTGTATAAAACACGTTCAACTGAGCCAAGAGCATGCACTTGAAAGAATGTTGTGATTTTGAGCTGCTTTCCATCATCTAATTCTTCCTTCTCGATATCCAACCATAGTTTGTAGTGATTCTGATTTCTTAAGAGTTAGATATTTCAAGATTTGGCATGCTTAAATGAGCTCTGGTTCATAAATGGAACTCGTGCCACCTTTCCAATCAACTGCAATATTAATAGAAATTGTCTCTTTGATGACCATATTAGTCATGTCAATTGGGTGAGACATTATTTCATAATGTTGAAGAGACATTTGAGTTTCTCTCTTCAATCCCACAAGGTCTCCTTGATGGCTGCACTTGAAGTTCTTGAACTTTTGACATTTGAATGTCGATGGGACTGGTGAGCACTTCTCTCTGATAACGTATGTCTTGTCGACGTATCCATGTTCCTCTTTTCAACAATGTTTCTTCAAATAATGCCCTTCTATATCTTTGAAATGTCAAAGAGACCCATGGTTATCTCTCTTTGATGTCCCATAGTCTCATCAACGATATATGTTTGTAGTTGCACCAGAATGTCGAAGAGACTTTTAACAATGTTTGCTTGATACTCCCTTGTCTCTTCAACATCTTATTGTTTAAAAAATTAAAGAGACTTTTGTCAATGTTTGTCCAATGCCTTTTTGTCTCTTTGACATTTTTTTCTCACTTGCTCTTACGGTGTCGAAGAGACTTCTACATTTCTCACTCTGACTCACTGATGTCTCTTTGATATTGGCATCGCACTCACCCGACCTTGTTCTTTTTAGTAACTTATCAATTATTGTATAATAATCTCTCGATGTCTGAGAGATGTTTTTCTATTTCTTGAATGTGAAATAATCTTGTATCCTTAGAGTATTGTTGTCACTGTGTTTGTCAAAGAGACAAGTTAATTTTTCTCTTTGATGCATCTAGATCTCCTCTATATATATTGCTCCTTGGGTTTTTAGAGAGACATTCAAGTATGTCTCCTTGACGCATGAGGATCTCATCGATATTTTATCGGCCTTCTATTGAATTTATCAGAGAGACATTGGTGCAACTCTCTTCGATGTGGCATTGTCTTAGCGACATACCCTATGATGCCGAGGAAGCTCCTTGGGAAGGGGATTTATTTCAATGTTGCAATTAGAGGCTTTATTTTATGATCTATGTACACTAGAAAATTTAATGTTTAACATCAAATACAATAAAATCAAGGGTAAAGGGGGCCTATGGCAGGAATGGGATGATGAATAAAATGGGGGGGATGTAGAAGACCAAGGTGGATTTTTTAGCTCCAACAATGGCTCTGATTGGGGATGAATGAATGTGAAGTCATTGCAAGAATCCAAAAAAGATCTTTGGGAAGCAAACTATGGGTAAATGCGATTGAATGGGATGGGGTAATGGGAACCTAAAACTATTGTGCATGGAATATTAGATTGTTAAGAAAAGAAGTGTTTCAGGAATTGTCCATGCACTGGAAATTCTTGATCTTCTCTTGACATATTTTGAAAATAATAAGAATCTTCACCACCTTTTCTTGTAACAACAAATGGTCTTGTCCAAAGAGATTCAAACTTCTCATTATTCCCTTTATCTTGACACCTTGCATTTAATAACAAGACCATGTCATTCACTTCAAACTTTATATTTTTTTCCCTTTTGTCAAACAAGTATTTTTTTTGGGCCTACATTTTTGTGTTACACTCCTGGGCCAAGCTTCTAATCTCATCCAATTCTGCCAACTATTCCATTCTATCTTCATAGGTTTGGGGATGTCCAAGTCTTCCTGGAGCATAAAATTATTTACTGGTAAAAGGTTTTGCATAAGCATCCTTGCATGTGTCCCATAAACCAATTCAAAAGGTGATTTTCCAGTAGACTTCTTCACTATAATTCTATCTTCCCATACCACCATCCTCAATTTGGAATCCCAAGCCTTTTATTATTATTCAACATCCTTTTAATTATCTTTAGGATACTCTTGTTGCTTGACACAACCTGCCCATTTGCTTGTGGATGATATGGAGATGCATAGGAAATTTTTATACCATAAGTCTCATAGAATCCTTTGAACTCTTTTGTTCTAAAGCACATACCATTGTCTGTGATTATCCTTATCGGTGTCCCAAATCTAGTGATTATGTTCTCCATCAAAAAATTTATCACAACCTTACTAGTGGCTTGTTTTATGGGGATGACTTCTATCCATTTTGTAAAATAGCCAATTGCCACTAGAATCAATCTCTGGCCTCCACTAGATTTCTCTAGTATTTCTCCAATGAAATCAACCCCCCATTGATGAAATGGAGCTTCAACTTGCATTGGTCTAAGTGGTAGTGCTCCTTGATACTTCATTTTCCCAGAAAATCTTTAACAAGCCTCACATTTTCATACATATGTAAAAGAGTCATTGAAAACCTTGGCCCAGTAGTATCCAACTCTTAAGATCTTGTGGGTAGTGGTATGGGCTGAAAAATTTCCTCTGTAGACTCCCTCATGCATATCTTTCAACACACAGTTTGCTTGAGATTCATCTAAACATAATAACAACACTCCATCTTTATTCTTCCAATACAAGTCTCCATCCATGAAGACTACTTTAAGGCATGCAATTTTAGGGTTCTTTTTTCATTCTCATTCAAGTCTTTAGGACATTTTTGGTTTTTAAGATAATACATTATATCAGTATACCATGGGGTGTTCTCTATGCTTGCAATCATACCTTCTTCCTCCCCTATATTGTGGAGATGAGATGCTTCAAGATTTGATTCAACAATGAGCTTAGCCACCCCTTGTCCTCTTACTAATTTGGTGATTTGGATTTCAATATCAAACTCTTGAATTTTTTTCATTCATCTACACCTTCTCCCTGTGACTTTAGTTTGTACAAATACATCCTTAACTATAGCATTAGGATCATATGCAATTATTTGAGCACCTACCAAATAGGTTCTAAAATCCTTAACCACTTTGACAAGTGCATATGTCTGCTTCTTTGTAATGTCATACTTTAGTTTTGTTCCTTGAACGGATTTTTTGAAGAATGATATCGGTTGTTCATACCCTTCATCATTTTTCCGCAACATCATTATTGCAATGGTGTGGTGTGATGCAAATGAGAAGATCTAAAATGGTTTACTGAAGTTAGGGGACTTTAACACTGGGGATTCCTTGATTTCTCTTTTTTATGGATATGAATGCATCAATTGCCTCTGTTGTCCAATCAATATTGGCTCCTTTCTTCAACATCTTTGAAATAGGCTTGATAATCTCAACAAAATTTGATATAAATCTCCTTACAAAGTTTATTTTTCCAAAGAAATACTTAACATGGCCTTTATTGTCTTTAGGATAGGAATCTTATCTATGGCCTCCACTCTCTCGGGATCAATTCTTACTCCATCCTTGGATACTATGTGGCCCAACAATTTTCCTTCAGTTACAGTAAAATGGCACTTCTTAGGGTTTAAGGAAATACCATACTCCAGAGCTTTGAAGAAGATCTTCTCTAGATGTTCAACATGGTCCTCTACTTTCTTAGAGTATGTTGTGAGATCATCTTGATATACCACCATTATTATATTGATCAGGTCAACAAAGGCAACGTCCATAGCCCTTTGAAAGGTGGCACCAATGTTTGTGAGGCCAAATGGCATCCTTACATATACATATGTGCCCCAAGGTGTGGTAAACGTAGTCTTGTATTGTTCTTATTCTTTCACTTTCACCTGGTTATACTCAAAAATCCATCCATCATGGATAATAATTCACATCATGTTACCTTTTGTAGCATAGCCTACATGTTTTGGAGGGGATAATTATCTTTAAGGGAGGAGACATTCAAATTTTGAAAGTCTACACACAGTCTTATATCTCCATTCTTCTTCCTAACATGCACCAAGTTGGAAACCCAAGTAGAATGTCTGATGGGCTTAATAATACCCCCTCTGAGCTTCATGAGTTCCTCATGCATCTTGGGTTCTAGAGTAGGATTTATCGGTCTTTGTTTTTGTCTAAAGGGTTTTGCATCAAGCTTTAGTGGGATTTCATGTTGAAATAGATCTTCCCTGTATGCTTTGAGGTCATCATATGGCCATGCATTTAGGCATGCTTATACTTTCTCAATAGTGTGATCAACATCTTTCTAATTATAGGGCTTATCTTCTTTCCAATATACACATTTTTTGGAGCCAATTCAATCCCAAGATTAATTTCCTCAATATCTTCCCTTATCACTGGTTTTTGCTTCATAATTGCTATGTCATTCCCATCAAACACCCTTTCTAATGCCACTAGTCCTTTGGGGATCCTTTTTTTTTGAGTTGCACTACCTCTTGGCCAAACACGGTTTGTTTTCCATCTATTTCTTCAATGAATGCATTGAAATCAATCTCTTGGGCCTCATACTAATCAATACATTGCAAGAAATTAATTAGATCTTTGTCATCATTAAAGACCTACCAATTGCAAATATTTTTAGGAATTGCAGGTCTAGTCTTGAATTCCACTTGTGAGATACCTGCTAGGGTTATGTCATGTCCTTTCAAGGCTACATTTACTAAGAAGTCAGCCATCAGATTTTTTTATCTATCCACCCACTCAATGGAGAAGGCGTCAAAGATCTCTATAGTATCCCACACTACATTTCTATATTGCTTCAATCTATTGGTTTTTGTAGAGTACTTTGACCTCACTTGTGAGACAACCAATTTTGAATCCCCAAAAATGGTTAACACTTTGATCCTATGTTTTGTGGTAATGTTTAAACCTAATAACAATGCCTCGTACTCTGTTATGCTATTTTTGCATTCAAATGTCAGAAAAAATGAGTAATTAAATGTTGTACCATTTGGTGAAATGAAAAAAATTCCAGCTCCATTCCCCTCTTTACTGCAGGCTCCATCCAAATACATCTGCCACATGCCATGTTCATTTTGAGAAGCATCTCTAGCAATTGGATTTGTGTTCAACAAATCAGGATTTGAATGTTCAATTCTAAAACTTCCAAATTCCATGTCACAAAAGAAATTCGTTTGATTTGGTTCAAAGAGCTCAATGACATGCTCTAGTCTAGGTTCTCTATACAACATGACTTCCCTTCCATTCACAATTATTGTGGCATAAGAAAAATCTAGTTGGACATTTTCACCCACTGTTGCGGTCCATTGTCTTGATAATAACATTCCATAGTAAGGGGGAGTGTCCACCGCAGTGATGTTTGTTCTATATATTTCCTCAAGGTATGATGCCAATTTCAATTATACGTCCCATATCACTCCAACTACTGGGACTGATCTGTTATCCATGGCATAGCACTTCCCATAGGTCGTGTTCACCCACAAACCTAATTCCTTCATGAAAGCTAAAGGAATGATGTTGATTGTTGCCCTAGATTCAATCATGCACTTTTTAACCAACTTGTTATTGATCACCAATGTGGTGTAAAATGGATCCACCTGGGAAGGATTCTTTTTGAGGGTGTCTCCCAAATAGACCTCTGGTGCCTTTGTAGTTTCCTGCTCAATGACATTGACCTCTTTCTTCTAATCCTTTCATTTATGAGATGTATTGGTAATCAATTTGAGGGTTGTGTCTCTATACTCATCAATTTTCATCATCTCCATCAAGGGCACTATCTTTTTTATCTGAGTTAGTGCTTGAGCAATGTAGAATGAAGGGGCAATTAACCCTCACTCTGTTTTCTCTATTTTAGCACCCCTTTTTCCCTCAGTTTGCACTTTGGCATAATCTAGTTTTTTCTAAGATTCAACATTTGTAGCCTCCTTTTGAGCAATCTTCTAAGACTTCTTTGCTTCACCTTTCTTTTGAACAGATGTGACATTCTCCTTATTTTTTGTTCATTTATAAGCATACCTCTAGGCGATCCCTCATCTACATCTACGGGCTTACTTCTTAGGTTATATCTATTCTTCTTCACTTCAGCCACATCTTTTGTTGTGATGGCCCTCTTCTCTTCTTTTTTTGGTGTTTTCAACTAAAATTGTGGTGTTGTATATTATATGCATAGGCTACCTCTTCTGTATTTTCTTCCAAGTCAGAGAAAACTTCTTGCTCCATACTAACATTGTATTTCTGATTGGTGACATCTTATTCGTACCCATCCTCAAAGGATGAATATACCTCATTGGTCTAATGGGACCCCCATCTTAACATGTTCACGGCGTGGCCATCTCTATCTTGTTCTTGTGACCACTCATCTTCTTGGAAAGTTTGAGCCACTACAAAGTGTTATGGGGCATGGGGTCTGTGACATGGTGGACACCATGGTGTTGTATCCACTACATGTGCCCCATGTTTCTTCAAAGGATATGGTGTATCTTTCCAATTTGGCTTACCCACTGTTTGCCCATCCTTCCAAGTGGTGTTATAGGGAATGTCATGCAATCTTGGCCTTTCATTCCTATATTGATTTTCTTGTCCATTTTGGGGATTATTAGGATTTTGTGGGATCCTCAGATTATCTCTTTCGCCAATCATGTTGGTAGCTTTCATATTGTTTTCAATGGTTATAGAAACCTTTTGTGCTTCGATCAAGCTTCTAGAAAATTTGTTTCTTAGCTCATACCTTGTTTTAGGATCAAAGGATTTCAAATAGATGCTTAAAGCTACTGAAACAACTAATTTAGATCCATGTGGTACATCTTGTTATTGATCTTGGAGAATCTTTGATTATAGTCATAAATTGATTCATTCTAATGTTTTTGAATGCCTATTAACTCATGTAAGGAAAATTCAGGATTGATTCCCATATCGCTCTAGAAATTGATCTTTGAAGTCTACTGCAGAGGTAATTGAGGCATCTGGTAAGTTGTAGAACCAGTCTGCTACTTCTTTAGTCAAGGATATAATGAATAGCCTCACAAGGAAATCTTCCTATTCCATGCCTAAGTCTTGAACAAAAGCATTAAAGTTTTTTATATGTTCATCTATTGTAGTTTCATTACTTCCTGTGAATTTTGGGATGGTATTTCTTGGGTTACTATCAATGGGGTATATTGGATATTTGGTCAAGTCAAATTGTCTACTCAGGCTTGTAGGATTTTGAGGCAATGGATTGTGGTAACATTGGAATCCATGTTGAGGTTGATATACATTTGGTTTGACATTTGGTGTGAATATATATTTTGTTTTGGCACATGGTATTGATGGTGTGGAACATGTTATTGTCTCCAATAGAGTTGCCAATCTGTTAGGTCTCAAAAATGCAGGTTTTGAACCGTAAGAGGATTTCAATCTCCTAATACATTTTTTGCTAACAAATGGGGCGAATATGGCTCATCATCCCTTGCTCTTTAGGCTCCGCTAGACCTAGGTGGGTGTACCTAAACGATAGGGTAGATTTGAATGTTCAAATATCACCTCTAATTTGGGAAATCTACTCACTATGGCACAAGGGTGTGAAGTAGATGCAAAGATTAATGAATAATTCCTATTGAAGGTGTTTTCAATAATCAAGAGAATGAATAAAGTTTGTGTAAAGTTGTTTTAAAGTTGACCAGTGCCTAATCTATTGGGTGAATGGAGTCAAGAGGTGGATGGTGATGATGGAGACTAATAAGTAAGATTATTAGATCTACTCCTCAACAAAACTCCAACTATTGGTCACTTGGAATGTTTTCACCTTGTACAAATGTGTAGGTTTGTCAGTTATTGTACTCTTCTTTATAAATCCCAATGTTATCCCCCCAAATTACTATGACAACATGAAAGGATTTTTAATTCTTAGTTTGTGAGAAACCAATCAGAATAACCACTATAAAATGATTTTAATCCTTGGCAGTTACCAATTAAAAATGAATTATCTAAAAGGATTTTAATTCACTCTAACTAGAACCCAATCAAAAAAACCACACAACAACAACAACAAATGTGTCTTGAAAAAATTATACAAATTTGAATAACTTAAGAGAGCCACTTTGGAGATAGCATAGAAACACATAAGAATGAATACTAACACAATAGTTGAACACTGGAAGTAAATTACTGATTATAAACAATCTTCTCTATTATATTTCTTCAAAATATGTACATTAATAGCATAAGTCTCTGAGATATGGAAATGGATGGATGGAATATGCTATTATAATGTAACCTATCTACTACTAGTAGTGATGGTGATAATGATGATCAAATTGGGCCTTGGTTTCCCTTTTTATATGGGAAGCAACAAGCTATAGACCCATTACAAAAAGGTGTGATGTTTTGATAACTAGAAACTTGATTTAACATAAACATAAAACTTAGTAGTTTGCAGGTGGATGCACCACAATTTGTTAGTCTTCTAGCAAGAGCCTTTGATCACCAAACACCCATTCAAGGATCATGCTCCATGATAATAAATCCATAGCCACCCAACTTTGATACCCTGTCACTTCTTACTTGGCCCATGCAATGAATATGTTTATCTTCGACAGATGTTTAATATATCATGTCTTTACATAAGTGTCTACACTATTTATGATATCCTTCATAGCATATTCGAGTTCAAAGATTCTTCCTAGTTGCACATGTCTCTTTTGAAGCACCCTATATTCATTGTTAATGTCATCAAGAGCCATCAACAGATATTGAGCTATCTCATCCTTCCATACATCCTGGTCCTTTAAGTTTGTCTCCTTAAATATTTTTAGTAGAGCCACACTTAGTGACTAACTGAAGTCACTTAGTTCTTGTATCAAGATGTTATGAAATCTAACATGTGCATTCATAAGCTCTTGAAATTTTTGAAGCATACTTTTACTATCACCTTTCTTTTCCTTTATGTGTAGTTCCACCTCCTTCATTATGTCACACAACCTATTATGTTTGAGTAGGGCTGCATACATTTTGTCGTGAATGACCCAAACTTTTTCAACAAGCTTAATCATATCATCAAATCTCCTACACACCAGTTCTGATGCCATCTCAAATATTGTAGTTGTTTTAATTTTCTCTTCAATTCCTCTTGCCCTTTTTGAACTTTTTCATATTTGTGCTTCCAATAGGTAGTCTCAGGCATTGCCTTGAGCACCTTTGTTTCATGTCCAATTAATGGTGAGTAAGGTCCTGAGGAGGAAGGTAATCTATCTCTATATTTGATTACTTCTTGCTTCAACCTCTCATTCTCATCAGCCAATCCCTTATTATCTTTGACCAATGTTTGAATTTTTGCCCTGGTAAATTTGGCCATGTTTACATTCAGATCAATAGTCTCCATAGGGCTTGTATCCCCTACTCTTTGTACTAGAAGGTGACCAAAAATCTGATCATGATTGCTGATAAGGGAAGGCCTTTTTCCCGGTGGGTACAATGCCCAAATCTGCAAGGTAGTGTTATCAGGATTATAACCTGATCCTGTATATATCTTATCACTAGCCCCATCTATCAATTGCAAGGCCTTATTCTCTCTTTTTAGGAAATTTTCAAACACAATGGCTAAGATGATGTCCCACCCTACAAGAAGCATGACCCCAACTTCTTGTAATAGTGCTCTTTCTCTTTTAGGAGTCATATTATCCATTTCTTTATCAACCTCATTCTGGAGTTCCTTCAAGGCATCTGCTTCCTTCTCGGGGTTGATTTCTTTTAGCCTTTCTCTTATAATTCTTCCTTTGTACTTATAAATAAAGGTATTAAACTTAGAGGTTTGAACAAATCTATCATCTGCAATAAATTCTTGGCTAGCTTGGTGTCTCACATTATTAGACAATTCATTAGAAGCTTCAAATGTGATCACACTCCTCTCTGGTGGCACTTCATATTGGGGAATAAAGGGAATGGTAATCCGTGTAACCTCATTCTCTTCGTCAATATCATCCTCAATAATAATAGGAATATCTGCTGAGAAACTCATCTCTGGAGTAAGATTTGGTGATGCATGAATCAAAGGTACTACATTCTCAACATACCTCCTAAAACCAGTATCTCTTCTTCTTTCAAAAGCCCCGAGAGGCACATCTTTAATCAATTCTTGTTCAAGTAGAATCAACTATTCAATCTTTTCCATAGGATCTTGTATTTCATGAAAAGCTTCTACATTTAATGGATTATTGCTTCTTTTCCAAGCCTCAACCAGAACAATTCTATTGTAAACAACTTTCCTCATCATTACTTGATTTTCATCACAATTCCTAATGACATCGTCCATGAAGAATTCATGTTCATATCCCTTCAGTCTTTGTGAGATCTTGGAATCATAAATAAAGTGCTCAGGTTCAAATTTCTCCCTTTTGTTTCCCAATTGAAAGCCATAATAATCTATTTTACAGCCAATTGATTCATATCATGTATCGGCAATGATGGTAAAGTCACCAAAGTATAGAGTAGAAGGCATAAATTTTTTCCTTCCATAGCTTTTGAGATGTATAAAATTTGAGTAACCCAATTTCCTTACAATCTCAAGGTATGCAACCCAATTTGGCATAGTTTTAGGTAGTAAGAATGGAGCTTCCTCGAATCCATATACTCTGATCACATTACAATCCTCAAATGCATACCAATCCCCCCAATTATGGTTTACCTTTGCCTCAAGGTTTTTCTCTTTTTTCCCAAGGAATCTCTGTATCTCTAGGGACAAATTGTAATCACATTTATGGCCAAGTAGCTTATACAAGGGTTTGAAAAAATATTCTTCAAAATACAAATAGTGGGATCTCCCACATCTGAACATGTATGTAGTTCTCATCACTATCCACATCCTTGATTCTCAACTCATCTCCCCATATTCCCATTGCTTGCCCTTCATATAATATCATATGCATAAGAAGTGAATAATGATTGAAGTTGATGACATCACTATTGTTCTTAATGGCAACAAGAGAAGTATTAATGACCTCAAACAAGTATTCTGCATAATCATAGGGCCTAGCATCTTGGATTTGGATATATGTAGCCAGAACCATGGGAGCTATGGTCATGTTGGCAGGAGCATCAATTCCTAGGACTTATAACTTGCATCCATGATCCGATATTCCTCTAGCATGTCCCTTATCCTCAATTTTGTCTTTAGGGATGTGTCTAATTGGAAGACTATGCAGATATAATCCCATGTATAATAATAAATTGTGAACCATTGTGAGAATAGATTGTCCTCATTTTAGGGTTGTAGTTTCTAGCCAATGCTTTAATCAATTCTACATTAAGGGTATGTGGACGATCATCATGGAAAAATAGGCCCTTAAGTGGAAAAAAATTTAGAAAAATTAGAGTTAGGCAACTTGACATAAAATTTGAAAACTTTATCTATAAATTATTTCAAAAATATGTAAGAATAGAATCAGTAGCAAATTGAATGTAGTTTCTAAACTAGCAGGTTTATTTTTTTAAAATTAAAAAAATCTATTTGGTGAAAATTTGAAATTTCAATGCAGTAGTACTTAAATTTTAGGGAAAAAATAAAAAGTAGGTGTATGTCTGACCACCCTAACCACAATAAAATGATAATATTTTAGATATAAGTAGAGGACTTATGTCCCAATGTGATGCATATTTTTTTGTAATTTTTTTTAAGTAAATAATTAATTATGAATTTTTTATTACAACTTTTAAAAAGTATAAAAACTTGTATGTCTAACAACCTTAACTTGGTCAAAAATTCATGAAATTCATATATATTTTTTTTTAATCGTATAGTATGCAAAGCATAGAATGTGACACATGTTTTGAATTCAAAAAATGTGATACTATTTGAAAGCTATAGATGTTTTTCAATCAGCCTATCAATTAGGACTTTAGTCATAATTCAAATAGAAAATGAATATTAATTATTTATTAAATTCAAGGTAAAGAATAATTTATATTGGTGGAAAGCTAAGAATCTCCTTTAAAAACCCTTTTCGTTTCATCAATTTTGGGTAAAAAAAAGTTGTCAACCACATAACCTACACATACCCATCATATCGCCACTTTTTGGCCCATCATGATCCTACACATACCCTTAACAAACACATTAGGCATCAAAAGCTTAGCCAAATTCATATTCCAGGGATTCGAGAAAGGCCTATGTATGTATTTCTTTCTGTAATGATATATAAATAGATCATAGCCTCTCTGCGGAGTCCACACATCTCCTAGAATTTTGTGTTTATCTTCTAATGTTTCGCATTAAGGATTTAATTGAGTTGTTCTCCTAGATTTTGGTCTACACTTGGGACACTGATCTATTAAGTCCTTGTTTAATGGCTTGGCCTCTATTTTCTACCTCTTTACTTTTAGTTTTTTGGGGTTCTATCCATCTTAAAACCCTACTTGTATAGTACTTCAAGCAAATTTGTATAGAACATGTTCAATTGAGCCAAGAGAACTTACTTGAAAGAATGTTGTGATTTTTGAGTTGCTTTCCGTTGTCCAACTCCTCCTTCTTGATATCCAACCATAATTCATAGTGATTTTGATTTCTTAAGAGTTAGATATATCGATATTTGGCATGCTTGAATGAGCTCTAGTTCATAAGTGGCACTCGCACCACCTTTCTAATCAGCTGCAATATTGATGGTAGTTGTCTCTTCGATGACCTTATTATTCATGTCAAATAGGTGAGACATTATTTCATAATGTCAAAGATACATTTGAGTTTCTCTCTTCGATCCAATAAGGTCTCCTTGATGGTTGCACTTCAAGTTCTTGAAATTTTGACATTTGAATGTTAATGAGACTGGTGGAAACTTCTCTCTGATAAGCTTATGTCTCGTCGATGTATCTGTGTTCCTCTTTTCAACATCGTTTCTTCAAATAACCCCCTTCTATATCTTTGAAATGTCAAAGAGACCCATGGTTACCTCTCTTCGATGTCCCATAGTCTCATCAACGATAAATGTTTGTAGTTGCACCAGAATGTCAAAGAGACTTTTAACAATGCCTACTCGATGCTCCCTTGTCTCTTCGACGTCTTATTGTTTAAAAAATCAAAGAATTTTATCAATGCTTGTTTGATGCCTTTGTGTCTCTCCGACATTTTTTTCTCACTTGCTCTAATGATGTCAAAGAGACTTCTTCATTTCTAACTCCAACACACTAATGTCTCTTCGATATTGGCATCGTACTCGTCCAACCCTGTTCTTGTCAGTAACTTATCATTTATTTTATAATAATCTATCGATGTTCGAGAGATATTTTTCTATTTCCTGAATGCAAAATAATCCTGCATCCTCATAGTATCACTGTCACTGTGTTTTGTCAGAGAGACAGGTTAATTTTTCTCTTCGATTCATCCAAGTCTCCTCTATATATTGCTCCTTGGGTTTTCGGAGAGACATTCAAGTATGTCTCCTCGACGAGACTTCATGTATGTCTCCTTGATGCATGAGGGTCTCATCGATATTTTATTGACCTTTTATTAACTTTTTTGGAGAGACATCCGCACAGCTCTCTTCACTGTGGCATTGTCTTGGCGACATACCCTATGATGTTGAGGAAGTTAATGTTTAACATCAAATACAATAAAATCAAGGGTAAAGGGGGCTTATGGTAGGAATGGGATGATGAATAAAATGGGGGGAATGCAGAAGACCAAGGTGGATTTTTTAGCTCCAACAAAACAATTAGAAGTTAATGGGATGTGATTAGTAGGGAATAATGGAACATAGGGTGGATTAAGAGGTGTCTAGGGTTTGACTATAGTACATGAAGTGGGAACTTGACCTATGTGTAGTAATGATAGAGAAGAGTTATAGGATGAAACATGGATAAAGATGGTATAACATATAATGGATAAAGGAACATAGGATGGAACATAGGGTGAAATAATAAAGGGTACAATAAGATGGGGGTATGTGCAAGATTATGATGGGCCAAAAAGTGGTGATATGATGGGTATGTGTAGGGCATGTGGCTGACGACTTTTTTCCCCAAAATTGATGAAACAAAAAGGGTTTTTAAAGGAGATTCTCAACTTTCCACCAATATAAATTATGCTTTACTTTGAATTTAATAAATATTTTTTATTCATTTTCTATTTGAATTATGACTAAAGTCCTAATTGATAGGCCGATTGAAAAACATAACGGTATCACATTTTTTGAATTTGAAAAATGTGTCACATTCTATGCTTCGCATACTATAGTATTAAAAGAAAAAAAATTGAATTTCATGAAGTTTTGACCAAGTTAAGGTGGTCAAACATACAAGTTTTTATATTTTTAAAAAGTTGTAATAAAAAATTCATAATTAATTATTTACTTGGAAAAAAATTACAAAAAAAATACATCACATGAGTCGACTTATATCTATCTAAAATCTTATAAAAAATATTATCATTTTATTGTGCTTAGGGTGGTCAGACGCCTACTTATTTTTTCCCTAAAATTTAAGTACTATTGTATTGAAATTTCAAATTTTCACCATATATATATATATATGTTTAAAATAAACCTAGTAGTTTAGAAACTACATTCAATTTGCTACAAATTCTATTCTTACATATTTTTTAAATAATATAAATAACTTATTCAAATTTTTACATCAAGTTGCCTAACTCTGATTTTTTTGAATTTTTTGCCACTTAAGGGCCTATTTTTTCCACGATGATCCCGCACATACTCATGGGCTAGTAGATATTAGTGGGATGGGTTGGGAATGGATCATGGAAAATAGGGTTAACTATTAAATGTTAATGGGATGGGATTGGGAAGGAATAAAGGAAAAAAAGTGAATCTAAAGGAGAAGATGATGTGACACGATCAAGAGGGGGTGATGGAACATAGAATGGACTAGTAGAGATTAATTGGATGAGCTAGGATGGGATAATAAAACATTTTGAAGGTGAATTGTAGTAGAATTCAATTTCAAAAGTAATTAGGAGGGAATATTAGACCATAAAGGGAATTAGGCAGTGTCTAAGGTTTGAATATAGGACATGATGTGGGAAATTGAGGTGTGTAGTAATAATGTATAAGAGTTTTGGTCAATAATGAGCAGACGGAAATGTTTCTTGTAATGATATGTGTATAAGATGAAATATGGAGGAAGGTGGTATAATATATAAGGTGTTAAAGATTGGAATATGTGATATAAAATGGTTAAAATATGCATGATGATAGGAATGGAAGAATGAGATGGACATTGAATGGTAAATATAATTAGGATCTCACAAGACCAACCAATGAACTTGTGTTTCTTATTATTTTTTTAGATTTATATACGCAAAATTATGAAAACTAGCTAACATTGTTTTACAACACCATTAATGAATAAAGGTTACATGAGTGAAAGTTGTTTGAGGACATGAATAGTGAGGTGTGGAGGTTGAAGGTCCAAGTTAGGAAACTATTTGACATCCAAAGCATGTTATGAAACAAACATTCAATAACATTCAATTGTTCAAATGCAATAATAATATCTCTAATACTAGTTGCATACATGTGGACTCAACGTCGAGAAGGAATAATGGTCTGCAGGAATGGAACACATCGCATGAACACTTTGACCTTGAAATTTCATCATATTGATTCTACTAATTTAGTAATTCTTAAATTTCAAAATATAATTTAATAAAGAAAATTAAATGAACTTGCTGAATTTTACCTAAGTATCAATGTTGGATGTATTATTCAGTAATTCATCTGTCATAGCCATTGCCTCTACAACTGATGTAGGTTGTGTAGTAACATCCTGAGCACTCTGATAATCGTATGTGGAAACAACATTGTAATTGCCACAATGGTGGAGTGGAGTTCAAGGCCTACACGTCTCCTCCACATCAGGCTCTACTAGAGGCCTCACACATTGTATAATGGTCTAGGTGAGTGAGCTAATTGAATCTAGTGTGTCCACCTTGACATTGTCCTTAACAATGGAAGGAACGACGACATGTTCCACCATGGGTTTGGCCAAGGGTCTCAATGCCAACTATGGATTACATCGTGCACCTGATCTATCATGTGTGGAGCCCCCACCTCTACCCTAAAAGTCTAAGATATCAAAATAATTTGGGATCTTATCGAGGACAAATTCACAATAGAGTTTCCTCAAAAAGTATTGTGGTACCTCATGGTTATTGCATGGAGGTTGGTCAAATACCATCCACCACCACTCCCAAAATGTATTTTTAATTGATTCATAGTGGTACCAATGGATGGGGAACCCCTTACATGAATGAGATAAAGGTGTGTTGGTTCTCGGGTCTATAAATAGGGCACACAAGTCAGCTTTGCTAATTTTTTATTTTTTCACATCTACATATGATAGACCACTAGCATAAAATTGTCTTAACTCATGCCTCTTATTTGACCAAAAAATTATTTTCTCGATCATTTCTCCTACATAAGATATAATTGACTTTAACGATTCGACAATCCCTCTTCTATAAGGGTGGGTTTCAACATGCTTAGTTAATATTCCAATTAATTGTTTAATGTCTCTTTTATTGTTTTCAATTTGATTTTAGGATATTTTCTTGTGTTCCTTGAGGATGCATATGAATTGATGGAGGAGTTTGAGGTTGTTCTTGTTTAGGAGGCTCTTCGTGAGGGGGTGATTATGAATTCTCAATGTTTGGAGATGGAGATTCATTCCCTAAGAATTAGAACAATTTTTTATTAAAAAAACCTATTTCATCTACATTCTAATTCAAATTCAAAATAAAAACAATAGAAATGCATACCTCTTTGCAATCTTTGACCTCTTTGACGTCTTGGCGGTGTCCTCATGAAGAATTGCAAGCTAAGAGTGCAAAAAATGGAAATGATTTGGCGAGTGTGAGATACAAAGATGAAAAAATCCAAGCCAAGCCACGGGTTCAATAGAAAATAACGAAAGAAATGCATTTTTTGGTTTTTATTTTCTTTTTTCATTTGGTGAGTGTCAAATTTGGTGCATGCCAAATGGTCAAGGCACCAAATGGCTTGACCATTTGGAGTGCACCAAATTTGGCGCTCACCAAATTTGGCATGTGCCAAAAGCTCCTTTTTTGTGTTTTTCTCAATTTGACACCAAATTAGTGTCACAAATCCATGCACTTACCCACCTTTCAAGTAGCTCCAATGGAGCTCTAGGTTCTTCCTACATGGCAGATCTTCATTTCCAAGCATGCATAATCCATCTCTCACTGAATCATCCTCTCAAAATTCTAATATTTCTTCTCCAACTTCTAAGTTTACAATTAGAAATGATCTACCCCCTTTTCCAAGCTAAAGAGAAATCTTTTATGGGAGTCCCATGTTACACCTCGCTGTTCAATAGGGTGAGGATAGATGGTCAGTGATGACCATAAAATTAGAACAATAAGAAATAAAATGACAAATCCATACCTTCTATCGTCTCTCACATGTGTTACATCACAAGTTCATACTCTCACATGTGTGAAATGAAAACGTTAACCTTTCTATGTGATGCCTATCTATTCTCAATAACAATCTCAATATAAGCATCTCAAGACCAATATCTTTCGACGTCTTTTGGATATATGTATTTAAGATATCTATGTTAGTTATATTCAAGTAGAATAAGATAGATATGTTGACAAAGATATTTATCCTTATCTTATACATAAATTTATCTAAGAAAAATAATAATACTATTATTTATATATTTATATAATATATAAACAATTTATAAATAAATAAATTTCTTAAATAATTATTTTATTTAATTAACTTTTTAAACTATTTCTTAATTTAAAAATTATTTTATTTATAAAAGATTATATATTTTAGTTGTATTAATTTTATAATAATAGGGGAGAGGGGCCCATAGTGGAGCACCCTAATTGCATGTCTCTCAAAATTCTATATGGAAATTTCAAATCAGTCCCAATTTTGTACAGCAGTTTATTTGACATCTTGCCTTGCTTAAAAAAATTAATTTTAAGGTCACATCATCAAATATGATGCCACATCAACATGCTTCTTGTTGAGGTATCCAAAAAGGCTAAAAAAATTGTGAGAACAATAGTGGTGCACTAAGTCATGTTTTATTGGTGGGCCGATGTGGCATCACATGATTTGTCAGTTTGTATACTTTATAAATAAAAAGTATTTTGCAATTGAATATTAAGATGCTCCACTATAGAACCCACTGAAAACTATTTCTATTTTTCCTTACAAAAATATAAACACAATGTAGACACTTTTATACCACTATATTACACCTCTCGAAATATTATAAAAAAACTGATAAAAAAATTCGGGCTTCCTCGTTACACTATATGGTGCGATTGTTAGCGTAGATTTTCATGTCTAAACCTGATCTTGGTGTCCGACGGTCAAATCTAAGCTTTGTCATTCTGGACTACGAGAGTAGTTGAAATTTGTCTCATTCTTTTATCTTTGTCCACTCAATAATTAGATCGTTTTCTTTATGCAAATAGAACAAGAACACAAGGGATCCTACATTTGGTCAGCATAGACATAGAATTACTGGTTGTTGGTCACGGCTGGAATATGGAGTGGGTATTTTGGGGTTTGGTAGCTGTTTGTGCTGGTTTAGTTTTGTTTCTGCTCAAGATTGCAACAACAATATGGTGGAAGCCTTTGCAAGTGAAAAGGTCCTTTGAAGCCCAAGGAATCAAGGGCCCTCCATACAGGCTATTCTATGGGAACTCTCCAGATATATTCAGAATGATCAGTGAGCAGAAGTCCAAACCCATGCCACTCTCACATGACATATTCCCTCGAGTTCTTCCCTATTATCATCAGTGGACCAAAACCTATGGTACTCTTGTATTTTGCCTTTTTTTAAGCATCTGGTATTTTATTAATCACGTTACTGGAATCCTGCTTAGTACCATTGGTTGTTTTGCTTGGGTGTTGTTAAAACTTAGAATAGTGGCTGATAAAGAAGAATAGTGAGCGATTAAGAAGAAGATAAAGGATTCTGAAGTCCGTATTGATTAATAAACTTGTTACATGTGATATAGGTCAGGATTTTATTTTCTGGTTTGGGCCTCAAGCCAGGTTGGTTGTTCCCCACCCAGAACTTATTAAGGAGATATGTTCTACTAAATTTGGCAACTATACAAAGCCTCGGGGTAATCCCCTCGCAAGACAACTGGTTGGACAGGGACTTGTGGGGTTGACAGGTGAGAAATGGGCTCAGCACAGGAAAATCATCAATCCCGCTTTCCATATAGATCTCTTGAAGGTAAGGCACTGAATGTCTGTATTTATGTCCTAAATAAGGGAAAAAGTGATCTAATATATAAATTGATGATTCTATTTTTTTTAGAGAAATCCATCAAGTTCCTACTGATAAATAACATAGATGTACTTTGCACGTCAATCTTCTAAAAATTTCATGCGGATTGATTAATGGACTAACACCCAATCATGAAGGATAAAACGATTGGGCCTTTACTATTTGCAGAGCCAGGGTGGTTCCCCTGATAAGGTGTCCCTGTAAATTTTAAATAAGCAGAGGAAACATAAAACAGAAGAAAGAAATTGGAGACAAAATAAACAAACACAATATTTACATGGTTCATCAAAACTGGCTACATCCACGGGAAAGCAGGGAATAATTTCTATTAATCAATATCCAAATCTACATCTTAGTACATAGCCTGCACACATCCATTTATAGAGTCATATTAGACTATCAAGTGAAGAGTCAGGTGAATGCGAATGGTCATGTGACCGTTGGGCTTCACATTCCTAACAGTCCCCAGGTTATCTAGATCCCCTTGCATTCTATGGCTGATTAGTGCATAGAATTTGTCTCCATCGCCAAATTTGGCACTTGGGTACAAGCATTGGTGAGTATTTGAGCCCTGAACCTCATCACAGCTCAAGTTAAACATCTTTTAAGTAGTATGCAATCAGTTTTAAGAAGCTTCTAGTCTTTAACCTTAAGCCACTCTTTTAAGAAGCTTCTAGTCCTGAACCTTAAGACATTCTTAAGGATGTCTAGTGCAGGGTCATATTACTTGATGCCAGATATTCTTAAAAAATTGAATTGTGATCCAGTCTGTTTGTCTGTGATGAAGAATTAAGCCAGTGATACTTCCAATGAGGAAACCTAAATTAAGGGCCATGTCTCTGATGCTCTGTGTCGACCTACCTTTAGTGAAAGATTATCTCCGACTCAAAGATCGTGGTCATTTTGACAGAGCAGAATACTTCTCTGAAAGCATCTTAACAGAGGGAAGATTCTGTGTGGTGTTAAATCCAAGGTTGCGCATGTTTCCAGCGGTCATAAAGAGATACATTGGATCAATACTGACATTGAGAGAATTCTTTGCAAGTAGAAAAATAATATCATGAACTAATTTTGTTTAATTTACTGACCAGTGGAAAGTAGACCTAGTTCTCTGAAATTGGAGAGCTCATTTAATAGCTTTTTTCCTCTTTTATTGATCTACAGATCTTTAAATGGATAACATATGTGAACATATGTATCTCTTGCATGAAACATAATTCTATATCACAAATATGTTGGGGTGTGATTAAATATAATCTACATTTTTAACACTTCATAAAATTTATTTTATCACATAATTTAACTAAATGATGGGCTTCAACATGCATAGTGCAAAGCATGAAACACGGAATTGTTAAACACTTTGATTATGTTTGTATCTTGTAACTACCAATCTTACTTTGTGCTTGTTAATTTAGCCATAAGATTTAAACGTTATCTTGACTGGTAATTTTTGAATGCCAAAGCATGAAACACTGAATTGTTAAAACACTTTGATTATGTTTGTATCTTGTAACTACCAATCTTACTTTGTGCTTGTTAATTTAGCCATGAGATTTAAACCTTATCTTGACTGGTAATTTTTGAATGCCAAATTTTTGTTCCAATCCGTAGAGTTTACTTTCATCTTAAATATATTCCAGATACATGACTCCGAAAAGAAAAACCCTAATTTGATAGAAACTATGCAGATTATTTGATAAATTACTAAATGCTTCTCTATTTTAATATTTATAGTAGTTCTGTAATTACAGGGCATGATTCCAACAATTGTGAAAAGCAGTGCCAATATGTTGGATGAATGGAGTAAATTGATATTGTCAGGTGCATCCGAACTTGAAGTGCTAAAGGAGTTTCGTGACCTCACGGCAGATGTTATTGCACGCACAGCGTTTGGTAGCAGTTTTACAGAGGGAAAGCATATCTTTGATATGCAGGAAAAACAGATGAATCTTATATCTGAATTATTTAGTACAATATCTGAATCTTATATTCCAGGTTTCAGGTAACAAACTAGAGTGTTATGACAGTACAATTGTCAATCTTAAGTTGCAAAAGAATGCAATCAAAATTTTCATTGGAGTGTGTTCATGTCTCTGTCCCTGTTATGTTTCTCTTGAAAAAGTCGTTGGAGAGATTTTCCAATATTTGTTTTATAGTTGGGAGTGCTACTTATTTTTCAACTGTATCTTCCCATCTCAAATGCCTTTGCCCTTCAAGAATTATGTACCTGTGGCAGTGTTTTTATATTTAGGAATTTTTATCCTGTGAAGACATTTTGTCAATAGGATAAATAGCTTGGTACGTTAAGAGGGTTTACTCATATTCTGAAGTATGCGGAATCTATAACTTCTTTTGGTTTCTTATATGGATACCTAATGTCTGAAAATGACTCCTCTTAGCAGGTTTCTGCCTACTACAAAGAATAGGCAACTTTGGAATGTGGAGAAAGAAATAAGAAGATGTGTAAGACAAGTTATAGATGCCAGGGAAAAGACTGTTGAAATGGAAAAACCAGGTAGCTATGGTGCCGATCTGCTTGGTATAATGATGTCTGAGAGCAAGAAGCAGGTGGGAGTCAATTTAAAAAGTAATGCAAGCCTGACTACAGAGGAAATCATTGATGAATGTAAGACTTTCTACTTAGCTGGTCATGAAACAACGTCAGTCCTCTTGACATGGACCATAGTATTGTTGGGCATACATCAAGATTGGCAAGAGCGAGGTCGCAGAGAGGTGGTGGAAGTATGTGGGAGAAACAATTATCCAGATGCAGACAGCTTAAATCGCCTCAAAATTGTAAGGACCATCTAAAACAAACCGAAATTTCCTTGTGAATTACATAAATTATTTTGAAAGTAGTAAAATAATAAGCTTTAGTAAGGGCCGTTTGCTTCCGCTCTAAGAAATTGAACTTGACTAAAGCCTCTGTACTTTTCCCTGTACATGAGGTACCTGCTGACACATTGGAGAAACTTAGATTCAGTTATTGTAAATTTAAATATATATGGGGAACAGAATTAAATCGCAGATATAGGGCCTATGTGAAATGATATTAAAGAAGGTCAAACTATAACAGTTAGAGTGGGTAAGCAGTTGGTCTAAGAAACGAAACAAAAAGCAGAGACATTATTCAAATTTTGTAAATATTATCTTAGCAAAATTTCTTCACAGAATGTAGTGGGAAGCAATACCCAATTTGGCAAGTGATAACTATCATAGTTAAACTGTTAAACAAGAACTGGTATTTGAATTCAAAAGTAATATTTTGGATGTCTCATAAAATATTGTATGAATGTTTTGTAGGTGGGAATGATTATAAATGAAGCCTTGAGACTTTATCCACCAGAAGCATTTCTACGGCGACAGGCATGTGAGCCAACGAAACTTGGAAGGCTCTCAATTCCTGCAGGCACTCAACTTGAGCTTCCGATCGTTGCAATCCACCATGATCCTGCTTTGTGGGGAAATGATGCCAACGATTTCAACCCAGGGCGGTTTAGTGAAGGAATTGCAAAGGCTGCAAAGCATCCAATGGCGTTCATGCCCTTTGGTGCGGGTCCAACTATATGTGTGGGTCAAAATTTTGCCTTGTTGGAAGCAAAATTAGTTTTGACCATGATTCTGCAAAAATTTTCTTTTGGCATTTCCCCTTCATATACTCATGCTCCTACGCTTTTGGTTACTCTGAAACCTCAATATGGAGCTCAGGTTATCTTCCACATGGACTAATATCTGAGAACAGCACTGCCTAGAAATTCCTCTATTTGTTGGGATTCAAATTTTCATTACAAATTTACTATAGTATAAAATCTACCAGCAAGCCTCAATAGTGTAGATGTCGAATAGTACCTTAAATCAGGAGTGCTGGGAATAATCACAATCTCTCAGCATGTCTTATATGTTGAACCAACTGAACCAACTGATGTAATTGATATGTGACTCCCAATTTTGTGAACTGAAATTGAACTAAAAAATAGAATGTAGAAAACAAAAATCAGAACAAGACTTATTATTCACATATAACTGAAACAGGAACACATGCTTTTATAAAAACAGAGTAGGAGAGTCCTAAAAGACTCAATCCAAACTGCCCTAGATTAACCTACTAACCTATAGCTAATCTATTCCAAACAGTACTTAGACAGCTGTTCTATGGCTGTTCTATGTGTTGTCTTTTATTAATCAGAAAGCCCTAAATGTACACAACTAAATCCCTAATATATGGCTACTAATTTTGCATATATAACATTCCCACATAGCTAACTATTTCTCAATCAGGCTGTAGTGCATTTTGTCCTTTTTGACAAAACTCAAACTTGTTTCTTGGTAGTGCCTTTGTCAATGCATTTGCTGCCATATTTTCAGTTGCAAAGTACTCCTTTTGTACAATGTTCTTCTCAATTTGTTCACGAATGATATGATACTGAATTCTTGTATGCTCATCTTTCGCATGATATTTTGAATGCTTCGTCATGGCAATGCAAATTGGCTGTCACACTTAAACATTGTTGGTCGGGTTTGAACAATTCCAAGGGCTTGCAATAATGTTCTAAACCATATGGATTCCTTTGTTGCTTGCTTGACATGTTGATATGTTCTTTGCTTCAACACTTGAAAGAGGAAATGTTGGTTGTTTGTATTCTTTCTTTCTATCGCATTTATCTCCTCAACTATGGCTTCACACTATTTCTCTGATTTTACAGTTTCTTCAAAATACACTAGATCAGTATGAGAAAATGATGTGAATTTCAGATTTTCATCTAATTCATAATACCTTTCATTTTCATAAATCTCTCTCAAACTTCTTATCTTTCTTAGCATTAGTGTGAGAATTGGATTTGAGTTCTCACTATTAGAGCTGCTTGGCTATGAAGTATCTCTCTGAAGCAGATTGGTGGACATCGGAGCTACTGTAGATAGTCTCTGGATCTGTTGTAGATAGTATTTAGAGATGAGTGCTAGGCTCTGAATCTGTTGTATGTAATCTCTAGAGCTATTTGTCAGGCTCCAGATTTGGTATTGGTGTTCTTCAAAGTTAGCTACTAGGCTCCGGATCTGCTATAGATGCGCATTGCTGATCTTCATTCCCTTTCTTCACCATCCATGGGTACTGCTACTAAGATACCTGAGGAGGTGTTCACCATGCCATCCCATGATTCATTTTCTATGAGTTCAAGATCCATGGTAATTGCAAGTTGCTTTATGATAGGATTATACAATTTTTATGCCTTGGATTCTTCATTGAGCTTATGAATTATTCTCCTCTATTGTTTAATTTCTGCTTTTTCTATTTTGGCACAAATGCATATGCCATGCACCAAAAAAAGGTAAGGTACTCCACACTCCATTTGTAATTTGTCTACTCTTTTTGCACTTATCATGGATAGCCTTGGTGTGGGCATCTATTGAATAGGTATATTGTTGTTGCAAAAATGTCATCTCAATATTCATTTGGAAACCACTTGGCTATCAACATGATTCTTGCCATCTCCATAATGGTTCTATTCTTTTTCTCTACTACTTCATTTTGTTGGGGAGTATAGCTTATTTGTAAACCATCTTTTAATGTTTTCATTCCTACAAAAGTTTTAAAAATTCTTTGGAGGCATACCCTCCTCTATATAATCTATCTATTCTTTTTCTCTACTACTTCATTTTGTTGGGGAGTATAGCTTATTTGTAAACCATCTTTTAATGTTTTCATTCCTACAAAAGTTTTAAAAATTCTTTGGAGGCATACCCTCCTCTATATGATCTAAGCAGTTTGATAAAGTGTCCAAATTACTTTTCAACCAAGGCCTTAAGCTCTTTGAACTTCTTAAAGGATTCATATTTATGCTTCAAAAATAGATCCATGCCTTTTTGCTATAGCCATCAATAAAGGTCATAGGATATTGGCACTTGCCTATGGTAAGAGTTTGCATAGAGTCACATAAGTCTGAATACACCAACTCTAATGGTGATTTTTCCCTCCTAGAAATCCTTGAGTGAAAGGACTACCTATGTTGTTTTCCTAAAATGCATGATTCACATTTTTTTATCAGGGTCTACTATGGTTGGTAACCCCCAAATCATATTCTTGGACAAATGACTAAGTCCCAAAAAACTTGCATGTGCAAACTTTAAATGCTAGATCTTGGATGGGTCTTTGATGACCATCTTGAGGGTTTTTTGTTGTGGTATTGCTACATGTTTCATGTGCTTGCAAGGCATACGTACAAATGGTGCTAAAAAATTAGTTTACATCCATAGAGGAAACAAGATGTTTTTTTGTCATTTGGACTACTACTATCTTGTTCTTGCTCCCATTCTTGTTAAAGATGATGCACTCTCTAATTTCCAATAGTGCTTTGTAGTATTTTTGGACCAATTGCCCAACAGTTAAGAGAATATGTTTTATAATTGGGACATAATAAACATTCTTTATATATCTTTTGTCATTACACTTGGTGCAAATCATAATAACATCACATCCCCTAGTAACCCATTTAATTTTTCATAAGACCCTTAGTCTTGTTGTAATATGGACTAGGTATGAAACTTGTATTCGAAAAATAATTTTTGGTGTGTGTGTGTGAGATGGTTATGAGCCCTTAATGTTCAATATTAATTGAATGTTATTATTATGCTACCTATCAAAATTACTAGTTATGTTTTTGACTAACCCAATGCAATATTGGTTTGGCAGAATTGTATAAGGGATATGGTTTGATTGTAGGTGCTTAGCGTGCAAGGTGAGGTGGATTTTGTGGTTTTGTGAAGAGAGATACGTCATGTCACTTTTTCTAGAAAGACAGTCACAGAGTGGAATCCAGGAATCCCTTTGTATTCCTCTGCAAGAGCATAGTCTAGTTTGCAGTTTGGGACATAACACCTGCACATCTTATCCAAATCTTGAGAGAAAAGGATCAAGTATCAAAAAGATATCGCCAGCAAAAGGCCACCAATTCAGATCCACTTTACTAGAGCAAGATCAATTTCAAGAATTCTTATGCATTCCTCCACAGGAGCACAATTTGGCTTGTAGCCTAAAAAATAACATCTATGATGGCACCTTTGCTTCATGTCCAACTCTTGAGATGACTCGATTAGAAATTGGGAAGATATTGCTATCAATAGACAACTACACTAGGCGACTGACACCCTCTTCAACAAACTTAAAGGATAAGGTACCTCCGGATCATGCAACAACAATTGCAAAGCTCCAAGGAGGAGGAAAGGGCTAGGGAAGCATGTGGATAGGTCTGCAAGATGATGCACCCATCCTAGACGAATCTACTTTGGCCTTAAGGCTGACCCAGTGTAGTGCATGGAAATTCAAATTTTGGGTTTGACACCATTTTGGTTCTTGACCGACCAATTCTTGAGAAGAAATTGTTCGCATATAAAGATAGGGAGTTAATTCATGTAAAGGCATCAAATTATTATGTCATTTTCTTGTAAATTTTGGAAACTTTCCTTTTACTTCCTTTTGTGGATGAAAACCCATAGGAGTTGTGTTCATTTGACGAAAGCCTAGTGTTCACTAGAATTAGAGGACGAAGCCCCTTTGGTTCCTGAGGGAATTCTCATTCAGGGTTTGCATTTGAGCTTCTAGGATTTGTAGGGAAGTTAGTATTGTTGTTTGATCTGTGGTGATCTAGAAAATCATTTTGAATCATTGTTCTCAATATACTATTCATACATTCTAAGGTTTTCATCATATTTTAGAGTAATAGCTTTGAATATCTATTGTGCATATTTTGTTGTGTTTGAATTCCATCTACAAATTAGTATTTTGCTAAAATTATATGTTAGGGACATTACAGTGGTATTAGAGAAAGATTCTACTAGCCTATAGGGTTTCTAATGATTAATGTTTCCAAGTGAAAGGGAGATCGGGCTTGGGAGGAGAGAACCGAAGAAAATGGGTCAAGGAGAAACCATGGAGGATGATTTAGCCAAAGAAAAATTTGAGGAAATGATAAAAGGGAAAAATTGTCTTACCAACATGTTCGATCAAATGTTTAAATGGATGCAGACTAATGCAAGGAGGGAGAATAATAGTACTAATGGAGTTGGTGCCTCTAATAAATCAAGTGGTGGAAAGGGCAAGGAAAAGGTGATTACTATACAAAGTTTTGGAACTGACTCCAGTAATAGGCCCCTCAATAGGCCCCTTAAGCCTAAGTTCATTCAAAGAGTGGAAGAAGTTCCAGAGGGAGAAACTACCCTCCATGATGACATCTCAAGGGCTTATGAAGAATATAGGGCTTTGGACCCTCCAATCAAAGAGATCTTGTCTTTGAGAGATTTCATGGCAATAAAGAGGAATAAAAGGGGAACTTACCATTTACCCTTCACGCCAAAATAATTGGAGCACTCATTGGGAAAGCTATCTATTTCCCCTTTTGATGGATTAGAGAAAAGCATTGCTAGGGCATCATTGCAAAAAATTGACAAATATTTGGCACTCAAGCCAATTTTCGAGGAAGATGTCGGGTGAAGCCACAATAGTGGTTTACAATTCAAGTGAGGAAGGAAAACTCACAAAAAATGACCACAAAGCAAAAAAAGTGATTTTGGGGGTTCGTACGAACCTACTGGTTCGACCAAACCCATTAGGGGTTTGCACGAACCAATGTTTGACCGAACCCCTTTAAATTTTGGCTGCCAAAAAAACAAAACAAATGCATAGCAAAGGGGGTTCGAGCGAACCCCCTTGAAGAGGTTCGCTCGAACCCCTCTTGCCCCTCATCCCCCTCCTGAGACACAAACAACGTCTATTTTTTTACGCTTCAAAGCTCGGGTTGAGGATGAAAATGGAGAAGTCTTCAGAAACCCTTCTGGAATTAGATAGTCCTCAGAATGAGCTATCCAATGAATATAATTTTAATATGTTTTAATTTTATTATGTATTTGGTTTTTTAGTTTTATTAAACATAGGTTCTTCACCGAAAATGAAGGTCTATGCTCTGCACATGTGAAAAAATAATAATTGGGGATGTTCTAATTGTTTCTATCCAACGAATATAATTTTAATATGTTTTGAATTTTATTATGTATTCTAAGCTTTTTGCATTTCATTAAACATATGCTTCCCACCTAAAATGGCTGCCTACGCCTGCATAATGAAAAATAGTGATTATTAAATACTCGGCATGCAACAAGGAAGGCACCATATATCAAAGTTCTCATCCAACAAAATAAAATGAAACTGAAATCTCAATATATACAAAAAGCATTAAGAATGGTCACACAATGTTTGAATTGAAATTGGTTTGACTTCAAACTCGATTGTTAAAAATATCTAATAAAAAACTGGTCTAAACCGTTTCTGAAGACTAGATATGGAAGCTATAAATCTAAATTCGAAGAATTAGAATTTATCCCTTCACGTAAAAGCTATAAGCATAATAGCAAGGTCACTTTTTAAAAATGTTGTTTTTAAAACCAGCTTTCTCTTGTAGGTTTAGCAGTTGGTAATTTGATTCCAAAATTTCAAAAAAATATTTTAGAATCTATAGACAAAATTTGATGAGACTCTAGTTTGCATCATCTTCAAATTTCTCATGGTTTAGCCGCTATAGGTGCCCGAATGTGAAGATTTAGTTAAAAATAATAATTTCAGTGTCTAGTTTGGCCAAAAATTGTAAACCACTATTGTGGGATCACCCTGCCATAAAATTTCCACCCTGCATTTGGAAGGAATTGCTCATAATTGGTGGTACCATGGTCTGATCACTCAAGGCCACAAATTGATCAAATATTATGATGAATTTTGTAGCAGATTAGTTAATAGATTTGATAGGAGAGATCTAAAAGAATATTTTAGAGAATTAGCTCACCTCAAGCAGAAAGGAAGTGTGGAAGATTATGTTGCATATTTCTAGAAGCTATCAATCATGGTAACTAAAATTTTAGAGAGAAGACTCCTATAGTCCTATTCATAGAAGGCTTGATGGAACAACTCAATGGTTTGGTGAAGGCATTCCACCCCTCAAAACTCTAGGAAACTATTCAGAAAGCCTTTGATCTAGAGAATTCTATCCCTCAATAGAAATCAAAGCCTTCAATATGGAATAAGCCAAAGGGGAATTTATCAAAATAAACCTTGGACTGATTTGAAACCCTCTCCCCCTACTACACCTAAGAAGGGTGATGATGAGAACAAGAATGAGCTCAGAAGGAAGATACTTAGTTTCTCTTGCAGAAAACCATAGGTTCTGAGGTATTGGTCTCTCAAAAAAGAGAAATTCCACTATATAGAAGTTATCTCTAACAAATAATTAGAATTAGATGGGTTGAAGAGTTTCATGATCCAAAAGACATCCCTTTAGAGGAAGAAGATATGGAGAAAGTCAATGGTGGCATTCTAGCATCTCTATCTAGTGCACATAGATACCATTATTTCAATGTTTGGGGAGTCCTTGCTGGAAAAAGAGTGATTGTCTTGATTGAGGGAGGAGCTACTCACAAATTCATTAATGAGGGACTTGTGAGGAGAAGAAGGCTAGATGCAAAGAATTTTGAAAGGTTCACTATTACTATGGCAGGTGGGTATAACTTACCTTGCAAGGAGAAAGTTAAGAAGCTAGCCATAACATTTGGAGATCATTAAGGTTTGTGATGATTTCTATGTCATTGGCTTGGGTGAGATTGATGTGATTTTAGGTGTGCAGTGGTTATATTCATTGGGTGAGTACACCACAAACTTAAAAATGATGGAGCTCAAGTTCAGAGCCAATGGGGAAGATGTGGTTCTAAATGGAATGGATAATGGAGGTTTGCATGTAGTATCAACCAAGAGAATGGAAAGGATCTTCTAGAGAAACCAATTTGCTTGGACTGCTAGTTGTTTGGTGATTTCAAAGGACCTTTTTGAAGGCGAGAATGGTCAAGTTCATTTTTATTTACAAAATATTTTGGATAAGCACAGTTTGGTTTTAAGTGACATGACTCTCGAACTTCCATTGTATAGAGGTTTCCATCATATCATAGAACTTGAACCGGGATCAAAGATGGTTATGACCACTCCTTACCAACATCCCTAGATGTATAAGGAGGATATAGAGAGAAATAAAGGAATTGATGGATATGGGCTACATCAGACCAACTCTAGCCCTTTTGCATCCTTTGTGGTGTTGGTAAAGAAGAAAGATAACACTCTTCGAATGTGCATAAACTACCAAACATTGAACAAGAAGACCATCAAGAACTGGTAGCTCATAACATAGATAGATGAAATTATTAATAAACTACATGGTGAGTTATACTTTTCAAAGATTGATTTGAGATCTGGATACCACCAGATTTGTATGAGGAAGATGTGAAGAAGGTTGCTTTTTGGTATCACTATGGGCATTTTGAGTTCTTGGTTATGCCCTTTGGTGTCACTAATGCTCTAAAAACCTTCCAATCATGCATGAACCATTTTTTTCATAAGCATTTGAGGAAGTTTGTATTGGTTTTCTTTGATGATAATCTGATCTACAACAAAATCTGGGAAGAACATTTGAAGCACTTGGATATAGTCTTGGGAATTCTAGAACAATAGTCTCTCTTCACTAAGATGTCCAAATGTGAGTTTGGGTCAACAAATATATTGTATTCGGGACATGTCATAAGTGCTCAAGGAGTTCAAGTTGATCAAAAAAAGATCCAAGCCATTCTAGACTGGCCTCCTCCCATAAATTTGTCTTAGCTAAGAGGTTTCTTTGGATAGTGTATTTGTTACTGAAGTCTTTTTAGAAGATTTTTTCAATCTGTGATACCTCTCACCAATCTAACTAAAGCAAGAGTCATTAAATGGACAACAAAAGTGCAAAAGGCCTTTGAGAAATTGAAAGAGGTAATGAGCTCTTGTCCGGTTCTTGCAATTCCTGATTTTTCACTTCCATTTGGTGTAGAATGTGATGCTTCCAATGATATATTTTTTCACTCTTAGAGGGGACATCCCATAGCATTTGAAAGTAGGAAATTGAGAGAAAATCGAATAGGATATCCCATATATGATAATGAGATGCTAGCTATAATGCATGCCTTGGAGAAATTTTGGCAATACTTGGTATGTAAAAGATTTATGGTCAAGACAGTCCATAACAGCCTGAAATTCTTCTCAAGCCAAAAAAAATTGAATAAAAGACAAAAAAAATGGATCAACAAACTACAAGAATATGATTTTGATATTGAGTATGTCAAGGGGAAGAAGAATATTGTGGTGGATGCACTCTCTAGGATAACACTGTGCCATGTGTCCATCATATCAACTGAGTGGAAGGATTCTATCATGGAGGAGTATGCTAAAAATCCTTTTGCTACCAGTGTCCATGAAGGTGTAGAGAAGGATGGTCGGTACACGATGGAGGAAGGCTTGATACTATTCAAAAATAGGGTATTCCAAGTTTTGGGATAAAAGGTGAAGGAGAAGATATTGGAGGCTTATCATAATGCACCAATAGCAGGCACCTAGATTCTACAAAACTTACCGGAAGATCAAGGAAAGGTTCACTTGGAAGGACCTTAAGGAGGATGTTCTCTCACACATTTGGGAATGTATCACATGCCAACAAAACAAGGGGGAACAAGAGTTTTTAGTCAAGTTACTACAACCTCTCCCAATTCCAGAGCACAAATGGGAGAGTATCTCCATGGATTTATCATCGGATTACCCAAAGCGCAAGACAAGGACTGCATCTATGTTGTAGTGGATAGATTGACCAAGGATGCTCATTTCTTTGCCATCTCCGATGACTAAAAAGCTTTGCAAGTTGTAGAAATTTTCTTCAAAGAAGTTTTCTAGTTGCATAGATTTCCTAAGAACATTGTTAGTGATAGAGATAGTCATTTCCCCAACACTTATTGGAAGGAGTTATTCCATCTACTAGGTACCCAAATTACACCTAGCACAAGTTATCATCTACAAACTGATGGGAAAAATAAATTGTAAACAAGTGCTTAGAAGGGTACTGTAAGAATTTCGTAACCAATCAGCATGTGACTTGGATCAAATGGTTGCATTTGGGAGAATATTGCTACAACACCACTCATCTCATGTCTATTGGTATGTCTCCGTTCAGAGACCTCTATGGCTATGATGCATTAACCTTTGTAGAATAGGTCCTCACATACATTAGAGTT